>OX344803.1:16583023-17783023 GCA_947034925.1 Eudemis profundana
TGCCGATACCTACGAAGTCGGTTACTTTGGGTCTTTATTAAGTAGGTATTTTTAACATAAATAATAGGTTGATTTAACCAAGCTATTGTGTAATTATTACCAAATCAGTAGGTTAATTCTACCTACTTAAACAGCAAGTTGATAAACCCAATAAGTAGATTATTTTAACCTTAATAAGTAGGTTGCATTTACCGACTCAATAGGTTAACATGTACCTACTATTGGTTAAAACACGGTTTTACCAAAAAGTAGGTTTAATCTACCGACTTTATGCAGTACCAAGCGCACTAGGTAGAATTAGCCTACGTACCTAATATTTTTTTAGGTACATTTAACCTAAATTAGGTACATTTTACCTACTTTTGACATTAACCTACTAGATTAGGTTTGTAATTACCTAACTTTTTTCCCAGTGTAGCAAACAGCTGGGTCACGACAAAGGTATATAACAAATTGAGGAGATACTTGAAGTCTCAACTATTAGAGTTATGCTGATAGCGGGGTGTTAATCGCTATACCCGAGAAGAAGCAGGGCCGGATTTTGGAAAGGCAAGCGGGGTTACTGCCCCAGGCCTCCACAACACTTGCCTAATAAGTAGGGGGCCTCCACTAGTCCGTTAGGGGCCTCCGCTCCTTCGTTGCCCCAGGGCCTTCACACAAACAAATCCGGCCCTGAGAAGAAGTCACATCGAGCATTGATAAACTCGGATACGAAAAATAAGTCGTCAATGATTTGCAATTGTTTCGCCTTTCAGTAAATATTAAATCCAAGACTCGGGAAACGTTAAACGGCAAGAATTTCATACAAATGTTGAAATTTTTCTAATTATTATACGATGATGCCGATTCACCTGTGACTTTTCTCTATATGAAGAAACCACATCAGAGATCGGTAAATGCAGTAGCAAAGTGCTAAATCACCAATGAATTGCAAATTTATGGGACATAAGTCCAAGAATTAAAACAAGTTCATACGATTATGCTCAGTAACGGTATAAATATACCGCTAGAACTATTAACACGTTTCTTATCACATTTGCATGAACGGGAAACAATGATCACAGCAATGTGCTGTCAGATTACACCCACATTTAGGAAACTAATGAAAAACGTATTTAGAAAGTGATAAGTTGATAACACCCCTATTATTTGAACTGTGTGGTGAAAAGCAAAACCAAATTTGATTTAACTAATCTCCAAGGTAAAACAACTTAGTTAGTGGAATCTCAAATTACTCTTTATGTAGGTACAAGACTTCAGTAATCCACCAAGAATGAAAAAATTGAAAAAACACGATCAGTTTCTGAAATTGAAAGGACACAACTAAAAGACGAATAATCTTCAAGAGAAGTTGTATGTTCATCAAACACCCGGTTAGCGCTGAAAAGAGACGTACGTCAACGTCATATAACAAAGGCCTGAATAATTGAAAAGATCATCAACCTATGTAATATAATGAAGTTATTATCGTGAGTATGAGTCATTCTCCGTGACCACAGTTCATGCAATTGTTCTCCACCCTTCCCTTTGTATAAAATTGTGACACCCTGTGACGGAACGTTTCATCTGCCCATCCATTTGGAGACTAGACGCAGAAAACGAATATCTAACCACTTCAAGTTTTTGAACCACTAAACGGTTTGACACCGCCAATGCCCGATATCCAGAAGTTAAAGTTATCAGTGGCACTGGTGCTGCGGAGTGATGCGTTGGAGACTCTTCGCCTAGTGGAGGTGTGGTGGCAAAGCCTGCTGGTCTTCGCGCGGCTGCTGGTGTTCTACTGCCGGCTGTTGCAGCATACCTTATGTGGTAGGATTACATTCAATACAAGTAAAAGTAATCTTTATGCAGACCGCACACCTTAGTTAGAGCAACACGAAAGGGAGTCGCACTTTTCTCCGATATAAAACCACCAAAAGTCTGTCATTTTTGTGTAACATAGGAATTCTGAAACTTCGTAAAATACATATTAAGACTGTAACCATAAAGTAAAATCCTTATATACTTACCCTGATAATTATATATTCAGGCAAAGACGTATTAATAATTGCATGGTGTTAGCAGTGGGATAGGTCTTTAGTAATATGGTACCTTTTACTTAAGACTGCCATTTAGAGATATAATATTGTGATTAAACTATCCTACACTTGTAGATTCAGATTACGTAAAAAAACAAATTGAGACTTTTTTGATGTCAATTAACCTTTAAAGAGAGAGAAATAATTCTAAATTTCCATAGAAATACGTCCTATTTCATTCTTAGAAATTAGATCGAGGAAATGTCCATGTCATTAACTTGTGTAGTTTATTAATTTTACGGAAATTGCAGACTTTAGTATCTAATAACTATAAAGTCTGTAGTTTATGAGTAATTATAACCACATACAGGTTTTATGACTAGGAAATGTCCCAATTTCATCATATCCGGATTCTTCTGTGTACCAAGTACATAATATAAAATATGAGTGTTCCTAAAAGTAAAATCTCACACTCATCTATAACTTATCCATACTGCATATTCAATTTAAAAATATCGATATGTGTACAAAATTTTCAACCGAGGGCTTTGACTATTCCCGGGTGGTCGGCCGTGGCGTTCCCTGGGGTCGAACCAGATCGCTAGTCGGACCACCCCGAGGGGTCGGACTGGGGGTTGCCGGGGGCACCTGAGATCGTACATCGACATAAGTACCTAATGCTTTTGGGCTGGGTATATAGCTCGAAGAACCAATGGCCTATGTGACCGAAAGACACAGCCCCCCCAACAAGACGGTCTGACGACCGGATTATGGTCGCTGGAGGCAGAACGCATGCGACCGTTCGTTGTGGAAGTCTTCGGGGGAGACCTATGTTCAGTAGTGTTGAAGTGATGATGACCTAATGCTTTTCGTCGGTTATTTATAACTAAACGTTAGCATGCTGAGGGGGCAGATGTTTTATAACAAGATCATTCTAACTCACCATTTAGGGCCGATACAGACGGACTGCAACCCAACTGCAACTCCCTACGATTTGTATGGGAACTGCATCACTACTGCACGCCGACGGCGCGTCGGCGTGCAGTTGGGTTGCAGTCCGTCTGTATCGGCCCTTAGTGCATCGGCACTCGAATACACGGCATTCTCATGGCAGACCATCAACATACCGGGCTATAACGCGGCACGTAACGACCTCAGGCGAATTGTGCAGTCACGATATCTGATCACGACGCGGTCTGAGTCAGCAGCCGGGTTTAACGTGGCAACAGATTGCATTACTGCTACTGCTACGGTTTATACAGGATGTCCCATAACTGACACGTCACAGTGACCAAACCAACTTAACATGACCCCAGTAAAAGTGGCACGGTTTTTGAGTTATTGTCAAATTAAAGTTTTTCATGAATTTTGACCGTTTTTAACATTATTAGTGCCAGTGTGCACTCGGAAAGGTGTCAAGGCTAGTTTTTTTTTTATGTGTACGGTAACATGAATTGTTAATAAAGGTTACAGGAATGGTATTTTATCCAAAAACTAAGTAAAATTGAAAAAAAATCTAGTTTGATCTTGAATTAATTCACAGAGAAACATTAATTTCGACTTTAACCACAAGTAGTGAAAAAAAAATTACGGTCGGCGGGTCATGTTAAGTTGGTTTGGTACCTCTTGACCTGGTCTACCTCCAGTGTCACTGTGACGTGTCAGTTATGGGACACCCTGTATATCATCGACCAATTAGCGGCAATGATACTTTAGTAATTAGCGAAAGGTAAAGCAATGTCCCTTGATCTCATATTGTTTCGCGCAGACAAAATGTGTCAAGTTATAAAGTGGACCATATTTCAACCATGATTGATGTGGTGTCGAATGATGACCCTCTTTTTGTATGTATAGTAAACCGACCAACTCATCGCTCGAATCACCTTACGGGAAAAGTGTCCAGCAAATAATAAGACTTTTTCTATAACAACTTTTTTGCTGCGCAAAAGTTTTTACATTACATATATATATGCTAAATCCAGGATCTCATAAACAACCGAAATTTGTTTTATTTGAGAATAAACAAAGTTACAATTGCATGTACCGTAGTTGTAAGAAATGACGCTAAAAGTTACCGCTAAAACTATTACAATTGTTAATTATTAATGTGCTGTAATTAATAGTAAAATAGCGGTACTAATAAAGATAACGCTATCGGATATTGGACCGTTAAAACAAGATAACATCAGGAAACGGCTGATTCATGAAATACCACTAGTACATACAGTAAAATTCTTTATTAAGTACAACAAATTGTCCAAGTTCGGCTGTTTGGGAGCGCGCGACACGTATTCACGCCCGTCTGGGTGAGTGCAATTAGGGCATGCAATACCAATTTTTAATCCATACTGGAGCATTCTTACGCATTCTTAAATTTTTGCTTGTAGTGCGTTCGTTCACGGCGCGCACACATACAAGTTTTGTAGGAAGAAAAATGACTGCTAACTGTGCCATAGGTTTAGTCAGGGTTAAAAAAAAGACAACCATCTATAACGAGCATTACGTTTGATTCCAGAGCTGAAGGTGCCGCCGGTCATGATGGCGCCCAGCGTCACGCAGCGCACCAAGTCGCCACGCTCCTCGCCCGGGAACCTGCCCAGGAAACTACAGGTCATTATATTATAATATGACGGATACACGAAAAGAACATGTCTAGACACCATTTTTTGAAAATGAGACTTTTATCTCAAAATTTAGAACTTGAAATTAACTGTAACTTACTAGTTGATTACAGGTGAATATCTTAAAATTATTTTTTGTCACTTTTAAAGAGATGGTTGCCATAGTAAATGTTTCCGATGACCAACTTTCAAACTGCTATAATGACTCAAAAAGTTTCTTAGGTGACTAGACATGTTCTTTCCGTGTACCCTTCATATCCTATCATAGCACTTACCCGCGGCTTTCCCTGCGTTATTCTCGTTATTATCCCAAGGGAACATCCTACGGCGATGTAAAGTATCCTATTGTTTCAATCCAGACTCGGCCCATTCCATTGTTACCACGTTATTTAGTAACAAACATCCGAAATTCCAAACTTTAACATTTATAATATTAGTAACGGTAGAGGCTTAACGGAGCTGGCATAGTCAGTCTGACAAAGGCGAAGAACACACTGAAATCGCCAGTCGCCGCGACCGGCGAGTCGCCGGCGTGACGCCGCGATTTTTTCCGTGTAGCTGCGCATAGTAGCTGCGATTCGCGGCGACACGCCCGCGAGTCGCTGCGAGTCGCCGAGATTTAGGTGCCTACGGGCGAGTCGCGACTTCAGTGTGCGCCACCCCGCGATTTTTCTATACAAATCGATGATTCTACATACAAAGTTGAAAATCGCTGAGTCGCGTGTCGCCGCGATTCGCGCAATATATATTAGTAGGATAGGATTACGTCGATCACACACAACAAGGATAGGGTTGAACCGTCTATTTAAAAGTTTTAAACCGACCCCGCAACACCTCCATTACACGTCACATTTTCATATAAATTAGACTTTTAAACGGAGGTGTTGCCAATGTTCCGCTCTGCAAAGTTATCCTAGTCGCACTCTAACAATCAATGAATCCAAATGCCAAAATTAATGTCCATCCTTTCCATGTCCTACATTAACAATTTCGCCATTACTTATCCAGTGCAGTTCCCTGGAACTCTAGTTATATTTAAATTCTTTCTAAACTGTCAGCTTTGTTAATAAAAAGTCTCATAAACTCTCACCTTTGACTTTTGTCAAACCATTAACCGCGCTATTAAATAGACATCTTTTGGCGAGAATAGCCACGTATGTGATAAGAATAGTTTACTTACTTATTTATGTATCATTTTTTGGAGCATAAGCGTCAGGTTCAGCTTGTGTGCGTTTAGTAAAGTCTTCTGTCCACTTATACTGGTGAGTTCTCCGCCTCACTCGAACAGCATTTTTGGTTACTAGTCTGTAGAACCTGCTAAGTTGTACACAGTAAACAATGTTTTTTATTGAGAAGGATGAACCATTTGAGTATTTGTGGCCAGAGGAATCCTGTCTTCGAAGAATAACCCAATTACAGTACTTAAGTGAAAGCCTTATGGCTATACACCATGTTTTTTAGGGTTCCGTACCAAAATGGTAAAAAAGGAACCCTTATGGTGCGACTCTGTCTGTCTGTCTGTCCGTCTGTCACAGCCAGATATCTCAGGAACTACTGATGCTATCGATTTGAAATTTGGAATAGTGTTAAAAGTAGCTAACCCGAGCCTATTGGACATAAAAAATATCTTGTACCTTATTTACTTTTTTTTAAAAGGCTCCGTAATGGGAATTTGAAAATTGAAAGTAGGGCTATTATATTGAGTGGGGTATCAAATGAAAGGGCTTAATTTGTAGATTAAAACACCATTTTTATTTTTTTTCTTAAATAAGTAGTTTTTGATTTATACATTTTTATGTACCATTCCCCCCCCCTATTATCTCCGAAGTTACTGATCAGAAAAATGTGTCATAATTACTAATTATAAATATCAACCTGAATATTACAGGAAAAATAGAACGGTCTTGCTAACTTTAATACCTTTTTAGAAATTTACAAAACTTGAAATCCCTAGCGGCGAGTAGCAGAACTAAGCGATGGCATGTTTCACGCTAGGGGATTTCCGGGCAAAACTAGATGGCGCTAAAACACTAAACATTTAACGATGTTATAATTGAACAAAGAAACATAGTATAGTAACAATTAGTTCGTAAACAGCTAATAATAAATAAATTTAAATACTGTGTCACGTTTGCAAAGTTAAATAATTGTAAATAATATTATAATTATTTTACCAAGCTTATACATAGATGGCGTTGTAAATTCGGGGAACAGCTTTTTGTATGGAGAATGACAGTCCTCTTGATTTAATGGTCCTTGCTATTAAATAGAATCATTACACGTCAGGTTCTAAATATTACAGGGAAAATATAACTGTTTTCCTAACTTGCACTGTTTTTTAGAAATTTGCAAAAATCATAACATATACTTATTTGCTTCTACTAAACAAATCGACATACAGTTTTTCTTGTACTATTCGCGTATCTACTTATGAGTTTGTACGGAACCCTCGGTGCGCGAGTCCGACTCGCACTTGACCGGTTTTTTTTATTTCCGTTAAATTCGACAGGTTGCTTCGTACGTCAACAGACTACTGCTACCTGGTATATCGCTTTTTGTGAAATTCGAATTTTTGTTTTTTCTTTTCATACAAAATAAATTAATATTGAGTTTATAACCATTTTAAAAGACACCTTCGAGTTAGTCAAAATCAAAAATTAACGTCAACTATGACAGTGTTGGGATTATGGCAGCTCATTTATACTGGTTGGTGATTAAATTAAGATTATGAATATTTTAAAAACGGTATGAGTTACAACATTAGTTCCTAGAGAAATTAACTTAATTAGATCTTATCGGAAATCAATAAAAACACGGTGAATAATTATTATTATGACGTTTTGTGCGTCTCTTTAGTATTTTTTATAATAATAACCTATCCTCATCAGCATCAAGCCAAAATCCGCCTCCGTTACTGGTATACTGTACTCGTAGTAGTTACAATTATGCATCTACTAAAAGTATCTTACTCGTTGGTCATTTGGCAAGGCGCCTGGATTCATGAAATGCCAAAATGACAGTATTACGAAGACTTATCTCTAAGTGCAAATGCTGTTCTTGCTGATTGACTGACATTATCTGCCTGCTCGAGGTTACGGCCGTGTTTAGTTAAGTTTTAGAATGTTGCCTTTGAAACTCAGTAGGAATCGTAAAATAAAATAAAGTTAATATAGCATACATAAATAAAATAACTATTCTTAGTGTCCTGTTCTTGTCTTTAATAAGAAGGCTATTTTTATCTCTCATTGAAATAATGCACAGGGTGCCTCAGAAATCGACATCGGGATGGACAGCGCGATTAATATCTTCCATGAATTATATTTTGCAAAACTATTAATAAAGTTACACACTTATTCTTTTTATTTTTACGTTCCATCAGGCTTGGCCGAAAATTATAATAACCATTACAAATAATACTTTAAAAAAAATAGATACTTTAATTTTTAATAACACTTAGCTACAAAAGTAAGGATACATCATACAACGCATTTGAAGGTTATCAGACATAAGCCCGTAAACAAATAAAACTCGCCTGCCTGAAGTAGTATAAATTATCACAGCCGCTCCTTTTATGATTACTAATTGCGGCAAAGTCATTTCATTCCTTATAGGCCAGAACTTTCCTAAGTGTAGTTTAATATTCCTAGCTAGAAAGAAGGCCTGTCACGCCCAAGCTTGCTTTGCATTTGTTAAAATTCTCAACACAACCCGAGAAAATACGACCCGAAGCGACGCTTACGACATATTTTTAACTGACTTTAAACATGGAAGAAATTCTCAGTTCCCCGATTATTCGGAGTCGGCTGGACCATTTTTTTTATTGTTTGAAAGTGTACCTACCCAATGATGAGATCTTATCTGTGCACCTAATGATGAGATCTTAAAGAAATCGGGGGAACTCTCACAAGATTATAGGGATATCTATTGCGATGTTGTATTATTTTAGTAATTCATGCATTTGTTAATTGGATCAAAGTTTAAAGTTAGTTATATTTTATATTTATAAAATAAAACAATGTCCCATTTTCCTGTATGTCCCACTATTCCACCCACATTCCACCCTGTATTAATAAAAATCTAATAGACCTTTTGAGTATGTTTTAACTTAGCTGGTAATTGACCGTTTTACTTGTTGTTTTGCAGAATGGGTCACAAGCCGGGCAGTCGGAGCCGACGGCAGACTCGAGTCCAGGCAACTCTATATCAGACGTGGAGAACTTCGAGTGCTTCGGGGAGGCCGACGCCGATGTACCACCGAACGCGTATGTGTCACATTATCTAATCAAACCAAATTACACTGACACTGACACTTAGAACCATATCGTCGCCACCATGCCAAACTAACACAACTGCAAAAAACAGATTGTCGAGGGGAGCGATTTCAAGTTGAAAAAAAAACATTTGTTTTTTTTTCTTAGTAATAGTTGCACTTGTATTGATAAAGTATACACATAGGGGTTTCAAAATACATGCATTAAATGATCAATTTGTCAGATATGTATTATTTTATTGGAATTGGAAATTACAGCACATTCGCAATTTTGCATCTCCATAGATAGAGAAAATAAAGTTAGGTTGTTCACCATAGTAAACTCGCGAAAGTACCACATTCGCAAATTAAAAGTGCTTTTGATATATTTGAAGTATTTGAACCAAGGTAAAGTTGCGAAAATGACAGTTTCGTGGATGAGATTTAACTGTCACCATAGTAAAATAACGAATGTGTCAGATTCGCACATTTGCTATGTGCTAATTTGAATCGATTAGTAATAATTGCCGCCATAGAAAGTTAACGAAAATGGCAGATTCGTTAATTATTTAAGGTAAGGTAAGGGTAATCACGTTTTCTGCCAAGGCAAAATACGATATGTACATTCGCAAGTTTACAATGGGATAAATAATCGTAATTTCAGATTCGTGAAAATGTAACTTTGAAAGCTTAAAAGATAGAAGTCTGAAAATTGGTGACATTATGAACTATCGAATTTGGTACCGATCTACATCAAAAAGTCATTCTTGTCAAAATTACACTTGTGTTAGTTTGGCATGGTGGCGACGATATCACAAATTAGAGAATAAAACCAGATATTTCACTCTCGCGCGTTTTCATACAAAATATAAGAATTCCCACGCTTGCAGCGAAACAATAGACCCTTCGGAGCGCGCGCCGAGGCCCCGCCCACGTTTTCGGTAGTGTACGTCAGATTCTGATTTCGTCAGATGACATGTAGGTCAGATTCCGTTTTCGGCAGATTCCATGGAGGTCAAATTCCGATTTCGTCAGGTGCCACATATGTCTGATTCCGATTTCGACAGATTCCTATTAGGTCAGATAGCATTTTCGTCAGATTCCTAGTAGGTTAGATTGCATTTTCGCCAGATTCCTAGTAGGTCTGATTCCGAGATGGTCAGTTTCCTAGTAGGTCAGATTTCGAATACGTCAGTTTCCTATTTCGTCAGATTCCGAGTAGGTCAGTTTCCTATTTGGGCAGTTTCTATTTCGTCAGATTTAAATATCTCTAGGGATGAAATTAGAGGAAAGGCAGTGTATTTATGGAGTGCACGCTACTGATCAGGCATGATCGGAGTCAAGAGCAAGCCCATTAGCCTTTTTTCTCCTAGAAGGTCACTCGGTAGCGCCTAATGGTAAGCTACTACGGAACTGAAGATGACTCATGAATCATGATCATGACTGAAGACGTAGCCTGTCGGTTGACTGACAGCCTGTCTTGAAAGTGCCAAGTTATATTACCAGTCGATGTCCAGCATAGCTACCACACCTGACCTGTCCCTGTTACACTATAAAGGGATAGCTAGTATTTGTTTTGCTAGACGTAGAGAAATGATTTACCATCAAAATTTAAACTTACAGTTTTTCGTTTATCTAATATACGTAGATACGACAAGCGACTACTTTTTAACAAAACCGATAGATAACCGTGTGCGTGGGCCTACGAGGCCAGGTCTGGATCTCTTTTTCCGAAGCCAATAGTAACTTTATGCAGCGCACTTCTCTTCTTCATTGATTGAAGTAAATTATTTAAATAACTCTCAAAAACATACAGGCTGTGGTTTTTTGTCCTTGAATGTAATTTAATTTGACGCCTCCTGAAATTGCTGCCCAATGCTGGTACCTACCCCTAAATCTGGCCTTTTACAAAGTGACAGAAGGTTATAAAGTCTGTTTCATAGAATGTTTAATGATTCTCAAGCCATATCCGGTATCAACGACCCATTCTAAAAATTCGCAAAACCTAGCATTAGTACAAAGTAGGTATCCTACATAGTAATGTAATGTATATGAGCCGATATACCACACGTCCCTAATGACTGGGTCATGTCATGTCCTCAGTGCTCCAACATTTACCAACGTCACGATTTACAAGTTGTGTGCTACTTGTCCTATAGGTAGGTACGCCACGTTTCCCAAAGCATTGTCGTGACAATTCGCAGTAAGCCTCGTATTTACCTAGTACTTAAGGTCCTGAATTCATGAAAGCCATACCAAAGATTACAGAATACTGTCTTTTCCCGGAATATACAACTTACCTTTCTTTGGACATTTGTCATTTTGTGAACTGTGGCCGCTCCTATTTGCCTACAAATATGTAATTAATAGTTATACATAGTTTATTCTTTTTCTAAAAAAGTAAGAATACTGCGAGATTTAACAATGTAGAAGAAACAGATTTTGCAGCACGATAATGTAATGATATTGGCAGATTTGGCAGTATACAGTGTGTGAGCCAGTTAAATACAAGTTAATTTATCTATTTACAATTATTTTACTATATTAATTACAAGTCATCATCATCATCATATCAGCCGAAACACCGCCGCACTGCTGGACATAGGCCTTCCCCAAGAATCTCCACCACTGTCGGCATTGTGCTTGTGTTGCTCGCATCCAGCGGTTTTCCGCGATTTTCACTAGATCGTCGGTTCACCTTTTGGGAGTCCTGCCAACGCTATAAATGTATTGACTCTACATACCTTCAAGTTTAGAAAAAACTCCCTTTATACCAAACTTAACACACAAATTAGCAAGACCCTTGTAAACTGTCCGATTAATCGATTCTAACGCTCCGAGTACGAAGGCATTCTCATAGCAAGACGGCTACGTATTATCCCTTGCTGTAAGCATTACCTATAGCTATAGATTAAACGTCCAGCGATTATTTTTAGCTTCGCCGGTCGATACAAACTACGTGTCATCGAATATTGTATCAAACGTACAATGTCAAGCTTACGGAACAATGTTCTATTATACATGTCACAGTACCCTCTTCGATCCATCTTGGTCAGTTGATTCATGTTTGACCTACGTACCCCTTTGTTTATCCACTTTTCATAACATTTTCTTCTTTATCAAACCAATAAACGATCTGTTCTGTTTTACTACAATGAAACATCTGTTAACAAAGCGAAAATTGAAAAGTCTCGGTCGTAACTCGTGGTTTTGCATTTCCACGGTTCTGAGAGCCAATTTTGCCACTGAGACTACTACTATCGCACTTTTCAAATATTTCAGTCACCAGGCATTTAGGCAACCATGTAGCGCCATACCTGTCGCAAAATCAAGTAACTTAACATCATACCATCGGCCATAACCATCGGTTTAAATTACATTGATTTTAAGACGATATAATTTTCTTTGCTTTTAAAATCCTTTTTAAACACACTCCACTAACATGGGTCATAAATGGATCTCCTGTACCCAAAAGAGAAATATTTTTTTAGCTTTGAAATATTTATATCCGCATATACCGCTCCTAACAGTCCCAACTTAATTTAGACCCCTCTATCAACATTGAATGTGTGATTCCATTTACCCAATAAGGAAAACCAAATCCTGTCTTAACTCTGTGGTATGACTCGTTTGTCAATGTTAGTTACTGAACGTGAGTTTATAAAATAAACAAAGAAAAAAACATAGTATAAAAGTTAGTTCCACATTTCCATTTCCGTAACATCAAAGCATCACCCGTCACTCTAAATACTCAATTACTTACCTACCTACGTAGTTTGATGTACATTTGGCTGGCTTAAATAGACATCAAACACAGTTTAATAATGATCATAAAGCTAAATAATAAACACACCTATGTATGTGAAACATTAGCCAAGTTTCATTAGGCATGTTTCACATAGGTCAATATACCCGTAAAATTTTAATCAGATTTAGTGCATTACAGTTATAAACTGACGCTACGGACGGTAGCGGTTTAGTGGTTAAAATGATTAAAATCGGCTATAAATGCAACATTAACTCTTTTGAAACATCCATAGAGAGGAGGAAACGCTTGAACCATGATGGTTTCTTTTATATTTCCTTTTGCTGATTACATAGCTTTAATTTTTGGCTGATCTAAAAAAATAGCACGTTTTAATAGCAACCTTTTTAGGTGCAGGCACGCTTGAATTGTTGGAGAAATTTATCAGTACTTATCACGAAAACTATATGATTATACTTTTGACAAGGTCAAAATTACTTAGTTTGATCTAGTACCTACCTTAAAAACTAATTATTATTATTAAATTAACTATTCTTTCTTCAGACTTGAGAACGGCAACCGAAGTCCTGGCAACCTGAACCGGCATTCTTGGACGCGGACCAGCCTGCGACGGACACAGCCGAGGTCAGTCAGCAAGCGTATTGGCTTGGCCTTGCCATTCACGCGAAATGCTTAGCCGATTCATTAGGCAGGATGCACTTCCGTATTACAGCTACTTGGAATATTCAATAAAATTAGTTTTGAGGAAAATTAGTATTAATCCCTCGTATGCTTAGCGGCAAGAGTTAGTTAAAAGTCACTAGGGGTCGTGACTAGCAAAGCTGCTTGCAGGATTTTATGCCCCCCCCCCCCCTCTACTGAGTTAGGCTACGATTCCATTGAGGCGGAGAGGAGACGTGTAGGATTGACCAATCACATTAGTTGAAATCCACGTCTCGTCAATATCAATGGAAACAGCGAACACGAATGTCTCCTCTCCAGTCCGCTCGTCACCGCCTCAGTGAAGCCGCAGCCTTAGGATAGCTACGATAAAGCCCGCCGAACTTGTGGTTCAAGACAGGGTCAAAAAAGTGTGTCACTATTGATAGCATCGCCTGTTACAATTTCAACCCCCTTCAAAATGAATACCGTAGCGTTTGAATATTCTGTACATTTGGTGCTAGTGATTATGGACTCGTAAATTGATTATATCGAGCAAAAGTACACATAAGAAACAAAATAGTCTCGAAACTTATCAGTTCCTATTTCCCAAGTCTGGATCGGATGGGTGCCGTACATAAGCGCACTTAAGCCTGAACATTCGAGGGGTTACGGGGTTATAGCATTCCGTATTGAATATTTGAAGCATACCCAACATATGTACTACCATTATTAACACGGTTGATAATGTTCAAGAGTTCAATATTAGGTTTACAGTAGGCTGTCAAAAATGTATATTGATACAGGTAATTTTTATACATCACCACTCTCTAGATTGCTTATTTTTTTAATGGTTAAATTTATGTTGCACTTGTTTGTTTTTTTTCCTGTTTCTCGCGAAATCCACGAAAAACACTGCTGCTTCCACTGTATCCCGGGGAATTCCTTCGATCCCTCGCTAATTTAAATTTAACAGTAGTTATGGGGCTACTCCCTACTACCGTGCCTCGGAAGACTACAGGAGTAATAAGTATTCTGAAAGACTTGCAGGAAAATTTAATTCTTTTAGATTTGAAATCATTTAATAAAGAACATTCCGCTTTCATATCGTCAATGGACAGCCGTTTAACATTGAGAATGGCGTGTTTTCGTGTGATTTCGTATATTTTATTGCACCGCTTCGTCGCTTACACTATGTTTTGTTCGTAGCCACCAGGAGAACCTGCCGCACCGGCGATGGGGCTCCATGAGACAGTAAGCTTTTTGTTTATTTTGCTTTATGTCCATGCAAATCACCGACTTTAACTGGCTTTCATATTACTACCAATGTTGCTGCCTATGATACTGACTAGTGCCTAGACAAAGACACTGTTAAGTGACCATTAGTAGACCTTGAACCATCGGGATAAAGTTTACAGATGGACAGTTAATAGTTTGTCTTCGATTGTCCCAAGGGAGGGTTGAAGATGCTGATTGCTGCCGAATTCGGGTAGCCAGACTTCGGGTACTAGATGTTTCGAGTTAGGCCAAATAAAATCGGTAGTTTGCGTGACAACTTTTTTACTCTTTATCGACCGATTACGCCAGACAATGCAACATGGATATTTCTGTCGATATCAACAACTAACTAACTTGATTGGCGCATCGACCCAAAATGAGTCTTGGCCTCCGATATAAGAACACGCCATCCAGCTCTATCTTGCGCAACCTCCTGCCAGCCATCACTGACTCCGAGCTCCCACAGATCCGACTCAACCACATTTTTCCAGCGATATTTAGGCCGCCGGAACGGGACGATGACCTGTCGGTAGGCCTAAATATGCCTACCTAAAATCTAAACAATGCTTACATAAATACATACACCCTGGGCCCGAATAACCCGACCAATTCTAACCACGTATTCCTGATGGTATTACAAGTAAATAACGTTATATCAACATAGGTCGAATTTTGTCATTTTACATTAATAGTCTTATGGAACAAAATACCTACTTAAATCAGTAAATTCAGCCCCTCGTTATAAACATGTCCTTACTGGAGAAAAATGTATCAAAAAGGAAATAAGAAATAAAAATGGCAACAAAAGGTCAAATTTTTGGCCTCGTAGTTGCTTACCATCAAATACTGCGATGGTTAATTCCGGTTTAGTTAAAGGATTAAAAAAAATTGTAAAAGTATCTTAGTCACATTTTATTAGGGCTTGTTACACACTTGGGAGTTTTCATTTAAAAAATTATGAATATCTTGGAAACTAAGCGTTCTTCGACTATACATCATATAACATTTTTTACTCCTAATAGTTGTTAGAATCTATAGTTAAAGTTTGTCGGTATAGTCCCTCCCACCCTGTATAAGCTTAGGAATATTACAAAGAAACAAAAGAGAATTAGTATGTCGAATATACTAATGTAACTAACTATGTATAATATTACTGTAATACCAAACATTTTGAGGAATTTTGTTGTTAATTCACTCGCAAGTCGCAACAGATATCTATATAATCTATATTGAGGTAGATACCTTTTGTAACTCATCATCATCAGATACGTACTTATAGACTAAGTCAGTATCATTGGAGTAAATTCCACTAGTTGTTGTCAGCTACCTTAGCATTCTCTATGACATCCTAACCAGGTAAGTAAATTTCATTGGTTTCCCTCTATTCCTTCGATCGTAGTTATTGTGATGACCACAACATTTCAAGAACCATCAGTGTTGCATTGCTTGGTCGTGAACGTGAAACATTCATCCTTATTTTATATACCTTCAAAGGTAATTACGCATTTGTGGAGAGTGCACCGTGGTGGTTCCGACATTTCTATTAGGTACTCCAAATTTAGTAGTTTGTTAATCTTTAGTTCTTACCATTAAGTACTATCCACAAAGGTTTAGACCTAGAAGTCGGATGTTCTAGAATTTTGTTGATCACTTGGTATTGTATAGTTGTGGTGTGGAATCCTAGTTTTCTCCCTTCTAAAATGTTTTAATAAATCTTTAGTCTCATCTCTTCACCAGTACTACTAAACCAGACATGAAATATAAACAAACGATAACTCGAGATGTGTTTTAAAACGCTATTTGATGCCTTTCCAGTTACTATTAACCGGGTGTTTATTTTAAACGTAATCAGATGATGTTTACAATTGGGACTCTGTAAACACTATAAATGATAATAATTAACTACCACAAAGGCTCGTGTAACAATCACGCCCGTAAAAGTAAAAGCAAAACAGTTTATACAATAAACTTTCACGGAGTTTTGTATAGGAAGTCATCTATTGTTGGACGAAGATCGTTCACAAATAGATAGAAGTGAAGTGCGTGTCAATCGACAGGCTAAACTACGGAGACTAGTTGTCGGTATGACTTCCACCATGACCCATTTACCATTCAAAATGCCGTTGCTTCACAAATTTGTCCTTTAAAGCTTAGGAGTTAAGTACTACTTCTAGACTTGGGCGGCAGCAGCAATCGTTGTCCGCGCTACTATTGTGTACTGGAAACAATGCGCCCACTATTTTCAGATTGTCAATGAGTCATCCGCGTCACGTCAGATTTAGAAGTGAACGACAGTTTAAACAAATCACGCGACAGGTTAGTATTCATAAAACGATTCCTTAATCGTTTTATGAATGCTAACATAATACATAAATATATAACTATAGGTACAATACATAAGTATTTACTGTGTATGTGGAAAAAAAAAGAAAAATTGAGTAAGGGCCTTTGCGCCCTTATCATTATCAGACTTGCTATTTGCGAGCGAGCTGCGGGTGATGAGTTTCCATACAAAACCAGTCGCGAGCGACATTTGTGTGGAACTTCGCTTTTAACTCGCCTGCAAATCGCAAGTATGATAAGGCCCTAAGGCAGTGGTTCCGAACCTCGGGGGTAATTAGGGGTAATTTAGGGGTAAAATTAAGTTTTCTCATGGGTAATACTCATATTAAGTCGTTTTTCTTTGAGTACTTTCATATACTTGTCTGTATTACCTATTTTTTGGAGGGTTAATGATACAAATCTAGAGAGGGCCTGTGGGTGAAGTGGCAATAAAGGTTATGAACCACTGCCCTAAGGGAACAGGAACGTGTGGTTTCTCGTTATTCACAGTCGCTGTAAACTTTGACCAGCAAACTGTGCCCTAACTTGGGTGATGTCAACGGTGTCCAAGCATAGGATAGTCCATGAAAATACGCAATAATAACCATATTAGGGGTTAGGTACAGGTGAAGTTATAGAGACTCAGACACGGCGCATAAAAGCCATTAATTACGGCACTGGCAGTGAAATATAGGGCATTCATATTCTTCCGTGTTTAACTGGTTTCAGCTATTCATTAGATCAGGGGTCTCCAAACTACGGCCCGCGGGCCAAATTCGGCCCGCGAGTCGCTCCAATCCGGCCCCGGGAAGAGCCCATGGTCCGATGGATCTCCAATGAAACTCCCCCCTCCCTCCAGGACGTCAGCGGCCGAGAAAAAAAGATTACTTAACTCTGTGGTCGACCATGTCGTGAGGCCCGCGCGAGATTTTCAAAGATGCAGGCCCTTTGCTAAAAACGTTTGGAGACCGTTCTACTTCTACATTAGATCATCATTTCAACCCAGAGACTTCTACTACTGAAATGTATAAGGGCCTGCCGAAATACTTCAATACCTAATAATTGCACACTTTCTTTATCCATCGGCTTATGGCTACCTTCAGGTTCGATCTTGTATAGCCCCCCCAGTCAGGAAAAAGTCTAAGGTTTTTAGTCTGTATCCCATTTGGTGAGATGAGCAAGATGACCATTTTGGGCAATCAGAAAGAAAAGCGCTGCGGTCTCCTCCGCCTGTCGTAAAAGGCATCTAAAAAGGATTTACCGGGATCGGGGACTCTGTGTCCTCCGTACATCCTGTGTAATGTGGAATGAGCTCCCTGCCGCGGTTTTCCCGGAAGGCTACAGTATGGAGTTCTTCAAGAGGGGAGTGAATAGGTTCTTAAAGGGTCGGCAACGCGCACGTAATGCCCCTGGTGTTGCAAGCGTCCATAGGCTGCGGTGACTGCTTACCATCATGCAGGCCGTACGCTTGTTTGCCACCCAAGTTGTATAAAAAAAACCTGCATTACAGCGGTTAGAATCTGTCATAGTATCCCAGTAGGAGTATAATGCTACGCATTGTCGCGCGATACATAAATGAAGCATCCGTCACGTTCTGACTAATAGTGTGTGAGAGTGACGGATACTTTATCAGTTATTTATCGGAAGACAAAGCGTAGCATCATAAACCTACGATTTCGTTATTCAAACTAGTTCTGTGATAAATCTTGATAGTAAGTACAAGTGATAGCTAGGTAAATACTGATTTGCACGGATGGAACGGTTTCGATCCCGTATTTAAGTTTGCAATTATTTAATTATCTGCTTGATAGATCACGATCACGAAGAGTAATGTATACTTTGCTGCAATTCATATGCTGACAGCCGTACTTTTCTTTACTTATACTTACAGTGAAAGCATATGGTTACTGAGCAGAATCGGACGGTGCAATACACAATATAAGTATGCGTTTATAAAAATACTGACAAGCACTAAAAGAAATATACACATTTTATTACTATTACTATTGTAGGTAGATAATGTTTATACGCATTTATGAAAAGATTGTGATCAAAAAGCATTATGTGTTTTAGAAAGTACTGCTTTATACTTATCTCGTTAGTATTAATTTCCATCAAGTACACGGACCATGATACCGGCGAAGCGGCAGTCATGTAATAAAATAGTAATTAGTGGTAAATGCAAATTATGAACTGTCATACATAAACCACTATGTTTAGGTTCTAGCAAAATTGATCCCATCAAAAACATTACATGTAAAAAGATGCAAGTCTCGCAACGCAGTCCTTTTAGAAGAAAAAGTTTTGAGATGCCATGTTAGACCAAGTCAGTACCGGGGGGTGTCCAACAGAAGTCGATTCCCACCGACTTGCCTGGAGTGCCTGGAGTGCCTGCCGTGGAGGGAGGATTCTTTATTTGAGAAGTATTAAATGTTCCTCCACGGTTAAATAATAGGCAAGTAACCAGATTTTTCAGGCCTGATAAGTTTCCTTTACCGTCCACATAGTCTACCTTTTGTCGATTTAGTGTTGCCAACTTATAGCACCTGCACGGTCCCTATACAGACATAGACAAGAAACCAAAGTTTATATCGCAAAAAAATGGGCGAATTCTTACATTTTATCAATCTAATCTAACACTTGACTGGAGAATGTTAAATGAAATGCAAAATGTATGTCAGCCTCATTAACAATTGTGTTGCAATATACGGACGTTTATTTCCACTTTGAATACATTTGCATGACACACGATTAGATTAATTAGCTTTCTTCCTTGGAATACGCTGTTTGCATTTTCTAACGACAGAAAATTCAATTTAAACGTTATATTATAATATGAAGATATTGTGCAGGATATAAGATAAAGCATATTCTACTTTTCCATAACTCGAAGTTTGATAATGCGCCTATTTTGCATGATTGGATTATACACTGTAAAAAAAGAATTGGTTGCTCCTAACAAGATTGTGATCTTTATAACCAAGCATCTTGATTCCATACGAGCCTAACAAGACGTTAGATGCACCAATTAAGATGATATTGTTTGTTTATAACCATGTTCTGATTTGATTCAACAAACATTGATGTATAAGGTAACTAATTAAACATGATCGAATCATACAAAGAAGAAAATAATGATAGAAACAAGGAATATATTTGTTAAAATTATCAAGATTCTAGATTGTTATTGTTTTAATCACTAATGAACTTGCTGTTTTAATTAATCAGCTTTCGTTGATATGTTTAATATCTTGTTTGTTTTATTTAAGTTAACGCTAACAAAGAGAAAATCTCTCTTAGTTTGCTATTTTTTAGAGTGTAGGCGCTCACCTCATCCACTCAAGTCTACCAGATAGCCTAGTAGAACTTGACGTTGCCGAATGCCGACGACTTCTGGGAGCGAACCCGGTATTCCGAAGTGCTGTGCATTTTGTTTTTCATTATTCAAAAATATTAAATATGATATGATGATATTAATTTACATATACATATATCTTTCTTTCCTTCATAGTTTCGTTCGGCATCGCTTTATGTAAATTGGAAAATCACATTTGTCGGTTTAACATCTTACCTACTCAGTTTGCGTTTTAAATTTAGCCGTTGGTTTTGTTACGACATTCCTCGTGTAACTGTGGTTAGCACTGGAAATCCAATGCTAACAGCAATAATTGTGCACCGAGAGTGATGCAAAGGACTCACTATTTCGTCTCTAAGCAGATAATAGCTAAAAACAAAAAAGACACGCGATTACAATCTAAAACAAAACGCGTGTCGACACCAACTGAAACATTCTGAAATTCACTTCTAAATTACGTAAATCTTCTTCGCTGAGATACGCATCACTGCGTTTAATAGCACAACCCATTAGCCAGATAAAGAGATTCGGTGTTAGACTGAAGAAAGTGCAATTTCAGCTACCTGCTTAAGATATTGTTCACGTCTAATTTTCAAGTGCGATTTACGAAAAATTACGAAAACCCTGTTTGCAACATTGTTGAGATACGTATCACTGTGTTTTGTAGCAAAACCCATTAGCCAGATAAAAAGATTCGGTGTTGGACTGAAGAAAGTGCAACTTCAGCTAGTTAAGATGTTAATTTACGTCTACATTTCAAGTGCGATTAACGAAAAATTACGAAAAACCTGTTTGCAAAATTGTTGAGATACGCGTCACTGTGTTTTATAACTTTTTATAGCAAAACCCATTAGCCAGATAAAAAGATTCTGTGTTGGACTAAAGAAAGTGCAATTTCAGCTAATTAAGATGTTAATTTACGTCTAAATTTCAAGTGCGATTAATATGGATACGGAGCGTTCGGGCCGTGGATTCTCCTCAAGAAAGTGAACTGTTCCGGCCGGCTGGCCGCAGCGTTGCCCAACACACGCGTTCTAACTTCTCATTAAAGTTATAGTCTAGAATGGCTAAGTATACACAATTTCCAATTCACGCACGCCGTTTACTCTCACGCGTGACGAAGGTATTAACAAAATAATTATAACAACAACACGTAGCTAACATAGGTACACAGTAACTGTGCGCTCTTTACCAATTTCGAGCGAGCGTCTATGGTTGTTTTGCGGTAGGTAAAACACAAATTTATGTAGTTGAAGATTATCCGTAAGCAATCTTTTTATCTGCTTAGCGTTTGTGGACTACGAGAAAGCCTTCGATTCGGTTGAAACATGGGCGGTGCTTGAGGCTCTCCAGCGGTGCCGTATTGACTATCGGTACATCGAAGTGCTGAAGTGTTTGTACAAAAACGCCACTATGTCGGTCCGAGTACAGGAACAGAATTCGGAGGCGATTCCCTTGAAAAGAGGCGTAAGACAGGGAGATGTTATATCTCCGAAACTGTTTACGGCCTCTTTGGAAGACGCCTTCAAACTGCTGGAATGGAAAGGACTAGGCATCAATGTCAACGGCGAGTACATCACTCACCTTCGGTTTGCCGATGATATCGTGGTCATGGCAAAGTCGATGGAGGAACTCAGCACGATGCTCGAAGGCCTCAATCGAGTCTCCCAACGAGTGGGCCTAAAAATGAATATGGACAAGACGAAAGTTATGTCCAATGTCCATGTCGTGCCTACTCCCGTTATGGTTGAGGACTCGGCTCTTGAAGTTGTTGACGCGTACGTATACCTAGGACAGACAGTCCAACTAGGTAGGTCCAACTTCGAGAAGGAGGTCAATCGCCGAATCCAACTCGGATGGGCAGCGTTCGGGAAACTCCGCAACGTCTTTTCGTCCAAAATACCTCAGTGCCTTAAGACGAAAGTCTACAATCAGTGTGTGTTGCCAGTGATTACATATGGATCCGAGACGTGGTGCTTCACTATAGGCCTTATGAATAGGCTCAGAGTCGCTCAACGGGCTATGGAAAGGGCTATGCTCGGGGTTTCTCTGCGGGATCGAATCAGAAATGAGGAGATACGTAGAAGAACGAGGGTCACCGACATAGCTAAACGGATAAGCTTGTTGAAGTGGCAATGGGCAGGGCATATAGCACGTAGAACAGATGGCCGATGGGGCCGAAAGGTTCTCGAATGGAGACCACGAATCGGCAAGCGCAGCGTCGGACGTCCACCAACAAGATGGACAGATGATCTGGTTAAGGCTGCTGGCTCACGGTGGATGCAGGTTGCTTCCAACCGAAATAAGTGGAAATCTATGAGGGAGGCCTATGTCCAGCAGTGGACGTCCTATGGCTGAAATGATGATGATGATGAATCTTTTTAAAAATATAGTAGGTATATTCTAGATATTGGATACCGTTCCTCAAAAGGAAAAAATCCGTCTATATCGTATCGTAAATCAAACTTCTAAGTTAACGTAAAAAAAATATACAGTCGTTTATGCCGCAAAAAAAAACCTATATTTCGACACTCTCAAGGAAATCATAAATTTTAGGGTACTTCCGTTGACCTTGAACTATGAAATTTGGCAAGTAGGTTATACCGTCTTATACTACAAGTATAAGGAGAAATCTGAAAACTATACATTTACAAATTAGATCATAAAAATTAGTTTTTATTTAAGGTATTTGTACTGAACCCTCGGTGGGCGAGTCCGACTCGCACTTGTCCGAGTTCTTTATTTATTTTTATAATGTGTATTTATTTATTGAGGTATATTTCTCGCCAAAAAGAAAATGGTCACCAGTACACCCCTAAACCTATTTATCTATTGAAAATGATTTCAAATTTTCGCTGATTACAATATTCTTATTTACAGTTTCGGTTTCCTTCGTTGAAAATGAAAACACGGTAATAGCCATTTCAATAATCAATTGATTCAGAATGACAGTGTTTGGTATCGTCAAATGGATTAATGGACCTGAAAAATTTAAAATAATTCTGAAATCGACACTTCATTACGAAAATAAATGTTCCTATTGAAAATATTTACTTACATGAATATTGACGTGACGAAGCAGTTTCCATGAATAATGCGGTCTCTAATCATGACACCTAAATCGGAGATATCAATATACCCACCATATTAAAACAGACAGACAGAGCCGCACCATAAGGGTTCCTTTTTTGCCATTTTGGTACGGAACCCTAATGACCAATTCGTAGCTAGTGGCACACAAGCATAAGTGTTCTATCAAAGATTTATTGGCATGGCCCATCAAACCGTGACAGATTTTATAATTACCTACAACATTAACAACTTCAGCAAGCCTCACTTGAAACGTTCTTCGCACACAATACCTTATTGCTAACCCAAAAAACTACACATCAATCATAATGGTCAATCTCAACACCTTGAATCGGATTGAAATTGAATCGTGTGACCGCATCAAAAAAGTCTACGAACCATTTTAGATGAACCCTTTCGAACCGCGTTTTTCTTAACACATTTGGTCTTAGAAGGTAAGTCAACGGCCAGAGTGGTTCGTGATGTTTCGGTCACCAACGACCAATGATGCAACCAACAATTCTCGTGTTCGTCATTTGTCATGATTGCTGCGTGTAGTCACCTAATTATCTTGCCGTTGACTTGAATTCAATGTTTATTGTTTTATTTATCTCGTGAGACTAGACTTTAAATTACAAATCACCCGTATATATCACAGGTACACTGCCTTCAAAGACAAAGTAGTCGACAATCGCATAGTTTCTAATTCTGCTTTGACTTGCCGTCCCAGTAACTAACCAAGCGTTCAACCATTAAATTCAATTATGTCTTCCAATCGATGCTTGTGATTTTAGATTCGTTGATGAACAAATCAACATTCTTAAATCAATGACATGGATTGCGTGCCTTAGCGCTTTTTTCCCCTTCCTTTCATGCTATGCTTTTAACCAGATTGTAAATTTGGCAGGCTGGTTAGTTGAAGCGACAACCATCTGATCCCCATAACTCTTGCGACATAGAACCAGACCGACGGGATCATGCGTTTATCTCAATATGCGAGGAATCGCGATGTTTATCCCTTACCGTATCATTGCGTTAACTAATTTACGTATTTAGGTACTATTGGCACCTCAATACTATTATTGGCACATACCTTAATACGTATCCTTTGTCTTGATGAATTATTTCTTTATGGATATCCTTATATACTTAACAAGAGACCACACGTTTCGCTATTGTTAAGAGAATTTGTGTGGTACCTACGATACAAACTCCACCCTTTGTCCAATACAATTTATTATCTTTTCAAATCAATCAGTTTCCTGCATTAGGTACATATTCAATAATTTACATATTGCTGTTTGTTGTCCATTTGTGTATGGTCCTTTTGCCAACTCAATATTGTCATTTTGCTTACGCGTTTTTTTTCTTTTCACACCTCTTATTCAGAAAAAGTATTTTGCTCCCTCATATGAGGGATCAAAGTGATACTTTTCTGTTCAAGGACAACAGGGTATTTTTACTTTGAACCTACTTAGAATATGCCATACCATAGACAGCTTTATTAGTATAGTACACACAGAGGGCGGTATAATAAGGAATGGCGCAGATCACAGGTGTTTGCGGTCCGAGCCGCAGGCGAGGGCCATAAATATAATATGGAAGTGGTAAATTCGTCCCGTCCGTAAAAAATTATAAACGTTTTATAAAATAATAAGAGACTAGAAATTTAACATTTCATTTTATTAAAAATGTGTGATGCTCATTGATTAACTATATATTTCGTCATTTTGATAGGTAGCGTTTGTATTTGAATTTTCCTCATAGTCGGTGTGAAAAGCAGTATGTGTCACAAGGTAGCAAAATTATTTTCACCACGGGCGTTAACACTTGAATCCCTCACTACGCTCCGGATTCTACTTTAGAATCCCTCGCTACGCTCGGGATTCAATTGTACAATCCTTCGCTTCGTTCAGGATTCAATGTACGCCCTCGCCGTAAATATATAATTTTGCTCCCTTGTGACACAATCTACTATTATTAAGTATAAGGTAATTTATAATCACTGATCACTCAGCAAAATAGTGCTGCTAAGAAGGAAAGAACCAGTTTGTACCTTTATAATAAATGTAGATATGTTCATAATCTATCGACTTCGATGGTAAATACAGATAATAGGTGGTAAATACAGACTATTTGAAATAAACAACTAATTTCGATTTAATAACATGATACCGGGCAATATCGTATTGACACGATTATTCGACCCAGATACCATAATCGATGGCAGATACAGGATGCCAGGATAACGGACCTGTCTCCGGATGTGAAAACCTCCTTAAATCAGCTTTGTGAGTCACCTCACACTCACACCAGCCTACACAGCGTGACCTAGTCACGTGATTTAAAATATATTCGACCACAAAATACAACCATTTTCAAGACCATCTATACAAAAAGCGCATAATGGCGCCCCAATTTACCGACGGCCTTATGGGAATGACAATTAGCAGACCACAAAGTGTTTCGTAAAACCCCATGCAAAGTGCTTCCATTGTCGCGGTGTTACAGCGCAGATGCGCTAATTTGACAAAACCCACCACATTTTGACTTACATAATTTAATAACGTCAAGTTTCGCAGTTGCCCATTGTGGATAATTGATGCTTCGCGGCCGCTGCCCACTGGCCGGTGGTCTGCCATCGCGTTTGTTGATGCGTCAGTCCGACGCAAACAACACTAGCGAACTGCCGTCCGCTACACCCGACGCGATAAAAAATTCCAAATTCGAATATCAAATTCCGAATGCGAACATATTCGAAATAGTGACGTGCATAAGTTTTGTTTCTACGATTCGCTTATTAATTGCGAGCGATGTTGCAAAACCGATTGTGTTCCATGTGACCGATGACGGATCACAGTGAAAAATTCATTGAGTGCAACATTCATTAGTAAAGCTGGAGCGAAACGGTGTTTACATGCATTACAGAAAGCGGCCGTACAGGTTAGAAAAATGTGCCCATTTTGCAATATTTTCGTAATAATGCTTCTATGAAACATAATTAGAGCTGATTGTAAACCTAGATTGTAAGCAATACCTATTGCAATCAAATTACTAATTGTTTGATTCAGTTGGTTAAACTTTTGTTAATCAACAATCCTTTAATTGTCTGTTTGTGTTACGAATATATTACCTGGAAGTAAACAATCTTAGCAAAGTTAACGTTACTACACTTACACGGTCACATGGCATTGCACAAATTAACTGAAAGGCAAACTCGCATAAACAATCTATTTGCCAAACTATTCAAAACATCCTTGTAATCTGACCTTACTATAGTAGTAAACGTTTTTAACAATTTCCTCAGTTTGCACAGAATTTTCCACCGTCGTAATATAATGTTAGTTATTACAAATGTTACCTAAGAACTAAATAACTATTATTATGTACGATTGTTTAGCCACGGTGCTATTTTATTGTCACAACACTACCTTGTAACAAATGACATACGCAACGTTTCTGGACAGCGAGGGTATTTTATTATGGCCAGTGTGTATTGTGTTTACGTCACTATAGTTGCCGGTGTGTTCGTTGTTCTATTCGTTGGGAAAATGGGTCACTCGTAGCGACCCATGAACCAAGGTTTTATCTTTGAGCCGTATCACAGATTATATACAGAGTGTGTTTGACCTGGTAGGGCATGGTGAAAATCTAAATCATAGCTGCAGCATAAATTAAAAAAAAACAGTAAAAATCATCTGCATCGATCTCTCATTACCGGGCATCGAGACTATTTGTCCTTCCACATAATGAGTTTAGCCCATATAGCCTATGGGTACTCTCTGCAGGTATAAAGACATAAAATATTGACAGTAAAATTTCGTAGTCACAAATACACAATAACATACGTACTACATTACAATACAGTTAAAAAAGTAACCCTCCCTTTTTGAAGTCATTAAAAAAGCAACTAAAGTTGGCAGCTGCTTATCAAAAATGATTTAAGAAAACTATATTTTCTAAGTTTACTTTTACTTGTATAGTAGGTAGTTCAGCAACTTATAGGTAATGAGTCCACTTACTTTTCGTACCATGCTACTATACTACTTCAGTCAGCAAATATTTAGTTTACAGGAACCGATATTTAGGGTAACTTATAGACACAGACAGCAACAGACATTTAACAGACCAATTTCAGCTTGCAAGAAACTCTAAACTGACTTCTATGCAGGTTTTTTGTAATTAACCTTACATACGCCATACGATACAAGTATTAAACGTGGTAATGGGTATTATCGAGTATTACATTTCTCGTTGCATGAGGCAATATGCAAACCAAATCAATTTGCAACTGGGTCTAATGGGTGGAGTAATGATTACTTATAACCCAAAACTAACATTAACCCAGATGTTTTGGGCTGTGTTGTGTCGTCCGTTCATGGCAAATAAGCGACTTGTCGGATGTTGTGCAACGCTTACAACTGTTTCGCATTTACTACCTGTCTTTACTACTAATGAGCCTTAAACTTAGCAAACTTGTAATTTTGTTTGGCAAAGCCATATTTGATATTCCTTGCTGTACATTGACGTATAATAACATAGATACACAGTCTCAAAGAAAAATGTCTATGAATCTGGCGCAAAATGACATTTGTAGTTACACTCAAATATACGCTAATAACGTTAATTTATAAGTTGTATCTATATGAAACTGTCATTCAAGATAACTTAGTTCCATGACACCTATGTGTCAAATTTGAAAACAAACATTTGAAAACTTTAGTTTATTGGCACCTATCAAAACGTGACTACGTTGTTTACGTCAAAAGTGAGCAGCAAATAAATGGAGTCGCTTTTTGTTAAAAGATTTTAATATTTTTTTTTGTTATACAGAAAGACAAAAATTATATTTTCTTACAAAATTTCAGCGCCCGTTTCTATCCTTAATTTGGCTCACATAGTAAAGTTAGCTACTCAATTATTTTGCAAAAAACATCTGGGTTTTCACAAATTGAGACTCAAACATATTGAATCCATATAAACATAAAAATTCCTGTATTTCTAAAAAGGAATAAAACTGCATTAAAAGATTTCCTAAAATTCCCATGTCTCACCTGGGAATCGAACCACCTAAAAATAAAAAATAAGCACACTATTTTATTCCACTAACTGATAGGACTATTGTTCAGGATAAAATCTCTCTAATAAACATTTGATCTTACAAGTAAAAAACATCGTGAAATCTATCATTAATTTTATTTTACCATCAATTCCATTACAAAGGCGAAGAGAATTTCAAAAAATCTTTGAATGCATGTTTCTCTTTAAAAATTAAAGACCTCTCGTCTAGCCGCGCCCGAAACGCGCGCGTTCATCACGCCTATCTTGTGCTATAATAGCGGCCCATTATGCTCGTCGCTACGGATTTTGTGGGAATCTTAAATTGAAATAATTTAAAAATTACTTCTAAAAATTCATAATTCTATAAAAAAAAGAAAATAATCGAATGCTGACTCCTTAGATTTTTGTTCTCTGACATCCATACATTTGTACTAACAAAATTAATATTAAAAAACTATGAAATCACGATGAGATCTCTTGTAATTCTAAACAATATTAATTGGCCCTTAATTAAAGAAGTATATCCCATCTTTCTTTCTTGTTTTTTTGCTGCTATTAACGCATTTTTTTACGCAACATTTCGTCATTGTTGACAACTGTCGCCGTCTATGGTTGAAACCAGACTAAGTCAAAATGAGCTAGCCAAGCCGATCGGCTAGCACTTTTGTGGGGCCATTTTTTCCGGCTGATTGTGTATCTAGGTATATCATACATCTATGTTGCTGTAATTCATAGAGATAGGTATTAGAAGTCTAATTTACCAAATTACGTAATACGTAGGTAATGCAAACGCAGAATATCGCTAATAATTAAAAAAGCACTCTGTATATATACTTTTTCGGCGAGGCTAAGGATTAAAAAATACTCTTCAAATACAGTCAGTAGCCATAACATTGCATCTCTAGCACCGTGTCATTACGCTTCATCTAATAATTTATATACCCAGTGGTTTTTAACAATGTTATGCTTACGACTTATGTGTTATGTATGACAACAAGATTCCATAAACAACATATCGCCCCGGGCATACCGCCCGAGGTCTCAATCCTGATATATTACCATCTACACTAGGGTTATCATATCTCCAGGATATACTTGAAATTTCAGAATTTTGGGCTCGTGGCAGAATTGCAGACAGATTTTAAAAGTATCCTATTTAATTATCGATATTTCAAATACTTACATAGATTATTAGTCTGTACCTCTAGCACAACTTTGACACGCGACTCTTTCTCGCGCGAGATATGCTACCCATCTCTTTCCAATCAATATAGTGTGACAGTGACAGGTGATGCTCTGTCGCGCGAGAAACGAAGTCGCGGCTAGTTATGCTAGACGTACTGGTTTAAAGTTATTATTAACACAAACATAAACTTAGGTAATATTATCATAAAACAGCGTACTTAACATTATTATTTCAAATCACAATAATATACTTTATATTCATTAGTTTTTAAACTTTTTAGGGTTCCGTACCTCAAAAGGAAAAAACGGAACTCTTATAGGATTGTTTTATATTGTTTTGAACGTACGGAACCCTTCTCCATCCGAGTCTAACTCGCCTTGTCCGGTTTTTTTTAAGTAAATTAAAATAATCAACATTTGCTTTGATTCGGTCAGCGAAGCCCCAAACCTTTTTTATAAAAAATCGGCTTTTCAATTTTCGCAATTGCACTAGCAGACTCAGACCTATTAATCTAATGTGATGGATTAACACCACACACGCCATCTTAATTGCCGTTAGGCTGGGTCTTATGATCTGTATCAAATTGTACATAAATTATAGCTTAGCTGAGAACGTTTACTTTTCTAGACTGAACGATTTCTCAACAATGTTGATGATATTGCATGTTAAAATGATGATACACGGGTATCCCGCGTCGATAAATGCCCAACGTTAAAAAAAATTAAAATAATGAAGATGATGATATTAACATCTAGTCAAGTGGTTAATAGATATATTTTGCCAGAAAACGACATATTTGACTAAATTGAAAGTGGTGAAAGCCTAACATTGCTCCCAAAGGTCCCAGAGATCGTTAGTGACACCTCGTCGTGGTTATTAGGCATATAAATTGGTTTGTTGTTATTTGCGATACCTGCGCAATTCCGAAACCGCAGCCGTCGGCGCTTTCTCAAATCAAGGGTACATGGTTACACTGGTACTTACATTTGTAATTAGAATTAAAACAGGAGCTACTTACGTCCGTTTGTGTTTGCTCTCTAATTGACCAGTGGGCGAAGCATCTTCGTCTCAGCTTGGGCAAATATGGTTTCCTATGTCCAGCTGTTGGTCGCACTTGTCAACTGATTCTCGTGAAATTTAGTGAGCAAGTTCCATAATTCGCCTGTTGACTTGATTTTTTTTCAGTCGTAAATCGATTCTACTATTTTTGAGGAACAAATATCTATATGACACCTAATACATTTGTATAAGTATAACAGCCACAAATTGTAATCAAAAGTAGCAGATCGCACTGAGCATTGAAAACGCTCTATACAAAACGGTAGGAACTTATGACGTCATCTGCTCCATCGCTGTACTAAGTCTGTATGAAAAAAATAGCATTTTGCCATTTTGAGCACGAAAAAGTGCGTTTAAGCACATTTTTCACGAAGTATGACTGCGTCTAATTACCGCGTCTCCGTACATTTAGCATGAAAACAGCGTCGCGGTAATTAGGTGACCGCAGACATATTTCGTTAGAATGGCCGCTTTATATATTTTATACATTTTTTTGTTTATTTCTTTTGTGTTATGATAATTTAGTATTTTCCAATCCATGTGACTATATTATGTTGTAAAATTCAACATTAGTCAACATCCGAATTATATGATTTTACGTCACCTGGCCATAAAGTGGCAATAACCGCCCACTACGCATGCGGAAAATCCTGGGGGAAACGTAAAATTTTGTACTTACTACGGGCGGTAATAAAGAAAGCCTCAGATCGCATATTTATCGCCCTTGCCTTCGGCTCGGGCGTTAAATACCTGCGATCTGAAACATTCTTTGTTTTACCGCCCTAGATTCAAAATGGCGGAGCCATGGGAGTTATCAGACTGGGGAATGCAACTCGGTTATTTTTTGTATGGGAAAAACTCGGTTTCGATTAAAACTAGAGTTTTTTCCATACTAAAAATAACCGATTGCAATCCCTATTCGGCTCACAGAGCCGTAAATAATACCTATATCTACACAATATTTTGAAATGTCTCACATTAAAGACAACTTAGTCTATGTTTTTTAGCTTAGACAAGCTTCGGACAAACAACAGAAATAGTTGTTCATCTTCGTGGTCTTAAAATTGTCAGTGCGTTGTTTCGTTCATTAGTTATTTTGAGGTCACATCACGCAAAAACCGTTGAATCAATTTTTGAACAACATTTTTATTTTTTTATCGCGCTGCAAATGAAGTATCTTTTCACAAAAGGGTTATTTTTCTATGTAAACCATAGAAAAATAAGCCCTTTTGAAAAAACCCGGTCAAGTGCGAGTCGGACTCGCGCACCGAGGGTTCCGTACAAACTCATAAGTAGATACGCGAATAGTACAAGAAAAACTGTATGTCGATTTGTTTAGTAGAAGCAAATAAGTATATGTTATGATTTTTGCAAATTTCTAAAAAAAGTGCAAGTTAGGAAAACAGTTATATTTTCCCTGTAATATTTAGAACCTGACGTGTAATGATTCTATTTAATAGCAAGGACCATTAAATCAAGAGGACTGTCATTCTCCATACAAAAAGCTGTTCCCCGAATTTACAACGCCATCTATGTATAAGCTTGGTAAAATAATTATAATATTATTTACAATTATTTAACTTTGCAAACGTGACACAGTATTTAAATGTATTTAAATTTATTTATTATTAGCTGTTTACGAACTAATTGTTACTATACTATGTTTCTTTGTTCAATTATAACATCGTTAAATGTTTAGTGTTTTAGCGCCATCTAGTTTTGCCCGGAAATCCCCTAGCGTGAAACATGCCATCGCTTAGTTTTGCTACTCGCCGCTAGGGATTTCAAGTTTTGTAAATTTCTAAAAAGGTATTAAAGTTAGCAAGACCGTTCTATTTTTCCTGTAATATTCAGGTTGATATTTATAATTAGTAATTATGACACATTTTTCTGATCAGTAACTTCGGAGATAATAGGGGGGGAATGGTACATAAAAATGTATAAATCAAAAACTACTTATTTAAGAAAAAAAATAAAAATGGTGTTTTAATCTACAAATTAAGCCCTTTCATTTGATACCCCACTCAATATAATAGCCCTACTTTCAATTTTCAAATTCCCATTACGGAGCCTTTTAAAAAAAAAGTAAATAAGGTACAAGATATTTTTTATGTCCAATAGGCTCGGGTTAGCTACTTTTAACACTATTCCAAATTTCAAATCGATAGCATCAGTAGTTCCTGAGATATCTGGCTGTGACAGACGGACAGACAGACAGACAGACAGACAGACAGACAGACAGACAGACAGACAGAGTCGCACCATAAGGGTTCCTTTTTTACCATTTTGGTACGGAACCCTAAAAAGACTCCTCAAGAGCAAGAGGAGAGCAAAAACAGGCATAGTCTGTCGCGCGACAAACGGAGTCACTGTCTGACTGCGATCATGACATCAGCAGTAAATAACGTCTTAGGGCAGGGGTCTCCAAACTACGGCCCGCGGGAAGAAATCGGGAGGGCCTATTATGATCATCTATGATCCGGCCCGTGAGGCATTCTAATCCGGCCCGCGGCACAGAATAAGAATAGTACTAGGTACTTTCCTACGTACTTACGTTAGGGCTGCCATCCGTCCGGGTTTCCCCGGATTTGTCCTAGTTTGGAGAGCGTCCGGGGAACGTTTCATTTGTAGTCCGGGTTTGCTACTCCGGCTCGCGAGAGACGATGTGATACACAGAGCACCCTCCCCCAGCCCCAGGACGAAAACAGATTATACGTAACTCCAAGTCGACCATTGCCATGTGGCCCGCGCGACATTTTTAAAAGTGCTGTATGGCCCTCTGGTAAAATATTTGGAGACCCCTGTCTTAGTGCATGACTTCACCTGTCGTCACTCTCTCCACCCCCCTCCGGACGTCCTGTCACAAATTACATATTAGACGCTACGACAGTATGACCGTTGCAAAAGACTGGTCATAGCGACCAGCGCAACGATTTCTAATTGAAATCTACGTATTACTGTAGTCAATGGGTTGCGACTTGTGATTAGGGTTACCAGACATCAGGAATTTTGGCCATTTGTAAGGAATACGAGAATGTCAGGATTTTTTATTAAAGAAGTTTTTTTCTAATGTACGTACATAAACTAACTAATACAAAACAAATCAAAACATTATGTCTGTTATGTACTTCTTTTAAACACTTACAAACATCGGCACTTGAAACTAGACAGCTAATAGTAGACACCCCCGTTCCCGACCTTAAGGAATTTATTCGCAAATCAGGAATTTTGTCAGGTATTAACGCAACCTCTGTTAACTGACCTGTCATAGACTTTAACACGTTGCAATAAAGTTTACATCCCTTTACAAATGTACACTCTAAAAAATCTGAGCCAACTAAGAGAGATTTTCTCTTTGTTGGTGTTAACTTAAATAAAACAAACAAGATATTAAATTAAACATATCAACGAAAGCTGATTAATTAAAACAGCAAGTTCATTTGTGATTAAAACAACAATCTAGAATCTTGATAATTTTAACAAATATATTCCTTGTTTCTATCATTATTTTCTTCTTTGTATGATTCGATTATGTTTAATTAATTACCTTATACATCAATGTTTGTTGAATCAAATCAGAACATGGTTATAAACAAACAATATATCTTAGTTAGTGCATCTAACGTCTTGTTAGGCTCGTATGGAATCAAGATGCTTGGTTATAACGATCACAATCTTGTTAGGAGCAACCAATTCTTTTTTAGAGTGTACAATTAACAGTGTGTTTGATGGTATTACAAAATGTGTATCTGGTAACAGTGGTAACCATACTTGTGATCGTCGTGGTATTCACTCATATGAATGCAGAGGTGAGTTAACTTTGATTTCTATACGATAGTGTTAAAATATTCTGACTATTACACGTAAAAAAATCACTATGACTTCGGAAACAAGGGTATCCCATACTTAACACCGTTACTGGTATTATAGTCGTAACGATTCAGCAAGAATTAAACTGCAGGTACACATTCATATTCCGGCCTTAAGTTAAGAGTGACCAATCAGTAGGCGAGGCTGGCATCTTCAAATACTCTTAATGTCAGTTTAGTAAATATGTAGGCGCCGTCTTTTAAAGTGCCGGAAACATAATTTCGGAACATTCAATATTAAGCACTCCTACCTTGACCAAATATTGCTGCCTCGATACTTAATCTTCTAGCTAGCCACTTGTCTACACGTAAACTCGTGAAACGAACGAATGTTAAAAAAATGAGTTAAGAACTTATTTTATACACACCTGGTCATAAAGTGGCTTTTTCCGCACGCTGCGCGTACGGAAAAAGCCGCTTTCTGGCCAAGTGTAGACATAAAATGATGTACACAACACGGGAGATAATAAAGAAAGCCCTCGATCGCATATTTACGTCCCTCGCTTGCAGCTCGGGCCGGAAACTTCTGCGATCTCGGTCTTTTTTTATATTACCACCCTAGTTGTGTAATGTACTATTACGAATACGTAATAACAACTACAATGCCAGGTAGATAATCAAAATTACATAAAAAAAATAAATTGACGTAACGCATTGTGAACATGCAAAATCGCCAAAATTTATTCAAAACGGATTTAATTAATACCCCGTTTGCGTAACTTAACGAAGTTTATCGCTAAAAACTAAATCTCTTACATTTCCGTTACATACAGAACGTATTGAGTGAAATATTTCCTTCTTTCTCCCAGAGAATGCACCTTAATTGAAAAGAACTAGTCTTTACATAAAATGGCCGAATATATATTTAAAACCGTTGAACATATGACCGTTTATATACGCACAATAAGTAACGGTCGGACACGCGTTAGTAATGAACATAATTGCCGAGTTATACGACTATTCGACTGCTCTATTTATTAGGCCATGTACTTACCAGCGTCCGCGGTACTCTACTGCATAAATCATCTGAGTAATTCATAAAGACCTTAACAACATTTATTAAGAGCTATTTTCGTCTAACTCGATAATCACATTAGTTTTAACAAGGTATCGTTCTGTTTACCATGCGCTGTCCGTATTGGACTGTAACAATGCTAAAATGGCGTATTTGTAAATTAAATTGTAGTGCACATAGACCGTTTTAGTAGTATGTTTGTTTCTGTATCAAACTTACTTTTACCAGCGTGATCGACATACTTTATGAACTGCCATCCGTCATACTTGTAATTTGCAAACTTAATTATTCGCATTGCATGATATTGAAATATAACTCATATACTTTGTGAAATATTAATTTGATAATGTTTGTTTCAGCTCTGGGAAGCGACAAATCGGATCCAATGTCTTAGCTAGGTAGGATATTTCAAATTCACTTAGCTTATAATATAAATCTATAAACAACTGTACTTTCACGCATGCAAAATCATTTTAATTTTCTTTAGAAAAAACAAGTTTTAGAAAAACACATTGACAGCGCCATCTACCGCTTAATGCTTACACCACAACAAACGCTCGCAAGCTCGCAGATCACACGAACCTAACTCTGCCGTTTAGTCTATGGCTTAGTAGTTCCACATGCTATCTCAAGATGGCGTTAGTAGTATAAACTTTAAATTTTAAGTTATAAATTTGTTTATACATATATGTTTGGATATTTTGCAAGAAGTGATGTGATTATTAAAAATTATTTATTTGTATTGTTTTAGCCAATTATACCGGTCATCGTCGTTCAACTCCTCGGGCTGCGGCTCTGGGGGCGAGCCTGCCGATGACATGTACTCAGATGTATCGCTGGAAGAGGATGTCCAGGGACTTAATTATAAGGTCAGTACTTTTTTAATTTATTCCGGCATTGATAATAAAGACAAACTGACAACGGTCGTCTAAAGGTTTAATTGATCTGACCTGGTCTGATATCGAAAAGAGACTACGTACCTAAGTAGAGATGTTAATAGGTACCTAACCAACTGATAAGATTGATAAAATGTCCACTTGTAGTCGTTATTCACTGAGTCTGCGTCGGATCTAGATTAGATACTTCTCCGCGATTACTTAGTTTAGATACTACGTTCTGGTCAAGTGAAATAAGTAACTTAGTACATAGGTACATTTTGCCCCAATCTAACTAATGGCACAATGAGGATTTCCGAAAATCATAATGTCACCAGATGGTAGCTCTGTGGTATGAGGTTTTTTGACAATGGTATCAAAGTCAGAATTTTGACCCACTGTCAAGATTTCTGAAAACGAAAAACCTTATTAACACGATTTTCTTTTAAGATTTTTAATACATTTGAGTAATTATTCACCAATGGAGACTTGTCTCTTCTTGCCTTACTCACTAATTAGTGATAAGGCGATACATTATTCTTCCAAGGAACTGAAACAGACTTCTAAGAAAAACAATATTACGTGATTGTGCCGCACTAGTAATCGTGTCATCACTGTTTGACTTTATTGTTAACCAATCATATCCACTTCCTTCCTAAGTAAGCAAAAACAAGTGCCACTTTCAATCAAAAGGTAAGTATACTAACTTTGTCGCTTGCCAATAAGGATGATTTTTTTAATTACATCTTATTAGTATAGGGTTACCAAATGAAAACTTCGGCGAGGCGCAGACAGTGCGATCCGAACTGGGGCATTCTTACGCATTCGTAAGTTTTCTTGTAGGACTTCACGGAGCGCACACAGAAGTGCCCGATGCACCTTTTGTAGGATAAAAAATATTGTTATTATGCTATGGTACTGACGACTAGAGAAATGGTACCTTTTGACTGAGAACGACACAAATTATAAAGTCTTACCAGCTACTAAGGAAGGATACTAGAACTCAGGATTTTAAATTTTAAAGATCTATATCCCGCTCCCTCAAATATCGATCCATAAACTGATCGATCATGAGTCGATACCAATAATCTCTGTTTTCCGGGAACCGTCCTATAAATACTTCAGAGTCACGATGACTTCACGCGGCAGATCGCCAATTTTGCTTTTATATTCATACAAGATCGAGAAATAAGCCGTGTTGCTCATGCACACTGAAATAAGCCTGAGTGCACTGAGTGATGCAAAACGACCTAAAGATAAAACAAAAGGTTTAGTAAGTATTCACTCGAGCAACAAGTCGCTGGCTCAATATTAACAGGGTTCTACGTTTAAACAAATTGAAATTTGAACATTGTCGTTAGTCATGTGTGGCAAAGTTAAATTTTAACAACCCTGAAAAGGTAACATAGAGCGTAATATTGTGCGTGTGAAGTAGCATTGAAATACTAGTCTGATAATTTTATTCAGAAAACTACCGTAAGACTCAATGAAATTTAATTATAAACGAATCACTTACGTTATAAACAGCGGGCTATAATTTCACGGCATGTTTCGGAGTGCATCCGACACTCTTAATCATGAGTATAGACGATAATAGTGTAAGAAACATTTAGGTACCAAGATCCCTTCGGCCTCTCATCTCTCGTCGGCATCTCATCATGGTTTCGTCAGTCATGGTTTGGCCACCCGTTCATAGTAACTTGCCACAGCAAAATCTGGAATTATGTATAAAAGTCTACCCCGAACGAAGAGGAAAAACGATAGGATGATGATTTTAGTTTAATTTGTAATGACTTGCCGATCCTGTCATCTTGATATCGTTAAACGTATAATACTAAAAAAACCATACATGAGACTAACAAAATAGGTAACTTATGCTCATGAGTTTCTTATCATTACAGCAAGGTCACTTTGGCATTCAACCAACTGCACATAAAAACAGCTATTTATAAACATCAGAACATTACAAGATAGAATTTTTCGTCATTGGCCATCGTCATCTCGTGTTAGAAGGTAGACGTTGTTGTTCAGCTTTACCTAATTATAAATAGGCACATAACATAGCAGGCTGTCTAGCACAACTAACAGCGTCTTCTCTTGACGCGCGACAGAGCATGACCTGTCACCGTCACTCTATATTAAGTGGAAAGAGATAGGTAGTAAGTATTTGCCGCGCGACAAAGAGTCGCGCAGTGGTCCTAGGGGTACAAAGTACGGTGTTTGTGCCTGTGCATAGCATGCATGTCTTAATTACGTACCATACGTAATATTTTATACTAGTAAAGTAAAAAAACCGGTCAGGTGCGAGTTGTACTCGCGCACCAAGTGTTCCGTACAAATCCGTAGGCAGATACGTGATTAGTTTAAGATAAACTGTATGGTGACAGCAGCAGTGCTGTTTTACAACAGCAAACTTAAGTTTGCTGTTGTAAAACTGTTGTCCCCATAAATTGACATAGGTTGTGGTTAGTTTAGTAGCAAAATTAATACCTAATCGACAACATTCGCATATAAAATTGGTGAGAAAATGTTCATGTCTCGTGTCAACCGGATATCAAGTTACCTAAGGAAATTAACGGAAATATCCCGTTGCCTTTATGAACTACAATTTACCCAATGTAGGATAATCTACATAACATGTCAATATTTCTGTCCAATGACCCTGAGGGAAGGGTACAAACAATAGTTGTGCTGTGCCGCATCATTTATTGCTCTTCCTCAACGGAAACGCCCTGCGCCCGCGTCCGGCAGTGCAGCCCATATGATAACAATCCCTTACTTTTATAACGACACATAATATAGAATGGCGCTATGAAACTTATGACGTTTGGACATTCAACGTAATCGTTAAATCGGGCATTTCTATTAAGTCATATGTCATAGTTGGAACTTTGAGTTATGCATCGTTTTTGAACTGACCGTGTAAATTACATCTGTATTCATTTAGGCAATTATAGCTGGGACGTGACTCCTTTACGATTGAGTGTATCTTTGTAGGGTCTATTGTATGTTTACTGGTTGTTAAAGTATTCAGTATTCGAGAACCTTACCTCATGACATTTAACCAACGATTAGAAGCATATAAGTTTACTAAATCCGTTATTTTGTCTCTGTATTATATTTTTATCATGATGGCCATAAAACAGAACTAAGAATTAGCAAACACGTGGTACTGCTATCATCGACTTGTGGTCAATTTCGAGATTCTTGGATTTTATTCTCGAAGTGTTCGAGTAGTGTTTTAATTGACAAATATATTTATCTATGATTGCGCCGTCAAGTCAAATACGATTAGGTTGGACTTCCGTCCTAATTTAGAGTCATTCACATCAAAATACCAGCCAGCTGGACACCAAAGGGCGTAGGCGAACCTACCTTGCAATTGTTATTACACAAACTTACATTATGCACCTGATGTGCAACCGATCTTATTCCACAACCACAGCATAGCACTAACATCAAGTGCACGGTTTAAATTGTTAACGCGTGTAGATAATGCACAATGGTGTCTAGAGAAACTGCATGCCAATCGCATTGACAGTAGGAAGGGAATATCTAGACTTCTATACAGAATCGGTGATTGTAGGGACAATAGTGAAAGTTAATTAGAAACCACTGTTAACTTGCTACGGTTATGTAAGCTGCTATCTCGGGTAGAGCTGAACGTGTGCTGTCTTCCGTGTACCTATCTTAGTAAGGGTAAAGGTATTAGTAAAGTAGGTATCATTACTCATTAGCACTTCACTTTGCCGTATTTATTTTAAGGTAGAAAACGAGTTGGCAAGAGTAGTGCCATCAACCCGTCACGCAAAATAGGCGCATGTTTGTCGTCGAGTTGCGGAAAATAAACCCGCGTTAACCTATAACCTAAGGTAGAAAACAATGGAGATAGTGCTACATTTCGCAAATAATGTACCTACCAAATTGTTATGTGATTGTGACAACTAAATGAACTGTGAGATTTGCAGCCCCACGACGTGGTCTGCCTGAGTGAATTTCTAAAAATCCTGTCTTAGTGCACCTTTACGTCCCCTATATAACGTGTGTTTTATATTTTGCCGCTATCTGCAGTGTTTTAGGCTGTAAGTTGTTTGTATGTAGTCAGTACCTTAGTCACTAAATTGTCATATACGTATCTATAGATGTCGGGTTTTTCAGTATATTCACCTTTAATCGGGTTTTACAATGACCTTTAACCTTCCTCTCTTTCACGTTATCAAACCTAATAAATAATGTATGTCATTACTTTGATAGTCCGTTGATTGGGTATATACGAACAATAGTATCTCGCGTGCAGTGGGTGGTATCACTGCGTGGGCTAACTGTGCCAAGGATACTGGGAGCTACATCTCCTACACTTGAGCAATTAGTAATGAACAGCTTTATTGCCACTTGTCCCTTCAATTTTCTCTCATTCAATGAGTATTCTCAGACGGTGACGATCACTGAGATGACGTGCCTAAATAACAAACATGGCTGTTTTCTTTTTTTTAATAGACGTTTAGTTAGAGGTCATATATTTGCGTGTAACATCATGCCACCTTGCCAAGGTTTCAGATTTACCTTAATGCCTTGTTATTGCTTTACGTAACAGCTTTATTAAATCTACCTAACCAGAAATAGATTGCCTAAATCGATCAATGATACGCCACTTATATCAAACTTCACGTATTACAAATCTTACAATGATGGATGACCTAAATAAACAACAAAATTATCGTTGCGTAAACTACCTATAGCGGGTTAGATGCGTATGTCTTAATCACGGGTTATCTTTTATCATCGGTATGTAGTATCAATATAACGTCAACATTGTTATCTAACGCGCTATTACAGTACAAAAATGAAACGGAAAGTAGTGGAGCGCGTGCGAAGTAAAACATTGTGTGCAGATGAATGTAACATACTTACGCGACAATCTCAAACTACTTGTACAAGTCCATCAACCTTTCTTTCTGCTATTAAAGCTCTTCCCACATTGGTAAACGGACTATAATTGCTTGATATCTATGCCGCACGGAGTGGAGTATCTGCAAATCTGCATACATTAAAAACCTACGCACTTTTATTTTCCGCATAACATCAATCAACCGTTTTTCGCAAAGCCGTTTACATCTCCATTTTCTTCCTGCATTGTATATTCTAATCTAGATATCTGATTCTTTTTCCCATGGTTTAAATACTTACTTAATTAGTCTGATGTCTTGCTAAAGACATACAATCTCTTTTGGTGCCTACTTGTACTTTGAATTTATTTTTTTGCCGTATGGCAGTTTTGACGTAAAATTTGGTAATTGGTAGGTACAATTTTTTTCGTGAAAACTACCATACGACAAAAAATCAATATTTGGTTCCAAGGTGGTTTTAACTTCAAACTATCGATCTAAAAATAATATTGGCACAATGGATAAAAAGCACGGAAGTCAGGGCAACGGCACCTATCGGGAACACACAGTACGATTTGCCGGTTAAAGAACGCCTAATTGTTTTTAGGGCGCGAAGATCCACGCGTTGGGAACGCTATATCGGGAGATCTAGACCAGATATGTTTAATTATAACGAATAGTATGTAATTAAGATGTGAGATGACACCGCGGGAAACCGAAGCGCCGTAAAAAGACTTAGATGGCCTGGATAACAGTATAACGACTACGGTTCAGACTATTCCGTCAACTCGGGGAAAATTGAAACTTTAATTATAAGCACGTTTTATGCTTAAGCATTTAGAGTTATGATTATGACTCAATGATAAACATCACTTCATTTCGCTTAATTGCTGATATACATAATTATGATACCTGTGATAGCGATAAGATTTTCCTTTACAAGAAAATATATTTTTATAGTAAGTACGTAAGTAATGATATCAATAATATATCAATAATAAGTAGAATCCCAACATAGACAAAAGCAAAGATTTCCAGAGCACTAAAATTAGCATCGCTGCCGTATCATGGCAAAACAACGTAACTATGTATGGATTTACATATACGTGATACGTTGTTTTGACATGAGAAGGTAGAGCGAAGAATGAGTATAGGAAGAAGAAACATTTTAAATAGTAGTAACCGAGTAAAAGCCATAGCCATTACTTGGGTAAGTACAAACTTTGAATTATGAAGAAGCATTGTTGTTGGTTTTTCTAGTAATAAAATATTCTTGAATATAGATGCATATTACCTTGACCCCGGTGATGTCTTCACTATGGTTGAATGCGGAACATCATGTGGGCCGGATATCATCATCAAGTCATCATTGTGCCCACTGCGCATGAACTCCGCTCTGCGTACGCGCATGTCTTTCTCAAGTCAAATTAATTACGGCTTAAACATGATCAATTTGAAACCATGAGCGTTGGGTAATGTAGGTAGAGGACAATTTGAGCAAAGTACGTAATAATGCGACTTTTAGAGCATGTTCACTGTCCATAAGAAGAAAAGAGCTCAGATACTGATTACCTACAATAGGTTCGTACGTATCTTTTTATGGTAGATTGAGCTGTTTGGCTTTTGTTCCTTTTTGTCTCCTACTTGAACTGTGAGCCCAAAAATCGATTTTCATAGTGGGGAAAGCCGTCCACTAGACTTTTTAACTGACTTGAAAAGGAGGAAGTTTTCACATCGTCGTTCGTTTTTCTTATGTATGCGTATGTCCCCGTTTGGAAATTAATTATTTATTTTTGTTTGAAAAGTTATACTTTCCAGGTGGTCCCATTGTCATCAGGTCAGGATCTGATGATGGGCTGTTGGAGAAATCTAGGGAACTTTTCTACTACGAGTATTGTAGAATTTTAGTTGCCGATTCACTAATCCTACCTGAGCTAAGAATTTTTTTTTTTGTTAGACAACAAAAAAAATACACTCAATTCCTTCCTTTCCATATAACATTTAGTAGTCATGTAGTGTTTAACCCTAAAAAGTATATTGGATTATTTTTTCAAGAAACTTCACTAATGTGGACTGTACCCATGCGTCATGTTCTTGTCAATACTTATACCTACATCCCATATGGTTGTCACCAGATGCGATAATTACTAATGTGGGAAGGTCAATATAAGCAAGTAAAGGCGTCTACTTGTGATTCAAGGCAAGTGTAGACATTTAGTAGGTACCTATCTATTTAAAAAGAATCTAATGAATGAGCCATGAAGCGAATTAAACATCCTCGATTGTTAGGAATTGCGCTGTTCTCTTACGAAAAGTATCGCACATCGTGTTAATATTTTTCTTAGATACAAAAGCTAGAGTAGGAATTTGAGTTTCCAATTTTATAATAGTTTAGATATCTTATAACTATATCATTCACATAAATCGCTTAAAATAGTTGTTAAAAATAGAAGTCGATCTTATGGTCCCAATTGTTAGTTTTTTCCTGGCTCCTATATTAAAATCTTATCAAACTACGTCTTTATAACATACAATTCGTCTTCTTACTGTTTTTAATGCTGATTAAATTCACCAATATGTAATAAATAGTAATTAATGAACATCGTCCATAAAGTCCATGCGAATTTCATAGACACGCCGCCATACACATTTTCAGGCGTAAATACCTAGTTAAATTACTATCTTATCAAATTCTGTCTGCATAAAAATCGGGTTGTTAATTATCTTCTTTACTCCTTGGAATACTCATTATCCTTCACTAAATAGGTATGTAATAAATACCTAGTCATGAATATCATAAATTCCATGTGAGTTCCATGGGGGCAGAGATGTACCATTCTCGGAAATGTTCTCCGTTTAGTATGGAGAGAGAACGTTCTTGAGAACATTTCCCATACAAAACTGAGAACGTTTCCGAGAATTCTCGAGAACGGCAGAACTCTACATGGGGGTGCACCTCATGTTGCAGAATCTTTTTTGGTCGAATCATCATTTGGCATAATGCATTTTATTCTGAAACTGTAGAATTTTCAGGACTCTTTAAGGCATTATCCTGTTAAATAGGTTAGGTTAGGTTAGGTTTGTTTTATAACAATCCCGAAAAGTTTAAAGTTTCAGAATAAAATGCATTATGCCAAATGATGAATTCTGCCAAATGATGATTCGACCAAAAAAGATTATGCAACATAATAGTAACCCTTTCCATGGATACCTACACCCAGTACTTTATTCCCATTATCCCGTTCCCCTTGTATGACTAGTCTCTCAATCTCAATATACGAATTTTGGTTCCAACTCTTGGGCTTTTTCAGGCTTCTATAGGTACAATCCATTTAATGTCTTAATTACTGCTTTGAACACTCATTAAACTTCACTAAATGTGTAATAAATAGCCATGATTTCATGAATTATAATTCATAAAGTCCATGTGAGTTCCATCGACACACCCGTTCTTTAATTCCATTACCTATCCCGATCCCCTCGTATGACTAATCTTTCAATAAACGAGTCTACGCGAGGGGAATACTAAACAGAAGCATCGCGTGTCCGAGTCTGATAAACGTAGACGTTATCTTGAAATATATGCTGAGGTTGTTAAGTCTGCCCTATTTTCGTTAAGGTTGCAATGGGCTTTAAACCGTGTTGATATTTTTTCGAATTATCACCTTAAGTATAGGCGTTGCCTATTTTGATTTAATCTGTAGTAGTTGGCCCTGATCCTCGAAAAAAGGGAATACTTAAAGCACAAAAAATTACGTAAACAATCAGTAACCGAAATTCGTAAACGGTTAATGAGCCATACAAATGTATGGCAGACTGGTACCTTTTCTCTGTTGCTAAATGTACTAGAAACATTGTATTAAATTGATTGCCTCCATGACCATAAGACCGCCAGATCCAAAATAGGCCAAGTCTATAAAAGATCAAAGCGGCACAGAAAGATACTGGTTTATTTGATGTATGATTCATCATTGACCGATGCCGCTTTATTGGTACATTGCAATACTAAATTAAGTAGGTGAATGATGTTTTTATTGAACTCGTAATATATTACAGCTGCATAAGCCATGGTACAATAAAACAAGGCAATGTTCTTCCCGTGAAAGCTACCATCCGGTGGCAACATTATCATGAATCATGATAGAAGGGAGGCCGTGACATATCTTGCAACGATCGCGGAGAAGGCTAACTTTTCGTTCATGCAATGGAGCAGTGGTTTCGAACCTGGGGGTAAGTTTAGGGGTAAAATTATTTTTTCACTTCTCATGCTCTTAAAATGTTAATTTAGTCTCTGTATATCGGGACTAAAGTTCCTTATTAATCTCTAGGGATTAAAGTATTTTTTTTTTAATTGACTTTGAAAACCCCTAAACAGCCAATCGGAGGGTTTGTGGTTGGAATATTGTCGCCATTTTTAGTGATTGTGTATAGACAATTTTTGGGTGTGAAAATAACCTAAAAAGACAACTGTGCAAAAATATTAAAAAAATAACGATTTAATATAGTAATAATGATTAATTATTACGAATATAAATCAATTTAACTAGATTAACTTAATTTTATTTTGCATGATCCAATTAGTTTTAAAATAGGTAGTTTTCACGTTTGAACCTGTTGGCTAAAAATGCCAGCATTTAAAGCCTGAGTGACTTCACTAAGTAAAAAAAAAAATAAAGAACTGCGGAAAAAATTTTCTTTGCTTTTTGAATGTTCATTAATCGTATTGAGCACAATATTTCAACAATTAATGTGTATAGTGCAACTTTATACCGAAAGTACGTACGGAACAAAAATGTTTTCATCCAGTGAAGAAGAATTAACGCCTAACTCCAGAATGGAGAAAAAAGCAAAAGAGGTGATAGAAAATCTTTTGTGTAATAGAACGTCGTTTTTTTTCTCGCATTCAAAGTGAAAAGTAGAGTGTTTAACGCGGGACTAAACAACCATAATGACACTCGATCTATAGTCACCCTCGCTACGCTCGGGTGGCTAAACACCTCGTGTCATTATGGCTTGTTTTAGTCCCTAGTTGAACAATCTACTATTTCTCAGGGGTAATACTCATGGTAAGTAATCTTCCTTTGAGTTCTTTCATATAGGTACTGGCAGGTATTACCTATTTTTTGGAGGGGTAACGATACAAATCTAAATGTAGACTGTGGATGATATGGCAATAAAGGTTAGGAACCATTGCGATAGCGATAGTGGCACAAAGCAGACATAAATTTAGAGCTAACCTGAGCAGCTGGGGCAGTCCGACGCTATAACCTTATTAGTAGGTACGCCTTATGGGTCCCAAAAAAATTGTGAAAGAACAAGCTAATTTTTTAACTATTCGAGAGTACTCTTTGTACTGATGGGCAATGTACAAAAAGAAATGACACCTATTGGTAGTCTGGGCGGAAAGAGAATAGGATTAATTATGGGGGGCGCTGTAATGCTTTTGTACCGTATGTGCCCGTTATGTGGCCATACTGATTAAGTTAGTTCCGTTTTTCGCCACGCCTATTCTCTTTCCGCACAGACTTTACGATTAAATTTTAAGCCCGTTGCAAGATATGTCACGATGATGTTCGCGAGTTCATTCTTGAGAAGTACATAAGTACCTACCTTGTTTTATTGCAACATGTTGCAAACATTTAGTGTTTAATTTGTTCAGCTTTCGCACATTACGTACGGGTCAAAATCCTGTGAAGACTAACTCCGGGTTTTCAAAGTCTAGACTAAAACAGGATCAACAATAACGCATTTGAACACTTAATTAACCACCCGTTGTCGCGAAACACAGCAATTAGCTTCTTGTTCGGATTCCGTAAATATTGAGTGGCACTTGTTTGCCAGCGATTTAACATTTTACCAAGCCGGTTGGACTTACAAAAACTGTATTAAAATGTATGAGATCGCATTGTTCTTTCGTTCGCAATTGTTTGTCTAGCCTAGTGTGTTGTATAACACTGTAACACCTATTTGGTTTCTTACTACAACATGTTTCGAGCTTCTGTGATCTCTGAAAATTCTCGTTTCGTTTAAATAAACAAACTGTAAATCTTTTGTGTGTCTAGTCTATTCTTTGCTGTTATTGCGTTACTAATAGGTACTACTAATAGCAGTTCTTATTATTTAGCAATATAACCGCTGATCTGTTATGTAAAATGAAACAAGTGAGTAGGTAATATTGGATAGTATCGAATACAATAATCTAAATGAATATCGGTAAATCATTATTAGACTAACTGCAATACTCTTTATTAAAAGGGCGGTTCGTAGTATGAAATGGATGCCGTATGTGTTTCATAATATGTATATGAATCTAGCTATCATTCAAGTCAGTCTCTTTTTCTTTCAGTATCTACCTACTTCTGGTGATTTGATTGTCTTGAAATTTGGTATACCGATAAGCAAGTCACGTCATTAATTGAATGTATTGGAGTATCCGTCTTGGTTCAGAATTTCAGATCAGGCAGGGTGGTTATGTATATGTATGTATGTGTAAATAAAACAAAGTTTCTTCTACAAGCAATCTTGTGTTACTTAAAACACGTAACAAAAAATTACAATATTTGTACTTATACTACGAAGCTTGGTTGGTCCGGTCCTAGTCTATTTTGGTGCTCATTTAGATAAGGTGAATGGCATCATGTTTACATTACAAGAGGTGCTTCATATGGGCAGCCTCTCTTTACGTAATTAGCTGGAGATACAAGCGTTATTTAAGATGTTTAATGTAATACAGAGAAACTCGACGTTTGACTGCGAAGATTTACTGAGCAAGCTGATAGTCACACTCGGTTCCCTGAAGTTACTTGAATTTCCTGTGTAGATAGTATGAATGCGCTGCTTAAACTCATTGTATTACTTAAATGATTGCATATAATTTGTACCTCTCAAGCACCGATATGGGAATGAGATTACTGATGATGATGACCAACCATCACTTGTCAAGATGAAAAACATAATTACTACCTACAAAGCCCTCGCTCGCTGTGTGAGGTGAGCCTAATCCACTATTGAATAAGCAATTCACAAGGAGCATAGGAACCCTTACTAAATGCAAATAAAATCTCAAAAGTGTCTGCCAGCCCCCATCTGGCGACCAATATACTAATGGTGGGCCCTCGTCCGTAAAATTACGAGATGCACCCATGCAGCCGACTGGGGGAGCTCTGAAAGGGGTTATTGCCTCGGCATCTATCAGGTGCTTGTGCATATGTGCTGTGCAGAGCGAATAAAGTTTATTTGTATGTTGTATGGCGCGGCTGAATGCTGATAGTGTCGTAGTCATCGCGGGAGGGGCGCGCCGGCCGCCGCCGGTTAGTGCCGATCGCGATTCTGTACCAGTCTCACGCGTCACGCAACATCGTCCAAACTGATCCGATTTCGAAATTCAAATTCCGAATAACATTGCAACTTCGACCAAACATTTGTTTTCGTCGATCATAGACAATACGATGTCAACGCAACCGTTTTATTTAAATCGACGGCGTTTTGTCTTGCGCGATATCATCTTAATTTTGTTGTATGATAACAATTAGGGTTTCGGACTCCATTGTTTTGAAGTAAACGGATACCGGTCAAGTGGCTACATGGGATTTTCTGAAGCCGCTTATGTGAGCTATGTGACATCAGTGTTACGTGTATGCAGTGCAAATTTAATAATAGTCGTATTACGTGGTCATTGGTGTCCATCGATACCACTTGAGTCTATTGTGCCATTAAAACTTTAGCTTTACTATTTAAACGTAACGTCTTCGACGACAAGTGCAATAATATAGATAAGAAACTAATTTGCGCACACGTTTAGGAGGGTATTAAAGTGTTGATGTTTAAATCGGGTTTGTTCAACCGCTCTGGCGGCACCATGGAACCCGTGGAAGTGGAAGACAGTTTGGAGCTGGAATATGACATGTGGGACGGTCAATTCGACTTCGTGGGACCTCAGGGGCCCCCGGACACTCCCCGGAGTCGGATATTCTCCGACACCAGTATCACTGAGGACTTGTTCACTGGTTCTCCGTTGACGCCACATTTGACAAACGGACTGAATGGAGGAAAGAAGACTGCTGCTCACCAGTGGTGCGACAATCTGTCCGATCAAGTGAGCTTTGTTATTTCTTACATACTCATTGCTTCCCTTTTTCGTTACTTTTCAAAAACCATAGCACTAAAGGTAGTGTAGGTTTTCTGGGCATAATTTTTAAAGTTAGAGGTAGGAACCAAAACCCACTTACTCGTAGGTAAATGTTTAGGATAATCGTCAATGACTTCTGGCGAATTGACAAGGTTCTAATGTACGCGAAATGCATGAATGAGCATTGCCTTGCAGAATTTAGTATTCAGTCATCTTCTCCTTGGAATATTGACTCTCCAAACATTATCTTATCCCACACAAAATAATGTTCTAATCTAAACATTGATGCAGGTAATAGTTACTTATTTGTTTGGCATTGTAGCTCCACTAGAAGGTTTCTTCCAAAAGAGGTTGCTTCTATAGACTTCGAGGAAATCAGTGGGCAAGAACAATGCTACTAAGCTATACCTAGGTACTTGGGTGTAAATTTGTAACTGGTCGTGTCGCATTAACGCCCGTTGACCTCCCTAACCTACTAAACCTAAAGGTTGAGAAATGTAACTTATGCTTTCCATACTTGGTACTCTTACCTCTTTCGCGTAGTAGAGTCTGTGCGGAAAGAGAATAGGATTTAGATTGGGAGGCGCTGTAATGCTTTTCTACCATATGTGCCGTATTTTCTATTCTGTGGCCATACTGGTTAGGTTAGTTCCGTTTTTCGCCACGCCTATTCTCTTTCCGCACAGAGTCTATCAATAAACTTAAGAATATCTAGGTGACCCGTTTCACGAAGCTACAAGTTACAACAATACCACTGTTGGTTTGACCAATGTTGCTGGGTTAGACTCGTTAGACTTGTAAATTGTAACTTGTAGCTTTGTGAAACGGGCCACGGTAGATAGTCAAGCGATTGGGCCAGGCTAGACGATCGCGGTAAGGCCAAAGACAGACTGTAATTCGTCCACAATGCTCTACATACAGTACAGTAGCTACGATAATAGTAGCCGGTGCGTAACCGGCAACGGAACTCGATCGAAATCAAGTGTTTTTTATTCGGTCGATCGGAGCGCGTCGCCATTCCGCGGGCCTGCCCGTGCCGTCACCGGCGAAGTTGTACGGCTGAACCAAGTAAACCCAGTCACTTACGCAACTCTTACAACTATTATTATAAAGGTTATTATTCCTTGATTCAAGTATGTCGTTATCTTAGTGGTGCTATTCGCGATTGTCACGCGATCTTAAACTAACCCAGCCTACTTTATCGGTTTCATCGACCAAACTCCCTTCAACTTCGTACTTACAAAGGCTCCGACTTCAAGTTAGACTATCAGTATCTGCTATCACTCTTCGTGATGATCGATCTTTATCTGTAAAGTCATAGTTGCTTTCATGTCCAATTTCAAAATTGACTCTGTAATCCAACTTGTGTAATGTACCTACGCGAACTTAATTTAAAAATACTTATTAGCTAGTGTCAAAATCTCTGTTACGTTTAACAGCATCTGATAAAGCATTATCTCTAAAACACGCTGTTTCTCACATTACAGGCGCGTTTGTATTTCCAAGCTTAGATTGGCTCGGAAACAATAGTATAATTTAATTTATTCCTACGAACAATTGTTGAGAAAGATACTACGCGGTTACAAGCTCTTACGTGGAGAGTGAAAGCTTACGTAGGTATTCGGCGAATATTCTAGGAATTTGCAATCTAGTTGAGGCTGATTTATTACCTAAACGACCCCCTTGGGGCTGGACGACTTCCCTTTTTCCAATTAAGGACTCAAGTGGCCTTCCCTCGTCGGCCACCCCTACAAAGTAATTACATTCTATAACGTCATCGTAATCGTATATACAATTCACATCCCTATTTAAATCCCGAGGCTGTAAAAGCGCAGTAGTTCTATCCTATGTTTTTACGACCAGTCCAAAGTATCGTAAGACTTTTAGCATTTGGCCAAATCCAAAAAGAGTCCCTAGCCTCAATCAGTCGTACGGAAACCCCATTTAAATGTTCGAGTAGGCACTACTGATGTTTGCAATTACTAAAGCGAAGCCAATTTCATACTTATTTGGCCACGCTACGCCCCTGGCGTTGCTAAAGATTCGATTGATTACAATTGATTTCGAACTTTGTAATGCCTGTAAAATTTATTTATTCAGCACGGAATACATTTTTGCAATTATTTCAACTATCAGAGCAAGTTTATTCATCTGTAAGTACATTTTTATGCACCCAGGAAATTCTCGCGTAGCTAATTTCAAAAGTGGCATTCACATAAAAATGTCGTTTTCGGCTAATAGAGACCTTCTAAAAGCACCACCACCTTTGTTTGTTGCTGTTTTAAATTGCTTAACTTTATGACCGTCAATCAATTGAATGTCGGTCAAATAAGTGTAGCATCTGGTTTACAAAGAATTGTTATCGTGTCCCCCTTTGTCAATCTATTATTAACTGTGACACAACACACATATTTAAGAACATTAACAAATAGTTACTGTAACATATCCCTATGGTTTCCCATATAGGAAAACAACAAACTGTAAAAACCAAACTGAACAAAGTCGCATATAAGCGAAATTATACATTGATGAGGAAATTCAGAGATAAATTGTATTAATTTACTATAGAGAATTATTATTGGAGCTGCCTACTTTAGTTAAATCTACACCCTCTATCATAAAGGTACAAGTTCGAGGCTGACTGCAGAGAGAGAGAGCAGCAGCAGTCAAACGTGTTGCTGCGACATTACTGTACCTCTAGCACAGCTGTAACATGCGACTTTTTGTCGTGCGACAAATACTACCTATCTCTTGGCACTCAATAGTTATAAATAATGTGACATGGACAGGTCATGCTCTGTCGCGCGACAAGCGAAGTCGGCTAGTTGTGCCTGGTTTCTATGTATTTCTATGCAGACGACGTCTCGACGGGATTTCATAGAAATACATAGAAACCTTTAGTGTCGTAGCGACGCATCGTCTAACTGCTGTTGTTCGCAGTCGGGTACGCACTTCTACCTTTAACGTGGCATACATACCATGTGCAAACTTAGCTTGCACGGGTATTGTATCAGTTAAATTCAGTGCAAGTATTAGTGAACCGTGCCACGGCCAAGAAGCGCGTCACTCTACAGTAATTAGGTTACCGCAGCGTGCAACTGCACTTCCATCCTTCTTACTTCCTTTATTGTTATTTACAATTTTTTCCTATTCTTTTTTATGATGGCTTTGTTTACAAGTTGCTTCATTTAATACTTGCCGTTGTATGATTTGATTTTTTGCCGAAAAGTTTTTGAATTCGGAATGCTCAAAATTCGAACAAAATAAAACTAATAGGTTAGGTTAGGGTAGGTCTAGGTTAAGTTCAGATATAATCCATCAACAATCTGTTACATTTCTGTAAGGAAATATTACGTACCTACATTCCAGAGTAAAGTACAAATTTTACCCTATGATGGATAAATCCAATCTCACTGAACGTTGTTGACACAACATTCAGTGCTCGTCATGCTAATAAGAAAGAAGTTATGACAATTCTCATCAGAACTATGCCCTGTCCCTCTAAGTACAAAAACAGTGATTTGCTTTACAGACTGGATTGTTTTATCGATCTCATGTGCACTATTGCTGTCAGTGTCAACCCGCAATTATTTAATTAGCATAACTACCGAACGGACTGCGACCGACCGTTAGCACTTATAATTGGAGCGAACGACATATAAATGTAACAAGTCTTAAGTCCAACAAAACGGCGCATGTGCACCTTAATTCTATGCAAATAAAGTTCAAAATAAGAGCCAAGTTCTTTACCGCAAACCGACCTCATGCCTATTCAAGTGAAACATATGGGAATTCACAGTGTTCAGTGACCCATATGTAGCGCATTTGTTAAGGAACGCTAAACTTCCAGTTTTACGGAAATAATTCGATAAAAACTGCAAAGAACGCATACACAATGTACTAATAACAATGCAATCGGAAGAAGACTATTACGAAGGAAGGTTTTGCGAGTAACGTAACCTAGAGAATTTAATTTAATTCTAACGTTAGAACTTTAATTAAAATAATCTCTCTCAAATTCCTTCTGTATTGTTTTCGGCCAATGACACCTCTGAAAACATCTGGTGCTGCTGCTGATGCTGACATAGTTAACCTCAAAAAAATATTGGTACCTACAGTACTTAGTTGGAGACTACTAATAATAAGATATCTTAAGAGGAAACAGGAGGGCAGTTTTTCCATACAAACGTAGTCCCCTGTTTCCTAATGCCAGTAGAGCAATAATTTTTTGTCCAGTAATCTATGGCTACTATTGATATGTTCCTATGTTTTCCTTTTTACGATAAATTGATTCTCAAAAGAGATATTAACCTTCAAAAACCTAAAAAAAATGCCAGATTTTCCGCTGTGTTCACACATCCAGAAAACAAATTTGACTAGGTTATTAAAAAAAGGAAAACATAGGAACACATAACACAACACACATAAACAAACATAGACACACAATAAACATAGGAAAACATAGGAATGATAAAATTAGTTAAAGGTTAAGTTTTGGGGAAAAAATCAGGGGACTACGAAACGTTGTTTTCATGAAATTTTAAAAGGTATTTTCGGTCCAAGCTGCAGTTGTCTCTATCGCGCTCTGCGGGGGAGAGGCGGGCAGTGCGGGACAGCGACACATTTTACAAATACCTAATTTTCAATTCTCTCCACCTTACTGTTTCCTCTTAAGACAGACACCACAGAAATATATCGAGATGGAATGAAATATTTCGTCGATTTGTATGGGAATCAAGCGTACTTATAACGTTTTTCGCTTGGCGTTTGACGCCAAAAGTGTAATTTAGTGATAGAGAACATACATTTTCCATTTCATTTGGTGGTATTTCAACAATTAACTATACCATTATTATCAGATTTCCAAATCTGATAATAATATTGACTGCGACTCAAGTTAACGGCGTGCAAAGTAGGTAGTTGCCATGCCACTTATTTTTAGCACACGAGGTACAAACACTTTTTCCTTCTGCCTACCTCGATATATTTCTGTTAACAACGTTTTATTTTCAAATATTTATTTTTATCTTCTTTCCATGGGTTGGGTATCGCAAAATAATACAACCTGTAAAAGGGAATCGCGATTTATAGTTTAATAACCACATTTTTACCAAAAAAAAAACCCGTCCGCGGTGCACTTTGAAACTGCATAAAATCCGCCATTTTGTTTATTTTAACGAACTTCATACCCAGTGACACTCGCACCATCAAGACGAATCTAATGATGTATCATTTATCAAAATCGGATGTGCCGTTGAGTAGTTACGAGCGGACACAGGAACAGACATACATACATACATACAGGTCAAACACATAAACCTCCTTTGGGCTTCGCCGCAGTCGGGTAAAAAGATTGAAAACCAATTAGAGTTATGTCGTAATTTTAAGCACTTATTAGAGACGGTGATTACACTTTAGGTACACAATTATCAGACAGCCTCTCACAATCCATCAGCACTGGGAAACGCAGCGTTGTTTACTGAAGCTGGAAAGTTGCAAGACAGGTCTGGGCCCAAGAAAATGTTTCTCTAGGAAGTCACGCGCGTTCACTCTGCCATTCAGCCAAGTGGCTATTGATTGCTCCTAACGATAACAATCTTACACTTAACTACCGTGCAATTTTTGTATGTCTACTTACTGCTTTGTTTTAGACTTAAAGACGTTCTAAAACCTTATCTTCCAATTCGGTACAGAAATAAAGCTTATAACGATATAGGCAATGCTGTGGCAATGCTAATTATATTTAATATGACAACGTCTTTAAGTGCTAAAGGTCGTGTTGGTTCAGCAAACTTGTCAAGCAAGAATGATAACCAGTGCTTTTTGTAAATGTTTACGTGAAGATGTCGTGTCAACGGGGTGATCTCAGTGTAAACAATTCTACGATACCGTGATCTAAACGGAGAATAATCATTTAAGTAAATGAGGTTATCTTTCTTAACCTCTGAGAAAGAGCTCATTGCATATCAATTTGAATTCATCTTCTGTACAAGTACCTAAATAAATTAACCAGTAAGACATATAAAAACGTCTTTGAGTTCACGGTCAAGCAACATTCCAGAATAGTTAGGTAAAATACTTATGAGCTAATCAATATTACTTTACCGGTTTAACACTTAACTCACTTTATTTATAGTTAGCCAGTGTTCATAATAAACCGCCCCTTTTACACAACATATGTTTAACTATCACTCAAAGCACCAATTTTACCAGTTCCTCTCGTTTTCTACGGCTACCTGTTCATTTTAATTTTCGAACCAGTATCGAATAATATCGCTCAATTATGAGAGATGCATTCGGCTATATAATCAATTTCACTTTCACCCAAGTTGCTACATGTCTCGATTTCAGTCTCATTTATTGTGTGTGCGGCTAAACCCGTCTTTGATAACATTTATCACAGCCAAGAGTTATTAAGTTCGTGTCCGTAATCCATTACTGTGCATGTAATCCAATTCTTCGTATGTAATCCATTTCTTTGTATGTAAGCTGGACAATTTGTTTAGATATTAAACGGTTGAAGCGCGTGCCCCAGTTATGTAAGCGGCTTCTAAGAAAGCTGCAAGATGCTTTAATCTTGTACTAGGTTCTGTTACATGGTTGTAATTTCTTTATCCAAACTGTGTGCACGCTAGAATGGGTTACAATTGCTCACTTAGTGTAATAAGATAGCTTGTAGTTATGCAAATTTATTGCTTAAATTGGGATTAGAGAAGAGTTAGTTTCTCCGCATGATGTCGGCGCCTTGATGACTAACGATTGAATTTCTGATACGAAGATGTTTATATAAATTATTAAAAAGTCTCGATTATGTTAATAATAAAAACCCCACATCCATAGGTTTAGATTACTTAATTTTCCGCAAGTCGATCTCTATTAGTGCGCTTATTTTGTGTAAACCCCATATCATGTATTTAAGCTATGTTACGAGTACATACCTAGCTACGTCGTTTATTGTGCATTTTCGATTATCGATATGTTTAATGCAAATCACAATGTTTTTAAAACGCGGAGGGGGTCAGCTAATCAAGTTATATTATTGTGTCCCGTAATTCTGTCCAGCGTTATCCAATAAATTATTTCAAGAAATCGATAAACATGGTATTAGTAGCCCTACTCTGTGAACTAGTTGTATTGAGCGTCACTACATTACATTATAAAACCACACAAGTATAGTTCAGCCTAGTACTTGAAAATTTATTTACGGCATTTTAAAGTGGCTTCAATATAAGTGGTTTTATTTAATACGTCTCAATACCTAACAAGACACATACACTGAAGCCATACTTAATACTTTTATAGTAAGAATACTTACCTAATTGAATTCAGGATAACGCATTTATTACATGAATATTTTATCATAAGAGAAACAATGATATTTTATAAGTAGATAGGTTACAAGCACTCCAAAAGTGAAGCACTGAAACCACGATAAATGTATTGGTGCCCTTTTTGTAGTGGGTAGTCACTCGCGGGTCGGTCAACGAAACGCACGACGATGTCAAGGGTGAATATTTACAAGATTCACAAAAAAAATGCCGTCGTGTGTGATCAGAAAGTGCACCAATCATAGCAAAAAGTGCAACAAAGCGCAAGGGATCACATATCACCTGTAAGTACGCTGAACTAATTTAATTTTATCATTTTTATTATTTTATTTTTCAAATACGACGCCATCTTACTACCATAGAGGTCATTTGAATGAAAGAGACAAACTTACGTCTTTGACAATGAGAGTGACAAGGATAGCCGAGCAGGCTCCGAGTCAATCCGAATCTAGCCGATGGGTTCACTCGGTTACGTTTAAAAATTAATCGCGCAAGTAACAAAAAGCTAGCTGTCTCTTTTTTTTGCATTATTGTAACTATGCCATCTCTTTTATGCAATCTGTTAATATGTGTGAGTATGTACACCGTACAGTGAGGTACCAATGTGTGCTGCTGCTTTCTTGGAAGCATATTTCTCAGCTGGCGAGTATGCGTATAACGTATCTTCTTATAAAATATCATTGTAAGAGAAACCGATATTTAACGGACTGTGACCTAAGAAAACTTACATGGAAAGTTTACTAAATAAGGTTTAGCAGCATTCTGCCAAGTAGATATATATACTAGAAATCTAGAGAGTATTATTAGTTATGGTAGAAAGAGACATAAATATGATAACGTTCGTTTTCTCCCCGTTAAAAGAATATTTAAAGATATATTTATCACTTTTAGTTTTAGAAATGTAACCGTCCACTACTTTTGCTTTGCAAAATGCGTGAGAGGGATGGAGGATTTGACCTAGAATATAAACCCGACGTTTTTCAACTATCATACTTTTCCACTAGGGATGAGAAATCTAACCGCTAAATTTAGTACCTATCAGGGTTACTTTACATGGGGTCTACTAAGTAGTCTGCTGCAAAAATCGCACGAGGTACTTGAGTACATTTTCAGCTTCAGCTCCTATTGCAGCGTTTATTTTCAATACCGTCCAAGCAAGAAATAGTGAATAAGACTGTAGTTTTCAAAAGAATGAAGGCGGTATCGGAGCAGATACTGATTTTATCATTTGTTCTTGCCTCTCGCTCGTCATTTCCTTGCACCAATGTTTGTAACGGTGATGATATTTTATTAAGCGACTGGAACACTCGAAAATTCACTAACCCTGATCTACGTAAATGAAGGAATACGTTATTTATGAGCTTTAGAATTACAAATATTCACATGCATAATTTAATTAGTGACACACACTAATTAGTAACCTACCGTTTCGAAACGGTGACCACGCACTTGTCGTGCTTGATTTAATTGCATGCAAATATAAATTGCTCCCAGAAATGTTTGCATGCATCGCCCACTTGAATGCACAACGTTAGGTCGCGACTGTTGACGTTGGTATATCCACCAGAGCTGTGCGAAGTGGGTCTACTTATATCAGTAGCGTGGCGTCCAAAGAACTCGATTCCTACCGGCTTGCCTAATATTTGAGCACCTTATTCTAGAGCTCTTTAAGAAAATTTGCGCCAAATCTGCACCGGCTTGCCCAAGGATATCTTTGCGCCACGCCACTGACTTGTAATCAAAGTATAAAGACAGATAAGTGGTCTTTAGCCGTTTAGGAGCTCGCGATACGTATTGAAGGACGAGGCGCAGACAGTGCGATGCGTACTGGAGCATTCATACGCATGCGTAAAACTTTGTAGTGCGTTAGTTCATGGCGCGCAAACATACAAACGCGCGATGTACCTTTTGTAGGAAGAAAAATTACTGCTATTATACTGTGTCTTGTCTATCAGTGGCGTAGCGTTGAAGAAATCCTTGGGCAAGCCGGAGCAGCTTTGGCTTCAATTTTCTTTAAGAGCACTAGAATTAAGTGCTGAACTGCGTAATATTAGGCAAGCCGATGGGAATCGAGTTCTATGGACGCCACGCCACTGGTGTCCATATTGTCTCATATAATTATTGAAACTCATATCATAATGTATTCGTTGTTTTAATTATTGGAAAAAAAGGAGAGAGGTCCTTAGTTCATCAGTCATCAGAATTCAGAGGTTTGTTTCAAGTATGCTACCCGAATACTCGAAGACTTAGAAGAGACAAATCTTTTTTGTTTGAAAGGACTTCCCAGGTGGTCCCGAGTCCCGTTGCCACTAGATCTAGATCTGGTAACGGGATATTGGAAAAATCTAAAGTAATCTTTAAATATTAAACAAACACTCCCACAGCTCTCGTGGATACTCAGCCTTGGACTCGACTAGCCTTGGACTCGACCATCAGGTGTACATATCTTTGCGAAACCGCTGTAACAGAGTTTGTAGAAATGCAAGACGTCGGTATATTCACCAGTCCATAGACGACTGTCCTCCCACAAAATTGTGGAAATTTCTCAAATCACTTGGGGTGGGCAAAACTCAAGAAAACTCTCCTGGTGTTCTAGATTTAGACGCTATCAATCAACACTTCAGCACTTCTCCTGTTTGTCTTGACCCTACAGTCAAGCAACGGACATTATCTCATCTTGCCAGTTCTATACACCCCGATTCATCTACGTTTGATATTGGTAATATTTCGCCACAAAAAGTATTAGCCATTCTCAAAACTATTAAGACGAAAGCCGTCGGTGAAGATAATCTTAGCTTGGACATGATTATGCTTGTGGGGGAGTACATTGCCCCCACTTTAGCCCAAATTATTAATTGTTCCTTATCTTCTGGCTCCTTTCCTTCGGCATGGAAACATGCACACGTCATCCCCTTTCCAAAAGTATCAAATCCCACTTCCTTTTCCCAGTATCGTCCTATATCTATTCTTCCGATCCTATCTAAAATTATTGAGCATTTTGTAAATGACCGACTTTCCTCTCACCTCAATAGACACAACCTTTTTAATCCCTTCCAATCCGGTTTCCGCCCTGGGCATAGCACTGTTACTGCTCTGGTTAAGGTCACTGACGACATTCGTCTTAATATTGAAAATAAAAAGTTGACCGTCCTGGTTTTGCTAGACTTTAGTAGTGCTTTTAACACCGTCGATTTTGACATTCTCCTAGCATTACTCCAAAATCTCAACTTGTCCCCTACAGCTCTAGCCTGGTTTCGCGACTACCTCTTTGGGCGGCGTCAGCGAGTCAAGCTCGAAGACAGACTGTCCAATTGGAGTGACCTGACCGCTGGTGTCCCTCAGGGAGGAGTGCTTTCTCCTCTCCTTTTCTCCATTTTTATCAACGGAATCACCAAATCTCTTTCTTCTTCATATCACCTTTATGCCGATGATTTGCAGATCTATGCAGCGGCTAGCATTGATAATCTCGGGTCTTTGATTGGACAAATAAATGTAGATCTGAGTTTAATAAATGATTGGGCCTCATCCTTTGGGTTAAAGGTAAACGCGAAGAAGTCGCAAGCTATTCTGATTGGTAGTCCTTATTTCATCTCCAAATTGTCTGACCAAGTGATACCTGACATTTTCTTTGATGGATCACATATCCCTTTCTCCTCTACAGTCAAGAATCTGGGTATCACTATGGACCAGACTCTTTCCTGGTCAGCCCATGTGGTCGATATCAGTAGAAGGGTCTTTGCTTCTTTGCACTCTCTTAGGCGCCTCCAAAATTTCCTCCCGCTTCAAACAAAGATTACTCTTGCTCGTTCTCTTTTACTCCCTCTTCTGGATTACGGGGATACTGCGTTCCTTGATTTAAAGGAGGAACTGCTTGACAAGCTTGAGCGTTTGCAAAATGTCTGCATTCGATACATTTTCGGCCTCCGCAAATTCGACCATGTGTCCTCCTTCCGCACGCAGCTCAAGTGGCTACCAATCCGTCGCCGTAGAGACGTACATACCTTGTCTCTCCTCTTTAATGTTTTGTTTGTCCCCTCCTCTCCTTTCTACCTTACCGAGAGGTTTACATTTATGGCGGATGATAGTGGCCACCGGCTGCGCTCTAGTGCTGATCTGTCTCTCTCAATACCTCTTCATAATCATCGCTCTTACGGCAAATCTTTCACGGTACACTCTGTGAAATTATGGAACAAATTGCCACCGTCTTTCAGGCAGTGTCGGTCTGTAGCCTCGCTTAAGGGAAAACTCAAAAAGTTGTGGTTGCCCTCTGACTCAATACTTGACACGTTTTTAGTTGTTGTTTACAGGTTCTGTATATTTTTATGTATTTATTTATGTTTATAATCATATATATATATATATATATATATATATATATATATATATATATATATATATATATATATATATATGTATGTATTTATATATTAATAATGTATATGTAGTCATATTATCTATTTACACATAAATACCTCTATAATCTCTTGTACATGATCCTGTTTGTCTACCACCTCTCTTGTCTCATCACTCAACTGCTCAAAGGTTAACTGGAAGAGATCCCTTAAAGGGATAAGTTCGCCTTTGTACATATACCTTTATTTTGTAACCCTGTACTTGTATTATTTTGTGCAATAAAGAGTTTACATACATACATACATACATACTAGCAACGAAGGTGCCCATAGTGTTAACAGCACGACATTCCTGAGCATGAATAATATGGACATAAAATGGTGTGCAGTCGCAACACAATACATATACCTCAAGAGTATAGCTGTGAAATCATTCGACAGCTATTTAACGATATTCGAATGTAACCGAGATAAAGAACTGTCTTATCTTAACTCCTCTTTACATAGCAATGACCTACAGTCACAGATGTATTATTATTTTAAAATCTGGTAACACTATGTCGATATTCTCAGGTCTCGGTAGGTCTAATAACGATTTGTCGATATTCTCAGGTCTCGGTAGATATATCCTCGTCACTATTTCGTTACACAATGTAGAAACATTTTCAAAAAATCTAGCTGGCAAAAGTATGTAAATATTGGCTTTGATTGTATTTTAACGCGCATACAATTGATAAAACTTCGATATCTACTCATTATCTCGAATTTAATTATATAAAGTGGCACTTGTACTTAATTAAATTTGTAACAGCTACTCAATATTCTTTGCCTGCAATATTCCGATTTATGAGTTGGCTTTGGTTGTAAAGTAGGTACCTACGACGTCTAATTTAAATAGTAAACTTTCCACTTTTTTACAAAAGCAAGTATCTAATTATAGAACGTCAATTGCATATAAATAAATATAAATAATATTATAAATGCGAAAGTTTGTGAAGATGTTTGGATGTTTGGATATTTGGATGTTTGGATGTTTGCATGTTTGGATGTTTGTTACCTTATAACGGGGTAACAACTGGATGGATCAAGCTGAAATTTGGCATGCAAGTAGACCAAATCCTGGATTGAAACATAGGATACATTATATCCCGGTAAAGAGTTCCTTTGGGACAATAGCGGGAACAACGCGGGCGAAGCCGCGGGAAAATGCTAGTATTTCAATAAACTTAACCAGTAAACCGGCGATTCCACCTAAGTATCCATATCTGTGGGTCTAGTAAAAAGGGACACAGTACAAGTGACATTATAACCTACTAGCATTTTCCCGCGGCTTCGCCCGCGTTGTTCCCGTTATTGTCCCAAAGGAACTCTTTACCGGGATATAATGTATCCTATGTTTCAATCCAGGACTTGGTCTACTTACATGCCAAATTTCAGCTTGATCCATCCAATTGTTACCCCGTTATTAGGTAACAAACATCTAAGCATCCAAACATCTTCATTCTTCACAAACTGCAAACTGCAAACTGTCACATTTATAATATTAGTGGGATGTAAGTGCAAAAGAGCTCAAGTGGCTCAAGTCCTACAATAGAGTTGTGACCTTTTGTTTCTAATTCGTATGTGACTTGTAAAGTATCCCTTTTCACTAGACCCACAGATATATTTTCAGCAAGAGATATAGTACCTCCTCTCGAAAATATGTACTCACCAGTGCCGTGGCGTCCATAGAGCCCGATTCCCAACGGCTTGCCTATTTTAAAGCATATGACGGGAATATCTACCAATACGCCTGAAGAAAAAGTAATCCAAAGCTGCTCCGGCTTTACTAAAAATATATTTGCGCCACGCCATTGGTACCTACTCACCCTTGTTAAAAAGTAATATAGTTTGTTTATCTTCTTGGTCGGTGATCTGCTATCTGTACTGTTGTTTCTTTACTTCAAAAATATCTATGTTTAATATACCTACTTATACCACAACTTAGCCCAATAATGCTAAACTCAAATCTAGAATTCTAGTATTAAACTAATCTGTTAAGTACCTATTAAGCCCAGGTAACGTGAAACGTATTGCTAAATAACAAATAGCAATCATCCACTTACTAGATGCGTGTAACTCGTTGAGAAAGTGAATTCAAGCTGAGGAATTATATTTTTTGCTGATCTGCTGTCATTATCTACCAAAGAGGTAGAATACGCGACGATCAGGTCCTTACACCGATATCTAGAATTGATCAAGAGATAATTTATAGACGTTATATAAACAATATACCTATACAATAACAATAATAAACAATTTTTACAGCAGATTTCACTTCAGGGGACTAACTCTATCAAAAGATTTAAGGTCATTCTGTTGTTTTTATGATAAAAACACTACTCATATAAGATATAAGTCTAGGTACAAACTAAATACACCCTACACTTGAAATACACAATTTCCAAGCACAAAATGACGCGTTGTGCGTGAGTAGGAAAGTGAGCCCGTAAGAATCAATAGTTACGCACGTAATTGGTAACATCGGGAAAGTACAGTAGCGTGTTACAGTAAAGTACAGGGTAAACGAAAAAAAGCCGACCCATAAATTAACTATGGAAAAATTAGGTGAAGTTTATGTCTATTTGCATGAAAAGTGACGTGTCATCGTTCTTTGAAGGTGAATCATTTCTTGGCGTACATTCAACTTTTGTTCTTTAAAATATTTTTTCTACATCTCCAGCTGCCGTAAACTCATTAGTTTTATAGTAGACCCATTAAAAAGAGACAAAGTCCAGAGTATCGTGAATGAAAGGATTATTTTTATCATTTCTTGCAGAACCGGGTCTTATAATAAAAACTTACACATAACACAGCTGCTAATGATATAATTTAACTTCTTTTCGCTGTTTTTTTTATTGAATTTACAGGGAAAAAAATCTAAAATCCTATTATATTCTGATTCTCTTCATTATTGTTTTGCTGGAATTTCTGAAGAATCTACTCATGTAGGTAAGCTAATATTTGGAGAATGTATCATGCGAACATTATACCTATTTTATTTCATAAACCTAGTATTTCGTTCTTGTTCGCTTAAATTTCCTTCTCTATTACGAGACATAGTAACAATAAAATAAAGGTAAATAACCAAATATTTTTACTAAAAAAAACCCGACCGCGGTGCACTTTAAGAGTGCATAAAATTTGTTTATTTTAACGAACTTCATACCCAGTGACACTCGCGCCATCAAAACGAATCCAATGATGTATCATTTATCAAAATCGGTTGTGCCGTTGAGTAGTTACGAGCGGACACAGGAACGGACATACATACATACATACAGGTCAAACACATTACCCTCCTTTGGGCTTCGCCGCAGGCCGTCGGGTAAAAAACAACTAGGTACCATATTGAAATGTATAGTTTCCCACATTGCACCCGTCTCACGTCACACGCTTTAGTTTTATTCGTCTTAGATCATTTGAATTAGCCTTTCCTGTTTGTCAGTTAACTCCTTCCTGTGGTGACGCCCTACCGACCATTAGTCACTTTCGTATGCGTAACGCCGCTAACGGCTATGACTTTGAAGCTATCTTTGCATAGAAGAAACAATTATGATTGTTTTTGAATACAGTATGACTGAATTGCCGTACGAACGTATGAATTGAATTATGCTTTTGAAACATCACATAAATTGACTAATATGTAATGAATATGGTATAAATGGTTATCATTCTCAGGTACAGGGGGTCTCTTGCTTTACCAGTCGTCTGTTTTTTTAAGGGTCTCGAACGTCAAACAAAAGGAAAAGCCGGACCTATCTTGTAGGATCACTTTGTTGTATGTCTGTCATTTTACCAGCCTGTTTCTTATTTTTCCAGTCTATTTAGATTACCGAGTATTTAGTGTCCAATTTTCACGATTCGAGTATTTTCGAAATGAAGCTACTGACACTACTCGGTTGACCTTAGAATACCGACAAAGATGTTATCACAGAAGAACCGAATTTAACAAGCTAGCTAGTACTATTCCAATTGAATGTTAACGAATACCGAGGGGCAAGGCGAGGCAGGCAACGGTGCATAAAATAATGCAATTATGTGCATACTATATGAGGTTTCGGAAATAGAAGCATTTAACTGTTTCTACGAATGTTGGCGCTTCCTAAATTCTATCATAGACCTAACGTAAGAAAAAAATACAATATAATTCCAAAATTTAGAAAAACGAATGACTAGTCGAAGAGGATTTGGTTAAAGTAGGTCTGTATATGTCATGTCATTTGCAAAACAAATGAACTTATGAACATGGGATATTTTACAGGGCGACTTCAAATTGGTAATTTGGTAATACAAAACACTTGATTACTAATCAAAACAAGTTTTCTTCATAAATATTGCGGCATGTGACGAGGGGAAAGTGTTCATTTTAAAACCTAATATTATGGTAGGATAACCATGTTAAGCCAACAAAAATGGGATAAATTAATAATTAAAAAAAACATACTTCTGATTATTTTAAAAGTATGAGACTTAATTGAGGGGCTAAGTTTAGGGGATATGTATGTAAAACATTCATTTTGTATTACCAATTCGAAGTCACCCTGTATGAAAGATATCGAGTACGACTTTCAGCTCGGAACTAAAGTTAAATTTACACAATGTCTGTGATTAACTCATAAGAGCATTAAAATTAGAGATGGTCGAATATTGCGAAACATTCATGTATAAAATTAGCACCGTGTCAGCCCGCATCGCCAAGGACAGGCTAAAATAATCTGATTCTCACAAATCCAATCGCAGTAAATCAGATTAAGTGTTGTCAGAAACAATCACGTTATGTGATTAATTGTTACATTGCCGATAAATCAGTAATGAAATGCTTCGATGGCTATGGAAAGTAAAAGTGATCTGTCGGGATTGATAAGTACATGTTCTCTTCTTGGTTCATAACTTTGAGCTGTTACACACGGACGACATTTACCAACGTCAGTGTTAATTGCAGTGTCGCAGCGCGTCGTTGAGTGTCAGCGACAGGAATCGTCCTAATACAACGCGACTACGCAATTATTGCAAGTTCGCGCGAATTGCGAGCGACCGCGTCTCCCGCGATTGTCAATTAGGACACCTAACTATTCGAGTTCAATATAATTATTCGCGCGTTCGCGCAAACTTGCGATAATCGCGTAGTCGCGTTTTTATTAGGACGAGGCCTAAATGTCGTCTGTGAGTAACTGTTATACTGTTAGTAAACTGAACCAGACTCGAGCATTCAGGTAGGCGTATATTGTTATCGGCCAGCCCATGGAATGTAGTGTCTCATTTAAATGACTGACTGTGACTTCTACTTTATTTGGCGTAAAGTTTTAGGTGGCATTGGTATATCAATAACAATTCAAGGATTTACTGATAAAGGGTACGTTAGACACAAAAAAGTTTTGGAAATATCTGTTCTTTGTCTATCAAGATGTCGGCAACCGAACGAAGCAAGCCAGATGCAACGAAGTTAAGATGCGCATTGCGTGGTTGTTTATTTTTTGTAATGCTGCGTTCCATTCAGTTGCGGATGCAATATACACATGTAGTAGTGAAGTAGGCCGGAGATAACATTAATCAACTGTTTTTACCAGTTTTTATTTAACTTCATTCCGGTTTAACAACGTATACTTACTGGTAATTTTTGACTCATCGGATCTAAAAAAATGCAGTACGCGTTTTCTTAAAAATGCAGTTTTAAAATGTTCAGCATAAACTTATTTTCTTTTTCTTTTGTTTACAGGTGCAACTGCTACAGCAACAGGTGACGTCACTGGCCGACACGCAAAGTACAGCGGACGAGCGCTACGCGCGGGCGAAGGCCGACAACGCGGTGTTACAGGCGCGGGTGCACATGCTCGACGAACAGATACGAGAGGTCAGTGGTACTGTAACTGTTACAGTAACAAATGACGTCACTGCAGGCCGACAAGAAGCCTATAGCAGACGAGCGCCACGCGCAAGCGAAGGCCGACAACGCGGTGTTACAGGCTCCGGTGCCCATGCTTGACGCACAGTTACGAGAGATGAGCGACACTGCAGCTGTTACAGCAACAAGTGGCGTCACCAAATAGGTCCTTGAGAACATAAGTGGCATTCTATTTTTATATAGAATAGTTATTGAAGTGCAGTTCTTAGGAATTTTTAACCTGTTAGTATACTGTTACGAATGTCACCTAGCTATTTATTGTGGTCAAAATGCCTATTACGGTTAATAGTGTGCTAAATTGTAGCTCATTTTAAATAGATTCATTCTGAGAAGCAGCAGAATATCGTACAGAAAAAAACGTGAGACAGCAACCTATAGCCAGCAAATTTAAGAGTGCCTTGGAAGAGTCGAAATCTTCAAGTTCTTAGATTCAAAGTGCCGGTGTATTCGTATTGGGATTTAAGTGTTTCTGATTCTGAATGGGCAGTGTATTGTTTTCAATGGGGCGAACAACTGGTAGCAATTGGAGTAAATTGATACTGCCCAGTTTAGTGGTCGAACGCTTGCACAACGTTAGAATCACGACTTCATTTAAATAGTTTTGTCCTTGCATTGTCGCTCTATTTGACTAAACTCAGCTGTTAAATTAGATATCTAGTTAATTCAAATTATTACGTAAGCTAGCTAAAGAAAAAAGTTATACCTTTAGATTAAACGGTGCCGCCACAGAAGTAACTTGTACTTGGCGCAACGCATTAGTTGTAAATTCTAGAACACATTAAACTCAATTACTTACTCCCGTACTTAGATTAGACGCAAGTCCTAATGCAGCTTAATCTCCTGTCGAGTAGGTAAGATAAGTGTTTTAAAATTAGAGATTTCCGGTGACTAATTTGGATGAAGATGCAATACCACCGTGTTTATCACCGCCATAGCTATATTACTGTACTTTTGAAATAAGTGTGGTGTTATCTTTATCGACTACTTGTACAGTCAAGAGCAAACACATGTATCGAATAAATCGTTTTATAAATATAGTACGAAGTTCTTATTCTTCGTATTGCCCCTACATAAGATGTATTCGGACATATTTTTGAGCATCTATATGCATCTATATTTTTACACTTGGCTGTACTATGTACTAGTATGAGGTCTACCGTATTTTTATTTAATACCAGATCTGTGCTATATTAAGAAAGAGGCTCTTTACAAGTAATTCTCAAAAGAACAACACTTTCACAGTTCTGACCGATAATTTTGCAAGGTTTTCTAAATTAAATGAAGTAATAGAAATGATAAACAGTTGTATTTACCATACAACATCTGTATACAGATGTCACGTTGGTCCATTAAGGCACCTGATCGACGAGGAAATATATCCTCGGTTTTACAACTCTTTGGTAACCTTTCTCCAGTGTACAGTACATTAATTAATCTCAAAGTTTAGGATCGAAACTTGTCATGATTGGATATAAACTTAAGATACTGACAATCCTGGCTCCTGGTTTTCTAATTTAATTAACCTCTCTTAAACTACGTCAGTAACTATCCAGATAATCACTAGACTGTTATTGTGTATTCGTCATGTAATTACTTCGAAATATTTGCAGGCTGGTCCCCTAAAATAACACAACTGTTGTCAGATGCTCTAAATTACCGTACCGTATAGGCTAACTAATAAGCATTGTTATAAGCATAATAACCATCATCATCAACAGCCAATATCTATAGGTACGTGGGACGTCCCACTGCTGGCCTCGGGCCTACTCTCGTAGATGAAAATAGGCAATGAGCATGATCTTGCCAAAAACTATCCGTGGACTGTATATGATGTAAAACTGTTTATTGTGTTTCGACGTTTCTTCTGAAGAATGGCCTGTTGTTGGAAATCGCTGGTAGACTCAAACTTGAAAAATGCCTACTTAACAACAAATTTAATTTACTTGAACATTCCTCGGTTACAGATCGAATGCAGATGCGAGGAGCGTATAGCGGAGGAGCAAAAGCGGTGTCGGGAGGCGATATCGCGCGTGGAGCGAGACAGAGACACGCAACTCGCTGCCTTTAGCGACAGGCTCGCCGCGGCCGAGACAGAAGCCTCAGATCTCAAACAAGAGGTAACGATCCATTACCTCAATTTATTCGTTATTATTTCATGTAATAGGTAGCAAACTAGGAGATGAGGAGCAGATGTTTACAACACCGAAGGAGTTGGCTGGAGAGGAGATTTTGTACGCGAACATCTCAGAGAGATACAGTCTATAAACCTGCTAATTCCTGAAAAACAAGCCCCAGATCTCGTTTGCTTTTGTAGCGCTAGTAGATATTCAGTTTAACCTTGGTCATGAATGGGAAAATTCCGTGTATCGATGATAATTTATGTCTCTCCTGCTTCTGCCCTTTATTCAAGTCGTGTATGTATGCAACTAAAATACCCAAGGGAGAAACCTTGGGTAATTAGTTATTGTCAGTTCAGGTTCAGGATAAAGTCATTGTGATTCAACTTTGTGCGTAATAACGTTGTTTTTGTGGTTTGCTGTGGGTAAACCACAATGTTTAAGGATAAAATACAAAATATTCCCTTTTATGTTAATTGAATATTTATGGAATAAATAGACATATGTATTATATGCCTATTGCGTAGTCTTGGAAGAAATGCTAAATATTGGCTATGATCTTAGGTTGGCAGACTCCGTGGTGTGGCAGAAACGTTACGCGCGAACGCCGACGCGGCCCAAAGAGCGCACAGAGAGGCACAAGAACAAATTGGTGAACTAGCCGCTCAACTGAACGTGGCAAGAGAAAATGAACGCAAGGAGAGAGAATCCGCGGCTGCGGCGACGAATCTGCTGGCTTCGGCGAAGTTAGAGCTACAGAATATGAAGGAAACGCCACCGCCGCCGCCGGATCCAAGGCTAGATGAGCTCAGGCAGGAACTGACGCTGTTAAGGACGCAAAACAAATGTAAGTTAGACAACTGTTGCTTAGAAGGCTCGGCGGATAAGTATACCTTTAGTTAGGAACCTGGTTTTAGCGAACCTGCACATGAATATGGCAAAATGGTAGCTACTTATTCCTTAATGAATAGGTAGTTCCGATCAATTTCAGCTGGAACTGTGTTTCTTGATAATATACTATTTTTAGCTGTCTTCATAAGGAATGTAGAAGCATTGAGTTTGTGCAGTTCGGCGTTATATCTACAACCCATATCCACAACGACTTATTTCAATCCGGACTCGTTTAACAGCAGAATACATAAACATAATTTGGGTGTACTCGCCCCATCATGCAAACATAAGGCTTGAATGAATTCAAGAGAAACCCCATGTATCCGTTATCCATGGTAACGGATTGAATATGCCGGGATCGGTGCTCATTCCGAATGGCAACCTCAAGTAGAGAAATAAGCCTCGCGTGTAGTGTCCGACTGAAACTAGTTTTTATGGCCGAAACTGAAACTGAAACCGAAACTTCCATATAAGGACATGCTTATGAAAAAAAAATCAGTCAAATTTTTAAATAACATATTAATCACTCAGTCTTTGATATTTTTGGCAATTACTAATATAACATAATTATCACTGCGCAATTTAAAAAAAAATATTTGTTCTTTTTGAAATAACGACTGTCCGATCGCAGCGCGAACCCTCTCGAATTCGGTTTCGCTTTCAGCTTCGGCCGGATGGCAGCCGAAATTGAAACTAAGCCGAAACCCGTTTTTTGCCGAAACTAGACCGAAACCGAAAACCGGTTGGACTCTACTCACGTGTATTATATCATTTCAGCGTTATCAGAAGCGCAGGAAGAGCTTCAGGCGCAGATCCTGACGCGAGGCGTGGAGGAGGGCCGCAGCCTGCTGGACGGCGTCAGCGGCCCGCTCGTCGCCAACTCGCTCGCGCACGAGCTCTCACAGATGAGCGATGATCAGGTAATAAATACATCTAATTTGTATCAGATATGAGCGCCGACGGCCAATTTCACAGGCGGCGTGGACTGGAAATTTTCGCAGCGGCGGGGCCTAAAGCCCGATTTGTAAGAAAAAATGAAGGAAACCATATTTTGATACCAAAGTAGTATTTTATTCTAAAAAACGAACGGAAGGCATAAAGAACCATAATTGTTCATTTTTAAATTTCACACTTAAAATTGTGTGTTTTTGTGTCGTGAAAGATTTTTGGAATATCTTTTACTTGCGTTGTAAACATCAATTGGAGACGATATAAATGAACATACGTTCATTCGACTAAATACTCGCTCGACGCGACTAAGTGAGCAAACGCGAGCGGGCTACGGGTGCGAGCGAGAAAGCAAACCACAATGGCGCTCATACCTATCTAATTTGTATCATGAACATCCATGATCGTTGTCCATCCATCATCCTGTCTAGTCTCTCATTCTAAACGGAGTAGCATCATAGTTGCGAAAGGTTATACTATCCGATGAACGAAGCTTCGATCTCACATAATACTTAGCTTCAGATAAAATTGGAGATACGATTTGATTTCAAATTTTCTGGCAGGCTAATTCTCAATCCTATGCATTAAGTTCTCCTTTTGTACGATAAGCTTTTGTTTTGTATGCAATAAGGTTCAAATATCATCATTCATGATCCTATGGAGCTAGAGCGCACGTGATTTCGAATTTTACTTTATCAATCTATGCGCCTGCCTGGTTCCGAAAATCAATACACAGGGTGTCCCAAGACTTTGCGGCATAAAGGGAAAGTACCTCAAATATTGTATTATTTGAGGTACTTTCCTTTCATGTCTTGGGACATCCTGTCTCTACAACTATTAGAAGATTTTTCTCAAAACCTAATTTTTATATAAAATAAATTTTAGTAGAAGCAGGATTTAAATAGTTATTATATGTGTGTGTTATATTGTGTGTTCATCGCTGCTGTCCAAAACACCCATAAAGTTCTCAGTATACATTATTTTTATTCAGTAGATATCTGAGATTTACTCTCGGTATAATCAGAACATCGTGTCATATAAGCCTCGATAATGTCAAGATTAGTTATCATAAAAAGATCAGGCATATGGATATGTTACGAAAAATAATAAACAAGTAGACTTTAAAAAATGATATCATGCTGCATGTGCATGATTCATGGACATCAATAACTATACTTAATAACCAATGATTTCTGTTTGAAAGCATAAATACCTTTCGGTTCCAAAACCGTCATTGGTTGCAAATATTAATTCTTAATTGGTCAATAGGTACTTAGAAATTACAGTGATTTTTAGCTTGAATTAGTCATCAAATGTAGTCGCTAACTTGGTGTTGTTCAGATAGTCACATCCAAAATGCCTTCATAACATCAGCATTTCAAAGACGATGTTTTATGTCCATTATGAGTGTCCTTCGCTTTTACAAAAGTCGATTCATTATGTCTTAATTTGTTCGCTTTATTTTAACAGCCCTGTCGAAAGAGCCATACCATGCTGTTTGTGTTGTGTATTCATCAGCATCCGCTATTTTGCTTCTTATATGCCTTATTTGCGATGCAATTTATTTTTATTTATACATATACGTTTTTGCAGCTCGATGGTAGCGATACACAAACTGATCACAGCATAGAGTTGGAAAAGGTACGCATTTTTACTAACTGTGTTGTCTTCTAGGCTTCATGCATGCTCAAACATTAACCCTTCATCTAACTATCTGCTTCTGGATTGGATTTGGTACCTTTTTCAAACTATGTTTCCATAACCAACAACTTACTAACATAACCACACCACAGTAACATTAAATTGCACGAATCAGGACTACGTTATGAATGGTTTTAAGGTGTTCTTATACCTCTTAAGTCTAGAATGATAGTGCTACCTAGATGTCGCCTTAGTTAATAGCACTGGATATTTATATACCTACCTACGTATATTATGTATGAAATGTGTGTTCCCAAATTATCTGTCTTGTGTCTTTCTGTAGAGTCTGTGCGGAAAGAGAATAGGCGTGGCGAAAAACGGAACTAACCTAACCAGTATGGCCACAGAACAAAATACGGCACATACGGTAGAAAAGCATTATAGCGCCCCCAAAATTAATCCTATTCTCTTTCCGCACAGACTCTAACTAGCAAAGAAAGTATCTATGAAAATCGCGAGGTACTCGAGTAACACAGACAAATTGTGGTGGCCCTCATTCCATGCATTGTTTATCGAAATACATTAGTATTAACCATGGATTAATAATTTCAGTTACAGAAAGCTCTAAAGGAGCAACAAGACGTGAACTACCAGCTGAGAAATTACATCGACGGTATTCTGCTGTCGATCGTCGAAAACTACCCGCAACTTTTAGAAGTGAAGCACGCCAAACCCATCGATATGAAATCATAACATCCAACTCCGGTACTGTTCAAATACTCGATTTACATATTGCCCGAGGTAGACAAATACATCGATGTTTTTCTAAAACTGTCACAGTCCTCGTATTTACAGACGAAAATGTATGTATTCGGCCTTGTTTGGGGCTAAGGGCTCGTCCAGAAATCATGTGATCAAATATGGCCTATTTTTAAACCCCCTCCCCCCCCTGGTGATCTTTGGTGATTGTATCATTCGTGATATTTTTCTGACCCCAATAGACAATCACATGATTTCTGGACGAGCCCTAACGTGTGGATCGACCAAAAGTATTTACTATAATAAATTTAGACAATTTCAATTAACGGTATATTCTAATTTGAATTTGATATTATAATTATGAGATAACTACTGTGATAATCTAAAATTTTTATTTTGTCCGCTTCTCTGAAATTAATTGAAATTATTTGAAGTACTTATTCTTGTTGACTTGAACTGTGAATCCTACTTAAATGAGCTCTTCCAACTTATTTGGTCATGCCATGAACGCAAGTATAAATTTTATAGCGTATAAAGTGTAAATATTGTATAGAAATTACGTTAAGATAGACATATGAAATATCGTTATTTCGTTCCTTTGTCTCATTAAAATATAATTGTTTGTCATTAACATGCAGATCTGTGTTAAATATTATAAAAGATTTAATTTGAGCAAGGCCAGGCCGTCCATGAAGATTTTATACTAGATACATATATAGTTAAAATTTAAAGCAATTTTATGAAAGACTGGAGAGTGTATGGTAAATGGTGCAAGAGGAGTTCTAATTTTCATCGTCTCCAACTATAAGAGAATGCTAGAAAAAATTAGAACGCCATTTTATGACATGTATCTGAAAATAATCGCGTTCCTTGAAACGTAGATGATATTTATATCTACTTAAAAGATTGTGTACCTATATTTTTACAATGAGATATTTAAAATGTAGCTAAGTAAGTTATAGGCAGTAGTTAAATTAAGCATTTGTGTACATTTTGATAACATGGTTAATAATGTAAATCTAACAGATGTTCATGTAACAGTCATCGACTTAAATTAAATCAAATGTATTAATTCAGTCTTTTATTTCTCAATTCATAAGTAAATCTTTACATTTATTCTTACTTAATCCTCTTTCTGGCCATCTTCCTGTGGATCTACATGGTCAGTCTTATTTTGATCCAAATTACTTATAACCTGTTGAACATCTAGACGCAGCATCATAAATTTAGGATCCATGTAATCCTGAAAGTATATGAATATAAAAGCTACCATAAAATAATAATAAAAAAAACATACAGACGAATTGAGAACCGTCCTCCTTTTGGAAGTCGGTTAAAAATACAAAAACTAACAAACACAGAGGTACCAAACGACGTCATAGTACTGATTTCTCTAACCTCTAATATAAACGATGCAAACTGCAAACAGACATAGGTACCGCTATGCTATGGTATATCTGTTTGCAGAAAGTACTCGGAAATTTCTAGAAACTTAGACAAGAAAATTACAACAGTTTCCATTTGAAAACATTCCCTATAGGAAATTTTCAGAAATTACTGAGAACGTACAAACTAGACCACAGTTTAACACGTTGCAATAAAGTTTACATCTGTTTACAAATGTGCAGTTAACAGTGTGTTCGATTGTACCACATAGAAGGCTTCGTAATTTAGGAAACCACCCGTCGACACATCCGCTCGTTCTCAAAATACCGCATTTCTAAAATACCAGATTTTTAAAATACCAGACTCTCGATATATCAGATTCTCCGAATAGGTACCAGATTCCAAAAATAATACATCCAACCAAATCATTTGGATCCTTGAGTAACTTACGGTTTTATAATCTAGTGTAACGGGAATGTGGTAGTACAGGAATCTAATAAATGGAGAGTCTGGTATTTTGAAAAATGTGGTATTTTGGGAATTCGGTATTTTGGGCATGAGCGAACACATCCGTAGCTAGCTACAACAAATAGCGAACAACGGACCGGACACATACTTACATAGGTAAGTATAGCTATCCGCAACGAATGAACTGCTATTATAGGTAAGTTAAATCTTCTAGCGTAGATCTAATGATCATTAGTCCCTTACTTGACGAGCACCTCAAATATTTCAACTACATGGCACAACACTTACTTTGAAGCTTCCCGGTTCAACGTGATTCGGCTGTATACTTTCATCTTCATTTCTAATATCGTTTACATTATGTCTATCTTCACGATTTGTATTTCCCAATCCAGGCGTATGTCTGAGACTGAAACTTTGTCCAATTAGTTGCGCCATTTCTTGTTCAATCGCAGTCATAGCAGAATTCACATTTGCACCACCAAAATCTCTCGAAACTGGCATTTGTAAAAATGTTTCTGGTAAATACGTAGTATCAAAGTTATACTGCGGTACACTCTGAACCGATTTACATAGAGAGCATTGGTGTCTGGCTTCCATTTGCTTACGTTCGTTGTGCAAATTTAGTCTTTCTCTTGAAAGCGCTACTTTCTCTTTTGCTATTTGTTTCTCTCTGTTATTTAAAGAAACCACGTGTTCTTGAATTCGACGTATCCTCTCTTCATATTTCCTTTGAATGAATTCAGCTTCGGAATATTTTTTATCAGCTTGCGACTGTTTTTCTATTGCTGTCTTTGCTAACAAATCTAAATCCCGGCTCCTAAAATAACCAAGCAACATTATTTAAATTATTGTTTAGTATTCAGTTAAGTACAACTTGTTCAAAAGGTATCCTTACTTTGCCAGTATCCTCTGTTCTTCCATGTGCATTTGCTGTTTTTCTATATTTAACCTGGATCTCTCTTCAGTCACTTCTTCCAACTGAGCTTGAAGATCAGTTTTTAATTTCTGGAATTATATTTTAAACAAAATTACTTTAATTCGGATGGTACCTTTTTCCCTATAATCTGACTCAGATCTTCATTTACCTCTATTTCTTGTTTAAGACTTTGGGTCGAGGCTTTCTCTTTAGCAACCAAAGCGCTGTCCTTCAGAGCTTTTTGCTTGTCTTCTTCTATTTTGGTAATCTTCTCCTTATATTCCTTCTGGATGTCTTCTTTCAGCATCTAAGAAATGTTTGATAAATGTATAACTGTTATTCAAATAATTCTAAATAGCTTGTTCTTTCGATTTACCTTAATTTCTTCATCCTGCCTTTTGAGCACGTTCTTAGCAAATTCTGTTTGCTTATTAAAAGTAGCTTTTTCAAACTCGAACTCCATTCTCTTTTGCTTTAACGAAGCAGTTTCATCTTCTATCATCTGGAAGTATAAACGTCTAATGAATGATCATTAATTGCAATATTTACCTCACGGGCTATACATTTAGAAATATTATTACTACGGTAAAGGGCTGCAAAGTTAGACTTCACAGTATTATGAATTCAAGGGTAGGTTTCATTTTAAGGAACTCCAAATAATTAAGAATATTTGGATGTAGGTAGATTTGAGTTTTTACCGTTGTCATCTGTTTTAATCTGGTTTCCAACATCTTTACCATGTCTCTGCTCTCTAACTTCTCACTGTCGAAATTTTCTCGTTCCTTCTTCAGCTGTTGAATCATTTCTGAAATATATTCGTTTAAATGAAATAGTAAGCTTTGTTAAAAAAAAAACTCAAACGGATTAACTCATCTTTACCAACGCTGAAAAGGGTTACGAAAGTCGGGACGTAAAAATGAAGTAATAGGGTAGGTACGCGATTTAGTTCATTTAAGTAGTTTTATTACAATGAGTGATAATCGCGGAAACCGAAGACAAAGGTTTGGTAACATATTTACCATCTTTATCATTTCATTTTCGTGTCTCCCTTTATTTGAATACTAGCATTTGCCCGCGGCTTCGCTCGCGTTCTACCCGTTATTTGCCCAAGGGAACTCTTTACCGGGATATAAAGTATAATCCATCCAGTTATTATCTCGTTATTTAGTAATAAACATCCAAACATCTAAACATCCAAACATCTGCACAAACTTTGGCATTTATAATATTAGTGGGATTTACCATTAATTTGTGTTTCTCTGATCTGTAAGCTCTTTTCATTTTGGTGTTTTGAATTCTCTGCCATGGCTTGGATCTTTTCAACGAGCGCACCACATTGCGTTTTACTTTCCTTTACGTCCATTACCAGCTCTTGTAAATTTAATGAAAACCCTGCTGAATCTTGAATTAAAGCTTGTTCTTGTTTCACAGCATTCCTAAAATAAATCATGTAGGTACTAGAAGTTCTTGCTAATACAAATTAGTTATTAGAAATTATCTATCTAGGAAAATGATTTCTTACTTGATATTTTCCATCAAAGACGCGTGATGCTCTTGCAGGACGCGAACATTATCTACGTGTTGTTGTCGTAGCATTTCATTCTCAGCCTTATGACGGTCTGTTAGAGAGTTCAAATTATCCTCAACCAGTTTTTTGTAAAGCGCGTGATGTTCCTCCAACCAATTTATTTTCTCTGAGTAGAATCTTATTAGTTTATCGCTTTCATCTTTCATCCGTTCTTCAGACTGGCTTAGAGAGATCTCTAGGAATGCTAACTGTCGCCTAAAAAAGTCTGGAAGTATTTTATTATATTCTGGTTCAATTCCAGAAAAATCCGTCTAGTACAACCAAGAAAACCTATTGGAGGCCTTGGGCATATTAGGATAATGGGGCCCCTATGGCTTTGATAGAACACTATTTTGTTTGATCCCTACCCCTATCGATCGCGGGGCCCTGGGCACTTGCCCAAAGTGCCCACTGGAAAAGACGGGTCTGGCTATCTTCGGTGTTCGTATAATGTTGTGAACAGTTTCAAGCAGATCATAAAGTTTGACTACCGATTGTTTCTCACACACAGTGTTGAAATTTTTTAAAAGTATAACAGCACTAATGCAAATATACAAAAATGGTGAAGGGTGCAGTGGCGTCCTCAACAAGTCCTTGAGCGAGCCAAAGCACCTTTGGCTTACTTTTTCTTTAAGAGCAACAGAATAAATTTCAAATTTAGCTTTCTATGTTCTGTTTATGTACTATGACAAAGTACCTAGAAAGGTGCATAAGATTTTCATACGGCGCTTCATGTAGGTTAGCAGAGAAAAGGTACCTGTAAGAAGTTTCCATAAGATCAATTTCCTTATCATGATTCTCTTGTAAGGACTTCACCAGTTGCAGCAACTGTTTCTTCTCCTTCGTGTGCGGACTTTCTTGGTGTTCTTTAGGGGTGTTTTGCAAGTCACCTTCAGGTACGTCTAGACCTTCCGCATTTGAGTCCGTCGTAACCAGTAAAGCCTAAAACGACATCATTTCATTACCTGAGCTAAAATCGGTAAACATACACCCACTGCTCCTGTAACGGTATCTATACCTGCCGCAATCGCTCGCTTATAGTCGAGTCTCATCGTATAGCACCCCTCCCCTCACGCACAGGCTCTCAATTACCGTTGCCCACCCCCTGCGACCTGTATCCGCTATGAGGTCTTAATACTTAATACGTCCATGACTACCTGCATTTGCCAGCGATGTTTCGCCTAGCTTGTATGGCGTCAAATTGAGTGTTGTCCCAATACTTATCTTCCCCTTACCTGCATCCACTGTGTGATGGTGATGGTACACGACGATGACCGCTAACATGTATCGGATGTTTCACATATCAAGCCAGCATGGCATCAAACTGAGCGAAAATGCCAATATTCTATACGTCGAAAGCCTCGGTCAACAATGTTCCGCCTGGTGCGCCAACATGGCGTCTATAATGTACCTTCCATAGATAAGCTACCTGTATCCGGTGTGTGATGCGTTTCTGGTGTGCAAGCCGACATCAAATGCCCACCTTCTATGAAGACTACCTGTATCCGCTGCGTGATGCGGTCTTGATGTGCTGCGATGATTGCCTGCATTTGCCGTCGATGTTCCGCTTGGCGTGTCAACATGGCGTCGAATTGTGCGTGGTGCGCCAGCGCTGCCTCATGTTGCAATCGTTGGGTCTCCTTCTGACGCACTAGAATATGAGTGAAATGGCACATTGATGGCAGCATTATGGAAGCCAAACACCAAGATATATAGAAGAGATATAGGTAGATATTCAAAATATAAAAGCTATAATGGGAATGACCAACTTTCGCAGAAGTAGGCGACCCTTACCTACTTTGAAAGACATTCTAAGTTCGATTCCCGGCTATAGAATCGACCACACGTCGTCGCGTCGTCGTCACGTTTTCTACATAAATTTGGTTGAATAAAAGCGTCTTCAGTATATTTTGCGCAGCGGTGGGAGTACATTAGAAGCATACTTTGGTAAGGAATAGCCCAGTTTGCGCTCAAATAATTTGTTTCGTTGCCAAAGTATTTATTTATTTTGAACCCCATTAGCTAGAGCTACATAATCAAATAACATAACAGATATCTTACTCTGCATGGCGACCAACTTTTCTTCTTGAGCTTTCAGCTGCAAAGCGACCATCAACTGTGCCTCCTGTTGCTGCATGTACAATGTCGCTCCTTCCGCCGTTATATCCTCGTTGCTACCATGTAAAACGCTGTCACTGGTCACTATTTTAGATAACTGTTCTAATTTTGAATCAAATTGAGGGTATTGTTCTTTTTCTTTTTCAATTGGTGCGTTGTTTTCAGGTGTATCATTAACTTTTTGTTTCGGTTTGGGTGCCGGTTTATCTTCACCTTTGAGAGATTTCTTGCTTTTTGAGTCTCCGCCAGCTAACCAGGATGGCATATCAGTATCGTCTTCCACATTCTCTTCTTCATCCTTCTGAAAAATACCCAACCAGTCGTCGCTAGTTTTAGATTTCTTCTGAGGTTCCTTTTTAACTTCTTTTACAGCTGGCTTTTGTGCGGTTGTTTTACTAGACGCGAGAGTTTGTTTAGATTCGCTCTTTCCCAGGAATGATTCAAAATCAAACTCTTGGCTCTTCGCAGCAGTAACCGGCCTGGCTGCTTGGCTTGAGCCGCCAGTTTTAATAGACGAACCTCCGAGAATATCGTCTAATAACGACTGTGAACTTTTACCTCTTTCTAACGGCTTGTTTGGTTCCTTTTTCCCCTCTGCGATCAAGTCACCCAGAATATCCAGTGAATCCGCACTAGTTGCAGGTTTGGTTTTAGCTGGTGACTTACCTAGGTTTATTTTATCAAAGTCGGATTTATTTTTGGAGTCTGATGATTGCACCTTGATTGACTCTTTGGACAGCGTTCGAGTAAAAGTAGCAGGAGATGACGGTTTCGGTTTGTCCACCTTTAAATCAGACGAAGATAAATCTTTTTTATCTTCTGGTTGTGATTTTGGTTTATCAGTAGCACCTAAATCGAACAAAGCATTTTTCTTTTCAGCTAAAGGAGTTGTTTTCTTCTTTGTTGTTTTTTTCTTTCCTAGGATATCATCGTCAAAGAAACTGTCGTCGCTACCATCACTAAGAATTCCCGCTAAGGGATCATCTAGATTAAAACTCATTATAAATTACAAAAAACCACTCGCATTATACTAAATCGAAAAACCACGCTCGTTTGTTTACAAATTAGCCGCCATAGAAACGAACAAAGAGTATAATAAGTATATAAGTAAAGAGAGGCAACACTGAGAAAATACTCGTCTCGACGCCCCCTGGTGAAAAGTCAGCTGCCTAAACTCACGCACACACGTAAAAGGTCACACATACACACACCCACACACGTATACATAGGTTTGCTGCCGTATCACGCGTATCTCGTGTCACTTAGAAACACATGTTTTGAGATAATCTGCAAAGAAATGCAAATTTAAAATTGATCTCAAAACATGCGTTTCTAAGTTACACGAGATACGCGTGATACGGCAGCAAACCTATGTATACGTGTGCACAACAGTTTGTTTTTATTTCACCATGACACCTACAATGTAACTTCTTAAAGTATAAAAGAAAACGTAGCTAAATGTAATTTTGTTCATATTTTTACAAAACTGCCCAAAACAGTCTTATAGAAACGTTTTCTTCCTTTTTAATTTTTTAATTAATAGCAGATATAAGTAAAAGACAAAAATCGTATTCGTACATATATTTTTCAACTTAATTAACATAATATACAAGATTTAAAGGCATGCTATTACCTAATACATAAAAACTTAACTACATTTAACTGTATGATGTTGTTAGCAATAGAACCTCATTAAATCAAATCATTTAACCTGCAAATAAGCTACAGGGACACTTTTACAAGTCTACTGAAACTACTAGAGCGCTTCGAAAAGTAACATCTGAAGAAAATAAACGTGGCCAAAAACTTCTCAGTTACTCTTTTTTCAAAATAAAGACATTTAAACACTTAAACACAATATACATAAGTACACACTTAAACATTAACATTCAAATTACAATTCGGATGTTGACTAATGTTGAATTTTACAACATAATATAGTCACATGGATTGGAAAATACTAAATTATCATAACACAAAAGAAATAAACCAAAAATGTATACAAAATATAAAGTTATGAGACCACGAAGTTAAAAAAAAACTATATTTTTTTTATCGTCTTAAAGAAAAATTAAAGTCAATTTCGGAATGCTTAAACAACACTGAAAAAATAAATGTATGACAACTATGTGCTTAAACGCACTTTTTCGCGCTCAAATTGGCAAAATGCTATTTTTTTTTCATACAGATAGTACCTACAGCGAGGACAAGAGATGACGTCACAGGATGCGTCCGTTTTATATGGGCCGTTTTCAACGCTCGGTGTGGTCGGCTACTTTTAATTACAATTTATGGCCGTTATACTTATACAAATGTATTAGGTGTCATATAGATATTTGTTCCTCACAAATAGTAGAATCGATTTACGACAGAAAAAAATCGAGTCAACAGGCGAATTATGTACATTACAATATTAAGGCAACCGTGGTTAACACATAGATAACCTGTACATAATACATTTTATGTTTAACCCTTTCAACGCCAAGAGCCACTAAAGTGGTCGTGTGCTGTCGTGCCTACCACGCCAACGACCACTAAATGGGCTATGGCGGACGCTGTCAAAGCAACTTTCCTGCTGACAGGTAAGGTTTATTTTCGCTCTTCATCTTTCCATCTATTGGCGTATAAGCCACATTTTGACACGGGAGGAAAAGCGTTCAAAGGGTTAATACATTTTGAATTAACTACGTAGGGGTCACAAGTGGCTCCAAATGGAAATGTTAACACACTTGCAGTGCCGCCACACACCAAAAACTGAAAAGTCGCCCCAAAAAATAATTAAAAAAACAAAAATCATTTCGAATTTCAGGCAAAGCTTTTCATACCATTACAAAAGATATCAGCACAGCTGGACGTATTTTTATTGGTATGCAGTACCATAGAAAGGTACGAAATATGTTTGAGGAAAAGTCTTGTCTCTTTAACTTCATAAAAAATACAAAATACAAAATTATGTAGTCTCATGTTTGACAAAATGTCAATAAAATTAGCTCTAAGATTCATTATGGCGATTTCAGACCAAGTTAAAGAATTTGTAAGCGATTCAGACCTTTTAAACATTGCAACTCAGGTTCTTGTATTTATGTTCTTGTTACTTATTATATCACAATTTCAGGAATATATAAACAATGTCAAATTAAAGTACATTATTTTCGAAATAATAAGGAATGTACAAGCAACAGGCTTAAAAATTGTTTCTACGGTCTGTGAAGTGTGCACATGCTGGTGCCATCAAAATGCTCGATCGAAATACCTACATTGTATTAAAAGATTACAAAAATAAACATATTCTACTTTTTCCTAATCAGAACTCGATACTGAACATGCCCTTAAACGGAAAACAACCACTAAAATTTCACCGTGAAGAAATAATTTAATTTTTTTTAACAAAAGTGCATTTAGCATTTTTTTGTATGACAACATGAAAATTTATTTAAAATAATCATCATATATAAAGTCTGTCTCTTACTTATTTTTCCTTCCTTCTATGTTTATGCTTATCGTAATAAATTTGCGCCTTTTGTTTAATAGGATCATCAGAGCCGTCTTTGTATGTTATTTTGCCCATCAGAATCCGATTGATGGTTCGACACCAACTGTGTATCAATATATTTATTGTTAAATTACAAAAATATTTTTTTAATTTCTCGCCGTGGACTCTGCAATTAAAAGGAAAAACAACAAAAGCGTCTACAAGCATGATTATGTTTTGTTTGATATTGCACCTTTGTATATTACTTTTTAAATATTCTGCCGCCAGGTCCTGGACTTCAATAAAACATTTTTTCAACTGTTCGGAAGGATAACAAAGGCACACTTTATCAACACGATACTCTTTTGCGCGAATGAAATCATTATTATTATCACAATTACCAGGGTTTTTTTTTTCAGCGACTATATTACGTCTGCATGATGCGCACGACTTGACTATTTTTTTTAAGCATTTCGTTAGGACCCATCCGCACACATATGCACGTTGCTGATATTTTGATGGATCATCAACCGTGACATTGCAAAGTTTGTCATACATTATTTGACTTATTTCCACATTTGTTTTTGGCGCTTCAGTAGTAGTAAATCTGGTTTGTTCTTTGATGAAAAAATCCAAGTTTTGAAGACATTTGTTGAAATCCTCTTCGCAATTGGCGTTCAAAGCTTGCGGCGAGCTATAATTATTTAATAATAGCGTTTTGAATGCCGCTTCAAATGCGTGACAGTCAGGTGATATATTTCTAACTCCTAAGCTCCGGATATTCCCAAAAAAGTTTTCTATAGGATCTTGATTGAAATTTCTGACCGTCACAGACCGTTGAAATAATTTTTAAGCCTGTCGCCTGCACATTCCTTATTACTTCCACAATAATGTTCTTTAATAGGCTACTTGATGACAGTTCAAATCAGCTTCTTTTTATGAAGTGTCAAAACGCTCCGAAAGTATGCAGTTTAGTATGAAATACTATCTTGTGACGTCATGCTCAACATGGTGCCTTATTTTTAGTTTCCGTCATTGTAAAATCAACGGTGGCACGAAAATAAGTTTGAATGATTTTATCCGGGCTATTTTGGGAGCGTAATTTGCTGGTTAGAGTTAATGAATTTATTTTGATTGTTGTCAAATACCCTATTCAATTTTGTTGATATTTTCCGTGAAGTAATAAGCAACAGGCTGTTTATAACTCATTTTAATCCCTTTAATCATAAATACAAGAGCGTGAGTTGCAATGTTTAAATTTTCAGAATGGCTAACAAATCCTTTAAATTGGTCTGAAGCCTCCATATAATGAATCTTGGGGCTAATGGACATTTCGTCAAACATGAGAGTACATAATTTGTCTTGCTCATTTAATTCAGAGACAGTTTCTTTCATTTTTTCAAAAATAATTTTATTTGTCCCCCTGCCCTGGACCTAATTTTATTTGGCCTAATAAGTTGCGAAGGGTTTTAGCTGATGGCAAGGTAAAATAGTTTGCTAACATAGAGTAGCATTTTGGACTCTTTTTATAAAGTGATAGAGACAAGACTTTTTCCTCAAACTTGTATCGTCTTCCTTTTGATTTTTTTAATGCTTGGCGGTACTGCATTCCAGTAAAAATACGTCCAGCCGTGGTCATATTTTTTGTAATGTTATGAAAAGCTTTGCCTGCCATTGCTTTTTCGGCTCCCGCGAGACGAGTACGAAATGATTTTTGAATTTTCAATGATTTCTTGAGCCGGTTTTTGAGTTTCTGGTGTGATCTTTTCAGATATTTCATTTTTTTTATTGTTTCCTGTGAGGATTTGCTGCCTGGGTCTGAAAACGAAATAAAACACTTTAGGGCATTTTCTCCACTAATTGGAAATTTTGGACAGTCAGTCAGTTTTTTCAGTAACGAATCAAACAGTAAAAATCTTTTGTACCTATTTTTGTACAAGTATCAATGTTATCAATAATAAATTTAATAGATTTTATAATGTCGCTATTTAACAGGGGCCCATCTAGCGGAGGGCAAGTCACGGTCTGTCAGTACCACGAAAGCCATGAGACACTTTTCCTGACAGGCCCCGTCATGTCTCAACCCATAGCCCAGTATTTAGTCCATATTTCCACCACTATAGCCCAGTAGAGTTAGATTCCATCAATCAACAATAGTCCTTGCACCTGGCGGGGGCTGTCTCTGCGTGCGTCCTATGACACGGGCCGGGACAGCATCCGCTGGGTGTACACGTTGCCTTTCATTAAATACATGAGTAAAGATAAAACGTGTGTAACTTACCATTTAAGTGAAGGCATGGTACGGTTGATATTTTGAGACGATGGCAAGCAGTTTTATCTTCAGGTCTAAAATGGAAGTCGCATACTCTTTTGTTCTTATACACCCTGAGAGGGTCTGTCTGTATAATGTAGTTTGCTTCGAGCTATCGCCATTCATTTTAAAAACTCCTCAGATCGCCTCTCAGGGTGGGGAAAGCGATGCATGCACGCACCTGGAAAAGAGACCTAATTAATACAAGTATTTTTTTCATTACTTGACCGAGCGAGTGAAGTTCGCGAGGTTTGTAAAACTATAAAACAAAGAGATGACTGTCCTAGCAATATATAACTTCATACCAAAAACACTTAACATATTGCAAGATGCAAGTTAAGAAAACCGTTATATGTTTCCTGTAATGTTTAGGATGATATTAATAATTGGTAATTATTACAGATTTTCCTGTTCAGTAATTTCGAAGGTAATAGGGGGAAAGGTATTTTTTTTGTCCTAAATCGAAAAGTACAAGATTAAGAAAAATAAATAAATATGGTTTTGGAATCAACAAAATAAGCCCATTTGTTTAATACCCCACTTGATACAATAATTCGGCCAAATTCTGCGCCCTTAAAAAAATGAAAAAGGTATAACATTTTTTTATGTCCAGTATTTAGGCTCGGGTTAGAGACTTAAAACTATTCCAATTTTTCAAATCGATAGCAGCTTCTGAGATATCTGGCTGTGACAGACGGACAGATACACAGACAGACAGAGTCACACTATAAGAGTTCCTTTTTAGTACGGAACCCTAAAAAGTAAAAAAGATATCAGATTCTTTTTATGTCCAGTAGGCTCGAGTTAGAGACTTTTAAAGCAATTCCTAATTGTAAAGCGATATCTGGCTGTGACAGACGGACAGACAGACAGACGGACAGATAGACAGACAGACAGAGTCACACCATAAGAGTTCCTTTTTAGTACGGAACCCTAAAAAGAAAAAAGAAATATCAGATTCTTTTTATGTCCAGTAGGCTCGAGTTAGAGACTTTTAAAGCAATTCCAAATTGTAAAGCGATATCTGGCTGTGACAGACGGACAGACAGACAGACGGATAGATAGACAGACAGACAGAGTCACACCATAAGAGTTCCTTTTTAGTACGGAATCCTAAAAAGAAAAATCAGATTCTTTTTATGTCCAGTAGGCTCGAGTTAGAGACTTTTAAAGCAATTCCAAATTGTAAAGCGATATCTGGCTGTGACAGACGGACAGACAGACAGACGGACAGATAGACAGACAGACAGACAGAGTCAAACCATAAGGGTTCCTTTTTTACCATTTTAGTACGGAACCCTAGAAAGTAAAAAAGATATAAGATTATTTTTACGTCCAGTAGGGTTAGTGGGGGGTTAGAGATTTAAAACTATGTATTCCAAATTTTAAAGCGATATCTAGCTGTGACAGACGGACATACCTACAGATAAATGGATTGGGGTATATATGTATGACATTTGAACCGCCATATCTCGGTAAATATTGATCTGAGAAAGAACATTTATCTAAAAAAACATGCTTATTTTAGCATGTTTTATAAGATTTATTATCAAAACTGAGGTGTTATATTGACATCAATTTCACGACCCCGATATTTTTCTAAGTCCCCGAGTCCTTGAAAATTACTGACATTTGAACCCCAATATCTTGGTAAATATCGAAATATTTGACAAAACATGCTTATTTTAGCGTAATCTACATACCTAAATCAATCTAGCCTAAAAAAAAAATTGTAAAGAAAATTTTGGTGATTTTTTTTCTAAACCGGCGCACCCTTTGCTATACTCTGACAGACGGACAGATAAACAGACAGACAGAATCACACCATAAGGGTTTTTACCATTTTGGTACGGAACCCCAAAAAGACACCGATAAAAAAACAGCAACAGATTATTCCTATATAGGTACGATTATTTTGTGGGGAACAGCACTGAAGTAGAAAATATAGTCCCGATGTACACGGAAAGAAATACTAATTTAAAATATTATTGATTAGGACAGCGGAAAATTTTAAAGAGTGACTTACCAAACTCAGCACAGCCAAACAGACAATATAAATTCCGCTTCGAGTTCATTTTCGCCGTATGGTGAAAACAATTTTTTTAAGGATAAATATGAGTATATAATATTTATATCTACAAATAAAAGAATAAACAAAACAAACAGAAAAAGAACGATAGCAAGATATAAAATTCGATTTCAAAATTTATGATATTCCCGGTGCCATTTAATTGACAACGGGTAAAGTCATTCCATTCCATTCTACGTATAATTTGGTACCTACGGCCAGAATTTGTTTTCGAGATATATTGCGTTTGAAGTATTTTGTATTATTGCAGTATTTGTTAACTAAAATGAGGTAAACGGGAATATAAGAGTCTCAGATCAAAATAATATCGAATTAATTTTATATCTCAAAATGAATGGGGCGGGCATTTTTTTACTACTTAGCGAAAAGTTTCCCTGTCCATGCAACTGGTGTCGTTCCTTTCCATACATTTAATTGACAGAGGGTCGCGATACGTCAGTTTCCGACCCCTGGAAACGAAAACGAAAATACCACAGATAAGACTGTCGATGAAGGCTAGTTTTACACCGTGATATTTTTATTTCGCAATGGGATAGTTTTCTCAAATAATTATATGACATTATTAATTTCTAAATAATGATTTGGTGGTTCTAAGACAAACCTGTATGATCTCCAATTAATTCTAGTTAATTTATCAAGTACTATTTTTCATTTCAGTTTACTCTTCACATTCAAAATAAAATGATTTCTGAACGCAGCACAATGGTGACGAAAAATTTGTTGCTTCATGTCATTCGGTCGGCTCTATTTTAATTATTTTTCAAAACAACTTTAATATATTAGTGATTCTTATTCATTTACAAATCTAATATAAATTATGGATTATATTGGTAAGTCCTTAGATGAATCGTTCATTTAAAAATATTGTTGATTTCTTTGTTCCTAAAATGCATCGGGAGCTTTTGTTCTAGAAAATTTGCAAACTCACGTTATGGTCTTATTTTCCAGCTTCCGAAAAGGGAGATTCAACCGAAAATTGTGATACTAACTCTTTACTATCGAACGGCACAAAGACTGCGTTAGAATGTAAACCTAGCGCCGAAAAACTGCACACAGAAGCTCCCGCGGAGAGCGCCGCATGCACTTCTGAATCCGTCGAGGAGGCTGAGGACTGCGAGATCCCAGAACAGATCGAATTTACCGTAGTCTTTAACAAAGTCAAACATGACATTACTTTCGCATATGATGCGCCTGTGTTAGATTTAAAAGCCCACTTGGAAAGAATATGTGGAGTACCCCAACATGCACAAAAATTAATAATAAAAGGAATGGCGCGCAACGACCAGACGTTAAGGCAAGCCGGAGTTGTCAAAGGAGGAAAAGTAATGCTTGTGGGGTCAAAAATGGATGATATTTTAGCTGTAAAGAGTGTGCCAAAGGTATGTACTAAAACAATAACATTCTTATTGGAATACCAGTTTCCTTTTCCCAACTCATGTTTGTTTGTTTATAGGAAATACTAGAAGAGAAAGCTAGCAGTGGCCAGTCAAGTAAGGAGCCTCTGTGTATGCAGAAAATACACAGGAAAGTATTGGATAAAGGCATCCCACCTGACGCTATGCCAGGACTCAAGGGTGTTAAGGTAATTTCAACCTTTGTAACAATGTTACTAGAGGTCCTGACACAAAGATAAAAGTAATGGGAATCCTGCTAGTAATTTTTATGGGTTCAAGGAACATTCCTTTGCACATTGAAAGTTATACTGAATATGTTTAATTTACAGAACAGATATCAGACCAGGTTCTTAGTAAAGGGTTATTACTAGGTTAGTTTAAATATCATTTTCATAATAGTGCTTCTATTTATTTCCCATACAACTTTTTAGGAGCCGTTGCCACCTGTGCCTTTGAGTGGAATGCTAAATAAACATGGAGGCAAGGTGCGGTTGACATTTAAACCAGAACAGGACCAGCTGTGGCTGGGCACAAAGGAACGAACTGAGAAACTTGCCATGACTTCTATTAAGAGTAAGTGCCATTGAATCTAGCCATCCCTCATGTCATGGGCCAAAATACCACATTACCAGATTTTCCAAAATGCCAGATTCCTGATGTACGGGGAATATGAGAAATTGAGAATCTGGTATTTTAAAGAATCTCTTATTCTAGAAATATGGTATTTTGGGATTCAAAAGTGTGTTCAGATTGTATTCCTATATTTTTATGCCACACCTGGCCATAAAGTGGCTTTTTCCGCACGCTGCGCGTACGGAAAAAACCGCTTTCTGGCCAAGTGTAGACATAAAATGATGTACACAACACGGGAGGTAATAAAGAAAGCCCTCGATCGCATATTTACGTCCCTCGCTTGCAGCTCGGGCCACAAACTTCTGAGATCTCTGCCTTTCTTTGTATTACCACCCTAGTTGTGTAATGTACTGTCTCATCAGTATAAATTGTGTTAAATGGCAATTAATTGAAGATTGGGATTAATTAAGGTTTATTTTTTACTTTCAGGCATCACATCTGAACCTATCAAAGATCACGAAGAATATCACATTATGGTAAATAAAAAAAATTGTATACCTACTGTGTAATTATTGTCAAGCTAAAGTCAGCACAGTGTCGGGTCTAATATAACCTTCATTTTCCAGGGTCTGCAATTAGGGCCTACTGAAGCTTCTAGGTACTGGGTATACTGGGTGCCAGCACAGTACATTGAGGCGATAAAGGATGCGGTACTGGGTGTGTGGCAGTTCTTCTAATTATTGGTACATTGTCAGTCAAACTCTCTGTCCAGTCGCTGTCTCTTCCCATGCCACTTGGGCAGTTGCAATATTTAAAAAATATATATGTCCAATACACTGGGTATTGCTAAACTACCATTTCTTTTGTGATATTACAATGCCATGTCAATTAAAATTGTCCATTCAAGTTCTGGCATTTATCTGGTCAAATGAGATATTATTTATTGCTATTGTAAGTTTGCATTTCATGCATTTGGGTGCAGTGAGCTGTACAGTGATGCTAATTTAGAATTCTTGAAGTGTCACTACCCAGTGAGCATTCACCATGAGCTTAATGTGCCCTCGAGTTTCAAACCAGATCTCTTTATGTGAACTTTACAATAATCTGTCACTTGAGTGAAGGATTGGACGGAATATTTGCAAGCATTGGACTGCTATAGTTTTTTTTCTAATTATTGATGTTTAGTGTATGTATTTTATAATTTCTAGTGGCTCATGAAATCATGATATAAAGTTGTGCAAGTTTACATTCAAGCCAATCCTTCACTGAATATTTTTGAACCTAGAATTAGAGAATACAATGTTTTAAACTAGCGATGTCTTTAATTACCTACATAACTCCTTTAAAAAATAAAAATGCATTAGATAAAGATTATAAAAGTTTATTCAGCGTATAAAGACAAGTGTAAAGTTTCACTTAAACAAAATATTTCAAATACCTAAAACTAATTTGGCAGAAGACAGTAGTTGAACTACATAAAAATGGCACCTTACAACAAAGAAATAGGGAAAGTAATAAATAGTTTGTAAACATAAAAAACATTGTAAAATTTTGGCATGTCGATATGTAGAAAAGAATGCTTAATTTGTACTTAGAAGTGACTAAAATAAATTGGTCCTTAGTTCATCCGTATTCAGATTGCACAGTCAGGGAGAATTGGCCTTTGGGTATACTGGTTGCGTGGTACCACAACCTGGTGTCCAAAAACACTAAAACAATGACCGCAATTAGTAAATTGATACTATATACATCCATACATATAACTTGGCTTGACTACTGGTACAGTCAGCGTCAAATAGTCTAGCAACCAAAGTGTGTATGTCGTGTGTCTTTGTGCCTATAGAAATAAATAAGTGTAACAATGTATATGGTGCTTTGGATGCTACAGACTATTTGATGCTGACTCCAATCATGTCATGTCTAAAAAATGTGTAATGTGTTCTGTAATTAATATTATTCAAAAATCATACATCTGGGGGTACAGCAGTGCCCCCGCCAAGTCGAGCGAAACAAAGGCACGGCCGTTCCATCCTTTTTTCGAAGCCATTCAGGCCATTTTCAACCTCCTGTAATTTTGTGCCGCCTAAAGCTAGAACCCTCAATTTTCAGGGTTACATAGGGAACAATAAGACTTAAGTATGTTCTCAATAACATTCAATTCGAACGTGTAGTTTAAGAACTATTGCACGTCTAAGTTCCTAAGTTTTGTCACTGACTGACTTACTGATTGACTGATGATCATAATTCTAAGGTACTTCTAGCAGACGCACAAGCTCCAAATTTTAAACATAGTTGGTTTTTAGCCTATCAAGCCCTACAAAACCTAAAAATATTGCAATTTCAGTCACAACTGCACACATAATCCTATACAAATACGTGCGATTACAAAGTTAGTTGTGTAGTTCAAATTAGAAACAGAATGGTTTGGAATGAAATAAATAAAGGAATAGAAGATCACTTACAAAAAGATATAACGTCGGGGATAGTGCAATACCGCGTAACTAGCACTAGTAAAAGCTGCGTATCTGCTCAACCCTCCTAGGGCAAATCCGCGTAACTGACATTGGTTAATACCGCGTATCTAACAAATGTAGCCAAATTGAGATTTCCCGCCAACGAAAGTAAAAACCCGATTAGAATATACTAGTTCAAACACCCGTTGCATTTGACCAATAACAAGCTAGTTATGGCTTAATAACAATACCGCGATTCAATCACTCTCAAGTGACGATTCCGCGTATCTGCAATCAGATGACTACGGTAGGCTGTTGCGATTGTGTTATTGTGGTGAAAACAAGTGTCAGGTACTAAAAACAACACAAAAACTTTGGGTAAGTGTTTCTTTTGAATTAATTACATAATTTAAATATAAATTAGTTAGTAACGATTTCAGTTAAAGCAATATTTCGTATAATTGCAATTATTATCCAGTACCTACCTACCCTTTTTGTAAAAAAATGATAAATAACAAACTAGGTATTGCTTAATTAGGGCTGTAGATATCTTAACGTGACAACAGTCAACAAGTTTATAGATCTTATTTTCATTTTGAAGGTTTATGATTGTAAGTACTATTTGGTTTATAATAAGTGGTGGCTACCTACTGAGTGTTAGGTACAATGTTATTCTTGTGTGTGTGATTCTTTTCACAATGTGATTCTTTAACTAAGTAGGTAATCTGGTAAAATTGTAATAATTCAAGATTATTTAAAACCAAAGAGTGCTGTATTGTTGGAATTTACTGGAACTCATAAGTACGTTTAAATCGATTAAAGTGCCTGATTAGGAAAATTCACCTCCAGTTGTATTGATAATACAGAAGTTTTTTTTTCTGAAGCCATGCAACTAGTTTGTCGGGAACTTGGCATTGTATCAAATATAATAGGGGAGAGTCGGCTATATCGTACCGCCTGTTAAATCGTACCACTGCGAGATTTCCTATAAGACATCCATTTTCATTCACATAACACAACTATAAATATAAACAGGTTTATTTTTTTGTTAAGAGTTGAAAAAAAGGTTATTTTTTATTATTTTCTATCAGCCATATTACTAATTACAAAAACATACTACATTTTGAGACACATACCATGCTTTGTTGATTAAAAAAAAAATAAACTTCATGTGTTTTCTTGCAATACCGCGGAGCATACTGAATTTGTTTCCACTTCATGGCTTAAGTAGCTAAATCAAAACCGCGTAAATGACGTAAATACCTAATTCGTTATGATTTCATAAAATTAGATTCACTATCTTGTAGAACTCGTAATTCAATATGTTCTGTGTAGAAACATAATTAATATCTTTCAAAATAATAGAGATAAAACGTTTTAAGCTCTTCCTGTAAAGTTGGGTGATGAGTAGATACGCAGTATTTACTAGTGCTAGTTACGCGGATTTGCAATTTGTATGTCGAGTAGATACGCAGTATTTACTAGTGCTAGTTACGCTGTATTGCACTATCCCCGACGATAAGATGCAAGTCTCGCAACGCAGTTCTACTACAACAAAAAAGTTTTGAGATGTAATGGTAAATAATAGGCAAGTCGGTGGAAATCGATTTCTGTGAACACCCCCCAGTACTGACTAGGTTTAACATTACATCTCAAAACTGTTTTGTTGTAGCAGAACTGCGTTACGAGACTTGCATCTTTTTACATGTAATGTTTTTGATGGCTTAGACTTGACCAGACACCATATCGTCAATACTTAAAAAAAAACACGTATCTGATACTGACTCCACGTAAAATCGCAGTAAGTATATATGAAGTTCGTATGTAACTTGACGTTTTTTTACGACGTTTTGAGATACGAGTTTTTTTCAAAGCAGTGACGTTATTCTTCGATAATGACGGCCTTACCAATATCTCCCGGTTCAACATAATACTCAAGCTTATGGCAAACATCATCACATTCAGGTACAGGGGCAATGGACCATTTCTTGAGACCCCTTACTTGCCCCTGCCACATCAGTCTTGAAATATAGTCCAGCTAAAAGAAAACAAACTCATTAAAATAGGGATGATGACTGGGTTAAAAATATGTAATTCTATTTAGTCCGTCAGTTAGATTATGGAAAAATATGGGACACGTATTTTTTGGTTTATCAAAATATTAAAAATCGACAAAGTTATAGATCATCAAATTTCTGGAGTGGGGGCTTGTGTTGTGACGTCACTCTTGAGTACAATTTGTACTCAAGAGTGACGTCACTCGAAACTTCTAAGCACTCTATCCTCGTCAGTTTTTGTTTGTCAAACAAAACAAAAAATATGTCGTACAATATTTTTTCATAATGTAACAGACGGACTAAACAGTTTTTTTTAGTCATCTAGCCTATTCACATTTTATAATATGTAGCAGAAATGAGTTACCATATTTACTTACATGCATAACTGCTCCCATTTCATATCCAAAGAATATATTTTCAGTGGCTGGAAACTCTGCATCTTCAGGAAGAAATTTGGGTATATCGTAGTACTGCCTGACTTTGGCTAAAATATCTGGATGGCAATTTCCCCTGAAAAAAATGTAATTCTGTTAAACTGGTTTAACATGTTTAGTGCTAAAGCCCCCATTTTCAATACAAAACAAACCCAATAGTCAAGATCTCTGCACTGAATGTGTTATTAACACTAAATTTCTTATTTGACCTGACTTAGTACTTACCAGCCAACATACCAGGGCTTCTGTCCTGGTTCATTGTTAGCTCTGGCATCAGGCATATTAAAAACTTCCTTCAAAGTAAACAAATCCGTCTTAAAGTTGAGAAACTGACATCCATCATCAACACTTTCATAGCTGCCGACAGTGTTCTCATATAGCCTCTTGAATTTGTAAAAATCAAGCTGATCTGTAGCTCTCCAATGGCTTATGGCATTTTTCACAATTATAGGTTTAGATAAATATGCATAGTTCTGAAAAAATAATGGATTGTAATATCTTATCAACATGGACAGGTGCTAGGGATATGAATAGTTTTCTTACAGCAAAGTCGCGCCGGGATACGTTCCGTAGTATAATAGGTTTCGTAACGTTGGCGCAATACCCGCAATCAGCGAGCGGCCGCGTCGCTTCCCACACAAGGTAATTATTAGGTAATAAACATCTCACACTTAAAACACTATTCCCCACACTCACGCTTATGACTACTGATAGAAAAATTACAACGATTGCTACCACCAACTTTCTGTTATTCGCTTTATTCGCCGTTTCATTATTATAATTGCAAACGTAATTATACTGTCTCAACAAAACCCCATTTAATCCACCCTCAATGGCACTTTTCTGTATATTACGTATAGATTTTCTTATAACTCTAGTTCTAGGGGCTGCTTTTTGCATTATTATTACAGCGATATCATCACTTTTCTCACATTTTAAGGAAAAGTTTTAATTATAAAATAGTTTTCAAATAATTGCCATTTGTGAGTTTATTTTGACATTGACGTTGACGTATTTTATTCCTTATAAAGTATTTCAGTCCTCAAACACTACGGTCGTTTTAAATTGAGCCTTAAACAGTGATACTCGACATAATTAAAAGCGGAAAATAAACAAGAATTTGTATTTAAAACCATTATGGTGCATGGAAATTAATGAAACTTAATAACAAAATCCAAGGAATCTAATGTTTTATTCAGAACGGAATGATAAGTTTAGAGTCTGGACTTTTCTATTGGTTATTCCAATGTGTTCCAAAGAGAAAGGAAAAACTAAATGGAAATGTCTATGCTTACCCTGACGCTGCCCGCCCGCGATGTCGACCACCTGTCAAATGTCATGTTAGGCAAGTCAACGAACCGATAACCGATGAACTTGGCGGTTTAGTTGATAATTAATCAAACTAAGCAGAAATGCCCCCTAAAAAGCGCGATAAAGACAATGAAACTACCAAAAACTCTAAAATCGACCACCTCCAGGCGGACCATGAGTTGTTTTTGCAAGCGTTCGAAAGTAAGTTCCAGTGTTAGATAGTAAGCTTTCTGTGATGAATAATAATTTGTGCTAGATAATGCTTTTTTGTGTTTTACAGAACCGACACAAATATACAGATTTCTGCGAACTCGTAACATGTTATCGGTAAGTTTCATGTGATTATACGTATAAAAGTGGTAAATAGCTTGCGTGCTTTCTAGAAAATTTTGCACTTTCTTTGTTTGCAGCCTATTTTCCTGAATAGAACATTGTCGTACATGAAAAGACGGATGTCTAGGAGCAACAAAAGTCGCGTGGGTTTCAAAGTGGACTCTCTGCTGGAGAAAATTACTCTAAAAAAAAGCACTGAGCTTCAACCCAACAGTCTGGGGGGCTACATGACTCTGACCTTCCTGGGCTTTTATGACAAGAGCCTGGTCGACCCCAGAGATTATCAAGTGAAAGTGGAAACCTTACTGCTAAAGATATGTCACAAAAAGAGGAAAGAGAGCTCGTCAGCCATTGTGGAAGTCTCTGTAAGTCCAGTGAATTAATATTTATAAATTCTGGCTGCTATAGTTGTATTATGTAAGGTTGCCACATAGCAAAGCTAATTGAACAAACATTCTCATGTAAGGTAACTCAACCTAAACTTCATTTTGATTTTGAATCTTGTACTTATTCCTATAGCTAGTAAAATATTAAAGAACATGTTTCAAAAAATATTTCAGTCCTTTTTTTCACAATATGACAAATAGCTTGTAAACTATTAGACTAAAAATTAAAAATGGAGTTGAGATTGAGATATATTTTATGAGAATGACCATTAAAAGTATGATGTTAATTTGTTAATATATAGTTTATGTTATAATTATTGTTGTAATTAATTGTGTTGCCAGACACCTACTTAAAACTAGTTAGCCGGGTAACATCTATACTACATCTTTGTAATAGAAAATATACCAAACTTACCAAATCAATATTAATGTTATCACAAATGCAGATAGTTTCATAGTCATCTATTACTTACAGTCATCGTCATCTTAGCATTTTTTCACTATTTCTTTGGGTCTTATCCCAGCTATAAAAATATACTAGTTGTTGACTTCATTGCTGAAGGTTGTGTCCGTCTTGAAATTTTCTGATGACCTCTGTCAAAAATCGCTTCCATCCCATCCTGTCCTCGGCCTTCTTCATGGCGGTCAACACTGTGAGGCCTGTGAGAGCGGAAACCTGATCTGACCATCGGGTAGGAGACCTGCTACATCGCCGCTTGCAGTCTATCTTCCCAACAACCACAAGTATGTCCAATTTGTCAGGTTCATGGCGGGTGTCCAAAATAACCTAGAATCCTTTGGTAGCAAGTGGTAGATAGATAGCCTTGTCCGGATAAAAATATACAATAAAAGATAAATATCAATACATAGGTTTCATGTGTTTGAAAATCCAAAAAAAATGTTATTTTGATATAAACCTTGCAAGCTTTAACCTAGATTATTCATTGACAGGTTGGCAGCTGCTCACTGCCACTCAACCCATCCACCTCGGAGCCTCCTGCCATGGCGTCAGCTGTCAGCATTTCCAGTGACACTTTCAGCCCATCACAGGGGCCCAATGTCAAGTCCTACATGCTCATGCTCCGAGTCACGGTGACCAGAAACTCGGGGAACACTGCTAATGGCAGCGGCAGCTCTACGGAAATCATGAATGGGGATAGTGAAGGTAAATGATATGTTGATTCCCAATAACACTTTTTTTGATGAAAAAAGCTATTTAATCAACTTAAGACATCAGTTGGTACATGGCTTTACCAAATTTTGACCTAGGGTTACATTAATCACAAGGTTCACGCAGGCTAATTTTCTGTAACAACTCTGTACACCTGTTTTGCGTGTACTTTTATGCACAAAAAAGCACCAGTTTTCCACACCAAAAAGGTATATCTTGAGATTAAAAACTACTACTTAAAACAGCTCTGGAGAATCAGACTGTAAAATTTCCCTAAAAACTCAATTTTAACACATGTGATGTGGCCATAAGTGTATCACTGATTGTAACCTTTTTTTATTATACTGAAAGCTTTTGCGTAAATATAAAAATGTTTCAATATACATTATTTATCTCTCGTTTTTTATTCTAATATATCAGGCTTTAATTTTTTACTGGTTTTAAAGTTCACCAATTAACCTGTGTAGGTACTGGTCAGTGCCCAAGATGTAATTTTGTTTATATTATGCATTTTATCTCTTTTTCCTTGTGCAATGTTTATTAAAAGCAGTCACAATGATTTAGATTCATTATGTGACTTTGGTTGTTTTTGAACTGACCATCTCTTACTAGAGTCTGTGCGGAAAGAGAATAGGATTAATTTTTGGGGGCGCTGTAATGCTTTTGTACCGTATGTGCCGTATTTTCTGTTCTGTGGCTATACTGGTTAGGTTAGTTCCGTTTATCGCCACGCCCATTCTCTTTCCGCACAGACTCTATGATCTTTAGTATTACTGTATATATATATATTTCGAATATTTTTTCCTTTTGACATAGAACCAGCTACAAAACGCCTGAAATCATCGGAGCATCTTAACTCTCCAGACAGCAAATGGAGCAAGCTGTACGGTAGTGAATTGATAGTGTATGACAAGCACAACCGCTGTCTGCTTACCAATGGCGAGTATGACCTAGTGCTCCATGACGCGACGCCGGGCGGCCGGAGCGCGACCATAGCCCGGTCCCCGCATAAAGCACTGATGGCTCAGTGGGAGACTATTCCTAATGTAAGTTTGATTACTATACCTGGATTCCTATCAATTGCAGCGACTTGTCTGCTTCTTGACGGGATTTAATGGTGTGTATGAAGTGGCCAAACCAATATATTTACTGGAAATGTTTTAATTCTTCATCATTTAATATAGAAACACCATGATTGATATAAAGACCAAATATATTTAAAAAATATATAAAATCAAGGTTTAATGTTGCTTTTGGCACACTTTTCCCTTTACAATCCTTGTCAAGATATTCAAGTCTTTAGATAATCCTCAATCAAAACAGTTAAAGTGTCTGAAAAATCTTCATTTATATCTCACGTTTTCAAGCTAAAGTATAACGTCATGCATGCATGTTTTTATGAAATATATTTTGTACCATCTTTGGTGTAAATATTTTATTTCAGCTTCACAGCTAAACTGGCATTTATACAAATTACTTACAATGTTTACAATCAATTTATCATACTAACATTTATCTTGCACTGCAAGTTGATAAGCCCATTTTATTTCGACCCAAAGATGCCGCCGTAATAATATATAATATCTATGTTAGATATAAAATTCACTAAAACGTAATAATGTTTTCATTAGGTACTACATTTCACAATTATTTTAGTATCCCTATAATTTCATTACTTTCTTTTTTATCACCCTATTAAATGTTTTAGGAAAATGACATCCAAACAGATATAAATCCGTTCGACATATTCAAAGTCAGACCTCTGCTTAAACTGAAATTGAGCTGGAGTCACGAGCCCACAAACGGTCTAGTCAACCGTCCCAAGCTATACCAGCAAACGGAAACCAATGGTGCTAAGAAGGACAGTGTCACAACTAAGGAGAGGCCTTCCAGCAGTCAGCAGAAGACCACAAATGATACAAAACATAGTAAGTCATTAGTAAACCATTTTTTTATTAGGCTATACAATTTGTTTACCAACTTTTTTGCGTACTGTTTGTAAGCTATTGAGATCTTTAGTATGCAGGGGTTTTTTTTAATAGAGGCATAATTTGTCTAATTAATAAGTCACCATCTTATTGAGAACCCTATAACTTCCTCCGTTAGCTCATGTCTCTATAAAAGCATTTTAGCATCCAAAACTGTCGCAAAAATTAAATAAAACCGTTGAACTTAATTTAAACCTGAATTTCTATAAGTTATTTTTGATCTGAAAAATCAGAAGCCCTTACAAGTGAATAAACTATGGTATACATATCCAACTTTATTAATTTACATTTACTGTGTGTACAGGAGAAAAAACAAAGTCCGAGCCAACAGACGAGAACAAACGGCAACAAATAATCTATCAGTTCCTGTACAACAACAACTCGCGGCAACAGACCGAGGCCTGTGACGACCTGCACTGTCCGTGGTGCTCGCTCGACTGTGGCACGCTCTACTCGCTGCTCAAGCACCTCAAGCTGTGCCATTCCAGATTCAACTTTACATACTTCGTGAGTATAGTGAACAGGCAACAAATAGTTCCAGTACAAGAACTCGTAACAGATAGAGACCTGTGACGACCTGCACTGTCCGTGGTGCTCGCTCGACTGTGGCACGCTCTATTCGCTCCTCAAGCACCTCGAGCTGTGCAATTCCAAATTCAACTTTACATACTTCGTGAGTATAGTGAACAGGCAACAAATAGTTCCAGTACAAGAACTCGTAACAGATAGAGACCTGTGACGACCTGCACTGTCCGTGGTGCTCGCTCGACTGTGGCACGCTCTATTCGCTCCTCAAGCACCTCGAGCTGTGCAATTCCAAATTCAACTTTACATACTTCGTGAGTATAGTGAACAGGCAACAAATAGTTCCAGTACAAGAACTCGTAACAGATAGAGACCTGTGACGACCTGCACTGTCCGTGGTGCTCGCTCGACTGTGGCACGCTCTATTCGCTCCTCAAGCACCTCGAGCTGTGCAATTCCAAATTCAACTTTACATACTTCGTGAGTATAGTGAACAGGCAACAAATAGTTCCAGTACAAGAACTCGTAACAGATAGAGACCTGTGACGACCTGCACTGTCCGTGGTGCTCGCTCGACTGCGGCACGTTTTATTCGCTGCGCAAGCACCTGTGCCAATTATTACGCCAGAAAAAAATACCGCTTCCTGGCCAAGGGAAAATTGTGGACACACCATGGGCGGTAATTAGTAAAGCCCCAAAACGTATATCACAACAGCTGCGATCTGGATCGTTCTTTATTCTACTGCCCGTGATATGTATAATATACAATTTTAATCCTCTTTTCTAGCCTATCCCTGGCGGCGCGCGTATCGACGTATCCATAAATGAGCTATACGACGGTTCCTACACGGGGTCCCCTCACGACCTGATCGCGGCGCAGGGCCGCTCGGGCTGCGCCGGCCCCCGCGCCGGGCCCACGCGCCGCACCTGCCTCACGCGGGTGCTCATCTGGCGCCCCAGGGCGAGGAGACGCCCGCAACGACACAGCCTGGCCGAGTTCCTGGAGTTGGACGATAGCGAACTAGTGGAAGCACAGCGCCCGTATCTGACCGGGCATAATCGGTGAGTTACCACACTTACCAGACTAGATTTCTCATTCCAATGCTCGGTGAAAGTCTTGGATCCCGTACCTGCCTCACGCGGGTGCTCATCTGGCGCCCCAGGGCGAGGAGACGCCCGCAACGACACAGCCTGGCCGAGTTCCTGGAGTTGGACGATAGCGAACTAGTGGAAGCACAGCGCCCGTATCTGACCGGGCATAATCGGTGAGTTACCACACTTACCAGACTAGATTTCTCATTCCAATGCTCGGTGAAAGTCTTGGATCCCGTACCTGCCTCACGCGGGTGCTCATCTGGCGCCCCAGGGCGAGGAGACGCCCGCAACGACAGTCTGGCTGAGTTCCTGGAGTTGGACGATAGCGAAGCAGCAAGTCGCTAGATTTACCAGCCTGAGAATCTGGGTTTCATATTCGAATATTCAGTAAAAGTCTGGTTCTCCATAACTGTCTCATCTGGCGTCCCAGCCCTCAGCGACGCAGTTTTGCCAAGTTCCTGGAGCTGGACGATAGAGAACAACACAAGCAACCACAGCACACGACCAACCACAAACACAGCACAGCACAGCGAGCGTATCTGACCGGACATAATCTTAAACCGTTACCGTTAAGTGGGTGGATTTCAGAGCGTTTCAACCGCCGTCATCACCAATCCCGATATTATGATGACATATTTTTAAAAATAACATAATTTTTGATTAAAACATGAAAAAAATAGGTACTATTTTCGGATTTTATCAAAATAATGGGATACATTCTTAAAGTGAATCGTCGAAATTTCGGGATTCGTGATGACGGCGTTTGAAACGCTCTGAAATCCACCCAAGTACGACATACATATTTCACTGTGTAATAAACGAATAACTTACTTCCAGATTGTATCATCACACCATCTCCTGTCTGCCCGTATACCCCAATGAATTGGACATAGACTCGGAAAACGAAACCGACCCGCTCTGGCTGCAGCAGAAAACCATGATGATGATAGACGAATTCACAGACGTCAACGAGGGAGAGAAGGAACTGATGAAGATGTGGAACCTCCACGTGATGAAGTACAACTATGTCGGGGACTGTCAGATCCCGTTGGCTTGCCAAATGTTCCTCCAAATGAAAGGTAAGGAACTCCTAGAAAAGAACTTATATAGGAACTTCATTCTCCACGTGTGTTCACTGCACGATTTCGGGCTTTTAAGCCCCGTCGCGCTTTACCAGACGGTCCAAATGCTCAACCAAATGCTAGCGGACAACACCGAAGCCAAAGAAAAGATGCGCGATTCGCTCAAAGCGCAACGCGAACACTGGAATGCCGTAGGGAAGTACCAGCAGCCAGTCATTATCGAACAGAAACCCCAGAACAACACTGCCAAGCTAAACAACGTAGAAGCCTCGCCGTCCGTAAGAAGGAAGACCTCCAACATCAACAACAGAATCAATCCGGGCACCAGTTACAACAAAAACGGACCAAGCACCTCAACAAACGGTGATACGAAAAGAAAAATGTCTTCCGGAAGCATCCAGAGCCGCAAGCGATCGTCTATATCAGAGAGGAAGCGGTCCGTATAGCGAATACTCACCCGTTCGTTGTTAAATGACGCGTCTAGGCTTTCAAGTACAAGGACTTTAAGACTCATCGAAAAGTGAAACTCCGTCGAAGTTTGCACTCTATTCTACATAGATAATTTTCAAGACTGGACGATAGATCAGCTTTGAAGAGGTTACACTTTTTGATGACTCTTCTCATTTTACAAGCGATTTTAAATGGAGAAAGTATAGATAAAATTTGGTCTTGCACGTTCCTCGCATAATTTTAAAATTGGCCATATCATAGTGTGAATCAATTTGGCAAAATTATGTGCTAGTATTCTGATTAGGTGATAGTCTCGTTACTGCCAGGAGATAAAGTTTAAGTGTTAGTCAATGTCCATAAAATGGATGACATTGTAGTTAGGATGGTTAGATTTTGCACGTTTTCGTTTCACGAGAGAATTTTGCTGGTATTATTCTCAATAAAATTTCATCACATCACATACAATACAGACTAAATGAATTTTTTGTACAATTTTACTTTTTACGCGAAGTGTATATGCGAGTTTTTTACTACTTATCATGTGATAATATGCAATAGCTTTTGCTCTTTCATATTTGAAAAGTAAAGGCGATTTTTTCTTGTACCTACAATGCAAGTCTGGAAGCGAATTCTTAGGACAGAGACAGACAGAGACAAATAGAGTATATTCTTGATCTATAGTTCGATCAACACTATACTCTATTTGTCTCTGTCTGACTCATTGCATGCGGACTGTAATAGATAGCTGACATAGAGCAATAAAATGTATTTTGGACCTGCTTATAATCACAAACATTTCCCTAACACTAGAAAGTAACTTGTTGAAATAGTGATCCAAGTACTCGCTAGGACATTTTTATGATTTTTGGTGGAACATTGTCTTACAGCAAAATAGGACAGTAAGGCAGTGAAGGTATCTGCTAAGTTAGTCAGAAATATATGGATATTGACTTGATCAAATGATTGCCTTCCACAAATTCAACAAAGATACACAAAGCATTTGGAACTATGGATACTAGGAATAATATTGAAATACGGGACAGAGTCTGTCCCGGCGGGACAGAGTCTGTCCCGGCGGGACGTCTAAAATTATGCCTGAAATACGGGACGTCTGGCAACGCTACCATCCATATTCTGTTGAAATGTATTTATGAATTCGAAGCATTTAAGTGTCTAAAAGACTGGGTAAAGTTTTAAAAAACTTTACTGCTTTACTAAGGTATTTCTATTGGATCCCGCATATGGTAGATTATAGGTCTGTTGTAGTTTACGAGAATGAGTAGTTATTCAATATTTAACTTTAATTATTATAATGTATCATAAGCATTTAAATTCATTATCGTGAAGTACAAACAGCTAATAGTATTCGTATCATGAACCTATCGAGTCGATTCAAGAACCTTAAAATGAATAGTCGGACGTAATCTCGCTCACAGATAACTGAAGCACCTCTAGTAAGTCGGTCGCTTTGTACTTACGAGCAGGGCCCTGTTTCACGAAGCTATAAGTTACATTTTTACAAGTCTAAACTAGCAAGGGCTTGAAACCGGCATTTTGCAAAAACCCCGAAATAGCCCAATATTTTGGATTAATTTATGCTTTTTATGTAGAGCTCAGTAATGTATTTAAGTCATGATTTCGTATTATTAGATTGTCTGGTTAAAAAACGAAACAATAAACCAAAGAACGATAAGAACGGAAAGAATACCGGTATTTTTGTATGGAGCAAATACCGGTTTCCGAGCCCTGAAACTAGCAACATTGGTCAAATACAGCAACGCCATTGGTTGATTTCACCAATGTTGCTAGTTTAGACTTTAAAATTGTAACTTGTAGCTTCGTGAAACGGAGCCCAGCATGCAACATCAAACAGCATTAAGCGACTGCATCACACGTCCATGATCTAATGCCGAGTCTATTTAGATCCTTACTATCTTGAGATTGTTGGGAATCTCGGTAATGACACCAATTTGTAATAGGGATCAGTCTCAGACGTTCTACAGTTCTTTTGCAGACGTTTCACAGTTGTTATTAACTTACTGCACTTTAGGTTTTACACGGCAGAGTTGTGCTAAATATACCGCAATGTAATCATTTGATCAATGCCAATAAAACTTATATCCGTAAGTTATGGGTTGTCAAGTGTACTCGATCATTGCCAATTTTAGGGTTGTAACAGTATCGTAAGATAAGTTTCCTTTAGCGAATGTTTTCTATCTCTACTGTGATGTTTCTAGAAGCACCTCATTCGTCTTAAGAGTATAATAAACTTTATGTCGTCGAGTTTAAGGCTATGTTGGCTTGCAGATGGCCTGCTTGATGTGGTCTTGTGGTCGGTAAATGTTGTAGAAGTAGTTATAGATTCAGTAATGACAGTAATTATACCGGTATAGACGGATGTATGAAAGGAATCGGCGACTGTATGTCTTGGCAATAAAATAAAGTAATAATTTTTGAGAACAAAGACTTACGAATAAACGCATCAATGTTTCAGTAAGTAATAGAAAGTTAAAAAATTGTGAGGAGTGACTTTTCAAATGTGATTATTGCTAGGTACCTTGGTGGTACTTTGGAAGCGGACATTGTAGAAGAAAAGTTAATATCAGATGTACAAGTAGCTCTGAGAATGAAATAACCTTTTTTGGAAAGATACCCTTCATGTGCGTATGTTTGTTGGTTCTGGAAGACTGGTAGTTTTTAGAGCGACCATTTTTACCATGGTTTGCTAGTAATTTGCTGAAAAATCTGATATTTAAATTGAAATGTTGAAACCGAAGTGCCTACATATACAAAAACACCAGCCATTTAATATCGGTCCAATCAAAATTGTATGTGTTATGTTCTAGCGTTGGTCATATAAAACTACCAGCTTCAAGAATCAACAAAATGTGCAAATAACGAGATTTTTAGCATAAATTCACGTAAAGACTGCAGGGTGTCCCGTTGCCTTATCACTCAATCGCGATCTGATTAACAATATTTGTAATAATTCAACTAGAACAATAGACTGTTACATTTAGAAGCTACAATAAATACAATACTGCTATATTATACATACCTATACAAGTAAGTAGTTATTACAAGGTGTTTAAATAATGTGAGCGCATAACAACGGTTTTTTTTCTGTTTTTTTTTAAGTCAATGGAATAATATGTTATTCTTATTGTTCGATATGATTTAACCTCGTACTTATGAAATGAAATAACAATTATTTTCAATACTTCTTGGTTTTATTTCACTAAACAGTATCTAATTTTTGTCTATGAAAATATTAAATATGGAATGTCAAAACTAGTCAATCAGTAAAGAGAAAAAAAATGGGAAGTCATTTGACAAAGTTCACAATCTGAAATTTGTTGTTTAAATATGTCATATTCGAAGAATGCACGGAAACTACCGGATATAAATAAGTTAATACCACAGACGGACAAACATGAGGAAGGTACCTAGTCGATATTAACCGTGACCCGATGAATTAGCATTGCACTGATCTCTTGTCATTTTTATTTGTTTCTTTTATAGGAGTGATTGCTTGCAACGCGTCTGAGAGTCGCACTTACGCTGGTAAGATTGCCTAAATAACAAGACTACATTAACTCAGGCATTGACAACATTTAATTTTACCTAAGTTACATAGCGCCACGACTATTTCTAATAACTGAAGGAAGGTTTTCACAAAAAAACATACAGACGAATAGAGAACCGTCGTTCTTTTGAAAGCCGGTTAAAACAGACTAGTGTGTTTTTTCATAACTTCTAATTATAAAAAAAGCCTTTTCTCGAAGGAGGGATCGAAGTGCTACTTTTAAAGGAAAGTATGTATTTTTTTAATTTTCGCCAATTATCTAGATTTTGCAGAGAGTTAACATACTGTATGATTCCCTTGTGCGATATTTAGTTGCGATACATACCTATTTTTCTCATAGTTGGTGTGAAAGCAGTATGTGTCATACGGTAGCGAAATTATTTTCATCTCGGTCGTTAATCCCTCGCTATTATTTATTTATTGCACAATACAAGTGAGTACCTACTAACGGCAGACTTGATGCCGTAAGTAAGGCATTCTCTACCAGTCAACCATTAGGCTAAACAGAGATATTATAGGTAGGTATTTAGATTCACAACGAATTCCGCTATGCTCAGGTTTCAGTAGTAACATCCTCGCTTCAAACTGGATTCAATGTATAAGTACGCCCTCATCATAAATATATGATTTATGCCACACCTGGCCATACCTGGCTTTTACCGCTCGCTACGCGTACGGAAAAAGCCGCTTTCGGGCCAAGTGGTGACATAAAATGATGTACACAACACGGGAGGTAATAAATAAAGCCCTCGATCGCATATGTACGTCCCTCGCTTGCAGCTCGGGCCGTAATCATCTGCGATCTTGGCCTTTCTTTGTTTTACCACCCTAGTTGTGTAATGTACTATTTCCTCTTTGTGACACAATCTTCTATTGTTGTCTTTATTCCGCCAGCATAGTCCGCTGTTGTTTGTGTAAATATTAAAAGGATCTTGCAGTAACGGTGTCGAAAAAGTCAAGCGGCTCGGTTGAAGAATCCGCGCTCTGTGCCGGCCAGAAATCCTTCATAAGTATTCACTCCACCGACCAGCTATGTCAACTGGCTGACATCGAGAACCCCGCCAATCTCGACGAATGTAACGTCGAAGTGATCAGCCGTAACGAAGTCTTCCCATCTACGTCAGAAGAGAGCTTATCCAACGATGACGACTCGGCTCAAAGAAAAGCCAACCGCAACAAGAAACCATCCGTTTCAAAACCTCCAGAGAAAACCACGTACGTTCCAACCAATAGCAAGTCTTCAACTGGGTCTGAAAGAACTAAAGAGCCGGTGGAAGGTCAAGCGTCTGTGTTTTCGGACTTTGATATACCGAAAAACACTATGTATGTGATTGGTAGTGACCCTGGGGAGCCGAAAAAGTCGTATCAAGATCCGCCGAAAAAGATTTCGAAAACGGTAAGGACTCAAGCTGTGTATTAAGCAGATTAGATGGTAGAAAGAATAAGGCTGCTTGTCCACTGGAGCTGAGCGAAGAAGAGCTTAAATTTTCTCGTCTCAATCTCGTCTTCGTTGCCTGCCTTGTGGGACGCAATTGGGGACTCCACGAGCCCACCTTTCCGGAGGCAGACGGAGATGGCGGGACGATCTGGATGCGTTCCTTAATAACTGGCCAGAAGATGTTCTCGATAGGGTAACGTGGAAATCTAGGGGAGAGGCCTTTGCCCAGTAGTGGGACACTCAAGCAGGTTGAACAAAAAAAATGTATTGGCCCTCTCCGCTTCGCTCTATTCCAGTGGACGGGCAGGCTTAGTAGGTACATCTTAATTTTCAAGAACACAATTTGTTGAATAGGTACGGACCGTGTGTACGATGAAATTTCCATATGTTTAAGAACTCATCCCCTTGATTTCTTAGGGGATATTACTTTTCTAGAGATAAAAATCTAGAATCCTAGAGTTTTCGTAGGTAGGCGTAGTTTTGACTGTTGTTTTGTTTGTTAGATGAAGAAGTTCCTCCGCAACATAGACAAGCACAAGAGCGAACCCAACACCAAGAGCGGCGAAAAACAGGCCCTCAGCAAACTGACGATGAGGAGCATCTTGAAGGACGGGCGTTGCACCGAGTGCACCGGCGACTCGCACGGTGACGAATATAACACATGTTAGTTATCAAAAGACGTATGCTGCATGTCCCCTCAAGTCAGGTTTTTATGGCCCAACGCACTCAACTATAGGCGAAAATATAAATAAAAATAAATACCTATTGTGGAGACAATCTTACACAAATCGACCTTGTTCCAAACTAAGGATTGCTTGTATTATGGGTACTAGACACATATACTTACTTATTTAGATAAACACATATATAGGTACATGTTGCACCGATTTTGGCTTTAGTCGTGTGAATAATGAGCAATGACTGCTGCATCATATTATAATTAAGTATAGTTAAAAACAGTGTGCCTGCCCCAGACGTCAGTTTCAGGGGGCGCCAAAATTGTATACTTATCTAAGTGAGATTTTTTTAAATAATTTATCTCAGCACCATAGCATATAGGGGCGCCATGTCAAATATCTGGCCTGGCTCGGAATCCGTCAATAATTTTTCATGCACTCGATCGATGTCATACCATACAGCTCTGAACTAGCTCTCAGCAAGATTTTTCTAAAAGTCATCGATGACCATTTTGTAGAGGGCCTACCCACTCTGCATCTTCCCATACATAATAAATGCTTATTTACAGCGGAAGACGCCACATTGCCGACCATAGACTATGACCAACCGATTAATTACACGAACCAAAACCCCGACAAGAACGTGACCTTCAACACTCAAGTCGTGATCATACACTTCACCGGAGACCTCTGCTTGGGACAGAGCGTGGAAACACTGAGCAAGGAAAAAGACCAGCAGGCCCGTAACTCTGAGCTGAGAAAAACTTTCTTAACCAAGTACAACGAACATTGGCCTACTCAGAAATAAACATAAGGTTTGACATAATTGCTTCGCCGTTACGGGTCGTCTACGATGCTAGTTGTCTCAAGGCTACGGTCTTTACCATATAGTATCTTGAAATCGGGCAAGCTATTTCGGGGGGACTCTTTCTACCATGCGTGAATCCGACGAATTAAAATTGACTAACCATTTGCGACATACATACTAGTTATTTAATAATAAGGTGTCCTATATGTTTTTATTAATTTATACCTGCAAGTTTTGTAACGTCGATTACTTAATTATGGTGCTAACATGTTTACTTGTTTATTTAAAGCCCATTAGCTAAGCATTTCTGTGTCACGTAGATTTAGTAAAGCAAATTGAAATAGATATTTACGAAATACAGTAACGTTTTACTTAGTTACAGTACATCAATAGTCTAGGTACTAGCAACAACTGTGCCACGCAACTCTTTCTCACTCGACAAATACTACCTATCCCTTTCCTTTAAACATAGTGCGAAAGTGACAGGTCATGCTCTGCCGCGCGACAAGCGAAGTCTCAGCCAGTTGTGCTAGTAGACTAACGGCAAGGGTACATAAACCTAGGTCAACTAACTTCTACTACTATACAGGGTGTCCCAAAACTATGCGACATGAAGGGAAAGTACCTCAAATATTGTAAATCGGATATTTTGCTGAAAGGAGACTTCATTTTATTTTTAAAAGTAGCAATACTGAAATCAAAGATTTTTTAAATTACTTTTTTGTATGGAAAATATTTTTTTTAGCATTTAAATCAAATATTTTACGCAATTCCTTTCTTTTGAGATACTATATTACTTAAGATAAATTATTTGTTTTCCACTCTTTCGATTGGCATCATAAAAATACAGGATCTTATTTTTTCACGTTTGAGTCGGTTTGATTCCCCGACGAAGCAAGTAATTTCTAGAAAAACTTTGAATGCAGTATGACTCACTTTTAAAAATAAAATAAAGTTCCCTTTCAGCAAAACATCCTATCCACAATATTTGAGGTATTTTTCCTTCATGTGGCATAGTTTTGTGACGCCCGTACCCGGTATGTCGGGGTAAGGGACCGGTTGCCGGTCGCAAGCAAATCCATTTTCTTTATGCCAAATGGCTATTTGACAATTCGGCTGCCCCATATAAAAATCTAGTAAATGCTCCAGATCAAATTTTAAAAAGGGCATAAAAACATTTTTATGTTTGTTTTTACGCCCTTTTAAAATTTGATCTGGAGGACTTACTGGGTTTTGATATAGGGCAGCTGAATTTCGGTCCTGACCGGGTGTCACTCATTCTACTTAGCTACGCCACTGCAGCTAAGTACCCAATTAAACCTGCGGTTGACGATATGCTCCAAAGAAAATTCAGATCTCAACAAAATACTAATTTATTATCACAGACCGATTACTTAGACGATATCTTCCACAGCACCAACTCTTTAACTCTATCATAAGTGAAATACTTGGGGAAGTCCAGAGCCATCTGCTCTACAGTCCAGTTGGAGCCGTCCTTGACTTTGTCCAGCAGACTGAGGAATGTCTCGTAACATGGAGCCACAGAGTCCATGTGCTCTATCGTGAATACGTAGCGCTTTTCTAAAGCCATGTATAAGGTTTTCGGTGGGTTCGTTTCGAGTATTTTCTGTATCGTCGCTACGAACGCGGCGGTTACGTCGTCGTCGTATACAACTGGAAAAAATATAAGCGTTTGGTCATTTTTAGGGTTCCGTACCTCAAAAGGAAAAAACGGAAGAAATTCCAGTTGTCTTTACTAAGGGGTACGCTGGTAGAGAAAGGTGGAAGAAATTCCAATTATCCCTCCTAGGGGTACGGTAGTAGAGGAAGGTGGAAGAAATTCCATCTACCCCTACCAGTGGGGCATAGGAGGGATAAGTGGACATATTATTTCCATATATCCCTACTGGTGGGGAAGAAAGGAAAAATATTCCACATATCTCTATCAGGGGGGATATGGTGGTAGGGATAGATGGAACAGGGGGAGATATCGAGGTGTAATTTAAACCATATACTTCAGGTCTACGGTTCCTTGAAGCTGTGAAAAAATCATACTTCTAGGTTACCGTAAAAAAAGATATGGCCGTTTCTGCCACAGAAAAAAACATATATTTCGACACTTTCAAGGAAACCCAAATTTATAGGGTACTTTCCGTTGACCTAGAACTATGAAATTTGGCAAGTAATCTCGTCTTATACTACAAGTATAGGAAAAAATCTGAAAGGTATACATTTCTAATTAAATCATTAAAAATATAGTCCTTATTTCAAGTATTTGTAAGGAACCCTCGATGGGCGAGTCCGACTCGCAGTTGTCAGAGTGTCCGGTTTTTGTTTCAGAGTTTCCACTTCTGTCCGACTCTTTCCACTCTTGACAGAAATTAGTAGGATATAGTACAACCGACATAACCGACTTCAATCAAAATAGCTTTCGCTGTAGATATGCCTCGATTTCGAGATCCCATCATTAGATCATGACTTGGTGACAAATGTGACTATTTTATACTCTTTCAAACCAAAAGATGTCTCCAAATCGATCGAGCCGTTTTCGAGTTACCGGGGACGCTCATACTCATAATACCGCTTCCCAGTATACTACATTTTATCAAAATGCCAGATTCTCCATTTATCAAATTTCTGTCTTACCACATTCCCGTTACAACACTGGATTATATAATCGTAGATTCAATAAACAAAATGATTTGGTAGAATGTATTATTTTCGAAATCTGGTATACGGGGAATCTGATAAATCGAGAATGTGGTATTCTATGAATGCAGTATTTTGGGCACGAGGGACCCGGGAACGTACATAAAAAACAGAACGGTGAATTTTTTTTAAGTCTGTTAAAAACACCTTGTAGTTTGAAGTAACAAAGTTGTTTACAATATAAAACGTGTAAGGGCGGATAGAGAGTAGTTAGTCAAATTTCTATGATAATGTGACTTTTAAATGGAGGTGTTGCCATGTTTCGCTCTGCAAAGTTATTGTAGTCGCACTTTATGAGTTATGACCTACCATCAGCAGCTATTATAATGTCGGTATCTTTGATGTCCTTAGACAGGTGTTGGCTCCAGGCGGTGTCTGTGAAGTCCAACGCGCTCACTCAGGGGCGTATTTACCCTAGGGCCATCCGGGCCATGGCCCGGGGCGCCAATCGGCCAGGGGCGCCGTAGCCGCCCCGGGCCGATTGCCTTTTGTTCTGGTTTTGGCGCCATTCAACTGACTTTTACTTCTCACCTTTTTTTATTTTATCGAAAATACGGTCGCGACCGTAAAATTAACTTACGACCGGTCGTAAGTTAATTTTCGTCAATATCTACGGAGCGCGTCTGTTATTAAAAACATACGGCGTGGTAAGTACAATAAGTACATGCTCTGAATAAGGGCGCGGGCGGGGCGCAGAGGGAAGCGGGGGCGTTTTTCAATATTGAAACCTATTTTGCAAAACATTGAATAATCCAGTAACCTTGTCACCTGAAAGTACGGGGTACTTTGCGCCAATCCAGTAGTTCTGATTTTTTGCAGACTTGTTTATGATGTTGAATGAATAATCTAAGTTTGTGACCTCGAGCGCCAATGCAACTTTGTCAAAAATCAAAAAAAACCGCGAAAATTCCGGTTTTCAGATTTTGGAGATTATGACCCTAAAGGACTAGTTTTTGATAGTACCTTCTCAGGACGTTTTAAAAGTACACAAAATTTTCTACAATATGAAATAATAAAATTATCTCTGTAGACACAATAGTTTTCGAGATTATGCTTTTCAATATTCATAATTTTTTGAACTGCGCTATTTTGGTGAGGACATTGATTTGCTGATCATCCTCACTGCGATCGGCGCCGCCCTTCCAAGAGGGCTAAAATAACTTAATTTATTGATTTTGTATAACTCAATTTACTAACTAATTGACTATAGCTTGGCAACTTCGTTGGTGACACTCACTGGTGTGCTTTTTGTTATGTGCAGCCGTAACTATTTACACAAGTTACCGTTAACACGAACGGGGGCCTCTGGAGACAGTTTCCGTCGGTCGCCGTTCGTGTTGGCGGTAACTTGTGTAAATAGTTACGGCTATACAGAGCAAAAAGCACACAGGTGAGTGTCACCAACGAAGTTGCCAAGCTATAATAAACCTATTAACTTTTGTTGTCCTTGCCTTTTTTATTAGCTTATCATTAAACATCATCATTCACACTTCTCATTTGAAAATCTCATTTGAAAATCTCATTTGAAAATCTCATTTTTAACATCCCATAACATAACGTACAAGGCTTCGATAGTATAACAGGGGTTACGAAGAATCAGGGTCTAAATTCATTCAGAACGACAGAATATTGCAAAAAATGACGAAATTCGAAAAAATGGTAAACTTTGAAAGGCTCTCTCGGAAACTATTGGGTCTGCAGAGACAATTCTAGTCTCATGGGTATTGTAGCAAATTTAGTCTCTTTAAAAGCGTCCTGAGAAGGTACTACCAAAAACTAGACCTTCCCATATATTTACGGTTTTTTTGATTTTTGACAAAGTTAAGTTCCGCTATCGAGGCAAAGTATAAAGACGAACAAGTAGTCCAATTTCGGCCGTTTAAGAGCGCGCGACACGTATTCACGCGCGCGATAGCTCGCCTGCGTGCGTGCGATCAGAATTTATTAAAAATATTGTATTTTTTATTTCAATAATTTTTTTCCTTGACTTCTGGGGCGCCGAAACGTACATTGGCCCGGGGCGCCAAATTTCAAAATACGCCCCTGCGCTCACTTTGAACTGGGCATTCATCAGCTTTTCATTGTACTTTGCGTTTAGTTCGATGAGGTCTAATATACCGCCGAGATTGATGTCTGAAAATAGAAGATTAATAACTACACTTCCAGCTCATAAGAAGTACTTTACTGTATACTAGGTCCCGCTGGTCCGCTGCTCACTTTGCGCAATCAGCGTAACTTCAAGGTGGTCTTGGCCTAGCGTCCTGGTTCGATCTCAGGCGCTTCGGCCCCCACCTAGTCCGACCCTCTCAAGGTGGTCCGGCCAAGCTGCCTGGTTCGATCCCAGGGAACGCCACGGCTCCCACCTGGTCCGATTTTTGTAACAGTCAGTAAGACAGTTTGTCAGGCTTCAAAAACTTTTACATTATTATGAAACGACAATGTCGAAAATGGAATGCTGTAAAATCGCTGAATATTCGTAAAGTCAGTTTGAGGTCAACCTATCTTTACAGTCAGTTTGAGGTTCCATTTTAGAAAAAGGTCATAAGTTCCATATAAATTCCGTACACCTATTACATGAAACGGGGTTTTTAACTATACCCCATCAGCCCGCAGTGAACTGTTACTCGCCCAATTTTACTCGCTTACTCGCCGACGGTGGGATAAGTGTCCATCTGGCCGCGACTTCTCTTTTCGCGCGACAGGGCATGACTGCCGATCAACTGCCGATTTGTCACTAACGTGCGCGTGGAACGTGCACGGACTATAGGTGGCAGCACTAAACAACAAAAGAGACACGGGCGGACAATAAAGGAAACTGTCCTGCCTGTCAAATCAAGCTGTCAATTCAAATTATCCCTTCAAGTGTCAATTTTAAATATAGTAAATAAGTCGTAGCGACACTGACGTTAATCGTCCTTCATCCCGATAAATTAACGGCGTTTCCGTCAATGTGGCCCCAGCATGAGAGGGTACAAGACTTAGATCGGCGGCACCAGTTGGCAGCACCTTCGTCGTGCACGTTCCCCATAGAGCACAAGATTCGGATTGGTGGCACCAGTCGCACGTTCCCTATATGGTAGGTAAAGGTAGAAATAGTAGATAATTGTCGCACGACACAGTTGTGCTAAAGGTACTAGGTGCAATGTTCGTTAAAAAGGAAATAGAGGTTTCATTTACGATACAAATAGACTAAAGCAAAACGACGGCCCAGATCGGGCCCCTGCAGCAGGGTACCCATTGGGCTGGCTGCGTTCCCCCTCTGAATTACTATGCCGATCCGTTGAGTGAGGAACGAGCAATTTGCATATTTTGCGAATTGAGCGGCAGTGGGCCACCAACCTCCTTTTTTGAAGTCGGTTAAAAAGTGATTTGTGTCCAGTTGTGAGAATGTTTGTTAATCATTCCCCTTTTCATAGGCATAGTCACCAACAAGAAAACCTATACATTTTTGAATGTTATTGTTATTGCAATGGAATAATGTGCAAAGTGTATAGGTATATTTGCCGCTAACTGTACACAATATTCAGGCAGCTGTCAGTTTCCCGATTATTTTATAATTTATTTCTTGAACAGAAAGAAATAAGTATCTTACCAGTGCATACGACTTTCTTGGCATACATTGCAGCAATGAAGCTTGTCAAGCCAGTACCAGCGCCAAGTTCCAACAGAGTCTTGTCTTTGAGGGCCCCCTTTACCCCCAAATGGATAAGCAGGTCCCCTATAAGGAAGGCCCCTCTCCAAACTTGCAAACCTACTAGGGCCATTTTGGTATGAGCGCTGTGTTCTGAAACATTAAATCAATAATTAATTTATTACTCCTATTTTATGACAGTTAATTTTAATTAGATCATTTTTAGGGTTCTGTACCAAAATGGTAAAAAAGGAACCCTTATGGTGCGACTCTGTCTGTCTGTCCGTCTGTCACAGCAAGATATCTCAGGATCTACTGATACTATCGACTTGAAATTTGAAATAGTGTAAAAACCGCTAACCCTAGCCTATTGGGTAGAAAAAAATCTTACTTATATCTTTTTTACTTTTTTAAAAAAACCGGCCGAAATGGGATATGGAAAATCAAAAGTATATTAAGTGGGATATCAAATGAAAAGGCTTAATGTGTAGATTCTAAAACCGTTTTTATTTTTTTCTTAGACATGTCATTTTTGATTTAAGACAAAAAACGTAAAAAAAAATACCATTCCCCCTATTAGGTATCTACGAAGTTACTGAACAGAAAAATCTGTAATAATTAATTACCGATTATTAATATCGTCCCAAATATTACAGGAAAAATAAAACGGTTTTACCAACTTGCAGCGTTTTTTAGAAATTCCCAAAAGGACCATGCGTCAAAATGGACCCAAAACCAACAGAGCTGAGAGTTGTGTCATTAAATAGTTCTGTACATGTACTTCATTTCATTATATGGGCACCAAGTTCAATTCCATTGCAGAACTGAGATATCCAAATTCAAAATATTATGAGCAGCGCTAAGTGAAGCGGGCGCGAGTACCATATTTTTGCCCTCCCGTCGCGTGCGCCCGCTCCGTGCACCCGCGTTAGCTAGCGTAGGCGTACTGGCGTAGGCGTTTCTCATAGAAACTAAAATATGAATATCTCAGTTTTGCAATGGAATTGAACTTGGTGCCCATAGAAAGAAATGAAGTAAATGTAAAGACCTTTTTAATGACATAACTCTCAGCTCTGTTGGTTTTGGGTCCACTTCCCATACAAAGTTGCTCATGGTCCTTTGTAAGACAAATTTATTTGCTCCTACTAAACTAACCACGATATAAATATGTCGATGTATGGGGACAGCAGTTTTTCAAGAGCAAAGTTAAGTTTGAATTATCCACGTATCTACTGACGAGTTTGTACGGAACCCTCGGTGCGCGAGTCCGACTCGCACTTGACTGGCTTTTTTTATATTGAGGGACTATCTTACCCAATTAGGGTTGCCAGATGGTCGGGAATTGGCGGGATTCTCCCGATTTTTTGTATGTTCTCCCGACAAACGACTTCATTTTAAAAGTTAGTTCAATCCACTCAAGGTGGTCCGGCCAGCGAAAATTTCTGCTGTTACAGGCTAAAAAAAAAGCTCGCGCGTCGAGCGCTCGGGGCACCTCCCGACCAAAGTCTCAAAATCCCGACATATTGTGTCCGACGATATACATACTTAAATATGAATATTTTTTTGGAAAAAAGGAGACCTTAGCAGTATCAAATCTTAAATACCTACTATAGATAGAATGAAAGAAAATAATCATGAAACTATGGCATTTAAGTTAATAAAAATCAAATAATTTTATTATTTTATGACTAAAACTTTTACATTCATATCTTTTTAATAATTAATTAAAAATTTTGTGAATCACAATTAATTAAGTCTTACCAATTTTAATTACTTCTTTTTGAGGCCTTTCAATGTCCAAGTCTTCATCATCATCAAATTGTAGTTTGCTTTCATTTTTCGGTAGAAGAAAAGGGAATTCCGAAATTACATCTGCAATCAAATATAAGTATCTTTGAATTTAAATTAAATATATCGCACCGTTAGTCATAAAGCGGCCTAATTCAAAAAATTTTACAATTGACTTAAAACCGTTTTAAGATTGAAACTAAAATATATTTTTTTATTAGGCCGGTTTTTATTAATGGTGCAATATTTATGATTAAGGAAATCATTATACTTGAGGCATTCTTGGGAATTCTCGGAAATATTTGCAATTTTGTATGGAGAATGTTTCCTAGAACACATCTTTATTATTACTTATGTATGCAAACTCACTTCCTTCAATATGTGGTGCAGCTTTGGTATTGTAGTTATATTCTCCATATATTTCCGAAGTCACAGTTAATTCCGGCATCTAAAATAATAATTATTAAAACCACTTTCAGACACACTACCACACAGACACACCTAGATCTCTATTTATCATTTTGTGAAACATAATGTACAGTGGAGTAGCTAAAATAATCTCAAGGATATTTTATTGTTAGACGCAATGCAGTTGCCAAATAAAAGAGCCAATAATCAATCATAATGCAGTTCTAACAGTTACTCAAAGTTTTCAAAATTTGCTGAACACACCTCCACTAACTAAATGTGAACTGGTTTCTAACAGATCTCAATGAGCAAGGGCAGGGGCATAAAAATTGGATGCCATCCAATTTTTAAACTTTTAAATAAATTCGCATAAATGATGTGCGAGAGAGTGCTAGTTGGAATTCATTTTCATTAGACATTTGTAGTGAGCTAATGTTAGCTGAATTAGTTAGGTACAGTCGGCCACAAATAATGTATTATTTAATCCAAAATAATGTATGTAGCTGAACTAATGAAAACCAATATACATGATCACAAATAGATACGGTACACGTAGAATTTATCTCACAAAATTGTACGATAAAATGCACTTAGACACTGGGACTAAAAATAACCGAGTTTATATAAAATATTATGTAAACATAAGGGACACTTACTGCCATAATACCGGATATTACTTATTATTTCTTTAGCAAGTGTTTTTCATTCACAACTATATGGCGGCTCAACCCATGATAATGTTAATGTATGATTACCATTCTAAGTGCTATTTCATGAATTTGAATGGGTGTACTTTCAATCACCGGAACCGTAACAATAACTCCGTCTTCACATAATGCAACCTGCGCAAACCACTTGACTTTAAATTTAATTGAAACCGGACCATAGAAAGAAAAAGGGCCTGCATCGGTACAGTAGAATAGGTATTTAATATTTATTAATCTCGTTTATCAAATTGCAGTAGGCAGGCATTGATAGGGTTAAATGTCAAAACAAAACAAACGTCTATCGATAAGCATGCCGTGCACGTGTTTAGTACGTTTACACTTTATACAGTCAACCTTGCCAACTCGAGTCTTTTCTATGTAAATCAAGAATTTAAATAATAATGAATTTTTGTTATACTATTAATTTGAATCACAGAGATATCCATAAAAGTATTTTTACTATATAATTATTTTAGTGACTCAGTGGCTGACACGTACTTTTCCATAGTCTTATTTGTTGTTTCACGCGAATTAAGAACAAAACATCAACCAATCACAGCCATACACAACGATCGACGCTGCCACGTCAAACGTCAAGTTGGGCGAGTGAATGAAGTGGCATAAAATTTCGGCTTTGTCAGTTTGTCGGCATTTCGTAGTTCTTCGTCTTCCGAGTAGGTGTTAAGTGATCGGCTAGTTCAAGATGCGTTTTCTATTACTTACCGTAGCGATAGCCCTACTGGGTGCCGCACTCGGAGACGATGTACCTACAGAGGAGAATGTACTTGTGTTGAGCAAATCCAACTTTGACACCACGATCCAGGCGAACAACTTCGTCCTGGTGGAATTCTGTAAGTTTTTCACATTTTAACTTAAAAGTTAAATACTGCATGGAGAAATAATATAAAGTTTTTTTATCGTTTTTACGCGTAGGGGGTATTGACACGTCAATATACCGGTACTTGCATGCGTGCATTGTGTAGGCAGTTTTAAACGTGTTTTTTGTACGATTCAGACGCGCCGTGGTGTGGTCACTGCAAGTCCCTCGCGCCGGAGTACGCCAAGGCGGCGACTAAACTCTTGGAAGAGGAATCTCCCATCAAACTAGCAAAGGTCGATGCCACTCAAGAACAAGAACTCGCCGAGAACTATGGCGTGCGCGGCTACCCCACGCTCAAGTTCTTCAAGAACGGAAGTCCCATTGATTACTCAGGTACTTAAAACATTTGGACAAATTTTACGTTCATTAACTGAGTAATCAAAACTCATTAATGCCTAGTGTGGTCATTAATGCCTAACTAACTGCATGACTAATTGAGTGTTAACAGACTACACACTAGATTAAAATTTAGATAAGTGGTTACACCAAATTTAAAAATCTGCTTACTAGGTGGTCGCCAGGCTGATGACATCATTTCTTGGCTGAAGAAAAAGACTGGTCCTCCTGCGGTTGCTGTTACATCTGCCGAGCAAGCCAAGGAATTGATTGGCGCTAACAATGTGATTGTGTTCGGTTTCTTCCCCGACCAAGAGACAACTAAGGCAAAGGCCTTCCTCAACACTGCCGGACTTGTGGACGACCAAGTCTTCGCTATTGTCTCTGATGAGAAACTCATCAAAGAATTGGAAGCCGAATCTGAGGATGTTGTCCTTTACAAAAACGTAAGTAGATTTTGTTAACCACACTGTAAAACTGCCTTCATAAAAAATATTCTCAGAGTCAACCTCTTAAATGTGCATTTTATCAGGTGATTAAATGTGTCATTCTTAGGCAAAGGTAAAACCACAGTAGAATTGAAAGACAAAGTGTAAAAAAATTAAAGGATTTAGATTTTCCAATTTACTACGCTAACGTTACTATGCAATTCTGTACACTTCTAGTTTATCTTCTGCTAAGCATGGAATTCGAAAAAATTAATTCTATTATTTAATTCTTTGTTAATTGTAAGTGGTACTGACCTACCATGTGATGAACATGTCACATACAATATGGTTTATAAATTGTATCTAAATTGAATATATTTTTTACATAGGATTCTATTTATCATGATGACATTTATGGATAATAGAAAATTTTACAATGTCTCTGCATCTCAATAAGCTATTTTTGATACTCTCAACTGATAAGATTTTTTACTGATAACAATTGACCTCAGTCGGGTCAGAATTTGTTGCATTGACGTGGCTGCATCCTATATTATACTTCAATGTCACTGCGATAAAAATATAGATTGAATTCTGATAAGTTGCAGATTTCCTTTCATTGTAATTGTAATTATTATCACATTTTAAGTATTAACGTTCACATGTAAGGTTACCTTACTGTTGAGTTTGTTATTTACTAGTCCACATTTTTCCTTTTCCTCAAGGAAATACACATTGCTGAGATACACATTTTCTGTAGTTGGTACTAGTTACTTAGTGCTACCTATCAGTGGTGTGGCGTAAAAGATATCCTTGGGCAAGCCGATGCAGATTTAGTGTACATTTTCCTTAAGAGGTGTAGAATAAGGTGCTCAAATGCCTGATATTAGATATAGATATCCATTGCTCTGATACTCATATATCCCACTTCTTCCGTCACCACCTAGGGACTATCCACCTTGTGATTGTTGAACCAGGTTATACCCCGTTTCAAGTGTACTAACCTTCATTTTACTTATTTTTACTAATCATACAATTTGCCAACAGTTTGAAGAGCCCCGCGTCAAATATGAAGAGGCCGAATTCGACGAGGACCTGCTTAAGAAATGGGTGTTCGTGCAGAGCATGCCCCTCATCGTAGAGTTCTCCCACGAGACCGCCTCCAAGATCTTCGGTGGCCAGATCAAATACCACCTCCTGTTGTTCCTGTCCAAGGTAAGATTGATGAGGATTAGTACTAGTTTAGTCTCATAATGTACTATACAAATTGTAGTTTTGAACAAATGTACTCAAGCACCCCATGAGAAACATTCACAAAGCGTTGTCTACTATAAATCGTCGTTTACTTTTGTCCTTGAGTATACCTAACTTTGAAAATTAATCCCAACTTTGAAATTTTATAAAAAGGTCTGTGTTCTGAAGATTTACTATAGAAATATGCTTATCATGAGACAGTGAGTCTACGATTCTATCTATAGCTTCTAAAATAGCTCGAGTAATATGATATAACATTACACATATCTGTTTTAACAAAAAACCTGTTTCCATTTAGTTTTAATTTAACATCTTACAAATTATGAACTAAACTATAACAAGTTTTTTTATTTAGGTTTGATTTGTTTCAACAAATAACCTTGCGTCGAGAAGTAAGGGGATTGTTTCTAATAGTGTTATCAGTACTTTTTACGCTGATTTTGTGACTAACCGTTTGCTACGAGCGATAAATTTGTAACCATATAAAATTCGCTTAGAACAAATAGGGCAAAAATAAGTCCGTTCTTTATAACGTTTATTGCTGACGTTCTATCTAAAGTTTTGCCTCGAAACTAACGCGATATCCTGACCGATCTTCATGATTTTATTATTAACCATAAATGAGCGGATGCGTCTTTTTGCGACTATCGCTAAATCAACACGGTAACACGACTGGATAAAAATACCCGATAGTTCTGCGCGATCAATTCTCGTTTAACACTGTTGCCCACGTAGTTGTTTCTACATCAATTTTATACGTATCGGTTGATCAGGCCGTAAACGATTTTAAAGACAATGCTCTAGTTTTTGTGTCCGGAACATTTTTCCGTGACGACACGTGGTTACATCGTATCGGCTGACGCTCTTATCATCTTTGTTATAAGGTTCAATTTTGATTAATTTTATAAATAGAGCACATTATTGTAAATAAATTGTTCTCTTTTTGTTGGAACCTAGTATAAAACGTACTTACTTGCATAAAGATCTTATCCCGTCATGCCATGTGAACTGCATCATGAATGGTGAAAGTTCATTAGGGGTCATCGCGACCACGTTGCCCGTGAAAGTATTTACTACTCGCTGAACAGCAGTACCAGTTTGCGCGGTACAAAAAATGTACCGGGTTTTTTGCCGTACTCGTAAGTGGGTCAGTAAGTCCCGTTACTGTTGAGATAATTTCGCATTGACAGTATAAATTAATGTAAATGGAGTATGAAACTGTCGTTGCAAGATTACTTGAAGTTGAGCGACAGCATCTGAAAGTACGTTCGTACTTTCATTCGAATTTTTTAACTTGTTATTACTGAAACGTTTCCCACACAAACTTTCCACTGGTAGAACATTTTTGAAATTGCTCCATATTCAGATTTGTCTTGGAATGACGTTATCTTAATATGAGACAGTGAGTCAAATACTGTCTACAATTGAGAAGGTACTTTCCGGTAAGATCAAAACTTTCATGCGATTAGAGCAACTCAGGAACGAATAAAATGTTCAAAATATTTTGTCCGAATCTGAATCATACGTTTATATACTGAATCATCGTTTAAATTTGGTAGAACCGGTTGGACTTATTAAAATGGGCAATATACGTAAATCGCGCAGATATTCGTCTGCCGGCCGGCAGTTTTAAAACGAACTTGCCATTTAACTTGCAACAAGTAAAACTTATTGAATGGTCACGTATATAATACATAGCTCGTATCGAATATGACTAATAAAAGATATAAATGATGACTAAAAACTTTCTATCGTTATTAGAAAGTGCATTTTAAACTGAGTAAGCTGAAACGAAAACTATTGATTGAGACATAACGATTGATTGTTGTTTATCTCTACTATTGTAAACATGTTTTATATGTTCAAAATATTTACCTGCTTACATTTCGTTCCTTTACTTTCTCAACCACGTATCTGGGATTTTTTATTTTAAAACCTACGGTTAGGCGAAACTTAAGCTATGTTCAAATACCGTCTAACCTGTCAGTCGTTGACGAAATATATGGAGTTTGACACTAATCATCAGTTTTGTGACGACCTGTTAACTGTCAGTTAAGAAGACACTTTAAATAAAAAAAACCACATCGAACTTAGCTTATCTTATTAGTTACTTTAATCCTTGGTATGACTTATTTCCATTGTGATCATAAACTGAACTATTGGAATATTCCTAGAAGAATATGATGCAAACAATTCCCGTGGTCGTAACTAGGAGAGGCTGATCAAAATGTTTGTTTTAGAAAAATGGTGATTTCGAGAAGTACGTCGAAGAGATCAAGCCCGTGGCCAAGAACTACCGCGACAAGATCATGTCCGTGGCCATCGACACCGACGAGGATGACCACCAGAGGTATGCATATGGGATGATCAGCTCCCTGATTTCAGAGATAGACCTTAAGCACATATTCACATCACATCAGGGGCTCGTCCAGAAATCCTGTGATCAAATTTGGCCTATTTTTGACCCCGCCCCCTCCCCCTTGGCGACATGATTTCTGGACGAGCCCTCATTTACATTTATTACATCATAAAAAAAAACATGCAACATTACAGTTAACATTAACCAAATCGTTACACAGATTCCAAAACTTAGTAAATAACTTCCAGCTACAAGATATCTATCTATCTTGCCCTCTCTCTAACACTCTCTTCCATTCTATCATCAGCCTATATACGACCCTTGCTGGGCACATGCCTATTCTCATAGACGAGAGTGAATGGGCTGTAGTCCCCATGCTAGCCCACTGCTGATTGGGGGCACATATTAATAAGGTCAAGTTTTAGAAAAGCCAATCTTTTAAACGTAATGTATCTTTTATAAGGTTCCTAGAATACGAGAGGAGTTTGAATTAGTTGCACAGATTTTATTTGTCATCACATCTATTGCAAAAAACATGCCATATCGATACCTTTAGACTCAAAGGACGTAAATGCCGTAGGTTCTAATGGAGCTTACGCCCTTTGAGTCTAAAGGTATCGATATTACAGTTAACTTTGGTGTAAAAACGAAAGAGGGCGATAAACTTCGACGATTTTTAAGAACGTTTTAAAAATTAAATCGGCTACGATTTTGGATATTACTCGTATGTTGCCAATGTTTCACCTGAGCTGTTAATAAATGTCTTGGCACAATAGAACGAGTAGAGCAATCCCCAATTAAAAGGTAAAAGAGGATACTGTATGTGTATCAGCGGCGTGGTGTCAAATATATTCTTAGTAAAGTCGGAGCAGATTTGGATTACTTTTTGGCAAGCCGGTGGGAATCGACTTCTATGGACGCCACGCCACTGATGTATATCCAATTATCCATATAGCTGTACATAGCAGTAACTAGCGTGTTCTGTGCAGAATCCTGGAGTTCTTCGGTATGAAGAAGGAGGAGACCCCGGCCGCGCGCCTCATCGCCCTGGAGCAAGACATGGCCAAGTACAAGCCCGCTACCAACGAGCTCTCCGCCAACGTTATTGAGGTAACTAACCAGTCTTTTTCTACTTTATTCATGGCTTTAATTTGTATGTGAAAATATTTCGACCCCTAACCCTCTTATTTATTAGAGGTTTTGAACACCGTATATCTTTTTGGGCTGTTTTGTATTTTGTTCCTTTTTGCCACAGCCAGGTTGTGACCCACACGTTGAAAAACATCTATCTATCCATCCATCAGTTATTCTATGCTTCACCGTAGTTTGCTAAAAACAGTATTTTTCGGATTACGTAGTACCTACCTGTCTGATGCGTATCGTATCACCCACATGAACTTGCGCAACTTAGGTGTGTTATTAGACTTTGAGTTGCGGATACGATTGTCTATTTATTTTTACTTTAAGTACTGGGACGACACTTTTACACACAACGTGAAGATTTTAGTTTTTGCCGTTAATTTATTTAAAATTCAATATCAAATCTACCGTTAGTAGTCGTTTTATTCATGTATTACTACATACTAAGAAAATCTAACAAGTTATTATTATGTTTTACTTATTAACCTAACAAAAGTACATACTAGTACATTTTCTCAGAAAAATAAATAATAAGAATTATAATAAATAACCCTGACTGCGATTTTCTACGTGTAATGTTTTCCACGCGGTAAAAACCAACTTAGCGTACTTCATTAATGAGCGTGTCGAATTGAGCCTTATTTATTACTTTTATAGTTAAAAAAATTGAATATAGAACGTGTAAACATATAATCTATATCTGTGCCTACTCGTATATCCGTGTCTACGGATACGTGATTAGGTATCTGAACAGTTAATCATTCATACTTGAGAATCGTGACTAATGCAATATATTTTGATTGCTTTGCACAAATGCACTGAAACTTTTCTTGTAGTGCGTTTTTGATTTCCATAAATTAAACGTCTGTCGATTTTATGACCGTAACCCAGTAACGCCTGCTAGGCCAGGATTGTGGTCTACTACTTTTGAACTCTAATACCAGTCAATAAGGTCGAGAAGTGACATGTCTTGGCTTACTATAGACCCACACGGGACAGATAACCTACGTGAGATTTGAGAGGTCTTGTCTAAGATAAATAACATAAACACCAAGAAAATACAGAACATTTTATTTTGGACGTCCGTGCGATTATTTAGTTAAACTGTGAACTGACATTGGTAATTTTATTTCGGCTGCATTTGCTGTTCTACTGGAGGGCTTTAATGTTAGATTAAAACGACCCATATTACGCTTTTCATAAATGTGCCTTGATTTGTACCGTATCAACGCAAACTACGCATGGAATGCGTATTTTGAAAACACGTTATTAGTGCATTTGCTACGCTCTAAAATGTACGTTTATTTGACGGTTAACAATCCTTTTATCGCAGAACAAATGACATTATTGATAAAGTGGTACCGTGTCGCCCTTTCAATCATACAACGTTGTTCAAATTAAGATGATTCGTCAGGGTGTGTGTGGATTAAGTATAGGTATTTTATTACGATTTCGGACTATTTTCAAGTCCTTGGTTGTCTTATAATAGTTAGTCATGGCGTATTACATAACACTAATGTAGTAAGTAAACAACTACTGCCTACATAAATAGAGTAAGGTCATTTTATTGCGAGCAAAAGTTTTTTTTTTACAAATAATTATAAATTCGCATTCAAAATATTTAAATAAGTACCATTTCTCACGTGTTTGTTCGAGTCAAATATGTATTGGCTGAAACTATTTGCATTACTAATTAAACATGAATGTGAAAAACACTTTGTTATGATAATTAATATACAGAGACGCCGTGGAAACAAATAGTGTGATCAATACAATGAAAAGGTATTGTATCATTCTGTTAAAAAAGTGAAATATATAATAGTTATATGATATATTGTTCTTTGAAAATATAAACTTTTAAATATATCTCCTTCATAAATATAAAAAAAACACGACATGCCACCTCGTGACTTCGTCCGCGTTAATTTCCGGCTTTTCCACCTTGTCATCCTCTGTCTCAATCCTTTAGGAGTTGTATTTCGAAAAATCCTTTCTTAGCGCACCTCCCCGTCACATTATAAAAGCAGTAATTTTTCTTTCTACAAAAGGTACATCGCGCGCTTGAATGTGTGCGCGCCGTGTACGAACGCACTAAAGCAAAGTTATAAGATTGTATCTTGTTCGCTTTTATATTTCAACTAATTCCGTTGAGATATAAAAGCGAACTAGTCAGACAGGGAAACCATATATGTAACAGCTATACATTTGTTGTTTAGCTCGACATTAGATACATCAGTGGTGAAGTAATCATCGGTGGCAATGACCGCATGATAACGTCACAATGCTACTGTCTAGTGTTGATTAACAATAACAACACTTTCATTGCCCAATACCACGTAATAGGCTACTTAATAACAGATCAAATTGGCTTCTTTTTGTAAACTGTTCCTTTTGTAAACTCGTATCGTTTTACTCATTGGTCAAATCATTCTTTAATTTTAGTTTTTGATCTTTCAGAAATCGTTGAAAGCTCTATGCAGTGTTTTTTTTTATTTCCGTTAAATTCAACACGGTGCTTGGAACGAGTACATTAACAACAGTTTGTTGCCCATACTGCCGTCCTAATTCAAAAGGACGCATCTCTAAAATATCAAATTTTACTTTTTAAACATTTTTGCATAGAAAATATATTGATTCAAAAATTAATCTTAGTTTATAAAACTTTCCTAAAAGTAATTAAGAAAATTTAGCACATCTCCAAAATCATGCCATTGCCAATGCCAAGACCATGCCATTGCCAAGACTAAAATTGCTTGTTCCCAAAACGCATGAAACTGAGATGCGTTTTGAATTAGGACGGTAGCATAGTAAAAAGGACTTTCCAATTTGGAATATTTAAAAAACGGTATGAATTAAGACCTACGTTTCTAGTAAAATTAACTACACTATAGGCAACCCTATTGATAGGTTGGATAGGGAACGTGCACGACGAAGGTGCTGCCGACTGGTGTCGCCAATCTAAATCAAGTACCCTCATGCGTCATTGACGGAAACGCCGTTAATTTATTGCGATGAAGGACGATTAACGTCAGTGTAGCTACGACTTACTATGTTTGAAATTGACACTTACATATTGTCATTGACATTGACAGCTTGATTTGACAGGGGTGATAGTTTCCTTTATTGTCCACCCGTGTCTCTTTTGTCGTTTAGTGCTGCCACCTAGTTCGTGCACGTTCCCTATATCAATGATAATCTACATAAAATACTCGTCGTACAGGAATTCGTCCAGTCCTTCTTCGCCGGAACCCTGAAACAGCACCTCCTCAGCGAGGACCTGCCTGAAGACTGGTCCGCCAAGCCGGTGAAGGTTCTCGTCGCCACCAACTTCGACGAGGTCGTCTTCGACACCAACAAGAAGGTGCTCGTCGAGTTCTACGCCCCGTGGTGAGTTATTGTTTTTATTTTTTACTCATTTTAATATGCGTATCGCGCCAAACCAGGAGCATATCACACGTGTTGCGGAGAGCTAGCCCGCGTAAACTCTTAAATATGGAATATGCATGTTATTTTTTATTTACTTTAATAAAAGCTCATTCATATTTAATACTAGAATTTTCCCGCGGCTACGCCCGCGTTGTTCCCGTTATCGTCCCAAAGGAACTCTTTACCGGGATATAATGTATCCTATGTTTCAATCCAGGACTTGGTCTACTTGCATGCCAAATTTCAGCTTGATCCATCCAGTTGTTACCCCGTTATAAGGTAACAAACATCCAAACATCTTCACAAACTTTCGCATTTATAATATTAGTGGAATTTTTCGAATATCTATAAAAATAACCAAGATATAAGACAACAATGATTTATGTCTATCTCTTTCTAGCAGAACAGAATTATAGTATGGGGATTGCAAGGCAGCCGTGTACTATGCATGACGTCATAGTCCATATCGGATCTCTCTGTCTAGTCGCTGTCTGATTAGTCCTTTAAAATGTTTATACATATCTTCCGTATTTCTCGGTCGATATTAATTTTATTTTTGACTTCATGTCATCTATTTTACGGTATTTCCATAGTTTGTTAAGAAATGTGTTAAAAAAAATTCGTGCATAGTCCCTAATCAATGAAACCTGACGATAAGCAGTGATGAAGTCTACGATAGTGTGAGCTCATCCATACGATGTCTATTCACTTTGGTCTTAAATATGTGTACAGTACCTACAGATGTAAAATCCGACGAACTCCACATTTTAGTATTTCTTGTTTTATTTTTTCATGCTTACTTATATACACATTTTTAGGTACTTTCCAGGTTCTAACGACCAATTTTTTGACCTTTCTCTTTCACGTTAAGAGCGCTCTGAAATGCCATGTATCGGAACTCCGAATTTACATTTTCCGAATTGTTCTAGATCTGAAGTTTCACTAGTTACAATATTACACATTTCTTCGACGAATCGAACTTAAACTATCACCAAAAGACGACTGTGTTAGCTCTTATGATACCAAAAACAGCCCGGAATTAAATGTCTTCAGAAAGCAGCATACATGATTATATATCTGCGGGTCTAGTGAAAAAGGGTACAAGTCACATTTATACCAGGAAGAAAAGGTCACAACTCTATTGTATGACTTAGGCTCTTTTGCTCCTAGGTTATATGTGACTTGTACCCCTTTTCACTAGACCCACAGATATCTACGGATAGCATTACCAACTAATTCTTATTGTCACCAAAAAACGTCACTGCTAGTAGTTGTGTTAACCCTTACGATAACAAAAACGTTTGATATTATAGTGCCTCAGAAATCAGTATGCATCTACTAATGATAGCATTACCCGCTAATTGCTTTTAATTGGCATTTCAAGTAATTATAACGTGTGCTAATTGATAATTAAGCAGGTTGAGCCCCTTCGGCGGATGTGGAGAAATTATGCATCAGCAAAGACCCGATAAATAGGTTTTGATAAACCACCGATGTAAAAACTTGTTTAAAAAACAAGTTTGTGATATATACCTAGATATACTTGAAATTTCTGATAAATGTATTTATAAAAGGATAGTGAGGATAGATATAGCAGTGTGAAATAAAGATTATCCTATGCACCGCGTGAATAGGTATATTACGTGACCGTCAAGATGGCGTACACCGTAAAGATATCCAGAATCTGATGCTACCAATAAATAGTACCCAAATAGTACCGCCGAAACACCTTAGTGAAAAAAATAGTACCCTTAAACTTTTCGAAATATAAGGCCTGTTCACGGTGTACGCTACCGGGCGTCAACCTGGCTTACATAGTTTGTATCTCTGGAACGGCTTTGTTTTAGGAAACGCTTTATATCTCAAAAATAGTACCCAAATAGTACCCTAGGGCCCTAAAATTTCATTTCTCTAGCTATCGTAGAAGCCGAGATATAGTGAACAGCGTGATTTCGGAATTCGAAGTCTTTCTATGTGGAATTCCCGGGTACACCGTTAAGTCATGGAATATCTCGGCTTCGACGATAGCCAGAGAAATGAAATTTTATGGCCCTAGGGTACTATTTAGGTACTATTTTTTGACATATACAGCGTTTCCGAAAACAAAGCCGTTTCAGAGATACAAACGGTGTACGCCAGCTTGACGCCCGGTAGCGTACACCGTGAACAGGCCTTATATTTCGAAAAGTTTAGGAGTACTATTTTTTTCACCTAGGTACTTCGTCGGTACTATTTGGGTACTATTTATTGGCTACATCAGATTCTGAATATCTTTACGGTGTACGCTATCTTGACGGACACTATATTACTCGTATGATAAACGGAGAAATTGTTATTGAGACTGGTTGGCTATGCTATATTTAACAATTTTTATGGCTGGTTAAGATCCATACGGTTCGTGTTAGGTACGTGTAAAGATTTATAGTATGATAGCAGAAGTTTGTGTTTTTAATGAATAATATAACTTTAGCTTCTTTTTAACTACACATTTATCTAAATTGACCTAGTTCCAGTGATCAGATTATCTTTAGATTACAATAAAATACTGCCAACAAAACTGTTGCAACAATTTAGTTAAAATTGATTTAATATCAACATTTACCCGTGGTTTCAGTCGTGTTATTCTCATTGTTATCTCAAGGGAACTTTCTACTGGGATATAAAGTATGATATGTTTCAACCCCGCACTGTTATTTCACTTATTGCCGCGTCCAATTGTTACAACAACGTTATTTAAGAAACAAATAAACATTTTAGGTCACGGCTTGAGGTCAGGGGTTCAAATCCTGGTGAGGGCAAATATTTGTGTGATGCACACGAATATTTGTTCCTGAGTCATGGATGTTTTCTATTTATTTAAGTATGTATTTATCTATACACGTATGTATATCGTCGTCTGGTATCCATAATACAACAAGCATTGCTTAGCTCAAGTCGATTTGTATAAGATTGTCCCTCAATATTTATTTATTCAGTGACGATGTGTTCGTTGGCTTTGTTTTAAAAGCAATGAAACAGTTTGACGGATGTCATATCTAACTGATAATAATTAAACCAATATACTTCCGACGCGTCTTATTATAAAGCACGTTTTCGCCTCAGCGCGAAACTCGAAGCAATGTCAATGGCACATGAATATTCCGGCGTCGAGGCCGATATCGCGTCGATCGCCCACGGGGCATTGACTCGATAACTGTTCTTAAACTTGTCCGGCGCGGTACGCAAACTGGGAGACGTTATGACTATAATTATTAACTATAGAATGACTAGTCCGGATAGTATTGACATATCGAATTTGCCCCTTTTCGTGGAGTTCAAATGCATATAACGGAATCTGGGTTGTACGGTATTTCCAGCCGCAAGCGTTGTGCCCGCTTGTTCTTTAAAGATAGTGCTTCGATCTCGTTGTCTCCTGCATGTCCGCGTCGAATCGGTCAAAGAAGTCATTCGGTCTTTTAGTACCTTTAATTAATTTAGTTCAGGAGCAAATTAGAATTTTTAGCGTCCCACGGCAGCGAAGTTCTGCAAAAATTCGGTCACGCTGTACTTGTTCGCTCATAAGTACGTTCACGGATTGCTATTACTGAACAAAAGAACCGAAGACAGATTATGAAGTATGAAGAACTGGTTCCTTTCGGTCTTTAAAAGAAAATTCGATCCTTTTAGTTCTGAGTTCCCGACCGACTCAAGTTTCCACGGTGACCGCAATCTGTAATTATAATACATAATAGGGTTGTGTGGATGACTGTAGGAACCAGTGGTGTGGCGTCCAAAGAACTCGATTCCTACCGGCTTGCCTAATATCATGCATTTGACCACCTTATTCTACTGCTTTTGAGGAAAATGTACGCCAAATCTTGCGCGCACCGGCTTGCCCAAGGATATCTTTTACGCCACGCCACTGGTAGGAACTCAACTCACTGTGTACGCACTAGAGTTCTCGCGTCATATCGGTGACGAATTCGTCCTGGGGACACACACGCTACTTTCCCTAGGGCAACTATCCGAGTGTAGTGGGGGGTCATGTGTTCCCCTCTATAATTAATACCTAAGTACTAAACTTGCTTAAGTCAGTTAAATTTGAAATAAATCTTCGGACGTGCATCGACAGCTTAATCTTTCCGGTACATTACTATTCAATACGTACATATAAAATCATATGCAAATCATAAATCATATTACGTTAAAATCAAAAACGCGTTTGCATATGCACAGTCGAATGCACAAATATGTTTACACTTTTTGACCTTATTTCATTGGTATAAGGTCGAAAAGCTTAAACATACTCGTAATTGTGCCGACGCCTGTATATTTATAAATATAAGGACAAAGACAAGGGTTTTCCACTTTTGATATTTCCTTGTGGTACACAATTAGTATACATACCATCAAATGGGGTAGTTTACAACACGCGGGGCAACATTACATAAGGAAACTACTGCCCATATTCAGAAATGCTGCTGTCAATCAATACTGTACCGTTTATAATCTTAACATATTGGACTACCAGTCTCAGTCAGTTCTTTGTAAAAACAGTTATCTACAGTTACCCCGCGTGTCCCAAGACCCCCCCATATGACAGAACACATACATATCGATACCTTTAGACTCAAAGGACGTAAACGCCGTAGGTTCTAATGGAGCTTACGCCCTTTGAGTCTAAAGGTATCGATATACGCCTATGAGTTGTGGGTATTTTAGAATAGGTATAAATGGAACTAGATAGACAAAAATCCTTATAGATGGCCTTTACGTTTTCCCTGCACATTTTTTCTATAATTGCATAATATCACGTTGTCAAGGCTACATACTTGTATGTACGTAGACGTACTGTGTAATTTTACAGCACGCTATAAGTCAGATCTTCAACTACCGTAGGTACAATCGAACACACTGTTAACTGTACATTTGTAAACGAATGTGAACTATATTGCAACGTGTTAAATTCTATGGATGGTCAGTTAACAGTGGCTTTGTTTGTACAAATGTTACGTATGATATCAACTGAGACGGCTCTTTTTTAATGAAATTGTTAATTTTTTTTTATGCAACAACGCATCTTATGTGATTGAATACAAAATTACGTAACGTTCTATTCATCCTTTTAGTTAGGTATCTTTTACAAAACATCTATATTTCTAGTACAATCAGCAGCCGGATTCAGATATCACAAACTAGAAAATTATTGGTACATTACACAACTAGGGAGATAATACAAAGAAAGGCCGAGATAGCAGAAGTTTGCGGCCCAAGCTGCAAGCGAGGGACGTAAATATGCGATCGAGGGCTTTCTTTATCTCAACCTCCCGTGTTGTGTACATCATTTTATGTCTACACTTGGCCAGAAAGCGGCTTTTTCCGTACGCGCAGCGTGCGGAAAAAGCCAAGTTATGGCCAGGTGTGGCATAATGGTATATTACACAACTATAGGGTGGTAAAACAAAGAAAGGCCGAGATCGCAGATGTTTGCAGCCCGAGCTGCAAGCGAGATCATCTGCGAGAGATATGGGATCGAGGGCTTTCTTTATTACCTTCCGTGTTGTGTACATCATTTTATGTCTACGCTTGGCCATAATTTTTTATCACTCCAAGTACTTTTTTGGAAACATCTTTACTTACAAACTTCTACGATTGTATTATAGATAGGTATGTTTAGATGTCACTGTAGATACGCTTGTACATCTGTGGCACGAAAAAGTCCGCAAGACACGTGGCGTCCTTGCCCCTAATGCAAGCATGACGCAACAGCCCCCTGTAATTTGAACAAGTGTCCCATGAAGCGCTCATTACGGCCCATTGGTAACAAATATTGTGTTTGCTCGACGGCGTGGAAGGCATTATGTTAATGTTGCCAAGTCGGGTGATGAGTAATCGCGTTGACATTGGGGCGACGTGTCGGTGGGTGTAAGGAACGAGATAGACTTGTGTACTATACTAATAAATCGTTATAAAACTTGATTGACACGAGCGCGCCTAGTCCTTGTCTAATATGAATTAGGGGACCGATAATTTCATGAATTAATCTATACTATTGGAATACGTGATGCACATTTCCAGACGCACTCGGCCTATCGAAAGACCTAATAAAATGTTGATAACAACATTCAAAGCATTCAAACCAAATTGGGGCTATGTTTAGTTTTCTGATTACATTTTAAATTAACCGCTTGATGTGTTATATGAAGTAGTAAAAGGGTTTAGGAAAACTGTTTAGCATTTTTAATCCTTAAACTTTAAGTATGAAAGGAAAACAAAGTAAGCAAAGGTCAAAAGCGTATACCAAAAAGAAGCGAGATACTTAAAGCGTTTATTTCCTCTTTGTATGTGATTTGTTAAATAAATCATTTAATTTCAAAACGTGATAACCTATGTGTTATATTATAATTAATTAATTAAAGGAAAATAAAATGTCCTACTAATTTTATAGCACCTTAATACTAGAACTCAAAAAGTTCGCTTTAAAAAGCACTCCAATTCTTTGAAACGCAGTGGTGTAGCGACGTACAACGGCGCCCAGGGCACGCATCTAAACTGCGCCCCTTTGTTTCTCAGTGACACCCGGGGCGGATAAAACTATATAATTCTATTTAGTCCGTCAGTTAGATTATGGAAAAATATGGGACACATATTTTTTGGTTTACCAAAATATTAAAAATCGACAAAATTATAGACCATCAAACTTCTGGAGTGGGGGCTTGTCACGTCACTACTGGGTGAAAATTATACCTAGGAGTGACGTCACTCGAATCTTCTAAGCACTCTATCCTCGTCATTTTTTGTTTGTCAAACAAAAGAAAAAATAAGTGTACAATATTTTTTAATAATCTAACTGACTGTTTTTATCGTCGTCTAGCCCATTGCATTCAAGACTTATTTTTTATTTCGTTCCCTTCAGGTGCGGCCACTGCAAGCAGCTCGTCCCGATCTACGACAAGCTCGGTGAACATTTCGAGGCCGACGATGACGTCGTCATCGCCAAAATCGATGCCACGGCCAACGAGCTCGAACACACCAAGATCACATCGTTCCCCACCATCAAACTGTACACGAAGGATAACCAAGTGAAGGACTATAATGGCGAGAGGACGCTCGCCGGCATGACCAAGTTCGTCGAGACTGATGGGGAGGGCGCCGAGCCTGTGCCTAGTGTGGTGAGTTTTTGTTAATCTTTTTACCCGACTGCGGAGGAGGAGGGTTATGTGTTTATCATGTATGTATGTCCGTTCCAGTTGCGTGGCGTCAATAGTACCCAACTCCCACTGGCTTGCCTATTTTAAAGCATATGTATGACCAGTGTATCTACACCTCCCGAAGAAAAAGTAATCCAAATCTGCTCCGGCTTTACTAAGAATATATTTGACGCCACGCCACTGGTCTGTTCCTATGTCCGCTCGTAACTACTCAACGGCACAACCGATTTTGATAATGATACATCATTAGATTCATCTTGATGGTGCGAGTGTCACTAGGTATGAAGTTCAAGTTTGAAACAAAATGGCGGATTTTATGCACTTTTAAAGTGCACAGCGGTCGGGTTTTTTAAAGTAAAAATATGGTTATTAACATCATGAACATGAAGGCCTAGTGCCTTGTCGCTCCGCTTCATCCTTCCCGCTGGTCCGCGGCTCACTTTGAGCAATCAACAAAAAGTCAATGTGGCCCTGGCCAAACGACCTGGTTCGACCCCAGGCGTTCAGGCCTCCACCTAGTTCGACCCTATCGAGGTGGACCGGGACAAGTCCTTCCCAGAGTCCTCAAACTATCTCCGTACCAATTTTCACCTTATTTGATTCAATGGTTTAATTGTAACGAAGAGATAGTTATTAGTTTGATTTAACTTGCGTCTTAGCGTTACTTTATTTCCTCTTTGTTTCATAGCATACATAATACATTCTACGTATTTGTTTAAAATCGTTCATAGAGAAATATATGTATAAACGCGAAGGATACAATACAATACAATACAATATTCTTTATTGTGCACCAAAACAAAAGATACTGTATGCAGATGCTTTTAAAAGATAAGCTATTATCCTGACGTGGCAACGACACTGATAAGGAATTGGCTAATAGATAAGGTTTGTCAGCAGGATGCCCAAATTTTATCGCAATGAAAACCCACGGAGAATACGTTTTTTTTTTTCAGAGTGATAAAAACGTCTCCATGGGTTTTCGCGGGATTTGTCCGACTAATCTCTATTAGCGACATTATCGTATTGACAAAAATCAGTGTGTGACACTTTTCAGAGTTATTTCCGGTGCAGTAGCCTTTGTTGTGATATTATACGCTATTTTGCATAGTGTACTCTTTAGTATTTGGTCTCATTTGATTGGTTTGCGACTGTACAAAAAAAGGGTACAGTCGGGAATAAAAAAGCTGTCTCAAAAATAGAATCTTTGTCAGAAACTTATTTGCGATTACATAGAACCTTTTCATTTGTTGTTCCTGTAATAATTAATTTATGTTTCGACACTTCACATAGACAATATTTTCAAATTTTTGTATTTTTTTTCAGAGCGACTACGAGGAGGAGGAAGAGATGCCCGCCAGAGACGAGTTATAAACCGGGGGCACCGCGAGACTTCCGTAGCATAGTCTGTATAGATTTATATTTACTTTTATACTTAATCTAACTGCATTTCGTTCGCTAGACTGTTACTTTACGAAGGACTCCAAATTATGTTGGGTTGTACTGTTTACAAATTTGATATTTATTGTGAAATACTCCGGATTTCAAAGTTTGTCGGATTTCTTTCGAGTGGTTATTTATTCGGGGGTAGTCCGATGGGTAGGTACGCAGGTTTTTTAAGATGTACGAGTAGGTATACTCCTGACGGCCAGTGCCCTCTATTGTAAGCATAATTTATTTGGTGCGCTCAGCATGCAATTCATGTACAACACTAACATATTTATAATTTCTGTATCATAATGATATGTTATTAACACATTCCTTAGTCGGGTACTGTTAGGTGGAACATCGAACAATCGTTGACATATATCGGTACACATCGGCGTTTTATTTTATTATTTAACAATTGTGTCGAAATGTGTGTCGGAGTAATTTCGTTGGCCATAATTGTGCATTTTTTACTTGTGAAATAACATTTAAAGTATCCATTCATCACAAAAATATAATTTTAAGCCGATCTTTATTTTTGTAACAATCAATGTATTTTTATACTTGTTGTGTTTGTGTTAAATTGACTATAAAGGTGCTTTAATATCAATTAAAAATGTATAATCCTGCAATTTTTCGATTAATAGTTGATCGGTATTTATTAATCGCGAGTTTCGGTGTTTTGTTTTGAAACTGTAAATATTGTCCTATTACGCATTAATATCCATGTAAAATTGTCTTGAAGGGCCAGGATACGTGTATGTATTGTGAAATACTTATTGTCGATACAGAAATTGATAAATAAACGAAATAAAAATATTTGTTGTTTTCTTTCTAAAATGTTCATAAAGTGTGAAGAATATTGGATAACCATAGGTATTATTTCAGTTTTCCGTTATGGTGAGTATAGATGTGCAAGTTTCCAAAAAGTTTAGAAAGACCTCGGAAATTTCTGGACAATTTCAAAGAAATATAAAGTTACCATGACTGAAATTTCTCTACAGGGAACTTGAGAAATTACAGAGATCTTTCCATGTGGAAAGTTTCTCAATTTTGGAGACTTTCCGTCAGCACTTCAGTCATCGTGACGCTGGCCTAATCATCTCATAATCGTGTCCTTTCCTTTAGCTGCTATATCACTCCGACTCAGCTAAGTTTCTTGCCGGAGTCTTCTTAGCTGGGCTAGGTTTTTAGCGAACCGGCACCTAAAACTCCCATTAGTTCGATACACAAGTTCACATAAGGACAGGATGACCCGAGTCATCCTTCCCGCTGGTCCGCTGCTCACTCTGAGCAATAAGCGCAAAGTCAAGGTGGCCCAGGCCAAACGACCTGGTTCGACTCCAGGCGTTCAGGCCCCCACCTAGCCCGATTCTATCGAGGTGGACTGGGACAAGGTGACCTGGCCCCAGGCACCCCACCCAGTCCGACCAAACTCAGGCTGGTCCGGCTAGCGACCTGGTTCGACCCCAGGGAACGCCACGGCCGACCACCCGGTCCGACAATCGCTACGCCCATGTATGGGTTGCGAGTTTGTCAGTTTAAAAAAAAAAAAAAAAATTAGCTGCTATAATTGGAAAAAAAGAAGAATTTAAAAGGCGTGTTGGTATCATAGTTATTTCATTTATTATCTTAAATACAATGATTACAACGTAAAATAATTTTAAACATGTATTTCATTGAAAAATTCATATAACAAGCCCTTGCTAATCAAATCATCCAAATACTACCTCTGTCTTTAACTTCTTAATGTTAACCATCACCTTTTATAAACAAGCAAAAGCACATTATGTTCGGATACAAAACATAGACAAAACATTTGTGCTGGGAAGTGTGCTTCTTAGTGGATTGGTCAGTACGCGCGTAAAAAAATGGCATACTCAGCTAAATACAGAGGAAATGTCCCGTACACGTTAAGTAAAGATAGCACAGATTAGTAAATAGAGTACAGCAGAATGCATATCTCTATCTTACCGCATCTTCTTGATGCTTCTTAGAGAACAAGAAGAAATCCTCTTGTTCTCTCCTCTGATTTTTAACTTTTGATCTCCATAGTTGTCAAAGGTATTTTGAGAACTACATACGGTACCCTGTTTTTGGGCAATGAAATAACGACTTACGGGCATTCGCATAAAGTTCAATTTCGCTATATTCACCCTGACATGGCTTTGAATAACTCGCGCGCAAACTGCACTAATTCTTTAAATTGCAAGGACTTGTTATATGATACCAATAAGCGGGTTTGTTCATCTCTTCATATCACATCAATACCGTACATCGAATTCAGACAATTATGGAATGATTGTGTTACAAACATCAGCAGCTACTTTGGTACAACATTTAGGTAACTAGTCCATTACAAATAGTCAATATGGCCCGACAGTACCTAACCGGTACTCCCAATAAAAAATTAGGCGGTATTTTCAATCTAATTTTCGAGACTTAACAATTATCATCAAAACATTCAATAACTTAAATCTTCAATAATCAACAAAAACTTTGCAAATGCAGTCTGTTAGAAAGTATTACAACAAATAAAAATATATTTAATCATGATTTCGCTTTATAAATGCTAAAATCAATAGTGTAAAAGAGAATACTATAGGATGTTATTATATCACATGCGTGTGTCGTTCGTCGCGTAACTTAGAATTACTTCTGAGGCTCCCAGATTGCCTCTCGAACGTATACCAAACGAATAGTTCGTTAAATATTACTTGCACCAACTTTTCTGCCATTCAATTTGGGGTAGCCGAACTTATATAGCCGCTTTTGCAAAAACCTCTTCCACCATAACATAAGGTAAACTGTACAATGATTAGCATTTTAAGAGCAAAATTTGCAGTTGCTACAGACTTGACATAAGTCTGTAGGGAAAAGTCATAGTCGAAGTGCCAAGAATAGTACTGTTTAGGTACCCATAAGTCGATGTTTGACTGACTAGGTATCAGTGGCGTGGCGTCAAATATATTCTTAGTAAAGCCGGAGCAGATTTGGATTACTTTTTGTTCAGGGGTAGTAGATACTCCGGTCATACGCTTTAAAATAGGTAAGCCGGTGGGAATCGGGTTCTATGGACGCCACACCACTGCTAGGTATCACTAACCTTTATGACCCGGCTGTCCTTTCGGAGTAAAAAAAATGTAAACAACTCAGTTGGCATTCAATCAAACCTAAATCAAAAAGTAACTCCATATTTATATGGGATTCTATTCAAAGATATCTTTTTTGATATATTATTATTAACATTAGTGCAAATACTATTTCGCGAATTCTACTTATGTAAACTTATCCTAATTTAATACATAAGTAACATGGTCACTCTATCATGAAGTTACTAACTCAAGTGTATCAAAACATGGAGTCACTTGTTTTAAATCGAATGAAGTGCGTGAAACTAATTTCAAATGTCGATGAACGGTGTATTAGTCAGCTTATATAATTAAAACTATTTTTAAAAGCCAGGCACCAAACGGCATCGAGTAAGTGTAATATAGTACCTGTGGAGGACTAAGCCAGTTAGCAGGGTAGTATACTCACTCGCTTGTTTGCTATTTTCCGTTCAATTCTGTTGCTATAGAAATATGTTTTGTCAGGTAACAACAATTACTAAAAGCAAGCGAGTATGTATCCTGCTAAGCCAAAAAAGGTCTATTTTCATACGATTCTCATAGACAGATTCGGCTTTTTGGCTTATAACGGCAATATGGGAGTTTCACAATCACAGTGTGGTGCATTTGCGCCTGGAGGCCCCTACTGACGTACGCCTCTTGCCTGGTCCCCTGCTTAGTCCACCACTATATGGTAAATATCAAATAAATATGCGAAAACCACGTGTTTTAAATATATAATACATAATGATTAACTGTAAGAAATCATTAACTCTCATATGTTGTTATAGGCATTACAATAGGCAACATGTAGTAGTCGAGGATGTCTTTAAATTAAAGCACGACTTATACAGAGGAGCGCATTACCTGAAGCGAATGTGAAAAGAATTCAAAATGTCTTTAAAGTTAAAGAAACTCAATGGATAACTTGCCCGTCAATTCTCAAGCATTGACGGGCAATTAACGGTGCAAATCGCTGGCCCTAAAAATCAGTTTTAGGGCCCACGCTACGTTAGTCAGTGGTGGGACGCGATAGCGTACGGTTGTCAGTTGAGCTTCTTAAAAATACCAACTTGTGTGGTTATGGCTGCAAAATGCAATACGAACGTTAGAAAGAAACACAAAAATAACTGATGTTTAGAATCAACGTTTGGTACCATTGGCCGGGTCCTTATAAGTTAGTGTTCTCAAGCCTATTCCGTGACAAGACTTAAGAAAGGATTTGAGCGTAAAATAGCCCTTCACTTTATGTTTTAAAGTTCCAATTACACTTTTTGGTGAAATTATAAGACATTTTAAAATTCTTTCCTCTCCTGTACAGCAAGCAGCAATAATAGTAGTAGTGACACGCCCCCCCCCCGGTTTTTTTTTTAACACGAAGGTAAATTAGCTGTTCCGAATTGCCATTCAATCTTTTCGTTTCTTATTTTTGTTGAAACTTAAGGGGGGCATGAAAATATTGTTTTAAAATATTGTTTTTGGTTCGGGTAGGCGAAATAAAGTTTGGGAAACCCTGTGTTAGACGATACTTAAATACCTTAAGTTGCGCTTAATCCTGCACGTTTAATTGAAAATTCATTTATAACGCTTTATTCGCGACAATGCGTCCCCCCGAATCGTGCTATAATTTCGATGCCAAAATCAACATTAAACATCTAACAGATAATACTAGTTTCCGAACGTCCCCGCGGCACATCAGAGCGCGAACATGGAGTCCTGGTCGTCCTTGTTGATCTGGCGGTGGCGCGGGGTTTGTTGCGGGGTGCCGGTACCGGTGCCGGGGCCGGTACCGGTGCCAGTACCGGTGCTGGTACCGGTGCTGGCGGGGGCGCCGGCCGGGGGCAGGGCGTCGGCGGCGGCCGCGCGGGAAGCGAGGAACTTGTCGAAATCGCTGCTCGTTACGCTCTCAGTGGCGCCGTTGGCTTCTGATGCCGCCTGGATGTCATAAAGATATTTATTAAAAAAGCTAACACATCTTTATATAAAAGAAACATTTCTGTCTCTTCATTGGTCTTTCTAATGCGGGTTTACGTCACACCTGGCCATAATGGCTGCGCGTACGGAAAAAGCCACTTTCTGGCCAAGTGTAGACATAAAATGATTTACACAACACGGGAGGTAATAAAGAAAGCCCTCGATCGCATATTTACGTCCCTCGCTTGCAGCTTGGGCTGCAAACTTCTGCGATCTCGGCCTTTCTTTGTATTACCACCCTAGTTGTGTAATGTACTAAAATTATACCACATATATATAAATGTATATATGTGACGTTCCGCAGGAAAAGGTACCTTATGGAGGGTCGGCACTTACGTCGTGTAGCATCAAATTAATATAGGAGTGCCGTTAATAACAGCGTAAGCGCCTACCCGCCATAAGGTACCTTTACCTGCGGAACGTCACATATATATATACATACATACAAATAAATGTAAGCTAACACAAATCAACCTAGTCTTAGATCAGGGTTTTCGTTGGGGGTTAGTCCGTGAAACGATAGATGAGGGTTCCTATAGCTACGTAACGTATAGGGGTCGATTTCAGTGGATTAGCCATATAGCAAGAGTAACAAATGCTACGGGCCCCACGGATTGGGGGGCCCCGCGCTCCAACGCCTGTCTGACCGTAAAAAATATGAATTTAGATAGGAACGTAAAAATAACTTGCATGCCTTAAGCGCGGAGTTTTTTTCACTAGTGTTCAAGCAAAATAGTACATTACATAACTAGGGTGGTAAAACAAAGGCCGAGATCGCAGATGTTTGCGGCCCGAGCTGCAAGAGACGGACGTGTATATGCGATCGAGGGCTTTCTGTATTACCTTCCGTGGTGTATATCATTTTATGTCTGGGTGTATTTTCGAAAATGTCAATTCTCTGTCATGACATATTGGCGAATACTGAGAAGATTCTGCCTTACTACAATTGACACTTTTGGTTACAACGTAGAATCCGTCAAGTTCTACCAAGTAACCAACGAATGCCAGTCTAGTGAGGAGGAATCTTTTAAATATTTGTGGGCAGAGAAATTATGTATTTGAAAATATACCCGTCTACACTTGGCCAGAAAGCGGCCTTTTCGGGCGGAAAAGGCCACTTTATGGCCAGGTATGGCATAAATATTTAAAAAAACTAACACAAATCAACCCAATCCTAGATCAGGGTTCCTTTGGGGTTGGTCCGTGACACGATAGATGAGGTCCATGGCTACGTATAGACGTCAATTTATATTTTCGACTGCGGCGGTTTTTTTCACTCGTGTTTCAGCAAAAATATAGTAGCAAGTGGTGGTGATCACAGTTAAAATTTTTATAAACGATAAATGGTATCGAGACTACGCATGATTTAATCAAAAGCTGTCTTCACTCGATACGGTCCTTCGCGGTAAAAATTGGGACACAAATGAATAAAAAAAAACGCTGGAAAAACGTCAGAAATCGACCCATAAATAAACTTTAAAGTTTCTTGTTTTTCTTTTTTTTGACAAATCAAATCTTATTTGGGTAAGATTTTCGAAATCAGTGGTCCGCGGCTAAATAAAGGTTAAGAACCCTATCTTATAATATACTCTAGATCTAGACTTTGTTTGGAATGAGGGTGTTTAGAAATCATAAACCCACCAGCTGGCAGCATGGTGGCGAAAGGTCTTTTTGACAGTAGGCGTCAAGATCCACCAATCACACCACTTGATTTTGACATCTACTGCCAAATAGACCTTTCGGCACCCTGCTGCCAGCTGGTGGATTTCTGATTTCTAAATACCCTCATTAAATATGTTTTGACCACGATATACAAAGTGGGGGTGGTGGGTGCAACTGCCAGGACCCAGCGTTGTTTATTTAGTTTAGACACATGAGGAGTAAAGGTTATATGCCTATAAAATGCGATAACATTATGGTGACATAAAAATCAAGGCTGGAATTTGTGTTTTAAGCGGAGTGCCGTAATATGAAAATAAAAGCTTTAAGAGTGAAATAAAACAAAAGATGTAAAAACAATTACCAATCAGAAGCGAAAAAGAAAGTCTTAATGAAAATAATAGATACTGTTTTACTTCACTAATGCACATAATAATAAATGATAAAATTATAGAAACACACCTTCTCTTGGGCCAGCCAAGCAGCGATTTCGTCAAACTCTCTTTGGTCCATTTCAGTGGGCTGTATAAAATAAAATAAAACATAACTACTAAAGAAAATAAATATAACAAATGATTAGAAAATACATAGACAAACTGCTTTCTAATTGATAACCCTTTTTTATTTTAAAGTTATTTCAACAGACAGAAATAAAAACGGAGAGAAATCACAAATAAATAAGTATTACTCTTAAGAGGAAACAGGAGGGCAGTTTTTCCATACAAACGTAGTCCCCTGTTTCCTCCCTGGATAATGCCAGTAGAGCAATAATTTTTTGTCCAAAAATCTATGGCTACTATTGATATGTTCCTATGTTTTCCTTTTTACGATAAATTGATTCTCAAAAGAGATATTAACCTTCAAAAACCTAAAAAAAATGCCAGATTTTCCGCTGTGTTCACACATCCGGAAAACAAATTTGACTAGATTATTAAAAAAAAGGAAAACATAGGAACACGGCCAAAGCCTTTCTTTAATGTTTAATGAAAAAGTTAGTTAAACAGGTTAAGCTTTGGGGAAGAAATCAGGGGACTACGAAACGTTGTTTTCATGAAATTTTAATAGGTATTTTCGGTCCAAGCTGCAGTTGTCTCTATCGCGCTCTGCGGGGGAGAGGCGGGCAGTGCGGGACAGCGACACATTTTACAAATACCTAATTTTCAATTCTCTCGACCTTACTGTTTCCTCTTAATAGAAAAATATGGCACCCGTATTTTTTGTTTTATCAAATTATAAAAAATCGACAAAGTTCTACTTCCGGACTGGAGGCTTGTGACGTCACTCCTAGGTGAAAATTGTACCAAAGAGTGTCGTCATTTTTTGTTTGTCAATTGTACAATATGTTTTAATTTAATAATCTAACTGACGGACTAAACAGTTTTTTTAGTAGTATGTAGTAGTAAGTAGATATGACCCCCCCAAGGTGGCCCGGCCAGCGACCCGGTTCGACCCCAGGGAACGCCACGGCCCCCACTTGATACGACTTTTGCCACGCCCAATTCCCAGTTGTCAGGCTTCAAAAAAAAAGAATAAAAGGAGACATGATTAATTAGTGGCTTACCGCGGGCTGTCCCTGCGTGGCACGTTGGTTGGCGGCGGACGCCAGTCCGGTCGACGTTTGCTCCTCCAAGTTAGCGGCGTAACTGCTTCTGTATATCAGTTCAATTAATCTACTGGATGCCTCTGGTTAGTCTGATTTACTAATGTTTCGCGTAAAAATTATCGTCATAATTTTGTACTGCACAATGTTACTTGTAAGAAAAATCTTTTGGTATTACTTTTCTGGAACAGATACGTTTTTGCTTATTCCTTGTGCTGGTTAAAGCTAGAACCCTGAATTTTCAATTTAATAAATAATTTCTTAAATAACTTCAAAACTATTGATAGAAAAATAAAAAATATACATATGTATTTGAGATTCTGACAGTGTGCCCTTACATTTAACATGTCACACGATATAGTTCGCTAACTTTTTTATTTTTTAGTTGACCCCCAAAAGTGGCCTCCACGATTAAAATTTATATATTTTCGTGACATGTCCGTGTTTGAGTCATTAACCTTAATATATGTACCAAATCAACTCAATCGGACTAGTACTTTCGGAGCAAATTGGCTGTGACAGACAGACACACGAGTGATCCTATAAGGGTTCCGTTTTTCGTTTTGAGGTACGGAACCCTAAATAGTACATTGTGTATCTAGGGCGGTAAGTAAGGAATTACAAACGAGCGTTTGTTATAAGCCCGAGGTGAAACCGAGGGCTTTAATAACACGAGTTTGTAATTCCTTTACCGCCTGTGGCACACACAATGTTTTTCATCACACTCGACTCACAAAAAAAACCCGCTTTCTAGCCAAGTGAGGACATAAAATGATGTACACAACACGGGAGGTAATAAAGAAAGCCCTCGATCGCATATCTACGTCCCTCGCCTGCAGCTCGGGCCGCAAACTTCTGCGATCTCGGCCTTTCTTTGTATTACCACCCTAGTTGTATAATGTACTATTTTTGCAAAGCTATGTTTGTAGGAGTGTACTGACCCGGTCTTGTTGTTGTCGTAGCTGACGTTGCGCGACTGCGCGAACATGTCGAATTCGTCCTTGGAGCTGGCGGGAGACTTGTCCGGCTGCGCGTCTTTCACCGCTGCAATACATTTCAAAAATAATTTTGCTGCGCGTACGGAAAAAGCCGCTTTCTGGCCAAGTGTAGACATAAAATGCTGTACACAACACGGGAGGTAATAAAGAAAGCCCTCGATCGCATGTTTACGTCCCTCGCCTGCAGCTCGGGCCGCAAGAAAGGATCTCGGCCTTTCTTTGTATTACCACCCTAGTTGTGAAATGCACTATTACGCCACACCTGGCCATAAAGTGGCTTTTTCCGTACGCAAAAAGCCACTTTCTGGCCAAGTGTAGACGGGTAGATTTCAGAGCGTTTCAACCGCCGTCATCACCAATCCCGATATTATGCTGACATATTTTTAAAAATTACATATGTTTTGATCAAAACATGAAAATAGTAGGTACTACTTTCGGATTTTATCAAAATAATGGGATACATTCTTAAAGTAAATCGCCGAAATTTCGGGATTGGTGATGACGGCGTATGAAACGCTGTGAAATCCACCCAGACATAAAATGATGTACACAACACGGGAGGTAATAAGGGATAGCCCTCGATCGCATATTTACGTTCCTAGCTTGCAGCTCGGGCCGCAAATGCGATCTCGGCTTTTATTTACATCATTTTATGTCTACACTTGGTCAGAAAGCGACTTTTTCCATAGGCATAGCGTGCGGAAAAAGCCACTTTATGGCCAGGTGTGGAGAAATATGTCTGCGACTCATTCATCTGTCTCCATACATTTAGTATGAAAAAGGGCCAGATGAATGTGGTGACCGCAGACATATTTCTGGAGAAATGCCCTGTGGCATAAAAAATCTTTTTTTTATTTTAGAATATTTTTATATTAAGTTATAAAATGGTATGACTCTCATTAATTGTTACTCACTTAGCTTGGTAATGTCAGGAACATCGTCACTGAGGTCGATCAGGGCATCGTCCTCGTTTTTCTTTGCTAGAATAAGAAGGAAACAATATAAAAACTAATAAGTAGATTATTGTAACAAATAACAACAGTTGGACAAATAAAACACTTCCGTGGCAGATAGAGAGGTAAAAATTGAGACACATGTTGTTTTTAAAAGGCAGTACGGTTGCACTAAGAAATGATTTTTGAAATTAACCCATTCATTGCCGTGAATTCGCGTCACTCGATTTGTTAATCGTAATGCCGCAGACGCGAATTCGAGTCTTTATTTGTTTTGCCATTTAAAGCTGGTAATAACAGTAAAAAAAAAACTGATACTCAAAATGTACTTTACTTTTGATGGAAAATACTCTTTGCTTGCTGGTTTCTGATTTAGTAGACTTAAAATTATTATATTTTTTTACGCGGGTGCCGAAGACGCGAATTCGCTTCACTCGATTTGTTAATCGTAATACCGCGGACGCGAATTCACGTCGTTAAAAGCTTTATGTATGCCGCGGACGCTAATTCGCGTCACTCGATTTGTTAATCATAATGCCGCGGACGCGTATTCGCGTCGTTAAAATCTGTATGGATGCCGTGGACGCGAAAACGCGTCGTTAAAAGCTGAGTGTATGCCCCGGACGCGAATTCGCGTCGTTAGAAACTTTATCTGTGTGCCGCGGACGCGAATTCGCGTCGTTAAAAACTTTATCTGTATGCCGCGGACGTGAATTCGCGTCGTCGCTTGCAAGGCGCCGGCACTGCGGGGAAAGTAGGAATATGAAGCGTCGGCAATGAATGGGTTAAGCTTTTGAAGCGAAAGCGAAGGACGAAATTTTGTATGAAAGTCAGCGATCCACGCAGATGAAGTTTATTTTTCGACTTACGCGTATCGGCAGACGGTACGCCCATAGCCGCTCCCAAGATGGCGGAAGGAGTAGCACCACCCGTGGCTGCATTTCTATACGTAAAGGAAACAAAAATTGAGTTAGTTATTATTTCATACATTAATTGTTATAAGTTATTTTGTTTGTAGGAAAGTAGAGGTCTATAAATCAGGATTGAACCCATCGCTTCGCTCTGGATTCAAAGTATGCTCTCGCCGTAAAGCGACGCTCAGGATCCTATTGTAGAATCCTTTGCTTCGCTTATTCAATTTACGCCTGACCACATCTCCTCTCCGCACCGCTCCGCCTCAATGGAGTCGCAGCCTAAGAATGACGTTTTTTTGTGTCAGATGCCAAAATCTTTAGTTCACTGAGCCACGTTAGATTAGTGTTATAGGTAACTGATATACGAGGGGTGATCAAACAGTAATTATAACAAGTATGAAAAAATAGACATATGTATATCTTAGTATTTTTATTATTTATGCCACACCAGACATAAAATGGTGTACACAACACGGGAGGTAATAAAGAGAGCCCTCGATCGCATATTTACGTCCCTCGCTTGCAGCTCGGGCCACAAACTTCTGCGATCTCGGCCTTTCTTTGTATTACCACCCTAGTTGTGTAATGTACTATAAATTAACTCTATTTTAGACTCAGTCAGACATAAATTATTAATCCATTGTTTATTTTTACTTCCCAATTTAAATAAAATCTTATAGTTGTCAAAATATGGTGTCCGAAATCTCTTCATATCATCTATCTCAAATTCATTGATAAAGGCGTGCATGTTTTTAAAGATCAAAGAATGAATTCCAATACATATAGTTTGGTCTTAAATATACTACAAGTAACTTATTACCTACTTTGAGTTCACCAGCTCGAATGGCACCCATGGCAATGAGGGTGTTTAGAAATCATAAACCCACCAGCTGGCAGCAGGGTGGCGAAAGGTCTTTTTGACAGTAGGCGTCAAGATCCACCAATCACTCCACCTGATTTTGACATCTACTGCCAAATAGACCTTTCGCCACCCTGCTGCCAGCTGGTGGGTTTATGGTTTCTAAACACCCTCATTCGAAGACTTGAACCTATCAGAGCCATTCAAAAGTAGCATTCAAGTTCGCTAATAGTTATATTTTTCTTTGAACTGTATATTCGCAACCTCCTTATTTTTTAAAGTTAACGGCTATGGCTTAAAAAAATCACTATAAGGACTTTTATTATTTCTCTAGGTCACAGTGATAAGGCTAAATTTCATATGTAGTAACAATTCTTTCGCTATCCACATCAGAACTTAGCCCACAACGCTTCAAACATCCACTAAAATACGCTTTCATTTTACTAATATCGTTGATAGCGTTCTCTTTGTTTAGCTGTCACAGAAAAACAAATGAAGGTAGGTAAGTTTTTACTCATTTATTTTCATGATAATAAGGGACACTGCATGGCCTCTATTCAGAAAATATAATTGGGTAGGTACTTGACTGTAACTGAAATTTGTAAAAATTATATAAGATCCTGTTAAATAAGAATAATAAGGAAATATGTTCCAGTTTTGAGTTTGATATCTAACGTGTAACTTTTTTATGAGGCTCCAAAGTTGTGTGGGAAAGTCCATTTTAAAAGTATAAAATTATTAAAAACTATGAATACCATTAAATAGCTCATAAAATTTATGGTAACTTTTGTTATGAAACCGTTACAATAAACGCAAGTTTCAACATAGTTGTAGAACAAAGTTATTGATTTCCCCAAACAACGTATATGAGTAGTGACGTCACTATATAACGGGCTTCAGTAGGGAGCGTTTCGGCACGTATTTGGGAAAGTCTAAAAATGTGATTTTAACATTGTAGTATCTCGGTGAGTTTTTATGATATTGAAGTGGTTTTTTCACTAATATTTCTATCATTGAGACATGTTTCTATAACATATCACAGAAAAAAGTTGTCTAGTAGCCAATTAGGACACAGGAACATATCCATTATAATTACTTTTTGATCAACCCTCGTAGATTATGTGTATTCGGGTCATGTCGATGTGGCCTGGGTAATGGGCGTCTCACTGCGCTCCGCGGGGAGTCGTCTGTATGCCGTCTCCAGGGACGTAATTGAGAGGGTAGGGTAGCCTTGACAACCACATATAGCTTGTATGTTGAAACGCGAGTATATTTTGCTATACACTTAACCCTTAAATGCATGATTTTATGTATAACTTTTTAATCAATTGAAATAGATGTGTCTTGTTGTATAGATTGAAAAAAAATCATCAAAAAAAGCACTTTCCATACAATATACGATGCAGATATACATCATTATGCATTTAAGGGTTAAGGATAATGGGTAAAAGAAAAACCGATTTTCAGCTAGCATTAATGAGCGTCAGGATGATTGGATCACCAGATTTCTAATTTCAGCGAGATACAAATTATTTTTTATTTAATCAATACATAACTTATATTAAGTCAGGTGCAACATGGGGATCATAAATATTGTAAGTTCATATTGGGTCCGGTTCTTTATCCATCACGAAAAAAGGTTTTTTATGCCACACCTGGCCATAAAGTGACTTTTTCCGCACGCTACGCGTACGGAAAAAGTTGCTTTCTGGGCAAGTGTAGACATAAAATTATGTACACAACACGGGAGGTAATAAAGAAGCCCTCGATTGCATATTTACGTCCCTCGCTTGCAGCTCGGGCCGCAAACATATGCGATCACGGCCTGTCTTTGTATTAACACCCTAGTTGTGTAATGTACTAAACCGGCTTACTTTTTACCGACTTTCAAAATAGCGGAGGTATTTAATTTACCTATATTATGTTACGCGATATTTTCCCCAATAGGACACTTTATATGGGGATGACGACTGGGTTAAAACTATATAATTCTAATTAGTCCGTCAGTTAGATTATGGAAAAATATGGGACAGGTATTTTTTGGTTTATCAAAATATTAAAAATCGACAACGTTATAGATAATCAAACTTCTGGAGTGGGGGCTTGTGACGTCACTCCTAGGTGAAAATTGTACCAAGGAGTGACATCACTCGAAACTTCTAAGCACTCTATCCTCGTCATTTTTTGTTTGTGAAACAAAAGAAAAAATACGTGTACAATATTTTTTAAGAATCTAACTGACGGACTAAACAGTTTTGTTTAGTCGTCTAGCCCATTGAATACCTGTTGTTGAGAAGTCGGGCGTGACGCAACAGCAGGTTGTTGAGCTGGTCGTTGGCGTGCAGGAGGGCGCCAGTCAGCGGCGACTCGCCCAGTCGCGCGACCAGCTCCGCGACGCGCGTCTGCATCGCACGCAGTGTGTCTGCCAGCTCCTGAACAATATTACAATAGGCTACTTTCAGACAGATCAAATAAGTTACTTTTTATGAAGTATCAAAACGCTCAGATAGTATGAAGTTTGTATGGAATAAAAGTGAAATGACGTCATTTTAATCAAAAATCAAATCATCTTCTTATTTATAGGTTTTGATCTTTTAAAAATCGTTTAAAACGCTAAATAGGTGATGTTTAGTTCATTTTTGCAAATTTTCGAAAGCTGATTTAATGGCTAGCGTGTAGTAATTTATATTGACTACAGGCAAATACCCTATTTGTACTTGAATGTAGACGAATAGGGCTGCAAGTGACCCGATGATATCTACTATTCAAGCATCAAAATTTAGTTCGCGACCGAATGAAAGGTACACGAAAGGAACATGTCTAGTCACCTACTTATCCTCCAGTTGACCCAGGCAATTGTGGTTTTCAGAAATCATAAATCTCCCACCAGGCAAAGGCAACACCATGCCGAATGGTCCTTTTGACAGTAGATGTCCAGATCTCGTAGTGAGATTGGTGGATTATAATACCTGCTGCAGGACGGTTCGCCACCGCGCTGGCAGTTGGAGGATTCATGATTTCTGAAAACCTTCATTTTACTAGATCACCCGATAAAGACCAAGTTATTAGGGAATGAACAGAAATAAAGAGTGAGACAGACAGAGGACGTCACGACAGAGGACGGACGTTGGGCTAGTCAGTGTTGCCAAAGACAGATGAGTATAGTCAAACTTCGGCTGGCCGTTTAGGAGTGCGCATTTTTTTTTTGGGGAGAAATGCATAAAACTGCATACCACTACGTAACCTAAGGCCGTCGGGGGTACAGCCAGATGTTACGCATTGGTTATGTGGGGCTCTCCGCTCCAGAAGGGATTGTCCTACTCACTTAAACTCTGGGATGCTGCCTCGCCTGTGCCTTAATGGTGATGAAGCGGGATCGTGCGGGGTTTGGCCCCCTGGTCGTCGGACAGTCACCTGTCAGATGTATACTCACGTTGAGACTCACGTCGGACAGTCACCTGGTGACGTATACTCACGTTGAGACTCACGTCGGACAGTCACCTGGTGACGTATACTCACGTTGAGACTCACGTCGGACAGTCACCTGGTGACGTATACTCACGTTGAGACTCACGTCGGACAGTCACCTGGTGACGTATACTCACGTTGAGACTCACGTCGGACAGTCACCTGGTGACGTATACTCACGTTGAGACTCACGTCGGACAGTCACCTGGTGACGTATACTCACGTTGAGACTCACGTCGGACAGTCACCTGGTGACGTATACTCACGTTGAGACTCACGTCGGACAGTCACCTGGTGACGTATACTCACGTTGAGACTCACGTCGGACAGTCACCTGGTGACGTATACTCACGTTGAGCAGGTCGATGTCGCTCTGGTGCGTGGCGGCGGGCGGCTGCGCGGTCAGCTCGTTGAGCATGTCCGACATGACCGCCATGTTGCCCTCCACCACGGCCAGGTCGCCGCGCAGCTTGGCCGTCTGACTGTCGGACAGGGCCACCTGGCCAACACAAGGGTTAGTTGGGTCGCGACCCATATTATTTAGATTAAATCTACATCGACCGGTCGATGTAGATTTAATCTAAATAATATGATAACTAAAACTATCTTATCATATCGCGTTGCATGTAGCTACATGTAGTTCTATGTAGCTACAAGCCCATGTTTTTATGGATATCGTTCCGTACTCGTTTCAATGTATAATTTCAAAGTAGTGGGTCGAAACTCACTTTGGTACATAATTCAGGAGTACTAAGATGGAACGTTTGATCTAGGATATTGAATCACGAGTTCGAACGATAGTATTAAACATACTTAATCTGAGCTACAGTCACCACTTGAAAACTTTTAAATTATATCATATCATAAAGTGGGTTGTAAGCGGTACCCAAAAACGAAATAGCACGCACGAGTAAAGAAACAAATAGCATTACTCATGAAATTATCATTGTCCTAGCGCTTTTACTGTATCTTTTTTAGGATTCTATACTCCTGAACTAAAAGAACTAATAGGCTGAATTAGTTCCATTGACTGATTGAGCGAAATCGGAGCGTTCCGTCTTAAAACCAAGCGAAACAACTGTAATAAAACAAACTTGTATTCATATTGAAATGGGTCCTGCGTTTTGCCTACAAACGTTGCATCGAATTTTTATTTCGTCGACAACTTTTCCCTCAGAAACCGTAAAATGTTCTTGATTATTGAAAAAGCCATCTCAGTAACCGGTAGGTAGGTTAGCTTTGTTCTATATCAATCACAGGAAAAAAACTGCTTTAGGGAAACAAAAAAAATTACAAAATTATATTTCGGTGTAATGCAACAGTTCATAAAATGTTCGTCGGTGGTTCAAAGGTAACTTCAGTTTGGTAGGGTAAAGGGTGATTCAAATGCAAATTGAAGGGTAAATTATATACTTACAGTGCTAGGCGCGATCTCTGCTGGCACGTGGTTTGGGGACATCTGAGGGGGCACTCGCCCCGGAGACCCCACGGGCGCGTCACCGTCCGGCACGCTCTGCGAAGACTTTACAACGTAAATGTATAGTATTTGTAGAATAACCCACCCACAACCAAAAAGCCAAAGCGAACTACCATAAGGATATCAGGATTATATCCCAGTTTGAAGGCGGCATTATACTAGCGTTTAAAATTTCTCAAATGCGGAAGATAGTACGGTAAGTTTTCTTCAAAGTCAAAGTCAAATGATTTATTTGTAAACATAGGTTTGTAGGTGTTACATTGAAATTGTTATAATTATGTATCACTGTTTCGTCACAGGGCATACAAATATTTTGAGTCAAGAAATCCTCAATTTATTCCATGACTTATTTAAGATGAGACATTATGTCCATATATATATCCACGTAGTTTATACTAAAAAGAAAATAAAATGCACACAACAGCAAAGAATATCAAATAATTTGGCTAAGTGACAGGTAGTCAAAAGCAGCACATGTCTTAGCTTACCCTTTGAGGTGTGAATATAGGCGCCATAGCATCTAAATCGGTCATCGGAAACTCCACTCCTTTTGTACGCAGCTCGTTATATACTTGGCCGACACCCTGAAATGACAAAACTGGTGAAAATTGGAAACTTGTCTCGAATCATAGAGAAAAAACAGGCTATAACGACGAGCAATTGAATAGCGCGATGTACGATTTCTATAGCAAGTGAACAGGCGCCATCTCTTAGACGATTCGCGTGCATAGTTGCAGGTACCTTCTCGATTAGAGCGCCCGAACATTGGGCCACTCATGGCGGCCACAAGGCTGCGTGCTAGCTTTTTCATACATTTTGTATGGCATCGGCGCACACCGGGCGTTCGAGTGTTTGGGCCACAACACAAGCTGCAAAGTAGCGCGCGCTCACGACTTGCGGCTGCGTTTACTGGCTCGCGTCGCGCGCACACTCGGCCACAGTCGCCGGCACCGCGTTTCACGTACGCCACAAGTGACCGGTGGTAGCGTGTAGTGGCCTTACCGAACCACTTGTGGTCGAGTTTATCGTTTGTCGTAATTAGGGCTCCCGCTACACGTGCTACACGCCGAAACGGATACCCGTGTTCTTGAGACCGGCGGTACTAAGAACCCGGATTACACAAACCCGCCGGGTACCGAAAACGTTTCTCAGAAACGTTTCCGGTACCCGTACCCGTTCTACGTGTCGGCGGGTACACGTGTATTTAAAACCGGCCCGAACGGGTACGAACGAACCGAAACAGTCGGAGTCAAGGCACACAATATCTACTATTTAATGCTGACTTCAGATGAACTCTTTTGGCGTACGAATGTTTAATAATAGTTTGTAACCGTGTTGGAAAATCATATTTAGCCAACTACTTAAAATATGTTTTTTATATAAATCGAAGTAGGCATCGTTATTCTACATTGTCTGCTGTATTTTATTCTAAATCTGCTCGTACTTAGTTTAGAAACTTTATTCTGATGTGTTAGGTTTTGATTTAATAAAATTAAAACCTATTGCGTCTTATCTAAGTCAATTAATTAAAAACAACATTTTATTTATAATGGCATATCAGATATGTGACGAATATGGTTTGCAGATATACTAAAATATCAATTAAAAATAACAGTTTAGAATATAATTATGAATTACTTCGCAAAAACAACAAACATCTGCCAATGGCGCAAAAAAGATAAACATAAGCGCCATTATCATGTGATTATTCATAACTGAATTTCACCCGAGAACCACAAAAGTCCATGTTACCTTAGTTAACTTGCGATAAGATTGCTTATTTCTTTAAGATAAATCCTAAAATTGGTAATCATTCAAGTTTACTTGAGTGACTTTCACAATAGAATTAAGGTAATAAACTTGAACGCCGAACGCCTTTTTGTCTGACGAAACGAAGCGAACAAAGAAGCAGGTTCCCAAACCATCATCACAAGTACGACTACCAATTATAAGCTTTATGTCGTAGCAATAAGGTTAAAACTTATGCACCAAAAATTTCAACAAACCCCGGCAAAATCTTAAAAGATTAGATAAGTAAATGTTTTCTATTGATTTGGAGCCGCATCGCACTAACAAGTAGTTTACTATGAAAAAAGGCAGAGCAAAAACAATTAGAATGAACAAGAAATGGGTAAGATTTTGGAAATAAGGTACCTAGTCTAGTTGTTTTTTAGTACCTATGATTCCAGTTCCAGAGTAATACAGTTTCGTTGCAAGTTATTTTAAAATCGTTTTTTTTTGTTTAGTTGTGTTTGGTTTTGTTGTTATATACTGTTAATGCGATAGATTGTTATTAAATGTTAAAAAAATAGAAGAAATTGGGTGTGGAATTTTGCCACAAGAGTCGATGACAAAGCTTATTGCTCATTGTTCAATTATCGCACAAACAACGAGATTTCTTGTAATATTAATCAGGACTACTATATAGACGACAGGAGCGATTGGAATACATTTATTAACAATTCACCATAAGTCAACAAACCCGACGACCACCGAGTAAGTACAATTATTTAACTATTTTATTTATCTAAAAAAATATATAAACGTAACTCTATTTTGTATAAATAAATAAACCAGCCAGTGCGAGTCGGATTCACGCACGAAGGGTTTCCGTACCATTTCTGTATCTGTTGTTATAGATGCTACAGAAATACATAATCTGTGAAAATTTTAACTGTCTAGCTATCACGGTTCATGAGATACAGCCTAGGGACAGACAGATAGACAGACAGTGGACTCTTAATAATAGGGTCTCGTTTTTACCCTAAAAAGTGCTAGTATTTGAACTTCGAAGTCTTATATAAAAATGTCTACTCGTATTCTATGCAAAAACTACCTGCTCTTAAAAGGCCGAACCCTTATAGCCCAATAGACTGTTTATTGACTTTCGGCTTTACATATTTATACACCACGGAATAAGATATGCTCGAAACTTATACGTATTGTGTCTATTAATTTGTAGCTCGAACCACGATTTGTACCTTCGCTACTCGTTAAGGACGGATCCGGAGACACGGGTAGATAAGATCCGTTTCTTCGGGTACCCGTGTACCCGTGGAAACGGATCTTAATTACACGTTTCCTAATTACCCGTGCGGAACGGGCCAGAAAACCGTGTCCGTGTTACTCAGAAACGGGTAATAGAAACGTTTACACGAAACCCGGACACGAGCGCGAGCCCTAGTCGTAATGTGCGGGCGCCCTTATGGTATAACTTACCTGAAGCTCTGGTTGGCTGGAAAAGGCATCAGCCCAGCATTGGATGAGACTTAGCACTTTCTCTTGAACCACGGTTGGAGGATCATTCTTAGGCCCAATCAGTTTTACCTTTGGACAAAATTTACTATTAGAGTCACGTTACACTAAATTATCCATACTTTACAAAGCCTGCTATTGTCCGTCTGTTACCTATCTCGCTTAAACCGCTAGAGCGATTGTAATAAAATTCGGTAGGTATACAATAGAAACAGAACACTTTTTACTCCGGTAAATTGTGAAGTTTTTATGGAGGCGCGATAGTTAATACAACGCCGTAGTGAATCTATAGCAAAAATTTCTTGCTTTTTCATTAACTCTGAACCTACAGTTTTGAAATTACCTAGAAATCTTTAACAAACAATATCTTTATTGCAAATTCTAGTCCGGCATTCTAAAACAAAGTTTAAAATAACCATTTATTTAACACACAAATTACAAATAGATACGAGATTAATTCATGTGTTGATTTCATTTATAATTAAATATACAAAACAGCTGACAAAGAATGTTAGTTAAAAACAAAAACCAGTTTGTTATCAAAACGAGTTTTTTTATTCAACGCAATTTAGAACTGTTGCACAATGTTATATGAACCACGAATATGAAATGTTTCTTTATCGTACTAGTAAACAATATTTCGTCTTATTTAAAGGCGGTTTTTTTGTGTTACATAATTATTATCTGTAACTCTTTTTATTAACAAATGTTTACTTTCAACTATACAGTGGTCTAAATTTTCTAACTGCAATCTGAATCTCCAGTGCTGTCCTAGTTGTAGACAAGTTTCTAACCACAAATTGCATTACAATACTTAAGACAGCTGTGAAAAATCAGATTGTACCATTGTGTTAGTGCGTAGTATGGAGAAAATTCCAAATGGGCCGATTTCTTAAAGGGATTTATTACCATAGACCCAGGCCCGGTTTTAGGGGGGAGGGAAATTAAAAGTTTAAAACACTAGTTCCAAAATAATGTCTACGTTTTAAAATACTATGCTTACGCAGAAGATAAGAACTTCAAATAGGTTTGAAAGTATGTTAGACTGTAGATATATATAAAAAACTTAGGAGTTCTTTTTTCACTCCATTTGATTTTTACTGAAATATTTTTAGATATCACGAAGCCTTTAACTTCCTTTCCCCTTGTCACATTTTGTGGACTGTTGTGGCCTAAGTTCAGCAAAGACGAACTACTGTATCACATGTTCGCTAGGTACACTCCCCACTTCGGTTCGAGTGTCCTTGCACGCCGATGAATAACTCCCGTGGTGCCGAGGTTTTGCCGAGGCATGCCTACCGCCACGAAGACCGATAGTTGCAACAGCTCAAAGAGAACGCTTTATATCTCAAAAAATAGTACCCAAATAGTACCCTAGGGCCCTAAAATTTTATTTCTCTAGCTATCGTAGAAGCCGAGATATAGTGAGCTCTTTCTATAAGGAATTCCCGGGTACGCCAGCTTGACGGTGTGAAATTTTGTACACCGTTAAGTTATGGAATATCTCGGCTTCTACGATAGCTAGAGAAATAAAATTTTAGGGCCCTAGGGTACTATTTGGGTACTATTTTTTGAGATATAAATCGTTTCCAAAAACAAAGCCGTTCCAGAGATACAAACGGTGTACGCCAGCTTGACGCCCGGTAGCGTACACCGTGAACAGGCCTTATATTTCGAAAAGTTTAAGGGTACTATTTTTTTCACCTAGGTATTTCGTCGGTACTATTTGGGTACTATTTATTGGCTGCATCAGATTCTGAATATCTTTACGGTGTACGCTATCTTGACGGACACCAAGTTGTAGACCATCCACATCCACCGATGTGATCGTGATCGACCATCAGTCATGACATGAGGGAGCGACCACAAAGAGAGACTGCGGTTTACATGCCTAAGGGTTTAATCTCCAAAATCCTTTCCTAGTGCATCTTTACGTTTACGTAAAGAACATGTCTTTCAAATTTCGTCACTGCTATCTGCAGTGTGGCTTTACGAGTATAATATCATCACAGCATAATAGCAGTAATTATTCTTCCTAAAATAGGTACATTGCGCCGAGCGCGGGCTTGTATGTGTGCGCTCCGTGAACGAATACACTACAGGCAAAATGTCATAATAGAATGCCCCAGTACGGATCACACTGTCTGCGCCTCGACCTTGACTATGTTTCGCGCGCTCCTAAACGGCCGAAGTTTGATTACTTCTCTGTATTTATACTTTACCTACGTTATCTGTCAGTACCTTACAGTGGCGTGGCGTCAAATATATTCTTAGTAAAGCCGGACCAGATTTAGGCAGGTATCCATATGTTATAAAATAGGCAAGCCGATGGGAATCGGGTTTTATGAACGCCACGCCACTGGTACCTTAGTTACAGAACAGTTTATAATAGCGAAATGAAAGTTCTCGGTCATGCGTTTGTATGCTTCGTCGCAATTACGCTCTAGTAGAGCGATCGATGCGTTCCTCAGTTTACTTAAATAAATGTATATTTATCGAAGTTGTAATATACAATAGATGCATTCATGGAAGACTTAGGAATGATATCAGGGCATTTCTCCAGAAATATGTCTGCGGTCACCTCATTCATCTGGCCCTTTTTCATACTAAATGTATGGAGACAGATGAATGAGTCGTAGACACATTTCTGGAGAATAGCCCATCAAGCAAAATCAAAAAGATATAGGTAAACATATTTCGTTTTTATATCTTTAGTTATTAACCTAATCAAAATCACTTTCTGTAAGTGGGAAAAGCGGAAGCATTAGGGAATTGCTTAGGATTCAAATAAATACTAGTTAAGTTAATGCGCATTGTCAAGATAACAGCAGTTTTCTAAAAAACTAATTCGACGAATATTTTTCAATAGATAAGGTAAACGTCCGAGTTCTCGACACTGACCCAGTAGCTGCCATCTTGAATGTTAAGTCATTAGCAATCGAGGTGACAGCAGGGTGTCGACTATTTGGGCATTAGCGTGTCGAGCATCAGGACGTTTACCTTGTCCTGTTATAATATGTTGCCTTCGTTTTTTAAAATAACTTGACTTTGGGCTGTGAATACTTTATGCTTTCGTTTTCTTTTTGTGAATACTTTATACTTTCGTATGAAAGTGCAACCAAACGCCTTAACCAGTATCAAATAGTATTAAGATACTTATTTGGTTTAAGAAATCAATAAGCCGTTTTAATCCAATTAACTAAACTGTCTGCATCACTGTATTGCAAGTATAGGGTAGTGCCAAAAGTACGTAACCATTTTATTACTTTGTCACGGTAAGATAAAATACTGTGTTAGTTTGTATGCAATGCAGATTTAGTAATTACTTACCTACCGCCCGTAGTAAGTACAAAATTTTACGTCTCCCCTCCCCATGAAGTGGGATTTTCCGCACACGTAGCGGGCGGTTATGGCCACTTTATGGCCAGGTGTGACGTAAAGCTTTTGTGATATGGTTGGTAGCAAAAACACAAAATTGTTCCTGACTTATTTAGATTTTCGTACACCTTTACTCATTCATTATGTACCCTTCCTTTTTGCTTTGTCTTAGTCGAGTAAAATATGTCGCATAAAAAATATACGATTTTAATTTCATTTTCACTAATAGGCCGAAATCCGACTGTAGATAACTTTACTTGATCCAGTACAAGATCAATGCGAACTTTAGTGCACACCTCAAAATAATAATATACAAAGGTCAGAGTAGTATTAATAGTAGATGTAAACAACAGACAATCTTATCCCTAAAGTGCGATCTCTTCGAGATAGAGATGTGCCATTCCCGGGAATATTCCCCATACAAAGTGGGGAATATTCCCGGGAATGGCACATCTCTACTTCGAGAAAACCTTGAGTAGCTGAGTTTTCAAAATAAATAAAATAATCAACTGATAACAGTAAGTGACTACTGTTTGTTACAAAAGTAAACAGGATGATTCGGGAGGGTGTTTCGCTTGAATGCGATGGTGAACCATCCATTAAGATTTACTGAATCCATAGGGTTAATCCTCTCACGTCTCCCGAAACACCCTGTATGGGCTCAACAGAAAACGAAAAACAAGTTCTACACTACCACATGACAGAGTTTGAGTTTGAATTTATTTCCTCAAGTTTCTTGTGAACAAAGTATTGTGGTCCCTGTTTTTTATTACACCTTTTTAATGGGCCTAGTGGGTAGGACACATGCACACATGCTAAGAGAAAATAAAAACAAATGGACAAAGGACATAACAGAATGGACTCCTAGAGTTCAAACAAAAAGAAAAGGAGGAAGGCAAAGAAAACGATGGTCCGATGAACTTAAAAAAATAGCAGGCCCATTATGGCAGCAAACTGCTACAATAAGAGAAGAGTGGAAAAAGCTCGAGGAGGCCTTTGTATCGCAAAGACACGCCGACACTCAATAATGTGATATTGCTATATTAGAGATAAAATCAATGTATATTATAATGTTGGCAATAAAGGATATAAATAAAAAATATGCAGCCTAGGTTGCCCATATTTTTGTAACTAACTTTTTTCCTGTTTCTGTTAGTCAAGTAGGGTTACAAATTGTTGAGTCTCTGTTTATAATGTGACTCATAATTTGATAAAGGTATCTTTAAACTTGAAAGGTGACATCCTATTATTAAATTATACATATCTTTCCACATCGCCTATCAGACAAAACATGATACAAATTTATCAAATTTATGAATCAGCAGTTCACTGACTTTACCATGTTCATTATCTAATACAGGTAAGCTTAAAGTTTGCTTTGCCAAATTAATAATATTTGGGATGGTGGGGTATTCCTGGAGGGAGCTATTTTCAAGTTTTGCCCCTGTTTTCTAAAGTAGAACTACTAATCTATCATAAGGTACAAGACCTTACTTAGTATTCGTAACGTAACAGGTATATGCTTTATAATGAAACCCTTGTTCTTCGTACATAACTGAGTTGGTTCACCTTGTTTTGGCATAATTTTATTTGTCCGACCGAATGTTCAATTTGCCCGAATACTATTTACGCATAATTGTTATTTTACAGATAATATTGATTTTTCAGAATAATTATAAAAGAAACCTAACCTAACCTAATATGTTCTAAGTGGCTGATGTAAAAGATTTTGCGAAATATTTTCCGTTAAAGCTAGATAAAAATTATGCGAAATAAAATTTGGGCTAACAATATATTTGGACAAATAACACGTATGCCAAATAAAGGGAACCCAACTGGGTTACATAACTAGCAATGTACAAAGAAAAAATATTCTTTGTACAAAACCGGGTAATGTACTAAAAAACTTACCTTCCTTGTACATTACTGTACGAGGAATTATAAATTCTCCCTACATAACCCGGCTTTGTACAAAGAAATTGCTGTTCCTAGATTTGTTAGAAAGTGTGTTAGAAAGTAATCTTCTTTTCGTATTACATAGTTTATTAGTCCACAAGAGCTCTTAGTCAATGTACGTTCACAGTCTCAGATTTTAGTTAAAAGAGTTGTGAATGCTTCTGAACTGCAGCAGTAGCTCAGCTGGTTTATATTTATTGCTTACTCAGAGAACTCCTTGGGTTTGTAAAAGGGACAGCAATTTCTTTGTACAAAACCGGGTTATGTGGGAAGAATTTATACTTCCTCATACATAACTGTCATTAAATCTAGTAATGTACAAAGAAGGTAAGTTTCTTAGTACATTACCCGGTTGTGTACGAAGAATATTTTTTCTTTGTACATTGCTAATTATGTAACTCAGTTATGTACGAAGAACAAGGGTTTCATTATAAAGAATATACCTGTTACGTTTATTAATTTTATCCAGGGTGGTAATGGGCCTGAAGGGCTTGCCTGGCATTATCATTTTAACTCTACACAAGCCGAGAGAGAAGGTAAATGGAATACTTAGGGGTAGACAAGGCCAGAGACCCACATTGGCTTGAGGATGCGACCTTAATTATATGACCAATCTGACACTGTTTTGACCATGAATTATGCTGGCAGGGCACATCAACATGAAAGTCCATACATAATGTTTAATATTTAAAAATGTAAACAACAATCTCTCTAGAGAACCGATTTCAATGAAAAAACAAATGTACAACAAAGGATTGTTGTACTAACTCATGCTATGACTCACCAGTTCCGATATAAACTCCTTGTTGCACACCAGCACATGGAAAGACTTGCTACAGTTCTTCACACATGTCTCCAGCACTGTCAGAGTGTACATCACTACTGTGTAGTTCTTTCCCGCACTCTGGGTCAGTCTTTTCCTGATCGCCTTTATGGCATCTTTAGGCCCATCTGCGGTACTGTTTATGATATCGCATATTTCCATGTTAAGCGCCCAGTTTTCCGACGGAAGAGAGCCATCTGTAGCTTGTTCTGAAAATTAAAATTATGATTTAAATGTAGCTTGACAAAAAATTGTAAACTTTGTTTATAGTTTCTACATATTATAAAATAAAAAAAATAAATATTGCACCACAAGAGGTATAATCACGAATTCCCTGATTAAGCCGCAAACATCCGATACAACCAGTATATAACATTTGTATCAACTAATTAATGAGGGTCAAAGTTATTAGCACCTATGTGAGTTATATTGACTATATTATATACAATATTATGTCTTAAGTAACAACTAAGCTTTCCTTTAACTAGATCTTTATTTCTAAAAGGCACAAAAAATAAACAAATCATGCTATGACAAAGAGAAACTCGGTATTTTCCTGATAAATAGTGCGCAACAAAAAGGAAAGGACACTGATCACGAAAACTTTTCGAATAGATATTTCCTAAGAGCAATAACTCGGGGAAATTAAATAGTTACCAACCTATTTTTTGGCCGACCGGCGTAGAAAACGGATTTCCTACACCAAAGAAGGACATTTTAAGGGATTTATCGAATATTTATCAAAAAAGGTTTCACCGATTTCACTTGTCACTGCAAAACGCAGAAATGTCAAAATACAGGGTCATTCGGATGGAAAGTTTAATGGCCATCACATTTTTTATAAATAACTAAACCGTAAATATTAATTAGTTTTATTACTTTTGATAGTGCATTCTCAACCGAATATAAAAGCAATATGAAAGATTTCTTTACTGTTATAAGTCATTAAATTACTAGACCGATGTCGAGTCTAAAAAAATAAGCATTCAAATCAAAGCGTTTTATTTTTCCTTTGCTACCTGTTTACGGAATAACTAATTGAAAGCAAATCGCCAGCAAGAACGAAACGGAAACCGGAAATAAGTAATATTAATTGCGGCAATATTTGAATAATATTTAAAAAATAATATTCCAGAGATTAAATTAATTAATTTGCGTATTTATATCAGTTTTAATTATCTAAGAACAATTTGATTGGCAGTGATACATGAGGAAAATATGGATAATAGGGATACTTTCTTCTAACATGCATCCTCCTTGGCAACCAGTGATAATGTAAATAAACAATTTGTCTATAACAACTTGTCAGGAGTGGATTAGTCTAGTAATTTTGTATGTATAGAAACCACTTCAATAAATAAAATGGAGGACGAGAAAAAGAAGACAGAGAAAAAGTCTTTGAACAGTCTAATCATCCATCCTGCCATTGAACCTGGTGTTATTGACAATGTCATGATCACCCGCTGCATATTGGAGTATGGTAAATAATAAATAACCAGTACTAAATACATTCTCACTTATGGTAGTAAGCTCCTATAAAAATTGGACATAGTTCTACAAAGAGGAACCAAGCAATACTAATGAAAAGTGATTTTTGTGTAAATCGTAGGTAGGTAACTCTGCCTTACAGGGCTAACGTCTAAGCATTGATCACCGCACTATTTAGCAATCACAACGTACCTAATTCTGCGTGCTTGTAACCGTCTTCACACCTCTTTGAAACCGACTCTGTAAGCCATTAAGTATCCAGATGTACAGGAGGCCTTAATTTCTACTCTGGACCACGATAGATCACATAAATGACTATGTTCACAGGTCCTAAGGAGGAGGCCGGGAGATTGTTCGCTGAAGAAGGTGTCCATCTGGACGAAGCTCCGATAGTTCGACTAGAGTTCCAGAACATTCTACGAATCGACCATCTCTGGATGCTCAAGTCTCTCAGAAAACTAACTTTAGCTCACAATTCCATTGAAAAAATTGAAAACTTGGAGCAATTGACTGGTCTAAATGAATTAGATTTGTCCTTTAATTACATAGAGAAGATTGAGAACTTGGAAGCTCTAGTTAACATAGAAGTTTTAACACTGTTCCATAACAGAATAAGGAAATTGGAGAATATGGAAATGCTCGAAAAACTGCTCGTATTCAGTATTGGAGATAATTTGATTGAGGATTACAAAGAGGTATCTACTTATGCTCCCTTTTTCTATACAACTTAATGGTTAAATTGTGTGAGCCTTGTCATTTAGTCTTCGTGCTTCAAGCCATACAAACTAAGTTACCTACCTGCCGACCATTTTGATATCCCTTGATCCATTATACCTAGGTACCTAGTTTATATTAATCTCCCATATCATTATCTCCCAAGAACCGAACTACATTCGTATGGCAAGTCGAGTTACATCGAGACTCCTAGTGACTCTTGAAGGCACTATTTTGTTATCATTCTTGTCCTGCCGCACCTATCCATTCAGCAGTAATAGTAGTTAAGCAAATTAAGTGATTCTCAGCTCATATGTCCTCAACAATAGAGTGGTATTCACTCACTTTTGGTAGCTATAGCTACCTGTTAACACCCTTATTTTTATTTTCATAGAGTTGAACGGAAAAAAAGACTGAATTAACCATGATAAGGGCTTCGTTTGCTTAGCTACTTCTGCTTCTAACTGTAAGGGATTCACAAATCTTAAACCCCTCACCAGATGGCGTACCTCCGTAGATTTCGCTTCCTACGTTCAGTGAGTTTTAAGGGTAATCCGTGCTGTGACGACCCCATGACGTACGACTTCCTTAAATCGGCCCTAGTTAGGGTCACGTATTTGGACTACAAAACTGTCACAGAAGCCGATAGGGAGAAAGGGCAGTCGCTTTTCAGGTAAACTCATAAAAGAGGTAGGTGTGGTACTAAACAAAATATACTAAATTTGTTTACGCTACAATTATGCTACTATCTGGCAGCCATTGTTTGACGGAAAGATTCATAACGGCGGCAGACAGGTGCGGCTACTAATATGGCAGCTCAGATTCCAATTACCGACGCTTACAATTCAGTCACTAACATAGTAGATTTAGTTCATTTAGTCCAAAACTCCAACTCTGGTGACATAAGTACAGAATATGTCTCTTCTTTTCTGTTCTTAATGAAAAACAACACAGTAAAAGTAACAAATATCGCTAATGTTTTCTTTTATTGGTTGGATAAAACTTCAGTTTTCTTTTTATGCTTACCTATTATTTATTCGAGATATTTTTAGAGGATTGCTCCGAAAACTGGATGATCAGGATGAGAAGTCTGAAAAAGAACGAGTCGCTCGCGAAGAATACAATGCCCGCGTAGAGTTCTACGCGATGTCCTTTGTAGAGTACTTAGCCGGGCCTGAGCTCTTGGAATCCATGTTTGAGAAGGATCCCGACGGATCGCTGCTGCTCAAAGTGGGAGGCGAGCTTTTAGGATTTTACGAAGAGTAAGTTTTATCTACAGTAGGGAGGGACTAAGGGAAGACAGAAGATCCAGGGCCCCTAGGCACTTGGTATTGAGAAAGCAAGCCATAATTTCGGGCTTATATGAAGTATCTACCGTTGGGGCCTCTCTATGCTGGCCAGGCCCCTAGTCCGGGGTCTTGTAGGCTTGGGCGGAAATCCGGCGCTGAGGGAAGGGGGAGGGCGCGGGCCTTCAGCCTGTGAGGGGCTCTCGTTCTCGCATTTGTATACGTCAGCAGGGACCTCCAGCTGCGCCAGCCGGAATGCACCAACCCCTCCCCTCGGAAAAATGCAGACTTTGGGCCTCCTATACATACGCTGCCCCCGGGTCTCTGATTAGCTTAGTCCGCCTCTGGTTATCTGATTCTGTTCACACCAATATAATTAGCCAAGTCACGAATAATAAGCTAGGACTAGGACTGCGTCGCATCACCAAACATTTGTATCCATGTCTCTTCTTATGAGATATTTTTATAATCTAAATCGAGGTCGCAGCTCCTAATGAGCGAATAGCAAACAAGCGCTTGATGTGATGTAGTTGGTACGGTCATATCATCTGTTCTATGAGCACGATAACCTTTATCGAAGACATACAGTATCCGTTTCTTTCTACTTAGGGCTGATAGACGTATGCTACACCTATGAGTTGCCTATTCGTACCGCGCTTCGTGTACAATATAGGTAAGTATTCTGGCTCCTAGAAGAGTTGTAGTTTTTTATGTGGAGTCATAACCTCCCGTACCATCAACAGAACCTATATTATACTATCGTGATATCAGATTTGACGTAAGATACGATAAGGATTGACTTGGATGTACCTATAGTCGCTAATTCCTAATTTTCGACTCTATATTATTGACATATGCATAGTTGAAAAGTGACGAACCTTCGCGACTATACCTAAATCCTAAATGTAATATTTTTCGTCTAACAGCCCCTAAATAAATTCAAGGTACAAGGAAGAGTACGTGATAACAATGGCGGGGCTTGTGGAATTTGCTCAGAAGGCTTACAATGACCGACAACACGAAATCCACCTCTTTAGGGAATTGGTGGACAACGCTCTTAAAGACAGCGTCGAGGAGAGTAAAGGGTGAGTAAATACACCAAAACATCGTTATAATGGCTACCTCTGTTGAAAAAGTCGCACTCACGTTTTATGCTTATTGTCTGTAACATTTTTGGTAGGTACAAACGTCAGACCAAAGTAAGCGAGTGTTTTTATTTCAAGCTCAGAATCCAAGCTGCCGGCGGGTAGTTAGGTCCTTACTGTAGTATAAAAAGATTAGCACAGTATTTGTACAAGTAACTACGTAAGTACGTTTCATCTATAGACTATGGGTCTTTAAAGCCTCTATCAGTATATAAATATCTACTACGTATCTTAGCCGTTCCGAGATTCTGAATAAATCGGTTTCAATTTTCAAATGTCCCCTCGGATTTTCTTCTATGCCTCTTTTGAAACTTTGCCTTTCAGCATTATACTAGAGTTCCAAGTAAAAAAAGCAGACCTGGTCGGGCAGATGCAAGAGATAATCAGGAAGTTCACATCCAAAGAAGCCACCATTGAGGAGCTGGAGCCGGAGGTAGTGGACTTGGGAGATATCTTCAACGACGTGTTGTACGACCTGTGGAAAGCCCTTATGACTGTCGAGATGCGGCTGTATGAACAGTGTGAGGTACCTTTTAATATGTCTTCCAGATAAGTGTAGGTACGTGTTTATACTACCACTGAATGGGGGTTTAAGAAGTTTGCCCCCAAGGAAGCAGCCATTGAAGAGCTGGACCCTAAGATAGAGGACTTGGGTGATGTGCTCTCATGGCTGTTGAGATGCGGCTGTAAGAACACTACCCAAGATCTTTAAACATGGCTCCTTTCCAAATAATGTAATTTCAGTGGGACCTTCCCTACCTACCACTGGAAAAGAGTTCCTGGTGGAGTGGCTTAGGGGGGACTGGAGATCGCAAGGTCTCGGTTCTGGGTTCGAATCCGAGTCCAATCCCGATACCATATAGTTTTTGAGCATTACCTAAATAATTAGGTACAACTCTAATAAAATAAGTGCACAACGCTCATACTGAGGGTGAGGGTAAACATAGTGAGGAAACCTGTAGGTACATTGAGCTATCTGAATGTGCGACTATAATACCTACCTTGGGTCTAGTTTCCCTGTCACAGGGATTACTGATACATATTATAAAGCAGTCGCTTTAAAATGACTTGTCTGACCTACCTGTAGTGTAAACGCATAACAAAGTGGGTTATAGGAGGATGGAGATGGGTAGGAATATGGCGATTCTCTTACGGTATTATGATATTGTAGGAGTCCCGAGTCCAGTTCTCTGTGAACATGACAGAGATGATCACGAAGCTACAGGAGGTGTCGCGAAACTCCTTCGGTTCGTGGCGTGAGATCGAGGGCGTGTGGTCTATGCGGCAGTTCGAGACTCTCTCCAAGCTGCTGGGAAACAAAGTGCTGCTCGGTGACGCACCACCAGACTTGTTTGAGGTTAGTTCTATCCACTGTTACGGATAGGGTTGCCATATGAAAAACTGAAATGTCCCGACAAACACTGACAAAAATCCCGACACCACTCCAAAAGTCCGGATATTTTCTCTTCGCTCATTCAGAACTAGGGATTCTCGTTAATTAAAGGGAGAGAGCCTAGCAGTGGCGTGGCGTTGAAGAAATCCTTGGGCAAGCCGGAGCAGCTTTGGCTTCAATTTTCTCTAAGAGCACTAGAATTAAGTGCTGAGCTGCCTAATATTAGGCAAGCCGATGGGAATCGAGTTCTGGAAACCCACGACGCCACGCCACTGGAGCCTAGTGAAGTGCTATGCAATTTGTGCCAGTTATTTTAACATAGAATTCAAACGCACTGCTGTTTATATTGAAAAGTGGTTATTAGACACTAAAAGTAATTTTCAGATAATGATGGATCGAGACTCCATGATGAATCTCGTGGCGCAGTCATCCGACAACCACAGTCGGTTCATCGACGACCGCGAGGACCGGCTCATGACACGAGCTAATCAATGGCGGGATGACCTCGTTCAGGGCACTAATGAGTAAGGAAGGATATTTCCCTATGGCCGCTTCAGGACTAATCTTGCGGCTGATGACACGCAAAAAATGGCACGAGCTTATCCAGTACCTCTAGCACATCCATGTCGCGCGACAAATGCTACCTATCTCTTTCCACTCAATATAGTGTGACAGGTGATATGCCCTGCCACGCGAGAAACGAAGTCGCGGCCAGTTATGCTAGACTGCTAGCGGGCCAACAAGTAAGATGACTTTTAAGGTCATCTCGGATCGCTAGAGGTACTTACTATTCTTAGTAATCCCAAACTTTTAATAGGAAGAATAGGAAGATAAAACGATAGCTAGGTATATCAATATCATATCATATCACGTAAAAATAAAAACCATGTTTCCAAAATTAGGCAGTTTTGATCAGCGGCATGTGTCCAATATTTTCGTGGCTAATGCTAGAGGCGATATTATATTATCCAGGAGATATTTATACAGCGCCCTAGATACGCCCTATTGTGCCTTAAATGTATGAGTCAGCCAATAGGAAAGGATCGAGTTCGGCGCAAGTGCATCTTCAAAATACACTCACGGACAGTGAATTCGGGTAATTTTCTATGAACAATTATATAGAAAATGTCCCGAATTCATTGTCCGTGAGGTACTTATCTTTTAATTAAACTTATAATTTCCAGCAATGAAGTGAAACGGAACAGAGACCGGATTCTCGAAATAAATTATTTCATCGACAACCAACGAGAGGAGTGGACGGATATGCAGATGCACCTCACGGAAGCCGTCGACCCCGAGACTGCGGCGCTGTTAGGGAGCGACTTTTGAACTTGATTTTTAATAAACACAGCATGGTTCCTAAGGTGCACGGTAACTGGGCGATTTTATAAGTTCTACTCAGAATCGCGACTATCGCGAGTATACCTACTATCTACCTACTCTAATAGGAGAAAAATGGTGTCCTAATATTTTTTATTCCGATTCCGTTACTTGTTAAGTGTATACTTGTATGGTGCTAACGGAATGAAAAAACTACTTTTGTATGAAATATAATTTGAGTAATTTTTTTCGTCTATCCGAGATTTTAGTACACACGATTTTGAGTAGAAATTATGTAAAAAATCTCAGGTTAAAAAAAATAAGTTTGTACAACTTTCTATAAAATAGCCTACCTAATCCTTCTAGTACAGTCAAGGAATTTAATTTCCAACCCACCTAAGGTCCAATGTCGTATAGCATACTAACTGTCATCATAAGAGCTAGCTAGAGTGCGACGTTTTACTTTGACATATCACACGCATTGTTTTGTGTCAGTAACTAGGTAACAGATTAACAACGTTGACATGGTGAACTGTAATTTGAAACGTCAAGGCACTACCAAAAAAGGACGACAACCGCGAAATCGAAATTCGAAGAAAGTTCATCTTTCTCGCTCTTGCAATATTCGAATGAAAGGAACGCAGATAACGAAATTTAGATTATCGTCGTTTGTGGTAGACTTTCCGGAGTCTGGATTCGGAATTATTTTAAAATTTTCTCGATTGACACTGACACCAACTGACACGTATTCGTAAATAGATGAGCAAATTACTTCGCAAAGAGGTTATCTGTAATGTGCAGTGACAAATAATACGTATAGACATTTAAATGCTATTACTGAAATAGAAATTTCGACCTTAATGCATCGTGAATGCTCAACAACATTTCAATGAAAAGGGTAGGATATTAAATTCCTTGACTGTACCTACCGTTACACAGTATGAAATTTGACCTCAAAAGCGGTCATCCTTATTTTATGTCTTCATTTGGTGGAATTATTCAATATAAACACAAGACGAGAACTCCCGAAAGGCAATTATGCATACAATTCAAAATAAAAATTAAAATCGTAAAAAATATGAAAATCAAAAAAAATGTTTTTCTCATGGATGTATAAAAAAGAAGGATACCGCGCGGTCTAACACGCGAGTGAAGCTTAGCAATGGCCGCCGAGTAAACATGTTTGCGTTGATAGAGTGTTGCCATGTAAATCAAATTTTCCCCAATGTAAGAAATATTCGTTATATATTTATTTATGTCTATCAAATATCAATGTCACATCATCATTAGAAATAAACGTGTTTGACAGGAAATAAAAACACAGAATGTTTTATTAACATTTTTACACTTGTAAGTTTGTCACGGAGGAGGAATATTTTAAATGCTTTTTTTTGTTTCGGTTCAGGCAGGTAAAAATAAACAATATTTTAAGCGTATACGTTTAAACTATACTTTTAATTTCAAAAGTAAAACTTGTCGTGAGTTTAACAGGGTAAACGATTAAGTCGCTATAGCTAAAATAAATAAAAGTACAGAAAAATTTATTTAACTGACTTCAAATAGCACAGAGCTCAAAAAAATGGTATATTAACTTTAAATAAAAAAAAAATATCTTCTTTTTTTAGTTTTTGAAGTCTGTTTTTTATATAACCTTTTTAATTTAAATATCATGTATGTTTTGTGAATAAGGATTCATTGTACATCCGTAACCTTAAATAATGATACTATTTTAATAAAAAATCATATTCTGTTACAAGAAAATCCCGACATTTCAGGTAATTGCCCCATTTATTAATTGGTCACACTGGCTCTGGCTTTGACTTTTGACAATCAATTTGATGTTGTAATTTAAAATAGTAAATCGATGTAATTTTGTGCTTTAAAGATTATGTTACGTGTGAAAAGTGATTCCTTGATATTTTTTGCTGCTACAAGTGTTGTTTCGACAGACTTTTACTACGCAAGAAGGCATATTTTTATCATATAAATTTCAAACGTCAACGTCTGCATTCGGGGAAGTGCGCCGCGTTATGGCAGCCGACCGGCCCGCTTTGCTGGTGGACGTGTGCGTGCTGCTCGTAAGTACAAAGCGCCGGCTTACTATACGTGCTTCACTTATCTGTTAGCGACGCTACGTCCGGCTATTATTTAAAGGTCCTTGGTTTTTCTCATTTATTTGTCAATAATTAATATCGCTCTTAGCAAAATCAAATAGAGGTAACAAAGAGCTTCAAATCTAAGAAAGCAGCATAGCCCTGGGTATTAAAGAAATCTAATTAAAAATATTTTCTTACATTTATGTATTTATTTATGTTTAACGTAACTTATGAGTATTAGGATTCACTTTTAGCACCAAATTATTGTTTTTATTATACTCTTGCGTAGAAAAAAAATCAAGGTAAAAGCTCTGAAGACCTTCGAGAAAATGGCGTTCTAAGTTTTTTCAGATTATTCTGATTTTAGGGTTGCCACTAGCAAGAATATTCATTTTCAATTATTTACATAATATTTTTATAAGAGGGTTATGTGTTTGACCCGTATGTATGTATTTATGTATGTACGTATGTATGTTACTCGACTGCGGCGAAGCCCAAAGGAGGGTTATGTGTTTGACCGGTATATATGTAAGTATGAGTGATCGGAATAGGTAGAGTATATCTTTCGCACATTTCTCGATCATTCTCAGTATAGCTGTCTCTTTCTAATAGTGCTGTCTCTTTCACCCCTTCGAGAAATTTCACTTTATACTGAAGTGTAGTTCAAAGGCCCACAAGGGGTCCTGTAAATGCCTGAAAACGGGTTTTCAGGTTATTGCGCCACCTTATAGAGGGTGTCCTGAAACGGACTGAAAACATGTTTCAGGCGCCTGAAAACAACGGCAACTTAGGTGAATTTTCGATCTTCTACTATATGAAAGAGCCACCTCTGAAACGGCCTGAAATCACCTTTCAGCCTGCTGAAAATGCTTCTAAAGCACGGAAAATCACGTTTGAAGTTTTGACCTATACCACTGGCGCAACAGTAATGTGTGTATGTGTGTTGCGCGGGTGGTATAAGTTAAAACTTCAGACGTGATTTTCCGTGCTTTAGAAGCGTTTTCAGCAGGCTGAAAGGTGATTTCAGGCCGTTTCAGAGGTGGCTCTTTCACATAGTAGAAGATTGAAAATTCACCCAAGTTGCCGTTGTTTTCAGGCGCCTGAAACATGTTTTCAGTCCGTTTCAGGACACCCTCTATCAGATGGTGCAATAACCTAAAAACCCGTTTTCAGGCGTTTTCAGGACCCCTTCTGGGCCTTTGAACTACACTTCAGTATAAAGTGAAATTTCTCGAAGGGGTGAAAGAGACAGCACTATTAGAAAGAGACAGCTATACTGAGAATGATCGAGAAATGTGCGAAAGAATACCAATAATATATTTTTTTAGTAAGATTCCGGGACTTCACTCCCGGAAAAAAATTTAGTTGTAAGGGAGTCCTCACTTTTCGACTATGTTCTTCGAAGTTTAGGTAAATATACTGTACCTATTCCGATCACTGGTAAGTATGTATGTTACCCGACTGCGGCGAAGCCCAAAGGAGGGTTATGTAATTGACCTGTATGTATGTAAGTATGTATGACGACATGTATCAAAACAGTTATATAACGTCACGCAAATATTTTTTTTAACTACCTCTAATTCACTAGAAAATTCAAGCTATAATAATAATTTTATTGTTGTCGACAACCCTAGCGGTGAGCGTGGCGACCAGAAAGAGCGCGCGTTATGAGTTAGAGCGAGAACGTATGAGTTAGGCGCATTTTCGTGACTCGAACGTGGGGTTTGTTAGACAGTGCGACTTCTGTACAAAGTACTATTACTTATTCTGTGGCTGAAGTCCCAACCGCTCCCTATACAGTAACTAGATTTATGTTTAGGTTGATTTACTAGTTTTGGTGTTGCGACGGAACAGGCGAACGTATATACATACACCAATACACACACACATATATATATATATCAGTGGCGTGGCGTTGAAGAAATCCTTAGGCAAGCCGGAGCAGCTTTAGCATCAATTTTCTTTAAGAGAACTAGAATTAAGTGCTGATCTGCCTAATATTAGGCAAGCCGATGGGAATCGAGTTCTATATACACGACGTCACTGATAAATATAAATACATACATATACATTCGTACATACGCTGCAAAATAACCTGATTTGTTAATTAATATTTAGTACTTCATAGCAAGTGACAACCCTAACTTATAATTTTGAAAGTTAAAAATCTTGAAGGTCCTTTGGAATATGCGTTCCATTTTTTTGGGAGAGGTTAACAGTAACATAGTTAAATATAAAATCGTGAAATGGAATCCTAATACATAACTATGTGACCGTAGAAAAATAAAAACCAAAATAGACAAAATCAACCAGAACTCGGCTGTTATTTACAATAAAATTCTGTTTTTTTTTCTAAAATATCCTGGATAATAGTTTTATTTGAAGCCATGTCAATTATTATACGAAACTGATTTATTTTCAAGTTAAAATAATTTCTATGATATTTCTGGAAATCCATAAAAATTATGAAAAAAAATATATAACTCCAGTATTGTTCAAAATTGCCACTCGGGAGTTCTCGTATTGTATTTATATTGAATAATTCCACCAAATGAAGACATAAAATAGGGATGACCGCTTTTGAGGTCAAATTTCATACTGTGCGTTAGCACGAGGCGGCCGCTCATTAGCCTTATGATGCTACGCTTTGTCACGCGATAAATAAATGATAAAGCATCCGTCACGTTCTGCCAAATAGTGTGTGAGAGTGACGGATGCTTTATCATTTATTTATCGCGTGACAAAGCGTAGCCTCATAACAGCCAATCAGAACGCGCGTACCCATTGCGCTGCGTTACAGATGCGCGTTCCCATTGGCCGGCCGTTAGTTGTCGCGTCGCGTCACGCGCGAGACATGTTGCGGCCGTCTTACTAACTGTGCTAGAAACTGCTAGTTAGTAAGGCAAGTATAGGGCTGTCATCCGTCCGGGTTTCCCCGGATTTGTCTCTCTAGTGAGCGTCCGGGGAACGTCCGGGCGGGGTTTCATTTGTAGTCCGGGTTTGCTACTCGCGGCCCACGAGTGCTAATCCCCCCCCACCCCCCCAGAAAAAAGAACTGCGTTGCTGTTGACGTGTCTGGGTTTTGAGCTCCAAAATCCGGGGATTTACGCTTTTTGTCCTAGGTGTCAAATTTTGGAGATGGCAGCCCTAGGCAAGTAGTAAGTAAGTAGGTATGTACAACACGTCATAGCATTTCCTGGTGGGTAGGTATATTTACTCCTAGAGCTGTCGTTCTGTGACTAAAACCGCGTTTCTTTATGGACTCCATTAGGGATCCATGTGGTTTTATGTAGGTACTTATATAGTCACAGCAATTAGCATGCGCGTCACGAGTGTCACGATCACGACACTACGTTACGTATGAAATTTTATGAAATCATCACGAAATCATCCTGTGAAAAACAGATCATAATATTACCAATACAAAATGTATCGTACAGAAGATTTATTGCGATTTTGAGTTGGACGACTAATTTTTCTTCGCTCCTTTCTTCTTCAAAGTTTGTATATACGTTTCCAAAGCTTGCTGCACTTCTGGATCCTGAATGACTTCAAGAGTTTCTGCTATATCTTGTTGCCGAATCTTCTGCATATCCTCTAAAGTTTTCTGCCTTAGTCTTAGTTTAGAGGTGGTGCGTGCTATGGGTAAAATGTTATCAAACCTCTTTATGAAATTTTTGCATTTTTCAAGGGCGTCAGCCTTATCCAACGCAATGTCATCAATCAGGCCAACCTGAAAGAAAAAAGGGAACTTTACTTCTCTCTTCCTTGCAGTACTGGGTTGGATTTTTTTATTTAGGTATCTAACTTGCAGTGGCGTGGCGTAAAAGATATGCTCGGGCAAGACTGATTTGGCGTACATTTTCCTTAAGAGCTGTAGAATAAGGTGCTCAAATGCCTGATATTAGGCAAGCCGGTAGGAATCGAGTTCTTTGGACGCCACGCTACTGATAACTTGGGAAAATCGGGATTTTGGAAAACAGACAAACATGGTCATGCAGTTGATCATAATCTGGCCACTTGCTAAGCATTGAGCAGATATCTATAGGTGAAGTGGTGTTTGCCAGCCTGGCCCTAAAATGCGCCGATCCCTACCGAGTGCCGTGGCGTCCACAAACACTGATGCTCAGCACAGTTCATATGAGAAACAGTGAGCCTAATTGGATCCGGCTTGCACATGGATTTATTTGACGCGCTACAAGGGCTAAGTAGGTACTTGCCCCACAGCCGGCGTTTAAGCGAGTAAAATTGGGCGAGTAACAGTTGATTGCGGGCTGACGAGGTACAGTGTGATTGAACGACCTTTCCAGATCCACATGTAATCTACTCGCCCAGTTTTACTCTGAAGTGTTTGGTGTTAGTAGATAGTAACAACACGAGATGCGTAGGAATAATGATCATTTATTAGAATCTTACATGCGTTTATATACTGATTTACATATGGTTTATTACACAATATTAAATAGGAAGAACAAAGGATTTACATTAATGCCAAGGCTACGCTACATATAAGGAGCGCTGCCTCTAATATGAAATTAATTATTACATTGTGATACATTGTAACACATTCCATCTATCAGCTGATATGTCAGCTGGGACCACACCGCATCTCTCCTCCACTTTTTGAGATAAAAATAGTGGCTTAAAGAACTATTTTTATCTTATATAATCTTAATAATCTTATATCTAGGTTTACAAAGTTTACATACAGGTTCTTATACTATCTTACTGCTAATGTTTACATAACATGTTCCTTATATAGGTTCCAGGAAATAAATAAGAAATTGCTGTGTTGACATTTGATTTGTATTGATTAATATGATGTTTATTTGTTATGAGTTATTCTACACTCTCTTTCTTGTTATGGGTATAGTGATGCCCTTTTTTTGGGTGATGGTATTTGTTGTGATTTGAATTAATGAATGAATGAATTTGAGTGTAATGTTAAACATTTATTACTTAGTGTATATTATTATGTTTAAAAATAGTGTGTTTTTAGTTTTATTTATGTATAATAAGACTGTACAATATGTTCTTTTCCTAAAACTAAAATTTTTACATTCGTACCTTGACCTTCAAGTACAGTATATGGCCCTTTATATACTGGGTCCATTTTATCTCTATCCTCCTTTTTTACTAATAATAAATCTCCTATCTTATAGTTAATAGGGTTGGTTTTTAAATCATAACTTAATTTTCTATTAATTTTTGTCTTAATTAAATTATTTCTAGCATCCTCTTCGGATTTTTGTAATCTATACTTAAACTCTATAGGATATGAATCAAAGTTATACATTGGATCTACTTGCTTAATAATATTACTAGGTATATTACATAATTTACCAAATACTAATTCATATGGTGTATACTTTGTTGCTGAGTGCACTGTCGTATTGTACGAAAAACACCAATATTGCAACCAATCTGACCACTGGTGAGCCTGGTTATCTGTTTGGATCCTTAAAAATGCTCCTAAGGCTTTATGTGAGTTTTCCAAGGAACCTAGGCTTTCGTGGTGGTAAGCGGTTGAGTGCAATTGTTTAACACCTAAAATATTACAAATTTCGCGCATAGTTGATGAAATGAACTCGCATCCCCTATCTGTCCCAATTTCCCTGGGGATTCCATATCGTAAAATAAAATTATCAACTAATGCTCTTGCGACTGTGTCCGTTTCCTTATTAGGAAGTGGGTATGCCTCTACGTATTTTGTGAGCTCGCACTGTAACGTAAGTATATAACAATACCCATTCGCATCTCTAGTTAGAGGTCCGCATAAATCTAGGAAAACCTTATCGAAGGAACCCGTTGCCGTACTAGTAATACATAGTGGCTGTTTTACGTTTTTATGGTATTTTTGCTTTTGACATTTGTCACATCTTTTTACAAATTCCATAATGTCTTTATCCATTCCGGGCCAGTAGTAGTAACGCTTTACGTTATTGGTCATTCTTCGAATGCCTGCATGCCCGCTAGATGGCAATAAATGAAAATCGTTCAGAATGACACGTCTGTCATCTTTATCTGTTATCTTTTTAACACCTTTAATGATACATAATCGGGGTCCGGACCCTGTATCGTATTTATTTATACATTGAGCTAGCTCTGCAATAATAGTTGCGGTGTCCTTGTGATATAGTATGCATACTTCATTTATCTGTTGTGCCTTGCAAAATGTACCTAATTCTCTCGCGAAGAAAGCTCGTTTCGTACGCGATAGAGTGCTAGGTGTGACACACAGTGTCGCCAAGGATGGCGAGTACACGATTTCATTATTTTTACTTTCAATGCCATCTTTCTGTTTTAGTATTTTATAATAGTCCCGTTTATCAAAACTTAATTCGGGTACATCCTCTGGTTTTTTAAGAAGTTCTACCATTCTTGGTTGATCAGACCCGTCATGGTGGAAAGTCTTATTTCCTGAGTCATTGCGTTGTTCTTGTTCTCTCATCCGTTTCGTTTGTGCCCTAGTCATTACTGATATCACTGGCTTTGTCATATTTTTTAACTCATCACTAGAAATTTCTATCCTAGATAATGCGTCTGCAGCTGCATTATCTTTACCTTTCAAATACTCTACGGTGAAATCGTATTCCTCTAGGCATAAACGAAACTTTGTGAGTCGACTTGATGGATTATTCATCCCAAATAAATAAATTAACGCTTTACAATCCGTAATTATTCTAAATTTTCGTCCATATAAGTACGGTCTAAAATATTTCACTGCCCATACGATAGCTACTAATTCTTTATGTGTCGCGGGATAGTTTTTTTCAGCTTTGTTTAAAGGCCTACTTGCGTATGCTACAGGTAATCCATTTTTATTTGATAATACACATCCAACAGCTGTGCCTGACGCGTCTGTGTGTATCGTGAACGTGTTGTCTTCTGAAAAGTCCGGATATTGCAATAATGGCGATGTGCTGATCGCTATTCTTAATTTTTTAAATGCGTCTTCGCATTGTTTAGTCCAAATAAATTCTACATTTTTCTTTAACAAATTCGTTAATGGTTGGGTTATTTCGGAAAAATTTCGAATAAATTTTCTATAATAATTTACAAAAGCGACGAAACGTCTGACCTCGTCAGCGTTTTTTGGTACTGGGTAATTTTGAACCACTGAAATTTTCTGCGGATCGGGTTTTATCCCTTCGGGAGTTACCACATGTCCCAGATATAAAATTTCTTTTTGTAAAAAGTTACATTTTTGAGGGTTTAATTTAAAGTTCACTTTTCTTAGTCTTGTAAAAATATCAATTAAATTTTTGTTATGTTGTTGTAAATTTCGACCCATGACAATGATGTCATCTAAATAAACTATGCACTGGATGTAATTTAGTCCTGACATTGCTATGGTCATTGCTCTGCTGAACGCATTTGGGCTAGTTTTTAATCCCATTGGTAATCGTTTCATTTGGTAGTGTTTATCTGCTATAAACGCGGTATATTTTCTACTTTCAGGATCAAGTTTTATATGGTAATATCCCTGGTTTAAGTCCAAGGTGGTAAAATACATAGCACCTGTTAAAGAATCTAGGATCTCTGTGATGTTGGGTAAGGGAAACTTATCGTTTTCAATTACTTCATTAACTTTTCTATAATCTATTACCAATCTCCATTTCTTTTCTCCATTCGCGTCTGATTTCTTGGGAACGAGGAGCAACGGGCTCGCCCATTCCGACCTTGACTCTTCTATTACGTCATTATCTAACATCTGTTTAATCTGTTTATTTATTTCGGCTTTTTGTGATTGAGGTAAACGATATGGTTTACTATATACTGGTGACACGTTGGGTTTTAACCGTATTTTTTGTTCATATAGGTTTGTCGTATTTAATGAGTCACCCGGTAACTGAAAAATGTCAGCGTATTTTGCGACAATATTGGAAATGGATTCGTTTTCTTCTTCGTTAAGGTTATCTAATTTCAAGAGTGAGAACAGTAATTTGACTCTATCTGCATTATTTTTACATTTTTCAAAAGAGAAACAGTTATAGTCTCGCAATGGTTTTATTTCCGGTGTAAAGTTATTTAATATTATTTTTTCATCTCGCGTGTTTAAAATTTTTACTAGTATTGATCCCTTTGTGCTACTTGTTATTGTATTTGCTACAAAAATTCCTTCACCAATTTCGCTTGATAATATGACGCAATCACCCTTGTAGTTAGTTGGCAATTTTATAATGGCTTCACTCCGAGCCGGTAACGTTATTTTTTCCGAACTATTTATTCCGTTACTGTTACTTTTTAAGGTTAATGGTATTGTTATTAATTTGCCGTTATTATTCAAAGTGATTGTTCCTTTCTCATAATTTATGACACATTTATATTTTGTCAAAAAATCTTGACCAATTATTCCATCAATTTGTAATTTTGGGAAAACGTGAAATTTATGCTCAAATGACTGGTTTGTACTCTGTAAGTCTAAAGTAATTGTATTGTAGGACGTAATTTTTCCTCCTAGTCCGTTAATATGAGTCGTCTTAGGTATCATATGACCAAGGGATGATATCGCCGCGTCATGTGTTATCGCGCTTAAACTTGCCCCAGTGTCTATAAGCCATATGTGCATTACGTTATTTATTGCAAACTGCACTGAATTCATATGACTATATGACAGAATATAGCTTTTAGGGACGAAAAAATTTTAATTCCGAGGGCGCGTCGCGATTATTTTGTGTCGCATTTTCTACCACCGTATTTATTTGGTGTTGCCTATAGGATGGTTTTTGGCGGTGACCGTGAAAAGTATTTGTGCGATAGGTACTCGCGGTGCGTACCGGTCGCGTATTACCTGGTCGTACATGCAGCTTAGTAGGTTTAATTTTGCCACTGGTGCCTGGGAACGTACGTTGCGGGTTGCTACCCATAAATCTACTAAAATCTCCCCGGTAGGGTCTACGGACACTGTACCCTTTTTTCCGGAAGTAGAAAGCTTGTTCCGGACCAGCTGAAGGTGTTACGGACACCTCCTGGTCCTTTGCACCTTGTATGGCATCTTTTAACGAAGTGTAATTTCGAGATGCAACTATGGTTCCTAGTTTGCTGCTTCGTAAACCTTCTGCAAATTTAGTAATTGCCGTTTTTTCATTTAATGGCTGTAAAATCCGGTATGCCTCGGCTTTTCCATTAGCCTGAGTGATTGTGAGGTTTACAAATAAATCCTCTAATTCTTGTCCAAATCGTTCGATGGACATATTCCCTTGCCTTGCCGTCATCAACTTAGCTTGTATCGCGGTCGCTGATTTAATCGGTAAAAGATGGAGCCGCATTTCATCAACTAAATCGCTTACATTGGTATGCTTATCGGATATCCTAAGTTTGGCGCTTTGCGTTAATCTAGTCTTAGTCACAAATTTTATTAATAATTTAGAGTCCGCGTCCTTGAGCATAGACGAGTATAACTCTATGGCATCTATAAGTTGCTTGGTGACGGCTTCTGAACCGTCCATGGTCGGTAATAAAGATACCGCCGTTTTTAAATCAAAGTTTGACGCCATTGTGACAGACTCTTTGCTATCTTGTTCGTAAATGTCTAAAATGTTTCTATTAATTTATAAAAAAAAAATATTTGCACTATTTTTTACACAGGCATTGGAAATTAATAAACTTCGTTACGAACAATAATAATAATGACTTAACGCAATTAAATTTTTGTACCTCTAAATTGTGGTGACGTGCTGAGGTGCCGATGATGCCGTGGAGTGTCCGATGACTGGTTGGCGCTGGGCTGTGTAGACTTGTTGTTAGACGCTCTGCTCCGGTCTGTTGCGCATTGTTGCTGCTACCGCCTGCCGCTTGCCGCTTGTTGCTCAATCTTCTTCCGCGCTGCGTGATGCCGACGAAAAAGAGTACCGCTGTTGTCACGTACGCCGTGATTTTTCTGCTGCCGTGCGTGGTGCGTGCTGCTGTCAGCTGTTTGCGTGACGATGGCTTCCTTCTTTTTTGTCGTCTTTTGCGGTGAGCTGGCGGGTGGTTGGCTGGTCGGTTGGCTGGTCGGTTGGCTGGTCGGCGTCTTGGTTTATGCTGAATTTCCTTTCGGCTACATGAAGTCTACGATGTGGGCAGGCTGGATCAGCCTGGCCGGCAGGGTCTTGTTGTAGCGAAGAGCTAGGCTGCCTCGAGCAGCCCGGCTGGCAGGGTCTTGATGTCTCGGAGAGCTAGGCTGCCTCGAGCAGCCCGGCTGGCAGGGTCGCCATGAAGTGTTTGGTGTTAGTAGATAGTAACAACACGAGATGCGTAGGAATAATGATCATTTATTAGAATCTTACATGCGTTTATATACTGATTTACATATGGTTTATTACACAATATTAAATAGGAAGAACAAAGGATTTACATTAATGCCAAGGCTACGCTACATATAAGGAGCGCTGCCTCTAATATGAAATTAATTATTACATTGTGATACATTGTAACACATTCCATCTATCAGCTGATATGTCAGCTGGGACCACACCGCAACTCGATGATTTGACGGCAGTGGGGCAAGTGCCATAAGCTCCTTTACAGCTTGCTACTTGTGCATCGAAACCACGATCAGGGGATTGTTAGGCATTGTTAGGGAACAATGCCTACGGTGGTATCGTTGAGGCTGACGGTGTACTCGTATTTGCCACTCACCATGGTCACAGTATAATAGTAGTATTTTTTCATGATACTAAAGGTACATCGCGCACTTGTATGTGTGCGAACGAACGCACTATCAAACAAGAATACGTATCGCACGCTTCTAAGGGCCTCCGCTAGCTGACGCGGATTACCCGGAACGGACGCCCGTCTAATTGCCGTCTAATAAGAAATTGTATGAACTAAGTGAAGCGGGCGTGGGTCCATATTTTTGCCCGCCCACCGCGTGCGTCCGCTTCGCATCCGCGTCAGCTAGCGTAGGCCCTAAACGGCTAAAGTTTGAATACTTGTGTGTTTTACCTAATACTTTGCCATGGTTCAGTATTTACCTCGAACGCTTCGTCGACAGTGAAGAGTTTGCCTGTGGTGAGAGCAAGCTCAGCTTCCCTCGTTCTGATGAGGTAGCGCATCGAGTCTATGAACCACTTCCTAGCCACAATACCCAGGACGGTCTCGTTGAGGCCGATGGTGTATTTGCCGCTCACCATGGTTCGGTATTCGCATGACATGGCCAGGAGACACCCACCCGCTGGAGCGTGACCCTGAAGTGATTAAAACGTAAATTAATAATAAGTTGGTGGTGAACACGCTCTATATTGAGCCGAAAGGTACCTATCGATATACGAGTAGCTGTCCTACCTATATATATGACACATCAATCACATCATTGAAATCGATCTACCGGGGTCCATGTATTATTAGGGTTAAGGTCCAATGTACTGGTTTGCAATTAATAAATGACTAAATGATCTTGGGCTTTTTTCCCAGTCGCTAAGAAGGAAAATACCTTGTTTTTTTAACTCGGTTAATAACATGAAATTCGATTATCATAAAATTCATAATGGCTCTTCTATTAAGCACCTTAATTTTCGCATTTTTTACTTTGAGAATTGAGATTTAAGTGATTTAACCCAATTTAATTAATAGTTGCGGTGTCCTTGTGATATAGTATGCATACTTCATTTATCTGTTGTGCCTTGCAAAATGTACCTAATTCTCTCGCGAAGAAAGCTCGTTTCGTACGCGATAGAGTGCTAGGTGTGACACACAGTGTCGCCAAGGATGGCGAGTACACGATTTCATTATTTTTACTTTCAATGCCATCTTTCTGTTTTAGTATTTTATAATAGTCCCGTTTATCAAAACTTAATTCGGGTACATCCTCTGGTTTTTTAAGAAGTTCTACCATTCTTGGTTGATCAGACCCGTCATGGTGGAAAGTCTTATTTCCTGAGTCATTGCGTTGTTCTTGTTCTCTCATCCGTTTCGTTTGTGCCCTAGTCATTACTGATATCACTGGCTTTGTCATATTTTTTAACTCATCACTAGAAATTTCTATCCTAGATAATGCGTCTGCAGCTGCATTATCTTTACCTTTCAAATACTCTACGGTGAAATCGTATTCCTCTAGGCATAAACGAAACTTTGTGAGTCGACTTGATGGATTATTCATCCCAAATAAATAAATTAACGCTTTACAATCCGTAATTATTCTAAATTTTCGTCCATATAAGTACGGTCTAAAATATTTCACTGCCCATACGATAGCTACTAATTCTTTATGTGTCGCGGGATAGTTTTTTTCAGCTTTGTTTAAAGGCCTACTTGCGTATGCTACAGGTAATCCATTTTTATTTGATAATACACATCCAACAGCTGTGCCTGACGCGTCTGTGTGTATCGTGAACGTGTTGTCTTCTGAAAAGTCCGGATATTGCAATAATGGCGATGTGCTGATCGCTATTCTTAATTTTTTAAATGCGTCTTCGCATTGTTTAGTCCAAATAAATTCTACATTTTTCTTTAACAAATTCGTTAATGGTTGGGTTATTTCGGAAAAATTTCGAATAAATTTTCTATAATAATTTACAAAAGCGACGAAACGTCTGACCTCGTCAGCGTTTTTTGGTACTGGGTAATTTTGAACCACTGAAATTTTCTGCGGATCGGGTTTTATCCCTTCGGGAGTTACCACATGTCCCAGATATAAAATTTCTTTTTGTAAAAAGTTACATTTTTGAGGGTTTAATTTAAAGTTCACTTTTCTTAGTCTTGTAAAAATATCAATTAAATTTTTGTTATGTTGTTGTAAATTTCGACCCATGACAATGATGTCATCTAAATAAACTATGCACTGGATGTAATTTAGTCCTGACATTGCTATGGTCATTGCTCTGCTGAACGCATTTGGGCTAGTTTTTAATCCCATTGGTAATCGTTTCATTTGGTAGTGTTTATCTGCTATAAACGCGGTATATTTTCTACTTTCAGGATCAAGTTTTATATGGTAATATCCCTGGTTTAAGTCCAAGGTGGTAAAATACATAGCACCTGTTAAAGAATCTAGGATCTCTGTGATGTTGGGTAAGGGAAACTTATCGTTTTCAATTACTTCATTAACTTTTCTATAATCTATTACCAATCTCCATTTCTTTTCTCCATTCGCGTCTGATTTCTTGGGAACGAGGAGCAACGGGCTCGCCCATTCCGACCTTGACTCTTCTATTACGTCATTATCTAACATCTGTTTAATCTGTTTATTTATTTCGGCTTTTTGTGATTGAGGTAAACGATATGGTTTACTATATACTGGTGACACGTTGGGTTTTAACCGTATTTTTTGTTCATATAGGTTTGTCGTATTTAATGAGTCACCCGGTAACTGAAAAATGTCAGCGTATTTTGCGACAATATTGGAAATGGATTCGTTTTCTTCTTCGTTAAGGTTATCTAATTTCAAGAGTGAGAACAGTAATTTGACTCTATCTGCATTATTTTTACATTTTTCAAAAGAGAAACAGTTATAGTCTCGCAATGGTTTTATTTCCGGTGTAAAGTTATTTAATATTATTTTTTCATCTCGCGTGTTTAAAATTTTTACTAGTATTGATCCCTTTGTGCTACTTGTTATTGTATTTGCTACAAAAATTCCTTCACCAATTTCGCTTGATAATATGACGCAATCACCCTTGTAGTTAGTTGGCAATTTTATAATGGCTTCACTCCGAGCCGGTAACGTTATTTTTTCCGAACTATTTATTCCGTTACTGTTACTTTTTAAGGTTAATGGTATTGTTATTAATTTGCCGTTATTATTCAAAGTGATTGTTCCTTTCTCATAATTTATGACACATTTATATTTTGTCAAAAAATCTTGACCAATTATTCCATCAATTTGTAATTTTGGGAAAACGTGAAATTTATGCTCAAATGACTGGTTTGTACTCTGTAAGTCTAAAGTAATTGTATTGTAGGACGTAATTTTTCCTCCTAGTCCGTTAATATGAGTCGTCTTAGGTATCATATGACCAAGGGATGATATCGCCGCGTCATGTGTTATCGCGCTTAAACTTGCCCCAGTGTCTATAAGCCATATGTGCATTACGTTATTTATTGCAAACTGCACTGAATTCATATGACTATATGACAGAATATAGCTTTTAGGGACGAAAAAATTTTAATTCCGAGGGCGCGTCGCGATTATTTTGTGTCGCATTTTCTACCACCGTATTTATTTGGTGTTGCCTATAGGATGGTTTTTGGCGGTGACCGTGAAAAGTATTTGTGCGATAGGTACTCGCGGTGCGTACCGGTCGCGTATTACCTGGTCGTACATGCAGCTTAGTAGGTTTAATTTTGCCACTGGTGCCTGGGAACGTACGTTGCGGGTTGCTACCCATAAATCTACTAAAATCTCCCCGGTAGGGTCTACGGACACTGTACCCTTTTTTCCGGAAGTAGAAAGCTTGTTCCGGACCAGCTGAAGGTGTTACGGACACCTCCTGGTCCTTTGCACCTTGTATGGCATCTTTTAACGAAGTGTAATTTCGAGATGCAACTATGGTTCCTAGTTTGCTGCTTCGTAAACCTTCTGCAAATTTAGTAATTGCCGTTTTTTCATTTAATGGCTGTAAAATCCGGTATGCCTCGGCTTTTCCATTAGCCTGAGTGATTGTGAGGTTTACAAATAAATCCTCTAATTCTTGTCCAAATCGTTCGATGGACATATTCCCTTGCCTTGCCGTCATCAACTTAGCTTGTATCGCGGTCGCTGATTTAATCGGTAAAAGATGGAGCCGCATTTCATCAACTAAATCGCTTACATTGGTATGCTTATCGGATATCCTAAGTTTGGCGCTTTGCGTTAATCTAGTCTTAGTCACAAATTTTATTAATAATTTAGAGTCCGCGTCCTTGAGCATAGACGAGTATAACTCTATGGCATCTATAAGTTGCTTGGTGACGGCTTCTGAACCGTCCATGGTCGGTAATAAAGATACCGCCGTTTTTAAATCAAAGTTTGACGCCATTGTGACAGACTCTTTGCTATCTTGTTCGTAAATGTCTAAAATGTTTCTATTAATTTATAAAAAAAAAATATTTGCACTATTTTTTACACAGGCATTGGAAATTAATAAACTTCGTTACGAACAATAATAATAATGACTTAACGCAATTAAATTTTTGTACCTCCAAATTGTGGTGACGTGCTGAGGTGCCGATGATGCCGTGGAGTGTCCGATGACTGGTTGGCGCTGGGCTGTGTAGACTTGTTGTTAGACGCTCTGCTCCGGTCTGTTGCGCATTGTTGCTGCTACCGCCTGCCGCTTGCCGCTTGTTGCTCAATCTTCTTCCGCGCTGCGTGATGCCGACGAAAAAGAGTACCGCTGTTGTCACGTACGCCGTGATTTTTCTGCTGCCGTGCGTGGTGCGTGCTGCTGTCAGCTGTTTGCGTGACGATGGCTTCCTTCTTTTTTGTCGTCTTTTGCGGTGAGCTGGCGGGTGGTTGGCTGGTCGGTTGGCTGGTCGGTTGGCTGGTCGGCGTCTTGGTTTATGCTGAATTTCCTTTCGGCTACATGAAGTCTACGATGTGGGCAGGCTGGATCAGCCTGGCCGGCAGGGTCTTGTTGTAGCGAAGAGCTAGGCTGCCTCGAGCAGCCCGGCTGGCAGGGTCTTGATGTCTCGGAGAGCTAGGCTGCCTCGAGCAGCCCGGCTGGCAGGGTCGCCATGAAGTGTTTGGTGTTAGTAGATAGTAACAACACGAGATGCGTAGGAATAATGATCATTTATTAGAATCTTACATGCGTTTATATACTGATTTACATATGGTTTATTACACAATATTAAATAGGAAGAACAAAGGATTTACATTAATGCCAAGGCTACGCTACATATAAGGAGCGCTGCCTCTAATATGAAATTAATTATTACATTGTGATACATTGTAACACATTCCATCTATCAGCTGATATGTCAGCTGGGACCACACCGCAACTCGATGATTTGACGGCAGTGGGGCAAGTGCCATAAGCTCCTTTACAGCTTGCTACTTGTGCATCGAAACCACGATCAGGGGATTGTTAGGCATTGTTAGGGAACAATGCCTACGGTGGTATCGTTGAGGCTGACGGTGTACTCGTATTTGCCACTCACCATGGTCACAGTATAATAGTAGTATTTTTTCATGATACTAAAGGTACATCGCGCACTTGTATGTGTGCGAACGAACGCACTATCAAACAAGAATACGTATCGCACGCTTCTAAGGGCCTCCGCTAGCTGACGCGGATTACCCGGAACGGACGCCCGTCTAATTGCCGTCTAATAAGAAATTGTATGAACTAAGTGAAGCGGGCGTGGGTCCATATTTTTGCCCGCCCACCGCGTGCGTCCGCTTCGCATCCGCGTCAGCTAGCGTAGGCCCTAAACGGCTAAAGTTTGAATACTTGTGTGTTTTACCTAATACTTTGCCATGGTTCAGTATTTACCTCGAACGCTTCGTCGACAGTGAAGAGTTTGCCTGTGGTGAGAGCAAGCTCAGCTTCCCTCGTTCTGATGAGGTAGCGCATCGAGTCTATGAACCACTTCCTAGCCACAATACCCAGGACGGTCTCGTTGAGGCCGATGGTGTATTTGCCGCTCACCATGGTTCGGTATTCGCATGACATGGCCAGGAGACACCCACCCGCTGGAGCGTGACCCTGAAGTGATTAAAACGTAAATTAATAATAAGTTGGTGGTGAACACGCTCTATATTGAGCCGAAAGGTACCTATCGATATACGAGTAGCTGTCCTACCTATATATATGACACATCAATCACATCATTGAAATCGATCTACCGGGGTCCATGTATTATTAGGGTTAAGGTCCAATGTACTGGTTTGCAATTAATAAATGACTAAATGATCTTGGGCTTTTTTCCCAGTCGCTAAGAAGGAAAATACCTTGTTTTTTTAACTCGGTTAATAACATGAAATTCGATTATCATAAAATTCATAATGGCTCTTCTATTAAGCACCTTAATTTTCGCATTTTTTACTTTGAGAATTGAGATTTAAGTGATTTAACCCAATTTACGAATCGTGGTAATATCAGCCCGTATCTAAAGATCCAGGACCCCTAGGCACTTGGTAATGAGAACGCAAGCCATAATGCTTTTGGGTTTATATGAATTATGAAGTGTAACGTATGCCAGCGCCGCCTGTCATAAAAAGCCGCCTCGCCTGCCTTTCTGCCGGACTAGCTGCCGCTGTCCGCCGGGCTCTGCCAATGCCCAGCCGAGCTCTGCCGAAGCTCTGCCGAATGCGGCCGCATTCCGCCGGGCATGCCAGCCCCGCCAATCAGCCAGACATTAGTCCCCAAAACCTCTATGGTGTTTTCCCACATATTGTTATTGTGGCAACACAAGAGTGAAAATGACAACTGCCAACGGGACGCGATGCGATGGGCGAAACGAATTACCTATAAAGTTTGGATTGTCGAAATAACTGCTGTCTAGAAGAATAAACCATTGAAAACTAGAAAAGAATTGGTTTCTCTTTACGCCCCTCGTTTTACTCAGAACTGGGATAAAGAAAGAAAAAAAAACAATTGAAACGCAGTAACCTCGACCGCGCTGGTCAATGTGTACGGTCTCCTGGTTAAAAGGCGATAGGAGACGACGCAAAACAGAAAGACTAAAAAGAGTGCTCATATCTACTTGAAACGAAGTTACTACCTACGGGATTCGTTGTCGAATGAGATACAGAAAGACGGAAATGACATAAATGAAGAAGCTCTTGAGGGTCGAATCAAAAGACCGAATGCATCACTGATTCCTGAATTTGACCATGAGCCAGAAGATTTATACGGTCAACTCATCATCGTCGTAGTGTTTTCCTGTTTCGTTGGTGCGTTATGTCTATTACATTGGAGCAACTGCCATCTGACCTCTGTAACCTGACTGCAGGGAATCCAGACAAACAGTATACAATGAAGAAAATGTATCAGCTTAGCACAAGACAGGAACAAGAAAAAGGGTTTTGGTCCTTGGGCAATTTCTGATGGCAAGCCTGCAAATTCCCTCACATGCCGCCATCGCCATGAGTTACAGGATGTTGCATACTATTTGCCTGTCACAGTCACCTGAGCCGAGGAACAAAACATGGAAGTCAGTCACATCAGTATGGAGAATGTTGTAAGCCAGCCTAGGCCGGTCCTAGCCATAGCCAGATGCGCCTCTACTTGCCAGCCACATGTCAGGTCAGTAGTAAGCCAGCCAGCCACTTCTGTATCTGCTAATAAACTTTACAGCCTTCCTAACAATTATACAATCAATTGCATTGCCTTGCTAAATAAATAAAAGGTATTTAAATGAAAACAGCCATAATTATTGCATTGATTTAATATTTTGAAAGAATGATTGCTTGCAGAAACTTTAAAACGCCTTAGAAGTATAGACTTAATGAATAAAAATTGTACATTCAGCAGCTAGTGAGTCACCAGCACTTGAATTTTATTAATTACCGATGATGCCAATATTATTCAGATTTCTCCAACAATCAGATTTGTAACTGAATTTTTAGAAACAATCCAGATGCTGCATCCAGAAAACCATAAGTACTTCATTTCACTCTGCTTATCTTAGCCAGTTTGCACAGCCATATCATAAAATAATTATATGTTTGCACATGAATACACCCATAAATCTGTTCTTATAGCTGCAAAATGTCGCTTTATATGCCTTGGCCTGGCCTACTCTTTACTCGGCTGGGTACTAACTATTACTTATTAAATCAGTCTAATGTCAGCCTCATCCAATGTTTAGTAGCTGTGTGGTAATGTTGTCTGACTTTTAAGTTAAGGTCTTGCTTCCCATATTTATGATCTTGATCACTATATCGAACCTACTTCGTCAATCCCCCGTCCTTAGTTTTGCCAAGTATCCTGTCTCGTTATACTGCTGCTACAGTGTGATCTTCTTATGCTGTTCTGTGACAAGTTTTATGTTTGGTATCCGATCAGCTAGGGTAATGTCAAGTCAGAGTCATTTCTATAACACTGTGCACCACTCTTAAAATTTGCTGAATACGAGGATAAGGCGTCCTATTCTCATATTAATGGATTGGAATCAAGTATAGTGATTATATTCTCTTTGTTATTAAACAAGATGGTTGATTCCCAGGCAAGCAAACAAAAAAAAAAGATATCTAAACACAGCCTCAACAAACAGTACTGTTTAAATATTGGTGTTGTGTTGTCTATAATATAATATGCCTGCCATTGACGTTTATTCCGTACTGGTAATACTGAATTAGATGCGGTACTGCCTAAGTCGGAAAACAGAATTGTAATTAAATAGGGAAAGTGCTTGTTTCTGTACAAAATAATCCATCACAATTATTTAGTAAGGCCATACAATTTCTCTTAATGATATATATCATATGTTCGTTTAGTTTAGTGATATTTTTATCCTCGGTTTTGTACACCTGGTAACATCCAAGAGATACGATACGTCAACGTCAGTTTATCCGTCAGTCGGACATTAGCCGTGTTACCTTTGTAAATAAGATAAAGAACAAAAAAGAAAATCGTTTAGTAAGTTAACGCGCCCTTTACAAACAGTTTATGGAAGTTTGGAGGAATTGCATAGCTGGCTATGTCCTAAAGTAAATACGAATCTGCTCTGCTATCGCCTGCTTAATTCTCTGATCACCGGCATGACTCGTAAAAGGAAAACGAACTGCAGAAAGCAGACGGTAATATACAATTTCTTTTAATTAGAGACTTGCTGTTTAGGCCCTTTGCATAGGTTACGTATACCAATATTGCAAAACAACGCGGGCGGAGCCGCGGGAAAATGCTAGTCCACTGTAGATCTTTACTCTTCATGCAACTGTAGCAAAACCATTGTCCTTGGAATCAATTGATGAAACCTTTGATTTCTGACAGATGCTTTCATAAAATATAACCTTGAGGAATATATTACACATGCTCATACCCTAATTCAAAACTCAGTTGATAAAGAAAATCTGTTCATCTTGAGGTAGTCAATTGGATGATTTTTAAAAGAAAGTTTTAACTCATTTGCCAGCCCAGCCTATTTAGATTTTGAGAATAATGCATTGATTAACAGCAGATTATATGATAAAATTTAGAATGTATTTAGTATTTATTTATTGCATAAACCAATACATAAGGACTTAAACCTAGGTACACTGGTAGGGTGTAGCAATTTACATGTTTATGAATTACTTATTTTAGGTACTAAAATTAATTTAGAATGTTTGTTGGCTAGCAGTACTTAATATAATATAAAATAATATAATATAAATATTAGGGGACAATCTTACACAAATCGAACTAGCCCCATAGTAAGCTCAATAAGGCTTGTGTTATGGATACTTTCTTGTTACTAGTACTTAGATTGCACGAATAGAAAAACGTGCAAATGCATAATGATAAGAATTTATTATTTTCTCTCCGAACCATCTTTCGGTCTCACTGAGAGTTGCAATCAACTGGATTATCCCTCCACCTGACACGGCCAAGGCCCATGTACCGTCCCCTGTCAGGACTGCAAGCATTCTTCATAATGTCAGGATTCCTTATTAGAATGCTCTTTATAGTGTACTTACCTTTAGCTTAGAGTATGATAATGCTTTCCGCAAGCTGGTCCCATAATGTGCTCATAATGTACATGTTATTTTTAATTTTTATAGTTATAATTAATTCAAGTATTAGGCAAATTATTCCGTGTATTATGGACAACATAGAATATAATAGGTGGACGTAAAGCATTTTCTACCAGTCAACCTGTAACACCTGTGTGTATATGGTATGTTCAGTGAATAAGTTGCATTCATACAAATTTGAGTTTTCACATGACACAATATTAAGAGCCACATTATGTTAGGCTAAATAAGGCATGTTAGGCATAAAAATAAAATCATAAAGCTAATTGAGTACAGAATTTATGGTGAATGCTCCATGAACTTTACTCTTGCCTCTTTATTTTTATTAACATCACAGGCAATTACAAATACTGAATAATGCTTACACGGTTGGCAGGATCAGTTAGCATAAGATATAACTCCTATGCCTGACTGCGCCACAGGGTCAGATGACCTACTTGAGATTGAAGACTTGTTTGTTTTATTTAAAAAAAAAAAACTTTTATTAACTTGCAATGATTGTTAGTATGTTTGAGAAAATTTTGCAAGCTGAATTAGGACACCTTTTTGACTTTTGATTGAGCTTAAATTTGGTATACATTGCAATGCAATATTATGGTACAATGCAGCTGATCTGATGATAAAGTCGGAAGGTTGCTATAGGATTATCTAAACTACACAAAATAGACCCATAGTGTTTGAGCTCACTTAACTGGTTTTGACTTGCAGTTTGAGACTATTCAGAAAAAGTACAGTTGACCACATAAATGCTTATCGATTTGTTTGTTCCCATTGCGGGAGCAATTGTTGCAGGATGGCCGATTGTAACGTATGCCAGCGCCGCCTGTCATAAAAAGCCGCCTCGCCTGCCTTTCTGCCGGACTAGCTGCCGCTGTCCGCCGGGCTCTGCCAATGCCCAGCCGAGCTCTGCCGAAGCTCTGCCGAATGCGGCCGCATTCCGCCGGGCATGCCAGCCCCGCCAATCAGCCAGACATTAGTCCCCAAAACCTCTATGGTGTTTTCCCACATATTGTTATTGTGGCAACACAAGAGTGAAAATGACAACTGCCAACGGGACGCGATGCGATGGGCGAAACGAATTACCTATAAAGTTTGGATTGTCGAAATAACTGCTGTCTAGAAGAATAAACCATTGAAAACTAGAAAAGAATTGGTTTCTCTTTACGCCCCTCGTTTTAGAAGGGTCCACCGTTTTGGCTCCTCTAGGCTGGCCGGGCCCCTAGGCCAGGCTGAAATCCGGCACTGGGTTCGATGGATATGGTACTTTTAACTTAGATACATTGATAGCAGCAGCAGTAGCAAACGGAAATCCGAACAGCTTGATCCAAACTTCTTGGTGAGCGGTCGTGAACTGCTCGAGCCTTTTCGGGTCAGGTTTGTACATTTCCATGATGTCAAAACCAGCAGAAAACACGGTTGGTAATGCCTAGAACAATACAGTCATAAAAAACTCCACATAAAGAATAAATTATTTGAAAAAAACAAACAGAATGTACAGCCACAGCATAGCAGTAATTTTTCTTCCAACAAAAGGTACATCGCGCGGCTTGTATGACTTGTGTGCGCGCCGTCAACGAATGCACGAATAAACGGCCGAAGTTTGACTACTTCTCTCTCGCTTTATACTTCGGTATAGCCGACGTCACACAAATAAGAGTTTCCAATGACCGTTGTACCGCCTATGATGGTCGCAATTATGGCGAGACACAACCTTCGTTCCTTCTGATCCCAGGTGGCAAAAAGATACGGATGTTTTATTTTGTCTTTATTACGGGATAACATGAACCAGGATTATGAAATAAGCTCACTTTGGTCATTTGAGAACGCTACTTCATCAAGTGAGCGCGAAGCATCGCTGTTTCAGCTTGGGCAAAAATGCTTTCGTATGTCCCCTCTACCGGTCGCATCTCTGAACCGATTCTCGTGAAATTTTGTGAGTAGGTTCGATATAATTACCTATATAAGTAGACTTTTTTTGTCGATTCAGTTTTTGGATTTTTCAAATTGGCGGAGCAATGGGGTTGACTGACTCTCGAAGTCTAGGTACAGCGTACAGGGCCATTAGAATAATAAAATATAAATAACTTACGGAAGTTAAGATCATGCCCCTGGGTTTATTCTTAGCCACGTCATCGAGCGACTTGCTGATGGCGTGCATGAACTCCAAGTTGATGCTGTTGACCGGTGGTAGCTGCAGCGTCATCACAGCGATACCCTCCTCGTCCGACACTTCCACCATTTGCCCAGACGACAGAGGCCGGCATGATGGCAAGACTTTGATCGCATATCTCGTAAGATGCCTTAAAGGAAACATTGTATAGTCTAATTTTATTTAACATGAAATAAGACTTTGAAGTTATATTTGTTTGGTCGAAGTCTCTTTACTCGGTTGTGTACCTTGCTCTACTAGTAATGTTGTTGAACAACTGACATTTGCTAGCAGTAACCTTGGCTTCTCATATGTAGGTATATGTGTGTGAATCTTATCTAAGTCTCGGGGATGTCTTATCACCCTAATGTGCAGTTGGCCAATGTTAAGCATAGGTATTACGAACGAACGTCGAAATTCAACAATGGGTTGTTTTCAAAAAAATATGTCTGTAGTTAGGGTTTTATTAAACAACGTTCTAAATCTTGTTCCTTTGTGTAACAAAACGTACAATAACTTTTGTTACACAAAAATTAAAGTTAACACATTGTTTTATAAGGCCCTAACTAGGGACAACATTTTTGAAAATGACCCCAATACGTTTTTTTTTCTTACAAGCTTTTATTTAGTTTCACCTGGTGTCTGCTTATCTCTAAAAACATCTTGCCAGTTAAATTTAATCCACTTTGCATATGTAAAACCGAACTTGCAATTTTATTTATAATGGCATGGCATGGAGCTTGTTCTGATGTGGAGGGGAAAGCGGCCATATGATCATCTAAATTACGTAAGATAAACTCATTGCGTTTGATATCATTTCATTGGGTTTGATATCGATGGTCACACTCGCACTAATTACGAGAAAAAAAGTTTCGTAATTAGCACATTAGGACACAAATCTTAAAGTCACAATTTCATATGGCCAAAAAAATAGTACGAGTGTGATGTGAACTAAACCATCGATATACAGTTTGTGATTATACAAAAAAGATACAGCAGCAATCTTCAGACTCAGTAGCTTATCCCGAAAAAATTGTTTGCTGCCAAAAATTATTTGCTGACTTTAGGTATAACAGTTCCGTTTCTTTACAACCGTTGTCATTTAGAAAACACAACAGGGGTGACATCTAAAGGTGGGTTTAGACCTAAACCCACCTTAAAGTGATCAATTAGCAGTTACTCCATACTTTCCTGTCACATACCTATTTAAATATTGTTGATTTCATTCGCCGACTGTACCTCAATGTAATCGGAATTAGAAAGGGCAGTTGCAAATCTTTTGAGTAGAATATGAGTCAAGTAAAACAGCAATTGTTTAAAAAGGAAAAATTTATAATTTTCATTTCATATACAATATACAGCGTGTAAGTCTAATACGGGTGTATAGTATTATAGATGTAAGGGACAGGACACATTGAAGACTTAGCACAATAGAAAATACTAGTAAAAAGAAAGGGCAATAGAGCGAACTCTCTCCGAGCGGCTGTTTTACTTGAGACCTCAGTCCATTTAAAGTTGTATAATGTATGTATTGGACCTTTAATGTGCATAGTGAATGGGCTAGTTTCCTGTAGTAAAAAAAATATTTTACACTTATTATCTTATTAAGCTTCCAAAACTGATCCCAAATAAATCCATATTCTCTTATTTTCTTGCTTTTAACGATTTTAAAAAGATAAGATATTAAAATAAGGAGATAATTTGACCCTAGCACCCTGTGACGTCATTTAGTCAAATTATCTATGAAGCTCCATACTATCGTAACGTTTTGACACTTCATAAAAAGAAGCTGAATTGACCTGTTAGGAAACTAGCCTATTAGCGCCATCTATTGTCCAGTAGCGTAAGTCAGTTGAAATGTCATAACACTTTTCACTAGATGTCGTTAATTGTTTCACGGTTCACTATTATCTGGCAGACACTTTTTTGACATATATTTGGTTCGCATAATAATACTTAGCAGAAGCATTGTTTGGCAGAAACACCTTACGCAGAATTTTTTTTAGCAGAAATCATTTCGCAGAATTTTATATTCCCGAATCATATGTTGGCATAATGTTGATGGTCATAACAGTCTTCTAAAAGAAAAGTCATTTCGTAGATTATTTTTCTGCATAATATTTAGGTGGCATAAAATTTGCTTAGCAGAATAACATTTGATGTCAAGGTGAACTTCATTTACTACTCTAACTGTACTAGACATATGCAGGATAGGATAAATTGCTCATAAGAATGCAGTTCGTTTTTGTTAGGGGACGCAGTTCAAACCTAACCTAACCTACTTTTCTGACAGCAGTTCGGTTTTGTTGGGGGACGCAGTTCGAACCCTAACCTAACCTAATGGAACTTATGGTTTGAGTTTTTTTTAATGAGGGGGGCTTCGCCCCTCGAGCCCCCCTTGTGGGGGGCTCCGCCCCCCCTTCCCCCCTTTTCGTTCTACGCCCTAATAATTTACCCAAGCAGAGAGGCTTTATGGGCTGCTGTAAAAATATTGTTTATGGTTTTGTATAATATTATTAGTATTTGTGTATAGTTATGACTCGCAGTGGCGTAGCGTCGTGCCTAACCGAAATCTGACCTGCCTGAAGGTAGAATACGTAACGATTCTGACTTCACGCCTACCATAGTTTAGTTTAGGAGCTATAAGTGTAGCCAATTTAATAATAGGCAAAATAATTCTTAGGACAAGTCATGTTAGGAATATTAAGCTTTACGTAATTAACCTAACCTACTTTTCTGCAAGCAGAAAAATCATTATGCCATAATAGAAGTATGCTACAGGACTATTATGCTACAGAAAATTATGCTAAAAAAAAATCTGCTAAAGTCATTATCTGCAAAATGATATGCTACAAAATGTATTGTATGCCTAGAAATAAAAATGCCAAATAAAGTTTATGCAAAACTACCATTCGACTAAATGTGTTTCTGCGAAACATGTTCTGCGGAGTGTATTTCTGACCAATATTATTCTGCCAGATGAGGGTAACCCTTGTTTCACTACTGACACGCATTATGATTGATACTGCACTATACATACTTATACACGCATCTCTTTTTCTGAGTTCTGAGGCATAACAGTCGTTATTGGCGGATCTCTTCAGTTTTCAAGATCTAAAATCTCCATAATGATAAAAAATGGTTTCTTTGAGAGAGTCGAAACGAAATAAACATTTTTTGCGGCATAAACGGCCATATCTTTTTTACGTTAACTTAGAAGTTTTAATTTTTTTTCATAGCTTCAAGGGACCACCTGAGTATATGGTTTTAATTTCAAGTCGATACCTCCACGTGTTCCCAAGATAATATAAAGGATCTTGACAGACGAACAACAGAGTGATCTTATAAGGGTTCCGTTTTTTTCCTTTTGAGGTACGGAACCCTAAAACAATTGATAAAATAGTTTTATTGGTTTTCATATCAAAATCATAAATGATGTGATAGATAGCTAAAGTCCATTAGGGTGTCACATTATTTGCTTACGCCGCAAAGCAAATTCGTTTTCGTATACATTTTCATATACCGAGTCGAGGCCTCCTTGACGACACTTTAATTAAACAACAACAAAAATAAACTCTATTATGTACCGTTCATGTCTGCTTAACGTGCTGTATTCTTGCTATATTGCATTAAAAATAATTATTTAGAGAAATTGCACCACCGCATCACCACCCTGGGCCCAGATCTCTCTTCCGTACAAGGTCTCTCAGGGCAAACTTATTCGTCGGATTATTCTTCATATATTTAGCGATGTAACCTCGCTTTTGATCCACCGCAATGGATAACCATTTGCCTATTTACACGGTCTGCCCATCTACTATCATTACATACTATTTATTGATTGTGCCAAAAGCGAAGTTGTACTGAAAAACGCCTTTGCTTCGTGGACTAAACTAGCTATACAAAGATGGGGGAGCAATAACGGCATGCCAGACTTAATTTAAAATGGCAGCATAGAGTATTCATGGAAGGCTTGCCTTAGTATCCAAAGATGGACAATAAAACACAATTTCATTCACAATACTCTCATAACAAACAGAATTATACTATAAAATACAGGTGCACAAAAGTGCATATATCAATACAAATGTAATACTTAGGACTAATAGGCACCTGATATTGGAGCTGTTGATTACATTTATTTCATTGGGAATATAATTATATTTGACTATTGTCAGAGCCGGATTAAGCCTGTAGCAAATGCTTTCATGATATCCTTGATTTGGTCTAAGATACCCTCAAACACCGACCAACTGATAATTTTATACCTACATGTTAATAGAGGGAACCCCGCGTCCGCGAATCGTCCGAGAGAGGGCGTTGGTAATTTGGAATCTTGACTAAGGTGACCGACAGTCGCGGATATCATGCCTCTGTCCCGCATTTAAATACAGTAATACCCCGCTTTACGCGAGGGATGCGTGTTGGAGAATACCGCGTTATGCGAAATTCACGTATAACGGGGTCAAAGAAAAACGAAGAAAATATTGAATAACTAACTTTGACACGACATAAATAGCAGTGATTTGCCTAAATACCTCACGCCACCCCGCCATGCTGTTTTTAAATTTGACCAATCCGGGCGAGCGCTTAAAGCGCGGCACTACAGGGTGATTGATAATTCGACCTATACCTTGAAGGGGGTTATACTAGAGCTCATTTGCAATAAATTTAGCCCAGTAAACTAGGGGTCTAAATTTGATAGTTATCAAGTTATTTAAGTTTTACGTTTTTTTAGAAAAAACCCGCCTTTCGGACTAAAAGTGATAATTATGAAAAAAGTACTTCCATTTGGCTGGTATAAACTTTGTTTTCTAAAAGCCAATGAACCAATGACTACTTCAAATAAAAATCTGTGTCAAAATTTCAGAATTATCTTAGAAATAAACGGTCATAAAAACCAAAGTCATAATTTTTTTTTTCGATTTTGTTACAACTGATGAGAATTACTTGAAAAAAATGTACGGCACTTGATGTAAAAACTACAGAAATAAGTTCCTCAATTAATAAGCTTTCCAAAAAAGTACAAATGTTGTCAACTTTTTCAAAAATCTTGAAAATAATAATAATAATTCCAGAGCAGGTAGCGGTTTCGCAAAAGGCGTACCTGGCCCGGAGCCGCGTTGTTTGTGTCACCTTTATTTTTCTGAGAGCTTCAATTGACCTGCCTCGGTATCTTATCTTATCTAATTAGGGGTGAGATCTGGGTACATTGCGTTCGGTTCGTGTTCGGGCATGTTCGTGACTAACCGAGGTTTAATTATCTTCATTCAGTAAGTGATCAATCAATTACTTTTGACCTTCTTTCCAACTCGGACGTACTAATTTCTTAAAAAAAAATGGCTGCTTATCAAAATGAAGAATACGCGGATATCCTGTACTGTTACGGGTTTTGTGATGGCGGCTCCGCTGCGGCTCGCAGAGAATATCAACGACGCTTCCCCAACCGCCGTTTACCTGATGTAAGTGTGTTTGGTGCGACGTATCGACGTATTCGAGAAACTGGATCGGTTCAACGTCGTCAAGCTGATGCTGGAAGACCTCCAGTCCATGATCCGGTTGAAGAGGAACAAATCCTGGAGTGTTTCCGCGCGGATGGCACTACATCAACAAGGATTGTGGCTAACCAGCTTGGGATGACTCAGTGGAAGGTTTGGTTCACATTACATTCAGCACGGCAGTATCCATACCACTACACTCCAGTACACGCCATCGAGGAGGGAGATCCTGCAAGAAGAATCGATTTCTGCAGATTTTTGTTGAATGCTGACATCGAAGACCCGGAGTACCTGAAGAACATTTTGTGGACAGATGAGTCCAACTTCGACCGCGACGGAATAACTAACTACCACAATCTGCATTTTTGGGCCCCCAAACATCAAAACCCACGGAGGTCCAGAGAAGGAGCTCACCAGCACAGATTCTCACTAAATGTCTGGATGGGTATTGTGCACGACAATTTGATCGGGCCATTCTTTCTGCCGGCACGATTAACCGGTGACGCGTACGAGAACTTTTTGAGGGACGAACTACCTATGCTGCTGGAGGATGTGCCGCTTGCCAGAAGGATAGCCATGGTGTATCAACACGATGGCTGCCCAGCTCACTATTATCTGCGTGTGCGACATTGGTTGGATGTGAATTATCCAGAAAAATGGATTGGTCGAGGTGGTCCGATCCCTTGGCCAGCGAGAAGTCCCGACTTAACTCCATGCGACTTCTACATTTGGGGTCACATGAAGGCATTAGTCTACGACAGGCCAATTCGTGATGTAGAAGATTTACGAGAAAAAATTGTAGCAGCTGCCCAAACTATTAAAGAAAGTCTGTCGACGCGGGTTACAGTCAGTGAAGTACGTACAAGACTTCGTGCTTGCATTCGCAACCGAGGCAGGCAATTCGAACAAGATTCGTAGTTGTAATTGTAATTTATTTTAATTATTTATTTATCGTATGGCGAAACATTACCCTGCGTGCTTCTTTTTGTGTTTAGTAATAATTTAATTATTTTAAAATAAAATTTTATTTAGAAACTGGTTATTTTACTGCTTTTGCAATCTTATTCCTACCAACAAGCATTTGATGTAAATAAATTAATATCGTGCTTTCTGCATGAAGAAACACAAAGTAAGCAGACTGGCTTCAGGTCCGGTATGCTTATTTCTGTCAGTCATTAGGTATCATTATTACTTTCAATAATTAACTAATTGGTCACCTCATTACTGAAAAAAATAATTACGCCTCGGTTAGTTAGTTAATGATTTGTAAAATAATTAGTTAACAACGATACGTCCAATTGGAAAGACGGTTGACAGTAATTGATTGATTACTTATTGAATGAAGATAATTTAGCCTCGGTTAGTTCGTTGGATTATACGAGGTTCATGCTATTATTCTTTGTTTTGATAAACAATAATTCATTTCATTTGTAAAATAAATAAGTTAACAACGATACGTCTGAATTGGAAAGAAGGTCGAAGGCAGATAATTGATCACTTACTGAATGAAGATAATTAAACCTCGGTTAGTCACGAACATGCCTGAACGCAATCTACCCTGATCTCACCCCTAATAAGGTAAGATAAGATACCGAGGCAGGTCAATTGAAGCCCTCAGAAAAATAAAGGTGACACAAACAACGCGGCTCCGGGCCAGGTACGCCTTTTGCGAAACCGCTACCTGCTCTGGAATTATTATTATTATTTTCAAGATTTTTGAAAAAGTTGCCAACATTTGTACTTTTTTGGAAAGCTTATTAATTGAGGAACTTATTTCTGTAGTTTTTACATCAAGTGCCGTACATTTTTTTCAAGTAATTCTCATCAGTTGTAACAAAATCGAAAAAAAAAAATTATGACTTTGGTTTTCATGACCGTTTATTTCTAAGATAATTCTGAAATGTTGACACAAATTTTTATTTGAAGTAGTCATTGGTTCATTGGCTTTTAGAAAACAAAGTTTATACCAGCCAAATGGAAGTACTTTTTTCATAATTATCATTTTTAGTCCGAAAAGCGGGCTTTTTCTAAAAAAACGTAAAACTCAAATAACTTGATAACCATCAAATTTAGACCCCTAGTTTACTGAGCTAAATTTATTGCAAATGAGCTCTAGTATAACCCCTTTCAAAGTATAGGTCGAATTATCAATCACCCATAGCGCGAAAATTTGAAATGCACGTATAGCGAATCCATGTAAAGCGAGGTCGCGTAAACCGGGGTATTACTGTATTGATATTGATTAAAACGGTCCCGGAAAAGGCCTGAATTGTCCCGCATTCTCGCAGCCAGCATGGACAGCGCGGATGTTTTGGTGTGATTCTAGATCATTTAGACTTTTGGCGGATATTTTGAAGATAACCGGTGTGGGTCGACCGTAAGAAACTATTAAGAGGGAAACTCACAGCACAAGCCTAAGAAATGTCCCGTTTTGGCTTCGTGTAAAATTGGCCACCTTAATCCTGTCCTTGGGCTTACAGTTTTTTAATGGTACAAGCGAAACGACGAATGTGCTTCGAGTGTTTGGGGTCCATTTTTACTATGTGGCTATTCCGGCACTGAATATATTTGGACTAGATTCACTTGGCCGCCTTAGCCTTCAGGCTTTGAATATACATTTCCAATCCTTGCTGCACTTGTGGATTCTGGAGGAATCCCAGGAACTCAGCCGTGTCTTGTTGGCGAATCTTCTGCATGCGAGTTAATGGATCTTGCCTTATTTTCAGTTTGGTCATGGTGCGGGCGAGAGGCGGAGTCCTGTCAAACTTCTTTATGAATTTCTTGCATCTATCTATGGCATCAGCCTTATCTGAAGCGGCCTCGTCAATCAAACCAACCTGAAACATAATTATTTTTAGAGGTTGATCTAGTTTTTACAGGGTTTGCATTTCAAAATACCAGATTCTCGATTTATTAGATTCCCCATATATATCAGGTTTCTAAATAAAATTATCGACTGTATAAAATCATTTAGTTTAATTACTTGAGTAACCTACGAATTTATAATCGTAAGATAAAATAAAATCCGATAAATCGTGAATATATTTTTGGGGATTAAGAAAAGTGGCTGTAAAATGCGGAATTATGAAAACAGGACACTTATTTCTTATCTCTACTGTTCTTAGGTATAAAATTTAATTTAATCCTTTATTGCCTAATACTCTTTCATCAAGGAAACTTTGACCCCTACAGTCTTATCTCACTGTTTCGTGGCAAAATAGATAATAAACCAGTTTTTATAACCTATCGTGCGCAGTTTTGTAATGATCGCGGTTTTGTTTATATTTCTAGAATCATGTGTTTTACCACTCAACTATTTCTTTCTCTTTTCATTCAATAAAGGGAGACAGGTAGATGGCGAGCCACCAGTTGTAGGTAGTTGTGCTAGCCTGCTATGATAGTTTGATAGACTATATAAGGTGTTTCCAAATTAAATGCCAACACTTTAAAAGACATTAACATACATTAAAATAATTAACTTTAAATAGGAATTAAGAAAAAAATTTATATTCATTTTCCGAACAAAATAATTTAATTAATATTTGCATTTAACTGACAAGGCAGTTATCAGTTTTTGTCAAGTGAGCATGCATAAACAGGTTTCATACGACAATCAAAGAAGTCTTAATTGCTGAATTCTGCTTATCTGATTAACAGGATATATAAAAGAGCCCTTGAGGCCTACTTACAGAAATAAATGAGTTTGAGTTTGAGGATGTTATAATATAACGTGGCACAGTTACTTTCCTAATTTTCTCAAAAAATGAACATAAACTTTAAATTAGCAACTTGAATTTTACGACAAACTCTAATAAGAATTACCTTCAAAGCTTCATCAACAGTAAATAGCTTGGCTGTGGTTAGGGCCAACTCAGCATCTCTCGTCCTAATTGTGTGGCACATAGTGTCCATGAACCATAGAGGGGCGACAATGCCCAGGGCAGTCTCATTGAGGCCGATGGTGTATTTCCCGCTCACCATCGCCCGGTATTCACAGGACATGGCTAAGAGGCACCCTCCTGCTGGAGCATGACCCTGATGAAGTGAAAAAGTAGTATTTAGTTTGTGTATGGGTGCTTTATTGGAATGATCTGCTGTCCTATTTATATCTAAAACCCAGCTCTTGCCCTCTTAGCCTAAAAGGCGACTTTTTACTATGAGTCTCTTTAGTTTTTCGACTTTTAAGTAGGGTTTTAAACTATTACGGCAGAACTAACATACAACTCCATAGCAGTTACCTGGATAGGTTCCATAGCTTTTAGTGATTGGATGGCAGAAATGGTACAACATTACCTTGCCAGACCTGTGTTGAGACACACATTTGAACAAAAAAAAATTGAAAAGCATTTTGCTCTGAGTTATCACACATAACACTTTAAATAAAAAAAAACAATATTTCTAAAACCAAGCCGAGTTAGATTAAGGTTCATGACATTTTTTACTCCTTATAACCCAAGGAATGCAGGGTTAAAATCTTTCGGGTTCCTTACTGGTTCTTTTAGTGGTTCTAAATTATACTTACATTAATGGCAGCAGCCGTGGCAAACTTGAAGCCAAAAAGCTTGATCCATACTTCTTGAAGAGTGGTCCAAAATTGTTCAGCCCTCTTTAGATCAGGTTTATACATCTCCATGATGTCAAGGCCTGCCGAAAACACTGTTGGAGATGACTGAAATGTGCAAATTAAAGATACATTCGTTGTGGTAGTTAAATGCACTTAAGGCTGGCCTAAGCTGTCCAGGTGCCCAGGTGAGTCATTCAAATCTCACCCTTTTGGTATGGTCAGTAGCAGAGAAAAGGAACCTGCCTATCATACATTTGTATTATATCAAGGGGCTCACTTTTCGCTGCATCTGACTGCACTATATTATATTAACTTTTTTTTTAAGTCATGAGAAAGGCAAACAAGCACACAGGTCACCTGATGGTAAGACTTCTGTGGCCCACAGACATTTGCAATCTTAATATTACAAATGCGTTGCCAACCCTGAGGACTAAGATGGAATGCCTCTGTTATAAATTTCACTGGCTGTCTTACCCCCACACTGGAACACAAAAGTGCAAATACTGCTCTTTAGTGGCAGGTTAGTGGATAAGATGGTGGTAGTGATCCGGGCCGACCCTGCACAAGGTCCTACCACTAGCTGCTTTTAACCCTAAAGCCAGCCCTGCATACAGTTAGCAACCAAGACCAGATGCTACACTGTAAGTTGTAGGATATTTGGTATATCCGAAGAAAATAGAATACTCACAGAAGTCAAGATCATGCCTCTGGGTTTGTTCTTAGCTACATCATCGAGCGACTTGCTCATGGCCTGCAGTAACTCCAAGTTGAGGCTGTTGACCGGTGGCCGTTGCAGCGTCATCACAGCGATACCGCCATCGTCCGCCACATCCACCATCGGTCCAGCGGACGCCGACATTGGCCGACATGCTGGCAAAAGTCTGGCAGCTTGCCTCGTCAGTTGCCTCAAAGGAAACATTCTGTAAAAATTTTTTTGAAAATAGAACGTCTTCTAAACTTCTCAAGTACTTTCAAAGCGAATACCAAACAATATAATGTACACGTTAACAATGGATACATAAATGAATAAATACATTTCGATTTGTTACACATATTCAAATTGAGTTGATTGTTTCATGCTTACCTTACACAAATATTATGGAATAATTAAAATTTGTTTGAACCTTGGACTTTACAATAAAATCTTAAACCCACAGGCTTGCCATAGGCGTTTTTCAGTTTTCGGAAAAGGAGACGGGCTGTCAGCTGTCAAATAGCTCAGATTCGTAACTTTACAAACGCACCGCAGTGGTTTAATAGAGCAGCGCAGTATTTGAGAACGCTACTTAACTTAAGTGCTGTCACTGTAATGACTGTCAGTGTCAGTGTCAACTTGTTTTCCAATTCCATACGATTTATCTTTGTATGTGAAAATCTGTATTTTCCTTATCCTTCTCAACATGTAGTGGACCTAAAATCATACGGATATTAATTAAATACTTTAAAATGTCTCTCGAACAAACGGCCTGCGATGGTAAGTCTAGAAGTTGTCTTCCGATCAAAGTGCCTCTGTAGAGCTTGGATTTTTGGTAACATAGATTTATGCCGGTTATAAATGCTATAAATTTCCAGCTCAATAGCAATTCACTGTCTATTTTTTTTTAATATTGAGGGACAGTCTCAAAATAAAGTATTTTTTTTATTAAAGTTGGACGTAGGTAGTTGTACACCTAGTTACTGAATAATTTCCAAAGTACAGTTTAGCATGTTTGTTTTCCAGATCTGAAAGCGTTCGAACGCCGACTGACAGAAGTAATAGCATGTTTGCAGCCGGCGACAACTAGGTGGCGAAGTAAGTATCATAGAACAATATTTTTTATACTTACAAAAAATATAAAAATGTAAGCAACCTTTTTAATTCTAGTCTTGCTGGCAGTGGTGTCCGTCTGTACGGCGATCGCGGCGTGGCACTGGCTGACCGACCCATTGACACCTGTGGTGTCTCTTACTCAGTCCTTGTGGAACCACCCTTTCTTTGCTTTCACTTCTACATTTTTAGGTAAGAGTTAAGCTACTTAATATGAAATTGCTGGTTAATTTTGACTGTATTCCTTTAAATCTATGTGATACTATACTCTTGGTTATGCTTCGTCTCTGAGGATATAACAAAAAGGCATAATACTCTTTTTGCTAAGGAACTATTCATATTAATGGGAAACAATAGACTTTTATATTTTGTGTATAAAATCACTGTGACTCACATAAAATGCAAAACTTAGTTGTAGAGTTTGAAATAAGATTAAACACCCTCTTCTAATTGATTATGGCTTGAATAGCTAATTGCAAATTAAAATAAATAAATAAATCATAATAAAACAAAAAAAGTGAAGGAGTTTCATAATAAGGATTATAATTTTGCCACTAAGGAAGGGAAGGCCAGCTATTTAAAGGAAATATGATTCCAATGAAGGAAAAGGATCAAAACTTCACAAATTAGTCCATATTTGGCCTAGCCTTAATGCCTAAACTTTAATGTCTTTGGTATTCGTTAATTTTCCGCAATTATAAACTATATGTAGAAATTCATATTTATTCTGTGGAATAATGTGACTGATTTATAGTGCTCAAATATTCCACCATCATATCTGCAAAATTTTCAGAGATGGCAAACCTGCCTACAAAATAAATTGGGTGTGTGACAATTAAGGTTTTGGAAAGAAATCTATAAAAGCAACACCCAATGGCAAACATTTGTCATCATCAGAAATTATACATTTTCATTTAAACGAAACGCAATTAAAATGTATGAAGCTATAAAATAGAAAAATTTCAAACATAATTGATGCCGTAGAAGCAAACAATGTCTGTCTTGGTTTGTATGGAAAAGCGACCAACTCAAATCACCTTAAAGGCTAATATTCCTTCCAGTGCTGCTGTTCATGATGGGCGTCCACCGCAAGGTGATAGCGCCGAGCATCGTGACCGCGCGCACGCGCGCCGTCCTCAACGACTTCAACATGTCCTGCGACGACAGCGGCAAGCTCATCCTCAAGCCCCGCCCCGCCAACACATAATGTAAATATTATTTAAGAATAAATTACTTTGTAGATTCATATCGACCTTTATTTTGTAGTAAGTAGGCACAGACACTGCTTATGATACTTTATGTTCCAGTAGGGCCTACTGGAACATAATAGTACATTACATAACTAGGGTGGTAGTACAAAGAAAGGCCGTTTGCGGTCCGAGCTGCAAGCGAGGGACGTAAATATGCGATCGAGGGCTTTCTTTATTACCTCCCGTGTTGTGTACATCATTTTATGTTTACACTTGGCCAGAAAGCGGCTTTTTCCGTACGCGCAGTGTGCGGAAAAAGTCACTTTATGGCCAGGTGTGGCATAAAATATCAGAAGCAGTAATAACTACTATTAACAACGGGATATTTACCATGTATGTTTGTTTTTGTGAGTTCCTCCGTGATGATGGCCCTTACAACAGTGCCGAAATATCGGAACTCACAAAACAAACACACATGGTAAATAGCCCCTTGGTAATAGTAGTTATTATTTCAATGACCATGTTAACTTAAAATCATAAGCAGTGATCTTGGTTGCAATTTGGGGTATATGACTTCAAACGTTAAACAGGAACATGGATGTTCTCCGGATTCTGGGAATGTGTAATTACTATAGATGAATATAACAAAAAAATGCACCCTCAATAATATCCATTTCCAGAATCCCGAGGAACATCTTTGTTTCTAAATAACGTTTGAAGTCGTATATTAAAAAAGTCGTAAATTGCACCCAAGACCCGAACACTGATCATAGGATACTTTCAATCCAGGACTTGGTCTACTTGCATGCAGCCCCGGATCTACTTTTCCGAGCCGGGGCAGAAATTTGATTTGGCGCCCTATTTTTACCGGCACTGAGATAAATTATTTCAAAAATCTCTCAAAACTATATGAATGTGGCGCCCTCTGAAACTAGGCTAGATCTGGGCTCGCTTGCATCATGCATGCCAAATTTCATCTTGATCCATTAAATTGTGACTTCGTTATTTATTACTATTAGTAATGAACATCCAAACCTCCAAATAACGTCACAAACTTTGAAACCTTGCACATTTATAATATTACTTGTAAGGATGTGACAGTTCCTTGTAGTTACATTGTGTGTAATCTTTGGATTTGCCAGTTTACTATTAACCACTTTAAAAGAGCAGAATGTAGTGCTCAAAAGCTCTAGAATGTTGAGAATCCGATTCTAAGGCCACTTTGCCGTTGTCACTTGGGTTGAGACTCGAGAATGGCACAATTTTAATAAGTCAATAAATCATTAACCTATAACATTCTAATTCATTAAAAATAATGTTCGAAATAAAACTAAGTATTGTGAGAGTCTATTTATGTTTATTAATAATAACTTTGGTGTGTTTATTATACTACAAATAATGAGTACTACATATTATACAAATCGCAATAAACAAATGTGACTCGAATTCAACCAATGAACAACAATCAAGATAACTACAAATTGCTTTACCTTCCTCTATGAAAAATTTGCTATAAAATTGTCTAGTTTTAACATTCAAATATTACTGGTACATTGCAACGAGACATTTGTAGCTTTCAAATGAGCTTAATCCAGGGATAACCGAACTACCGTATGTATTGAAGTAACAAGTCTGGACAACCCTACATTCCGATCAAGTCAAACTCTATCACCTACCTTATTTCAATCAAACTTTACTTCACTAGAGTAAATTTTTAGACTCAACTTGGAGTATTCGTTTTTTGGAATTATTTAAAATAAATAAATAAAAATAAATAAATAAATAAATAAATATTAGGGGACCATCTTACACAAATCGAACTAGCCCCATAGTAAGCTCAATAAGGCTTGTGTTATGGATACTAGACGACGATATATTTAATAGATACAAATACTATTAGATAAATGGAATATTATTTTCGAAAACTTATTCGATTATAAAAATAGATATAAAATTATGACTCTGGGCAGTGTAAATTTTGGAATTCGTACCTTATATTTTATATTTATGGGCTCTACGATCCAGCAATCCATGTTAACATGCGCAAAAGTAAATTTTATCAGCCCATCACAAACAAGCCTCTCACGGAAGTGATCGAACGTCCATCATTTGCTTGAACATCGTGCAATAGCAGAAACACAATAAAATCTACTTTTACAAAACACTCAGTATTTCATCTCGATCAATTCCTAACAGTAAATGCAATTTAAAGTGCTTACTAGATACTTACATTCGACTTTGCAAGCAACAGTCACAAAGTCATAAAGATTTACACATCCCAACAGATACAATAAGGAGTAATAAAGATGGTGCTCACTGTGCGAAGAAAGTTTTATTATCTAATCATCTATGTTATTTTATAAATATGACAAGAATCCTTTGGTCTAATGCCTGCATATAATTAATAGGTAATTATAGACATCCGGGGACATGCCAAAGGACTCTGTATCCGCGTAAAATATACCATAAAACTTCGTGCCGAGTGTTACATCACTACAATTAAATTCGATTATTTATCGTAAATTATTTATGGTTATAAAATTTCAATGAGATCTTAGGAAGAAGGGTAAACAATATGTTTTATAGAGGACAGAAATTCACAACGCACGAAATGTGGTTTGAGCATATAACAGCGGCTTTAAATATTTGAAAACATGTATAATGTTCAACTTACGACAATATAATTGAATGGAAAACATACAGTAAATATTCCTAATAATTATAAAGACTTGTAAACAACTAGGACATTATTATGTATTATGTTACTTAGATTAAGTTTTTACATAATTATCAATGGTGAAACACATTATAAAAATTCCTTTTAAATTTACTATGATAAATAACGTCAAGGCAGTGGTATATGCATAAATTTAACATTGTTAACACGATGTACTTAACATCTATATTAATTTAAGAAAGGCATTTTCTGACCAATATAATAATTAGTTTTATTTGTTCGAGTCTCAGGCTTTTTGAACATTATTCATGGAGTAAGTCGATATTCATAATAATGCCATAAGATTACGTTGACATTCAACGTTTCATTTTGAAACGAATTATAAGAATATTAAAGTATTAATATAATAAGACATCCTGTCTATAAATGTTAAAAATGCCTTTGATTATTATGCGATAGGAGTTGTCTTGTGAGAATTAACATTTCAGTCTTAAAAATAATTAAAGTAATTTGCAAAAACACCACAAACAATATATTGGGTTTATCAAATATTATTTTCAAAAGCGATTGTATAATAAAATGTTATTATAAAATTATCTGATGATAGAATAACAATAGATGTCTATTTAAACGATTTATTTGTCAGACCAGGTGAATCTGCGGGATTATGATGGTAACGTTTATCGTGCAATAAATAAATGATAAGTCACCCGTCACTTACATATTTGTCGAAATGCGACGGGTGCTTTATATTTTATACAGACGCTATCATCATAGACATATTTTATGTTGATCAATACTTAAAATAGTAATAAATATTGCACACTCATATGTGGTAACAAAGTGTAAAAGTAATTCCAAGGCATCGTACATGGTAAGGTAAGTAGAGTACAACGTAAATATAAATAATACTTGATTCTTAAATATCTACATATTCAATTAGTTCCTAATTTAAAGTTTTTAAAAGCTGATTTACAAGATTGCCTCTGACTGCTATAAAATAATTGTGACGGTACAATTTAATGTAACCTTGCATGTGTGGGGTAAGGGGTAAGATTTCTCGAGAGTTAATTCCATAGGCGAATTTGCTTTTGAAGCATTTTGTGCTAACCTATGAAATTCCTGTCTAATATGACAAGTTTATGTACACGTTTCAAAAATATCCTCCGTAGAGTTTTTGACGACGTAGCTATCTATTAACATTTCCTAATTTGTAGTTTATTGCGAAATCGTTCGAGATTTCATTTAGACGTCCAAATATTGTACGCCGTGGAACAGTTCTAGGCTATAGATATACATATAAAGAAGTTATTGCTTGTATAGAAGTTATTGTGTATATCATACGGGTTCGTCACAACGAACGCTACTATTATTTAATCGGTAAAATGTTTTTATAAAAATGTCGTGAATAAAATAATTTATAGGTAGGTACCTGCTTAAATTAATGCGGTCGGCTCTAGTGGTAAATGTACAATGCGTAATGCATAGTAAAGCTTTGCCAACTCAGTCGACTGTTGTAACTGCTATCTATCGTGATATATGTTCAATACTTTGCTTTGTCCTTAGAGAACCACGCCAAACACATGCAGTAAAGATCGGAACATTAAATAGTAAAAAAAAAACAATTGTGTAGTTGTGAAGCAGTAGGTGGTACCTCCACAATTTTGCAATGTGTAACAGAGTTGTACAGAAAAAATACTTTTTGATGCCGAATTGGTGCTTGTTGGTGGAAGTTGTGTTGATGGAACTTGTTGCATTTGCTACCTTCTTGGTTATTCTTGCCATAATTCTGGCCAATCAGTGTCGATACTATGAGGCATTCTAAATGCTAGGAGGTAGGTAGTGTTAAGGGTCTTAATTAAAAATATGTTCGACATACTTTTTAACATTATAATTATGATGGACTCGGAGCAGTATTTGTGGCAGGGTTCTCCAGGGATCTCGCCCTAACTCAGCTAGAATCTACTGCAACGTAAATGCGCCGATGAGAAATCCCCTAATTTATTGTCGATTCATTCCCCACAGCAACATGCAAGGCTGGAATGCTGACCTCACGCCGCTAGCAGAGTCTTGATGTTCTTCGGCGTCGTCTGATGGTTGAGGTGCTTTGTGGTGTACCGGAGGGCGTTTAGTAGCGGCTCGGCCTTCGCCGGAGTCTGCTGTTGTAGGAACTTTACGCAGCCTTTGACGTCCACTGACGACGAGCGGCAGAACGCGCCCGACGGGTGGACCCAGTCGTACAAAATGATCAGACCTACCATCACGCGTAGAACCAGCAGTGACGTCTCCTCGCGACTGAACTGGGCGACCAGTTTCCTGAAAACGAGAAGATGTTTGTGTTAAAATTGCGTAAACATTCATAAACTGCTCGGTCAGGCCGTGTTTACGCTACGCTGGAATTTACAGCACAATAAAACTATGTACTTATGCTGGATTCGGGTCAGCGTATCCCGTACGTGAAGCAAGCGGAAGAATAGATAAGTTAGGTATGTAAAACATATAGGAAGCCATACCATTTTAGATTCCAAAGGCATCTAATAAAGTAACCATTTTAATAAAGGAAACGTATGTAATCAGATCAACGGCACGACCCGTTAAGTAGCTCTGACAATAGACAGATGCTTATTGGCCGTTCCCTACAATTGAATTAGAAGCACGCTGAGTTTAATAATAGGTCGAGAGACCGTGACACAATTAAGATTTACTTAATAACCAGGTCAATTAGAGCGATAAACATTTGCTAAATTTGCTATCTCTAGATATCTACAGGTATTGGAAACATTCAAATAAGCAATGCGAAAGGAAGTTTTTATTCAAACGATGCTTGCATTCTAATGGTTAACGGTTCAATTCATAAATCATTCAATTGCTTTATAGATGCTTACAGTTCTACCGATGTGGAAGAGCCATCCTCTGAGCATGAGGCAGCCCTGATAGGTAAAGGAAATAACTGGCTATATGAGAGAGAGAACACATCACAAGCAGAGATCTAATGTTCTGTCTTACGATAGTTAATTAGGTACGAAATTACCAATGGCACAAGCCAGGCGAAATCGGGTTACATGTAACTGTTTACGACTGGACACTATGTACCACTCATAAAATATTGAATCTAGCACGAACCAGCTACCGAAACAGCGTCTGACGAGCATTATTATTCACGGCATACGGCGCATTGTCACTTTCAATAGCCGCTGACACCGCGTAAGGAAGCGGGCAATCATGCGCGAGGGGCGCTGCGAAATGCGTCAGGGCACCTCATTAGATATTTGATAATGATAATTGATAAAGTTGAAGGTGAGTTTCCGTTTTGTAGCTGATTTCAAACTTTGTCTAAAGAGCGAATCATTACTTTGAGCTGACGGTGAAGTATTTCATGAAAGTAAATACATTACTTATTCCAGATGGGTTTTCTTTAAAGCTTACTTAGTAAGACAAAAGATAACTGACAATCGACGGAGCTCGTGCGAATCTTTCGATATGCTTATGCATCCTTTAAAGAAGTTGGATAGACAATGATAAAGCGGAAACATTACAATTTTGTAAGGAATTGAAATGCATTGCAGTCACTAGCTATATGACCGTTTGGGTGCCTAACATCCATCAATGCGTTTTCGTCCTGGGAAGGCCATAATGACAGCAATTACTGCGATTGCGGTAAGCGTAGTCATAGCGGCCGGGCGAGAAGTGATGTAGCGACTACACAAACGCTATAATACGAGTAGCAAACCCATAATAAGTAGCTAAAATAATTCGTATCCCACGAAATACTCTTCATGTCAAAATATATTTTCGCGGAATAGAGGCACGGGCCATACAAAAACACGATTCATGGATTCAATTTAAAACGATTAGGAACTTTAACCATGAGTCAGAAGCCCAAATTTATACGGCGAAGCGAAGACAGGATTCCCGCAGGATTATTTATAGTTTTGCAAGGAAACGGCAAATGACATGAACATACGGTACGGATGATTGAGGCGGGATGAGTCAGCCAGTTTTTAAATACGTGTTCACAATTAATCTACATAGAAGATTCCTAACTTGTGCCAAGATATCTATACTAATATATAAAATATTACGCCATATGGTAATAGGCAGGTAGAGCGATAAGATATCAACATTTAGTTTAATAGTATTCAGAACGTAAAGCGTAAGAGCCTTCCTCTGAATTCTGAAAGTTATCGCCTAGACAATTTATGGCCTTCATAATAGAGTCTCAGCACGACGATTGCGTAAGTAAAAGACGATAGGCAGGTATTCGTTTAGCATCAAAATATTTATATTGAATTCGCCATGTTCCCTAACGTAATTTTCAGGTATTCGTTTAGATTGCAAATATTTGTATCGAATTTGCTATGTTGTCAAATGAAATTGCCGAACGTATCTAATTTAAACAGAAAATATGTTTCCAAACACGTTCGTCTTTGTATGACGTATTGTATAATGTCCATACAATGTATGTTTCTATTAAGTGAAAATATAATAGAAGTGACAGATTCCTGAGAATCTCCATATTAGACGGACTGACTCCAACACACAAGTGACGTTTCAATCTCACAGCACCGTTTTTGATTGAACGGACCCACATCCTATCAGAGTGACAGTTGAATTATCATAATGTACCTATTTGTGTTAAACATAGCAGTTCGCTGGGCAGCATATCGATATCGCGCGAAACCCGATCCGCGCCTGTAATAAATACGCCCTTGCCGCAATAATGCTTATACAACGGGTTTGTTGTGCTTAGGCTTTGTATGCTTAGGAAATCTGGTTTGCTGGAGAAATCTGAGATTTATGGGGCATTGTTTGAGGAGCTGGTTTGTGCGGGGTTGGCTTGCAATGCTGGGCGGTCTGGAGTGCGGAATGCTATCAATAACGGGGTCGTTTAATTGGACGTCTTGAGCATATTAAAGGACGACTCGCCACTCGTCTTGAATGTGACCCATCAAGTGTAAATTGAAAACAAAAGTACTTGTCTTCACCTTATCCCACTTGTATTGGACATGATGGTTTATGAGCTCCTAAAACATTAACTAGGTATGTAAATATTTTATTAGAAAAGTTAAAAAAACCTGCGTCTCCAACGGCTTTCTGGGCCAACACTGGCGCGCTACCAATTGCGCCACCGAAGATATACCCAAACCATCAAATTTCTCAAGTCTCAGTCTCCTATTTGTGACCTCATCCTGGGTGACGTTAAATCATATTAACTATTTAGGTGGGGTATTCCAAAATAATGTCGGCTACGTGACGCCATTTTTTTCATACATCCAACAAAGTTGGAAAGTACAGTTTTGGTATGTCAATATTTTATAACTTGGTTTCTGAATTGATAATGTAATTTAGGACTTTCTATTTGTTTTTAAGGTAGCTGCCATAGCCGTCACGTCGCCGACAAAGTAGACGTTTTCGTGGAATGCCCCAGGCATGCAATTTAACGTAATCATTTTCGGAAGTACCGGATTTACATCGATGTGTAAAGGCCAACGTAACTGGTCTTGACTTTGCTACGCGAGATCTTAGATTCTTTATGTATAGTACAGGTTGATTCACAAGAGCTGGCGCGGATTTTGTATGCAGCCAGTGCTTATTTCATATTAAATTCGCGCCAGCTCTTGAATCCACCTGTACTTGTATTCGCGTAACCAGTTACGATAGTTTTTTTGTAAAGGTGGTAACAAGATGTAACACTTACGGGTTCTCCAACATCCTCAAGCACACCTTGGCCATAGTGCTCAGCGTCTCTGTAGTATTCTCTAAGTCCTGCTGATTATCGTTGACGAATTGGCTAGTCGCTTCTGAGAGCACTTTGAGCATGGGCGTGGCTTGCGCGTAGAAGAGCGACATTCTGTTGGCGACTTCGGCGCTGATGTTGGACTCGTCGGGAGGTAGGTCGGGGTTGATGAGGCCGCCTCGCGAGACGCTGCGCCGGTAGTAGCTGAAGTCGTTTTGTATCGCTGGCGTTTTCATCTGGGGACAAAGGATTTGTTTATTAGCAAGCAATCACATGATAGTATGAACGTGTGGACTGATCGGTTTGTAGTTTCGAAGTTAATTAAACTGTAAAATAACTGCATTAAAATTGCACTTTTGCAGCCAGAAAGTAGCTGAAATGCAGCTCATCTGTAACGGCCCTTAAAGTTAATTGCTGAGGAATGTAATTCTTTCCTGATGAGTGACCGATAGGCTATGCTTATAGACTGTTATCGAACACATTCATGTAGCATCTCTTTTACTAGACACAGAAAACAAAAGAAAAGTTAATATTTGGTAAACACTTGAGTGAATAAAGATACTCGCAGTGGGTAGCTCGCTGATTCAATGATTTAGAGAGCAACAAAGACAGTAAAGTTTTGTATTAACAAAAAATGCGTGTAGGTAGGTAGATAGGGAATGCAACTCGGTTATTTTTTATATGGAAAAAACTCGGTTTCGGTTTAAACTCGAGTTTTTTCCATACTAAAAATAACCGATTGTAATCCGTAGTGGTAGAGCATGACTTATAAGCTTATAACTGTCAAACTAAATAAAAAAACTTTGTGTCACTATTCCTAATTCTGTGTAACACAAACCGTGCGAATTTTTTTCAAAACTATGAATGAATGCACAGCCTATTTTTTATTTAATCAGCGGTAAACTACTCAAAAGGCGATCGGAATAAGTTGTAGTTGTGATCGTGTTAGTCAGTCACGGACGGCTAAATGAAGTGCTTACAAAATATGTCTATCAGGCACTGGTTCCACGGATTCCACTTTCCGGCGAGTAAGCGAGTAAAGCTGGGCGAGTATTAGTTCATTGCGGGCTGACCGGGCACAGTGTGATCAATCGATCTTTCCAGATCCGCAATGTAATGCTACTTGCCCAACTTTACTCGCTTACTCGCCGGCGGTGGGACCAGTGCCTCAGGGGCGTTACCGCGCTTACATATCGCACCGAATGTCATCCGTCGGACCAGAAAAAGAGTAGTAGAAACGGAAAGGGATCGTGTGTAAGCACTCTCGTATATCGTTGTATCGTATATTGTAGTATTGTTCGATATATGTATTAATACTTTGACTACCTTTCCGCATTACAAGCTGATATAGTCACGACACCATTGTATTATAATTCGGTATTTTTAAACCGTAAATGTAGGTACATGTATTTTGAGATTTCATTTATGATCGTGAGTGGGCCACGACTGGACCAACTGGTCTACGGCGCTCCAGTGGGCGGACGTGGGCAGGCTTGATTGATCGATGTAATCAGGCATTGTAAACATTTGATTGTTAAAATCATGACCATGTATAGTAAAGACTAGCTATTTCCCGCGGCTTCGCCCGCGTTGTTCCCGTTATTGTCCCAAAGAAACTCTTTACCGGAATATAAAGTATCCTTTGTTTCAATCCAGGACTTGGTCTACTTACATGCCAAATTTCTGCTTGATCCATCCAGTTGTTACCCTGTTAGTTAGTAACAAACATCTTCACAAACTTTCACATTTAAGTATAATATTAGTGTGAAGATTTTCGAATGTTAAAAGTTTAAATATACAATTTAATATAACCAGAGATCGGAATAGGTAGAGTATATTTACCTAAACTTCGAAGAACATAGTCGAAAAGTAGAGAGTCCCTTACAACAAAATTTTTATCCGGGACTTAAGTCTCGGAATCTTACTAAAAAAATATATTATTGGTATTCTTTAGCACATTTCTCGAACATTCTCAGTATAGCTGTCTCTTTCTAACAGTGCTGTCTCTTTCACTCCTTCGAGAAATTTCGCCATATACTGAAGTGTAGTTCAAAGGCCCATAAGGGGTCCTGAAAACGGATTTTCAGGTTATTGCGCCATCTGATAGAGGGTGTCCTGGAACAGACTGAAAACATGTTTCAGGCGCCTGAAAACACCGGCAACTTGGGTGAATTTTCAATCTTCTACTATGTGAAAGAGCCACCTCTGAAACGGCCTGATATCACCTTTCAGCCGGCTGAAAACGCTTCTAAAGCACGGAAAATCACGTTTGAAGTTTTAACCTATACCATCGGCGCAACACACATACACACATTACTTTTGCGCCGGTGATTCTTTCACATAGTAGAAGATCGAAAATTCACCTAAGTTGCCGTTGTTTTCAGGCGCCTGAAACATGTTTTCAGTCCGTTTCAGAACACCCTCTATAAGATGGGGTAATAACCTGAAAACCCGTTTTCAGGCGTTTTCAGGACCCCTTATGGGCCTTCAGTATAGTTATGACGAAATTTTCGAAGGAGTGAAAGAGACAGCACTATTAGAAACAGACAGCTATACTGAGAATGCTCGAGAAATGTGCGAAAGAATACCAATAATATATTTTTTTAGTAAGATTCCGGGACTTAAGTCCCGGAAAAAAATTAAGTTGTAAGGGAGTCTCCACTTTTCGACTTTGTTCTTCGAAGTTTAGGTAAATATACTCTACCTATTCCGATCTCTCTATATAAACTTTCAACCCCTATTTAAACCCCTTAGAGGATGAATTTCGAAAAACGGTGATATCACTTTTCTTGTAATCTAATAAAAAGTCTAAACATGACGTTTCAAACCTCTTACTTCTAAAATCTTAGACTCTCTATAACATTTTGAACCCCTATTTGAACCCCTTAGGGAATGAATTTTGAAAAATCCTTTCTTTGTGCACATTTAGACCTTATAAGGATCCTACGTGCCAAATTTGGAATTCCTAGGACTAGCGGTTTGGGCGGTACGTTGATATACAAATTTTCAACCCCCATTTAAACCCCTTAGGGGATGAATTTTGAAAAATCCTTTCTTAGTGCACCTCTAGACCTTATAAGGAACCTACGTGCTAAATTTGGAATTCCTAGGACCAGCGGTTTGGGCGGTACGTTGATATATAAACTTTCAACCCCCATTTAAACCCTTTAGGGGATGAATTTTGAAAAATCCTTTTTTTGTACACCATTAGACTTTATAAGGAACCTACTTGCTAAATTTGGAATTCCTAGGACCAGCGGTTTGGGCGGTGCGTTGATATACAAACTTTCAACCTCCATTTAAACCCCTCAGAGGATGAATTTCGAAAAACGGTGAAATTACTTTTGTTGTAATCTAATAAAGAGTCTTAACATGACGTTTCAAACCTCTTACTTCTAAAATCGTAGACTCTCCATACAAACTTTGAACCCCTATTTGAACCCCTAAGGGGATGAATTTTGAAAAATCCTTTCTTAGTGCACCCCTAGACCTTATAAGGAACCTACGTGCTAAATTTGGAATTCCTAGGACCAGCGGTTTGGGCGGTACGTTGATATACAAACTTTCAACCCCCATTTAAACCCCTTAGGGGATGAATTTTGAAAAATCCTTTCTTAGTGTACCTCTAGACCTTATAAGGAACCTACGTGCTAAATTTGGAATTCCTAGGACCAGCGGTTTGGGCTGTGCGTTGATAAACAAACTTTCAACCACCATTTAAACCCCTTAGGGGACGAATTTTGAAAAATCCTTTCTTAGTGGACCTCTAGACCTTATAAGGAACCTACGTGCTAAATTTAGAATTCCTAGGACCAGCGGTTTGGGCTGTGCGTTGATAAACAAACTTTCAACCCCCATTTAAACCCCTTAGGGGATAAAATTTTGAAAAATCCTTTCTTAGTGCATCTCTAGACCTTATAAGGAACCTACGTGCTAAATTTGGAATTCCTAGGACCAGCGGTTTGGGCTGTGCGTTGATAAACAAACTTTCAACCCCCATTTAAACCCCTTAGGGGATGAATTTCGAAAAACGGTGAAATTACTTTTCTTGTAATCTAATAAAGAGTCTAAACATGAAGTTTCAAATCTCTTACTTCTAAAATCGTAGACTCTCCATACAAACTTTGAACCCCTATTTGAACCCCTTAGGGGGTAAATTTTGAAAAATCCTTTCTTAGTGCACCCCTAGACCTTATAAGGAACCTACATGCTAAATTTGGAATTCCTAGGACCAGCGGTTTGGGCTGTGCGTTGATATGTCAGTCAGTCAGTCAGTCAGTCAGTCAGTCAGTCAGTCAATCAGTCAGTTTCTTCTTTTATATATTTAGATAGAAAATAAGGCTATATAAAACAACTCGTGGGCAGAGGTCTTGGTGGCATAATTGGGAATGCTCATGTGTAGTGTAGGTCTGGAGAGCCGTTGGAAATACGGATTCGAGTCCCGACTGACAATCTAGCTCTGACAACTTCGCCATTTCTCATTAATTTTGTTGCAACAATAAATTAAAAATTTAAAAAACCCCCGACCATACATAACAAACGACCTGATGACCTTGAAGACCTGAACCGATTTCCACCAAACATAGCTAAGAACACTCTCGACTGATATACCTTTCAAACAAAAAAAACCGCATTAAAATCGGATCATCCGTTTGGGAGCTACGATGCCACAAGGACATTTACACACACAGACACGTCAAACTTATAACACCCCGTCGTTTTTGCGTCGGGGGTTAAAAAGAGGAGTCAACAGGGCTCTCAAAGTCGGCAACCATTAGAAACTTCTCTGTTCCAGTGTCGTACAGGCAGCATGAGGCGATGATCATTTTGCACCAGGTGGCTCCTCCGTTCGTTTGCCACTTATGCCTTAAAAAATCGAAATACAATTTTGTTGACACACTATAGTTAGCTGGTGTTATTTTGTTGACAAGCCGTAGCTAATTTACAAAGAAAACATGGAAACACCTTGAAAAAACCGTTTCGCTGCACATTCTATCACGACGTGTTTCCGCTAAAAGAAAACCGCAACAAGGGGCCGTTCATTTATTACGTAAGACGGTTTAGGGGGGGAGGGGGGTCAACCATGTCTTATTTTTTCTTACAGGGGGGTGGGAGGGGGTTTTGATCGTTCTTACGTAAGATCATAAAAATGCGCAAAATAATCTTAACTTTTGAAAAAGCGCGCAAATCCGAGCGAGAGCGTAGGCGCGTGCTCGGTTGCGTATATGTATTTTAGTAAAAAATTAAAAACTATTAGTATCTGCAAATAAACGTCCCTACAAAAATGATTCTTTGAAAAATAAACATTTAAACAGCCCAAATGTAAAATTATTTTTCATTAAGACTCTTACGTAGGTAATAAATATTAGATGGGGGGGGGGGGGGTCAGCCGATTCTTATTTTTTCTTACATAAGGGGGGGAGGGGGTCAAAAACTGACAAAAATCGTCTTACGTAATAAATGAATGGCCCCCAAATACCTTATCGAATAAGTTAATTCATGGGATAATAGACGAAGTGTGACTCAGTCATGCAAGGTCAGTCGAAGGTCGACTTTCTACCGCTGGATTGCTGATGATAGTTAAGTTTTCCTTATTGGTCGGGTGACTAATGTTTGTTAGTCTCGCAATTGAAAACAAAGCGTCTAGTACTAAATCTACAACCCGATAATACTCGACCAGTTATTGATATCATACCAACAACAATATACAAACAGATTTAGATGCCAGGTAAATGAAAGAGATACCTAGCTATATAGTTGATCTCTGAGTGTTCACACTATCGGTGAGAGCTCTCGCTTCACCAGTTTGTTGCGGTGACAAGAGCTATCATCACCCAGAGATGCTCGCTTGGCACTGGCAGTCAGGAAACTTGGTGAGAGAGACTCTAGTCTAGTAGGTACACAACATACGCATATCAGGGTAATCGGCCCTTCGCATAGCCCATCGATAAAACTATCGCTCGCTTCTGGCTGCTCACCTCCTCATTTCTCGCTGATGGTTGGCAGTGGGACACTGCCTATGCAGTAATCAACTAATCATATCAATAATGTTAATAACATTTTTATACAACCCGTTGACTCATTGAAATTATATTCTAAAATGTTCATCCCTCGTCGTAATCTACGCGAGCACGCACGAGTTCTTCGAATTTAAAACGGCGCAATATAAAATAAATACCTAATAGGGCAGGTATACGCTATATTTATTTCAGTTTAATATTTATTTATCCCTGTATATCACTGACATATTCGTTGCAAATTTTGTATTGTTTATCCCTATCAGAGTTCTTTTGTTTTTGAACGAACATTCAATAGATGGTATTCAAAGTGAATGTAGAGGAAGATGTCTTTGTTTCGTTAACTCGAGAGTTAATTGGACTACTCGTAGATACCAGCATCATAGTACAAGATTTAGAAAGGACGATGGTTGTTATTATGAAGAAGATGGTTAAATAGATTTACAGTTTTTTCAAAATGAAATATTGTTTTTCGTCATCTTTCACGTGTTGTATTGTAGATCGTATGGTGCTAACAGATCGGGGAGTTGTATCATGGTTTCAATTAATATGGTAATATATTTTATGCCACACCTGGCCAAAAAGTGGCTTTTTTCGCACGTTGCGCGTACGGAAAAAGCCGCTTTCTGGCCAAGTGTACACATAAAATGATGTACACAACACGGGAGGTAATAAAGAAAGCCCTCGATCGCATATTTACGTCCCTCGCTTGCAGCTCGGGCCGCAAACTTCTGCGATCTCGGCCTTTCTTTGTATTACCACCCTAGTTATGTAATGTACAATTCTACCCAACTTAAGGTAATTTATTTAGGTAAATAATTTCACACGAAATCGACCTGTGAAAACACTTTCATTAGAAATAAAACCAAACAATCTTGAGGATTATATCTGACTATAGTGCGTACAATGGCGTGCAGGCATATTTGAGCCACTTGTCTATTTAATCGTTCGTAATTTAATTTAGCTGTATAATAACATATCACAACATGATTTATACGTTACATAGCAACGCTACACAAAAGATAACACACGGCAAATTACGAACTATGACACCTAGTTCAAGGGTTACTATGTTTGACCGTACAATTCCGTCGTATTTTCATTCTCCTTGTATTCATGATTCATGTTAGCTAATAGTTTGACGCTCTATAGGTACAAATAACTAAATATTTTTACTAAAAAAAACCCGACCGCGGTGCACTTTAAAAGTGCATAAAATCCGCCATTTTGTTTATTTTAACAAACTTCATACCCTGTGACACTCGCGCCATCAAGACGAATCCAATGATGTATCATTTATCAAAATCGGTTGTGCCGTTGAGTAGTTACGAGCGGACACAGGAACAGACATACATACAGGTCAAACACATTACCCTCCTTTGGGCTTCGCCGCAGTCGGGTAAAAAATGCCAACTTAATTATAAGCAGATTGACATAATCTACACATAAGTACATTAAAATTGTAGAAATACTGTTTGTACATTAAAGGTTTTTCCAGAAAAGTAACTAGTAAGTACCTCTAAGTGTGTGCAATGCAACTGATATATAACGAGAGCTCTGATATATAAGAGCGTGGCTTTATGAGCCCAAGGCGAGTTTCATAATAAGATCACACGAGTGTTTTACTTTTATGGCTTAATTATATGCAGTGCATACACTGCTTTATCTACACACATAAGCTCTCTCTGATGTGTTCAAAAATCGAATGTAGATGTTATTACGAAGCAATAATAGCATACTCGTATTCACAGATGAGAAATTAGTTATAAAAAGAGTTTATCTTTATGATGGTTGTATTTTGAGGTTTTTGAACACACTATCTATAGTGTGGAATCTTTAAAGGACGCATTTTCCCCCCTCCACCAATTCACCTCCGCGTACGAAGTTGCGGACATCTTTAGCACAAAATACGGGTACAACTGTTCAATCTAAGTTAAAGTCATTACAGGATATAATCAACAACAACTTACATTCAGATTTAATGTCTAAATGCGAGCATATTTTCGATTCTGGTGTATGTAGCGCATTTCCTCCTATCTTGGCATGACTCAGGGAGCAATGACATCGGTGGCAGGGTCAGATGGGCCCACGGTACTGATTGCCATTTGTTCAGATAAATAACAATGCTTTAATACGAAATCGTGTACTCCTCTGGTGTTGCAGCTGTCTATAGCCGGCGGTAATCGCTTACCATCAGGCGATTCTCGTTTGCCCCCTATGACATAAAAAAAAAACGAAATTCGAAGTATAGGTATCATAGGTGCAAAAAGAGCAAGCAAATTTTACTCAATTGACAGTCGGGAAACTGCCAGCATTTTCTGCTTGAAGTCTAAGGTGGATTTTGGTATCATCGGACTCTCATTTTAACTGAAACTTGTCTCTCATTTTAACTGAAACTTTTCTAGCGAAAGTGCTAACTATTCAGGAGTGAAATTAACAGAAAATACGCAAATTATGTTCTTGGCATTACAAGCAAAAGTGACTACCATCAGGCAGGTTATACGCTAGTTTTCCATCACATCACAATATATATATCTATATATATATAAAAAAAGTTTTACTAAATATGCTGATAATGTCAACTGTTTCACTAGTTTTGACAAGTGTATTTCTTGTTGTTTTTTGTACTTATGTACGGGCCAAAAAATAAAAGATGTATATCATAATAGTGAACAACTTTAGAATGTTTCAGATTTAAGCTTTTCAAAGTCTCTGTCTCTTGTGATAGAATCAATTTTACGATGTCAGAAAATTAGGTTTCAAGCCTTACTGATGAAGTGTCAGTCATTTCACGGCTGTGAATATACACTACAATCATTCATTTAGACAAATGATCTAATATACATATTGACAGGCCTTTGTTATGTTTACAACAATTGGATATCAATCTTTAGTCAATTGTTGTGATATATTAATATTTGTTACAACAAACACTCTATATTATTATAATACTCCAGTTGTGTAGAGTCTATATTCTTGTGTTCAGTGTTATCAATCACTTAGCAAATTGCCAACATTATTTACTTTACGCGGTGAAATATTGTTATTTACAGAAGGATTTACGAAAATGTACTGGAGATACTAGTGGGGCGGGAAAATAAATGAAGAGTTAGCGTGATAAAATAAAAGTAAGTACCTACACTGGCTTAGCGTGCCATATTGTTATGATGTCTCCGCATTCCTGGAATGTCTTAAGAACTTGGCGAGACTACTAGAATGAAACAGGATCGAATCGAGTCTGAAGACCCTGGGTGGCAAACACTGGAATGAAAAACATTCATAGTCACAGCTTAAAATCATGCGTAACGGATTCATCTATCGAACTTTTTTACAAATAAGCGATAACATTCAATTATAAAAAAACCGGTCAAGTGCGAGTCGGACTCGCGCACCGAGGGTTCCGTACAAACTCATAAGTAGATACGCGAATAGTACAAGAAAAACTGTATGTCGATTTGTTTAGTAGAAGCAAATAAGTATATGTTATGATTTTTGCAAATTTCTAAAAAACAGTGCAAGTTAGGAAAACAGTTATATTTTCCCTGTAATATTTAGAACCTGACGTGTAATGATTCTATTTAATAGCAAGGACCATTAAATCAAGAGGACTGTCATTCTCCATACAAAAAGCTGTTCCCCGAATTTACAACGCCATCTATGTATAAGCTTGGTAAAATAATTATAATATTATTTACAATTATTTAACTTTGCAATGCAACAGTATTTAAATGTATTTAAATTTATTTATTATTAGCTGTTTACGAACTAATTGTTACTATACTATGTTTCTTTGTTCAATTATAACATCGTTAAATGTTTAGTGTTTTAGCGCCATCTAGTTTTGCCCGGAAATCCCCTAGCGTGAAACATGCCATCGCTTAGTTTTGCTACTCGCCGCTAGGGATTTCAAGTTTTGTAAATTTCTAAAAAGGTATTAAAGTTAGCAAGACCGTTCTATTTTTCCTGTAATATTCAGGTTGGTATTTATAATTAGTAATTATGACACATTTTTCTGATCAGTAACTTCGGAGATAATAGGGGGGGAATGGTACATAAAAATGTATAAATACTACTTGTTTAAGAAAAAAAATAAAAATGGTATTTTAATCTACAAATTAAGCCCTTTCATTTGATACCCCACTCAATATAATAGCCCTACTTTCAATTTTCAAATTCCCATTACGGAGCCTTTTAAAAAAAAAGTAAATAAGGTACAAGATATTTTTTATGTCCAATAGGCTCGGGTTAGCTTCTTTTAACACTATTCCAAATTTCAAATCGATAGCATCAGTAGTTCCTGAGATATCTGGCTGTGACAGACGGACAGACAGACAGACAGACAGAGTCGCACCATAAGGGTTCCTTTTTTACCATTTTGGTACGGAACCCTAAAAATAGGGACCGATTTAGTGATATTTTTATTTCTGAGACAGTCAGAACCTAGTCAACAAAGGCTTTTAATATTAAAGTGAATTCAAGATTAATGGAATTCCCTAAAAACTACGATAATGTCATTAACGATATGTTGTATAGGTACCGGCACCAGAGTTCAGGCCACGCACACAACATGTCATGTGACAGCGGGATTTTGAATTTAGTGTTATTTTTTCGTACCGACAGCAAACTTCAATAACGACTAAAAAGTTTCTTCAAGTTTTAATTATGTTTTCAACGGTCTATGTCAGCGGTCCCACAATAAAGGATGCCAATGACCTTGCGAAGTGTAGGAGAAAAAGCCGGAAAGTGGACCCCGGGCTCCGATGCAGTAGCTTAGGGCGCAACCGGGAAAACGCTCGGATGAGTGAGTGAGTGTACGTTTTAGAAAAATATCTGATTTAATAGTATTTTATGCAACAGTTGTATACGTAAGGCTGTAAAAATGCGAATTGCATGAGTTGCGATATGAGCCGCGAATGCGGCGAGTATCGCAAATAGAGACGCAATGAGCGTTTTTTTATTTAATTATACAACGTTGCATACAATACTTTTTCTACGACTAGGTTTTAAAATATAAAATACAAACAAGGCATAACATGGCATGGTACGGCCGTGCCTTTGTTTTGCTCGACTTGGCGGGGCACTACCGTGCCTCCAGATATTCATATATTGCTCCTTGAACTAAGTAATTGATCAATAAATCTCAAGTAAAACTGTAGTTTCGTATCTTACCTGGTAATATTACCGGTAGCATTGGGAAAATACCCAGTAACATTGAGAATGTTACTGGTATGATTGGTAATTTACTAACTTAAAAAAGATTCGTAACTTTTATGATTAAAAATCGGTGCAACGTAAACTCTGTTAGTACTTAACACGAATAAAACATCTACTTTCTAACATTTTTTTCAATATTACCTAATCTTACCGATCGTGGGTAATATTACTGGTAATGTTACTGGGAATATTCCCGCCTTTAGTAAGTTACCGGTAGCGACCCATCACTATGTGTGTGTAATCATTTACCTCAACTCTTGGAACCCAATTTCCTAACCTCCAAACCTAACACGACCCACTGAATAAGCCCGAATATAAAAAAACCGGACAAGTGTGAGTCGGACTCGCCCACCGAGGGTTCCGTACAAATACTTTAAATAAAGATTATATTTTTGATGACTTAATTACGACGACCGCTTTAGTTTAGTTGGTAGTGACCCTGCCTACGAAGCAGGAGGTCCTGGGTTCGAATCCCGGTAAGGGCATTTATTTGTGTGATGAGCACGAATATTTGTTTCTGAGTCATGGATGTTTTCTATGTATTTAAGTATAAAGTATCTATTAAATATATCGTCGTCTAGTATCCATAACACAAGCCTTATTGAGCTTACTATGGGGCTAGTTCGATTTGTGTAAGATTGTCCCCTAATATTTATTATTTATTTAATTACAAAAGAATAATATTCAGATTTATCCGTACAATAGTATAAGACCATAGACTTGCGTATATGGTTTTAATACTTTTAATTTCAACTCGATATCTCCACGCGTTCCCGAGATAAAGAGTCTTGACAGACGGGTAAGTAGGGGTTACGTTTTTTCCTTTTGAGATACGGCATTTTGGCATAAAAAGATCCTAAAAAAGAATTTGTGGCTGATCTTCTAAGTAATAAATTGCATTTTGTTTCTCGAACGATATTCATGAGGCCATGGGCTCATAATATGTAATCTCACACTTTTTATTGAAGTGTCACGTCATGTCATTTGATATAGGCAATATGGTATAGGATGTATTAAATTCACTCGTCGTAACTACGCTTGAGTGATAATTATGTCACGGCTTTAAATGAATACACATTAAAGAGAGAACTTTATTACTTTTGGTTTCACATTATCTTTATTGGATCCATAAATCTAATCTAAATAGCCTTAGAGTTACAACTATGTAACAAAAGGGTATTAACTAAAGTAATCACAGCTGTACCTCTAGCACAACTGTGACACGCGACTCTTTCTCGCGCGAGATATGCTACCCATCTCTTTCCAATCAATATAGTGTGACAGTGACAGGTGATGCTCTGTCGCGCGAGAAACGAAGTCGCGGCCAGTTATGCTAGACGTACTGATGCCCTCATTTTACTAGCGTAGGCATAGGTCGACGGAAACTTGCTCTAAGACAGTGGTTCCTCACCTTTATTGCCCCATCACCCACAGGGCCGTTCTAGATTTGTACGTTACCCCTCCAAAAAATAGGTGATACAGGCAAGTATATGAAAGAACTCAAAGAAAAACGACTTAATGTGAATAACCCTTCAGAAAACAAAATTTTACCCCTAGAGGGGTAATTAATTACCCACAGGTTCGGAACCGATGCTCTGAGATAACACGAAATGGTTTTACAAGTTTTGGAACCGGGCCGTGGAAATTTTGGTATTCTACGGTGGAATACCAGTCGGCATGGGTGTTAGGTTTTTAATACTTACATTGCAAACCTTACTTGCAATTTGACCGGGTATCTGCAGTATCAGAAGCAAATTTCTTTGTAATGCACCAAAAATATTTATTGCATCTGGGGGTACGACAGTGCCCCCGCCAAGTAGAGCAAAAACGAACGAAAGCATATATTTTACTCGAATACAGCAAAGCATGATTAGGTTTCGTGTCCAGTTTTTGACTTAATATAGTTTACTGTAAACTTAAAGATACACATACACATTGTATATATTGTATTACGTCATCATATCATAATAACTATGGACATTGCAAGAAAGCCTGCGAATCGGCAGAGTGCGAACAATGCAGATCCAGGTCAGTCCATCTCTAGACGAGGAGCTTTGTTTTACTCCTCGACGGTCTGAATACTGGCGCTAGCGGTTAAGACGGACTGTACTATATTTGTTGTTTTCCTTATGTACATTACATAATATGTCGTAATGTAATGTGACTGTAACGACTGATGAGAAGTCAGGAGAATAATTAATATATTTGGTTATAAATTATAAGTTTTAAAATAAAAAAAAATAAAAAAAATTCTAAATAGCATAAAATAATATGTACCAATTGTACCAACTCATCTATTGGCCTTTTATATTTTTAAGATAAATTGTAATATTTTGTTTGCCGTCGGAGGACCTTCTGTTTTACAAAATATTGCAACTTATCTTAAAAACATAAAAAGTCAAGAGATAGGTAGGTACCTACATATTATTTTTTGCTTTATAAACGTGTTGCCTGTACTAGGAACAAATAATTAAAACTAAGGTTGTACTCCTCAGACTGAACAATATTTGTTCAGCGACATTTAAAAATAACTTATGTTTTGGTTTTTATACACTTTTTTTCATCACACTTGCTCGAAAATGGTGTCATTACACGTAGGTTCTGCGGGCCGTAAATTACCTATTACGCCCTAGGGCGTAACGGTTTTCTTTTTAAATTTGAAACGCTGGTTCTATTTTACTCTTATTTGTCATGTTCAAAGGAAACGCCAACTTACTTTTTTAACTTTTCTCATTGAAATATTTATTTAAAGATAACTGTTATTGCAAATACATGTAAACACATATTTCGGTAACATTAATTAAATGTTTAAATAATGTATTTCAGTATTTTGCAAATATAAAATCAACTAAAATGGCTGTTTAGGTCTTTACCGCTATGGTTTCCGAACGTGCCTTGACATTCGCATTGTCTATGGACATATCATGACATATGTCACTGTCTGTGTTAATATTTTCTTGTCATACTGGGGCGATTAGTAAGGTTATATTATTAAGATTTCCTCACAAGTGTGATGAAAAACATTGTGTGTGCCACGGGCGGTAAAGGAATTACAAACTCGTGTTATTAAAGCCCTCGGTTTCACCTCGGGCTTATAACAAACACTCGTTTGTAATTCCTTACTTACCGCCCTAGATACACAATGTACTATTGTAGCCGCAATGTATTGCTGGTATTGCGATGTTGATTATGTTTGTAGTGTGACAAGAGACGTCAATTAGACTTATGTTAACGTACATTGAAAATACTATTTAATTTGTATGAAAAGAGAAAATCTCAAGATTAAGTACATACATTTTAAAACTTATTTCATGAACAAAAGTTTTATTGTTTGATGAGTAGAATCTACGTTTTAATTATTTGCTCCTGTTACAGGCAACACCCTATCAGTAGCGTGGCGTCCAAAGAACTCGATTCCTACCGGCTTGCCTAATATCAGGCATTTGAGCACCTTATTCTACGGGTCTTAAGTAAAATTTACGCCTAATCTGCATCGGCTTGCCTTTGCTTTTGCTTGAATGTTAATTTTGCACTAAATGCCGTCTGTACATTATTATTATGTAAAAATCTCTGACCCCCTCTGATCTCTGTCTCTCTCTTTGAATTCAAATTAAAATACCTCATAAAGGGCTGAATTGATTCCGATGAAACCTAGCTAAGAACACGTTCGACTAAATAACCTTTCTAACGAAAAAACTAAATCAAAATCGGTTCACCCGTTTGGGATCTATGATGTCATAGACAGACACACAAAGCTAGAGACAGATACACCGTCACCGATATACAGACAGATACACACGTCAAACTTATGACACCCTTATTTTTCCATCAGGAGTTAAAAATCAAGCTTGGAAAATTGAGGACTTGTTCAAGTGGAGCACTAAGGTATGAATGACCTAATCACGACCCATTTCAAGAGTGACCGACTTAGAACACACTTAGAAGAATTGCTTGTAAAATTATTCTAGTCTCATGTAAATACGAACCTTGTACTCATCAAACTTGAGGACGAACTCGAGTATTTCTGCGAACTGTTTGACGAGTGCTTGCTGCTGTTCCAGGTGCTGAGTGGGGCTCATGGCGCCGCCCACGAGTGAGCCTAGTAACCGGGGCACTACCTGTGGACAACATGACTATGTTATAACATATGTTATAAAATCGAAAGAGTAATTCCACGGTAAGAGATAACGCGAGTCACGATTTTAATGCGTGTTGAATGAGCATAATGCAAAAAGTGTTAATTTCTCTCTAAAGAAGTGTTACCTATCATCTCTAGATATATTGACACTTAAATCTGCATCTTTAATGAAAAACATAGGTACGCAATTAAATCGTGACTCGCGTTACTTTAACGTGTAATGACCCGAAAGGGCATTATGAGGACACCCTATCTTTGTGACGGTGATTTAGAAACCACGACATTTGAAAATGTAGTAGGTACAGTCAGCTACAGAATAGAATAGAATAGAATACGTTTATTTCGTCATCACAGGTAACAGAAAGGTGACAGTAATGCATTATATGTACAATGACCATGATGTACCAATTTGGCATACGAACATGTTTACTTACAATACAATTAAAACAATAATCACTTACTTACATATATAAATTAACTAACCTAAATTGTGTAAAAGAATGTATCACCTTTTGTTAAAAAAAATGTCAATAAATTTTTGGTTATATTACTTATGTCAGGAAATTCTATACATATCATTTTATTACCTATGTTACTACTATTATAAAGAGAAAAAAAAAACTGACAACAATGTTACATTTATGCGGTTAATTTATCATTAAGATACTCCACAATATTATAATAGCACTTTTCTGTTAGAAATTTGTGCAGCGTGGACTTAAATTGGGCTAAACTTAAATTTTGCCACTCTTCTGGAAGTTTGTTATATATTTTCGGTGCCATAGTTGGTACGCTTTTTTGCATTAGAGCTGTTTTACTCCTACTTATAAAAACTTCTGCTTTCCTAGGTCTCAAATTTGACCTGGGTGGTGACTTTTTCATTACAAATAAGTTAGGATTACTTTTAACAAACACACAACATTCAAATATATATAAACACGGGAAAGTCAACAACTTCAGCAATTTGAAATGTGGTTGACAACTATCTAATGGTTTCAGCCCCAGAATTGATCGAATACAACGTTTCTGCGCTCTAAACACCATGTCTCGACATGGGGAGTTTCCCCAGAACACGATTCCGTATCGCAGTGTTGAGGTCACGAAACCATGGTATGCCGTTAGCACTGTTGTACGATCACTGACCTTGGCCAGTTTATGGAGAGCGTACGCAAAGCTATATAATTTTTTACATACAGACATAGAGTGTGATTGCCATGACATGTCACTGTCGATATGTAGGCCTAGAAATTTGGTTACATCCGTTTTTGCTATGTCTCTACCATTATAATTAACATTAAGTGTTGGGACTGTTTTTCGCTGACTAAATTGCATTACATATGTTTTATCTATGTTTATTTTTAGATTATTGAACTCTAGCCATTTAATAATATTCTTAACACAACAATTTACTTCGTTCTCGTAATCACTAGATATGTCGAGTTCTATAAATATGGTGCTATCATCAGCAAATAATATCATAGGATGTAGGGTGGAATTGGTAATGTCATTTATGTAGAGAAGAAATAACAGAGGTCCGAGGACACTTCCTTGCGGTACACCGTATTCAATCTTTCTACGTTCCGAAACATATTTAATTTCTTTTTTGGCTTTAACACATATCTGATTCATTTCAGTATATTGTTCCCTATTTTCAAGATAAGATTTTATTAGATCTAGTGCGTTGCCACGAATCCCGTAATTATGTAGCTTTGCAAGAAGTATTTGATGGTCAACATAGTTGAAAGCTTTAGTCATGTCCATGTATATCGCACAAGCCGCTTTCCTATTATCGAGGCAATCAAGAGCCCTTTTGACTAGATCATATATCGCTATATTTATTGACGTATTTTTTCGGAAGCCCTTTTGTTCTTTGACGAGTATTTTGAACTTCTCTAGGAACTTGTAAATGATGCTATACATTATTTTTTCAAAGACCTTAGAAAATATCGGTAATAAAGCTATTGGACGATAGTTGCTTGCACTTTCTTTATCTCCTTTTTTATGCAAAGGTTTTATTGTAGCTGTCTTTAGTTGATTGGGGTATACTCCTGTGGTGAAACATAAGTTAATAATGTGAGCTAATGATACAGCAATAAATATACTGACATGTTTAATAACCTTAGTGCTTATCTCGTCATAACCCACACTATTAGTGTTTCTTAAGGATAAAATAGTCTTCTGCACTTCATCTGGGGTAGTCGGAGTTAAGAATAGGGAATTTGGATTGGTTTTCATGTCAGTAGAGTAGTATATGTCATTGCGTTTGTTGCTCGTTGTTTTTATAGCGTTAATAAAGTAGTCATTGAGAGCTGTAACAATTTCCAATGGTTGTGTGTAGCATTTGTCTTCTATTTTCAACTTGGTGATTGGATCTTTTGGCATACTATTTTTCGATTGATTTATTACCTGCCACGTAGCTTTCGACTTATTCGTTGAATTTACTATATGATGCTTATTTTGTGAAAGCTTTGTGAGTTTAATAATTTTTTTTAGACGCTTGGAATAGGTCTGATATGCGTTTTTATTTTCCTTACTCTTAGTGCGCCGATACAACCATAACGTTTCTCTCTTTTTTCTACAACATGTCCTTATTCCTTTTGAAATCCACCTAGGTTTCGTTTTTAAAGTTCTTTTTACCAACTTATAAGGGAAACAGAGGTCATAAAGACATTTAAAGATGTTTAAGAAGATGTGATATGCTTCGTTTACGTCATTAGAAACTAAAACATCGGTAAAGCTAAGACACCCTACATGTTTTTTAAAGAGATCTAGTTTTTCTTCACTGTAGTCTCTGCACTTAATATGCCATGAGTTGAGAGTACAGGTTATATTTACAGGACATAATAATATTTGCGCAGCATGATCTGATAATGCTAATTCCAATACCTCACCTTTAGCTCCTGTTATGTTATGAGCAAAGTTATCCAGACACGTCCCACTACTGGTTCGAGTTACCTGCTTTATTTCTAGCTTTAAGTTGTGGCTTAATAATTGAAGCACAAGCTCGCGACTCTTTGATGTATTTTGTAATGTATTGATATTAAGATCTCCACATATGACCACTTTTTTATTTTTCATACCGCAAACTATACTTAAAATATTCTCAAATCTTTCATGAAACGTGTGTAGACAACTTCCTGGTACCCTATATATATATATACATACAATTATTATATTACAATCAATAAGGTCTATACCACAACACTCAATCAGGCTTTCCACAGATAGTTTTTTGACATTTTCAAGTATTTTGTACTGTAGTCCGCTTCGTACTATGAGGCAAGATCCTCCTTTCCTCTTATCCCGGCAAAAGCTCGTAGCTAAGCAGAAGTTTGGAATCCTTAAAAGAGTTTCATTTTCTGTTGTCATGTTGTGTTCCGTTATTCCTATGACATCTATCGATTTTTGACCGGTTTCCAGATTATTTAGATGTACTGATAGTTCATCACTTTTATTTATCAAGCCGGATATATTCTGATGAAGTATACGTAGATGATTATATCGCGTTAGTGAACCCGTTGTTGAGCTATTTTCTTGGTCCCCGACAGTGTTTTCTTGCTTCGTTTCTGGGCTACCGTTAAATCGATTGTCGACGAAAAAATGTTTTCGGTTTTGGCGTAGCTGGCTTCACTTCTTGAGGTTTAATTTGGTCTATAATTTTCACAGAGATCAGTAACCCCCGCATTGAAACATGTATGGCATTGAGTAACTTATGTCTGTAGCCGTTAGTAATGGAGAATGGTGGTCTTCATTTTGCCTTAAAATGAGGCGAGATTAAACATCTTATAGAATACATGTGTTCAAAGGGTAATAACCACATTTTTACTAAAAAAAACCCGACCGCGGTGCACTTTGAAACTGCATAAAATCCGCCATTTTGTTTATTTTAACGAACTTCACCTTACCCAGTGACACTCGCACCATCAAGACGAATCTAATGATGTATCATTTATCAAAATCGGATGTGCCGTTGAGTAGTTACGAGCGGACACAGGAACGGACATACATACATACATACAGATCAAACACACCGCAGTCGGGTAAAAAGAAAAGTTTTAAAGATTTGAAGGAAAAGTAGAATAGCCAGGTGAATAAGTAGTATGACATCTACGTGCGAGTGTGAATGTGTCATTATCCTAAAAGTATCTACCTATACCTATCTCTTTTGATTTTATCATAACATTGACGTAATTTTTAGCAGAGTTCAAAAAACCCGCAAAAAATAGGAAATGCACGGCGGAAACGTAGTACATTCGAATGCAAATAATGCACCACAGATCTGTAAAAGGAACAACACGTCACTGAAAGCGACCTACATACTCGTATTGGGTCAACTCGTTACCTCGTACGTGGGATTAGAATCGGCCTCAAAGTCCGTAGTGTTTCCTTTCATCACAGAGCATGGCATGGGCCAATCCGCTTTTACTGGTTTCTAGTTAGGCATGTAGTGGCCAATGGCCCGTTTCATGAAGCTAAAAGTTACAATTTTACAAATCTAAACTAGCAACATTGGTCACACCAACCAATGGTTTTCTTGCTTTTGACCGATGTTGCTAGTAGTAGTAGGTATGTGACTTGGACGTAGTTTAGGGAAAAGGATCCAACCCACAAAGTCATCAGTGAAATGTCAACCTTTTGTTCGAGCATTTAAATTCTATAATTCTAAAATTGACTTGTGTGGGTTAGATCCATTTCCCTAAACTACGTCCACTTGTAAAATTGTAACTGGTAGCTTCGTGAAACGGACCACAGATATTCAGTATACATTACGTTGTTATTGGATTTTTCAAGATTTCATTCGGTAAATCAGGTAGAACGTTTGTAGTTTTAAATGTTATACATATACATAGTTGAAAAGATACAGCTGAAAAGCGCACAGCCACCAAAGTGATTCCACAAGTTTCCCGTTTCGCTAATTTTAGCGGGCAACACTAAAAATAGCAGCTACTAAAACCACAAAAGGATGCCTACGGTAACGATTGTTCTTCAATGAATGATTAGCCTACACACATTTAAACAAAGCATCATAAACTAAAGATCGACGCTGAGTTTCAGTCGAGTGGGCGAGTCAAGTACTGCGTCTGACCCAGGACACTAAGTGCATCGCTGACCCCAATATCAGAGAGTAGGTGTCAAGGATACCTACATTAATATCCATAGTATATAACCACGATAAAGTTCCTATTAGAAAGTTAAAGCTTCGCCCTGAATTATTAAGACTCCGTTTACTTTGTCTGGATTCAACTGGAAACTGTTGGCCGAGTTTAAACTTAAGTAATTAAAAGTTGAGGTCTGAGTTGAGAACTTTATAGCCGAAACTTTAATATCCAGGTTAGGCATTCAGAGTTTAAGTAAGTATGAAAACTAGAACCCACTTAAAATCTTCTGATATATTTAAAAGTTATTTCAGGCGTTGGGCACCAATACTTATAATTGTCTACAGGAGGCTGCTCAAGGCTGGGATATGTAAAAAAATGAGGCAGGCCTTTGCTCAGCAGTGGGGCAGGGCACTCACAGTTTCATTTAAATTTTCAGTATACCCACACTGCTCCAATCCCATTTTAGCCATACCTAATAAGTTAATTTATTACATAGGTACCTACATACATAGGTGTTATATTTTTAATTGCTTAGCTATAAAACGCCGCAGACACTGCCACAATCTAGTGCGTATTTTGTGAGTTTATGCTTCTGAACACATAACATCAAAAGTTAGTAAACAGACACCGTTATGCGAAAAACAATGATCAAAATGACTTGGATGTACAAGTACACGCAAAATAGCCAAAGTTACGTAAGTGAAGTTTGGCAGGCTATTAAGTGAGATATAATGGAATCCAACCCCAAAGTTCCCCGGAGAATAGACGCTAATAAAGAAATATTGCCATCGGCATTGATGCCTCTTTGCAAAGATTACTCGAGCATTTGCAACTTTTCCTACCCCGCACTAGTCGCTCCAATATGCCTCCGCGAGAAAGTTTGTTTATGCAGTTAATTCACCCATAGTTATCGTTAATCGCGTCGTTATCGTGTTTGTAATTAGTCTAATGTTATTAATTGTCTAGTCATAACATTAAACAATTTACTTTTTGTCCAGTGAAATCAGACTTCGTTATAGAATAGGTTTATAAACAATGTCAGGAAGCAACTGTAATTTAGTCACTTGCGCTGAATACATCCTGATTCAGAACCATGGGGACAATTCGATAACATCAATACGAAAAAAATACGGCAAAGAGTGAGTCAACTTTGTGCACGGGTAGTAACTTGATTGAAAATGACTGGGCTGCTATTATTTTCCTGTAGTTTGTGGATATTGGAACATATTATTTTTTTCTGATTTTAACAGATGCAAACTTAGGTCTTTTAATCAACATTATTAATGAGACGGCCTTAAAATGAGCAGCAGCAATTAACATTTTATGTTAACACTCTAAAGAAAAGCTTTCTTATATTATTTTCGCATGTAATATGGTTTCGTCACAAACCAACCATGTATTAAAGTAGACCCAACAAATGCTTATACAGTCGCCATCAGATATATCTGAGCTGTCAGTGTACTCATAAATGTCTGAACACGGCTCTAATGCTATGAAAATAGAGCCGTGTTCAGATATTTATGAGTACACTGACAGCTCAGATATATCTGATGGCGACTGTACTTCGCGTGCCATGACTTTTGCGCTTTGCGCAAATTATCTCTCGGTTGCACTCGGGCCGTTCAAACTGTCAAACGCAAATATTTGACACGCAACGTTCTCATACAAATCGAGGATCTTTTTCCTCTCGTACCTCGATATATTTCTAAGATTTCTGTGGGTTACGTACATAAATATATTTTAAGTAGTAATTTTCCAAATACACGTACATATGTGGGTGAAATGGAATGTTTGCTTACCAAATTTAGAAATGCAATACTACATATATATATGTATGTATAATCGAAAATCGAGGCGTTGAGGGTTCGTAATGTTCCGAATAAGGATTCAGCAGAGGGTCAGTACTAACGAATCGAATGTAAGCAATAATGCCGATTCTCGCTGTTCCTGTTTCGTAATGGGTCAAACGGTGATATCCTTTATCAGAAAATATATCGTTCCGGTGGGGACGACAATAGGGATGATGACTGGGTTAAAAATATGTAATTCTATTTAGTCCGCCAGTTAGATTATGGAAAAATATGGGACACGTATTTTTTGGTTTATCAAAATATTAAAAATCGACAAAGTTATAGATCATCAAACTTCTGGAGTGGGGGCTTGTGACGTCACTCTTGAGTACAATTTGTACTCAAGAGTGACGTCACTCGAAACTTCTAAGCACTCTATCCTCGTCAGTTTTTGTTTGTCAAACAAAACAAAAAATACGTGTACAATATTTTTTCATAATGTAACAGACGGACTAAACAGTTTTTTTTAGTCATCTAGCCTATTATTGCTTGTTTCGAGGTTTCCCTCCGGTAAATTAACCGTGTGCAAAGCTATTGAATTTCGTTCTGTTATACCTAATTAATGGCCAATAAATATGAAGCTGACCAGCGATAGGAAGTGTTTTATGGTGCAAGAGGCAAATGAACACAGAAGTCACGTCATGAGAAGTGCTCTTTATCGGTGGTCGACATAGTAGGATTAGTAGGTGTTATCTTGCTAAGTTGAGAACTCTCTAGAGGCCACCTTTTAGTGACTTTAATGAATAACTTAAAGTTCATTGTCAAAGCATATGGAAAATGGGTCTTGTTGGTTACAGTCATTGGATACCAAACATTCCAAATATTCAATGAGTTAAGTGGTTTAAAACCGTTTCAATCTCCAAACTTTACGCTTGAACTCCTCAGGAGTCCAGCTAATTTGCTGTGTGACTCAAGTTGAAAGTAACAACAAGAACCCACCCTTGACATGGTTTTGCTTTCATAAACATTAATTAGGTGAGGAACCCAGGTCGAACGGCCGTGCCAATAAGGGCATAAGCGTACCTGAATTCTAACATACATATGGTCTTTAAGGACTGGTCGAAAACTCAACCACGTGGCTGTTATAAGTCCGATATAGGCAACATAATTAATAACGCTTTCCGCTACTCCGATAGTATTATGAAAATGAATTCAGTTCGAATTAAGCGAACCGTGAGTCACGCTAACTGATGTAATAGGTATGTGGAGTTTGGAGTAAAGGTATTGCCCTGCGTGCTGCCGTAGGAAAACGCTTGAACCCAAGTAGCACACAAGTTGCATAAAAGCTTAGACAGCCCTTATAGAGTTATTCGTGGATAATGCTGTTGACTGTACATTAACCTATACTTTCTTGATGTTTGTTAATTGTAATATATATTGTATAGTTGTTTGTTATCCCTTGAAAATAAATAAAATAAAATAGAGCTCGAACAGGAGGTATGATTGTTGTATAAGTTCTTATACATAATATGATCTACTGAGGCAGAACTAGTGAAACTCATGCGACTTTCCTGTCATTATGAAGGCAACTGTAAATTGAAGGATTCTATTCTCTGGAGAAAGCGGGATAAAACAGAAAACACGCTCCCGTACCGATTATTCATTGGGGCCCCACTTGTACTTGACCCCTCGTAATACCCTAAAGTCCCTGAACACTGTAGAGTTTTGATCTCCGTAGGAACTCGTTTTGAATCAGTGTTGCCAATTTAGCAGATTCAGTGCTAAATTTAGCATAATTTGGACTGGTTTAGCAGATTTTTTTTACATTTAGCATAATTTTTGGCATAATTTTTTACATTTAGAAATTTTATAGTACACTATATCTCTGTTGACATTTTAATTGTAAGTATTTATGTAAACACTTTATTGTATAAAATAAAACAAAGTACAGAACAGGGTTGCAAAATAAAGGTATATGTACTAAGGTACACTTATCTCTTTAAGGGATCTCTTTCAGTTAACCTTTGAACAGTTGATGATGATGATGTTTGTATGCTTAGTAAAAAAGTTACTTTGATTGCAATATAAAAAAAATGTCGATTAATACATTGACATTCTTAATTTACTTAGGTATCTTTAGCAATTTTTTTGCTGAAAGTTTAGTATGGGCCACAAAAAGGATTATTGTAAAGCTGTAATAATCACAATACATTAAATTTGAAAGAATAATGCTTTTTTTTATTGAGCATATTTTTTAGCAGAATTTATCAAGTTTTAGCATAATTTTAGCAGAATTTCAGCAAAATTTTAGCATTGAATGAAATTCGGAGTTGGCAACACTGTGAATGATGGTTGTATAGTATTTGTATTTTACTCCAAAAACACAGGAACCCTTACCTTTTCAGCACAATATCAGAATAGGTAGATAAAGAGTTTTACTCTCAGACAGCATCCAAAAAAGGAAAAGAGCAGTTGAACTTTATTAGAAGACCAAGGATGAAAAGTCATTTCACTGTCCATGCTAATATGCAATTTAGAACGTTGAGAGGGTAAAGATAGTAGAAGACGAGACTAGGTAACGAGTCTCCGAAGTGGAAACTTCTTGTTCGTTCGGTACTTATGAAAAATTTTGCAGTCAGCAGGCGAATAAATAATAAGACTTGATTGTGCTTATTTTGCCTTGAATCAGATGTAGGCAAGTAATCAGATTAAATTAATCGATTAAGATTGATTTGCAAAACAAAATAATTACGTACAATTCATTTTATTATAATACAGACAGAACATGTAACATTACAGGTGTATGTAAATAGATAAAACATTTATATTTTGTTTCCTGCTTCCCTAGCAAGTAGGTGTCAACTGGCGAATAGTACGTTTACATTATACATAAAATGTGTCATTTACATGTATATGGATATACTTATAAATATAATTTAGTCGCAATAGGCGTTATTTTTTCTATAATTACGGTGTGATACATGTTATACACTATACGTGAATCACTTTTTAATCGTCGACGTCGCCAGCGCCACGCCACGGAAGCGCAGGATTACTTTAAGATGAGGTCATGTTTGTACCTTTCATCAAAGCGGAGCCTTGCTTTGGAGAGTCTTCAAACAACGTTTACACACCGTTTCTCGAGAGCTTGTATCTTGTAGCCTGTCAACAGGCTCACGAGCGTGAAGTATGCAAGCGTGTGATACATAGTAGTAGATAACATTAATCACACAATTTATATCACCGAGTCTCAAGTAATTAGACGCGAGATGCCCGCGAGGAATTTGTCGGTAGGAATGGAAAACTCTTCCTTCCTTGATTGTAACGATTTGGCGGATACCGTTTTCCGTTTATCGGGGCCAAGGCCGGGGTATTTTAGAGCCTTGACTCCATCGGATCTTTCGACCCACGCGAAGATTAACACTGTATAAACATCTGAGTCTTTCCACTTTCCAGATGTTACTTAACTTTCACCAAGTAGATTTATAACTATAACATACACGCGAAAACGTGTGAAAAATCAATTAGGTGCTTCAAACAAAGTCATGAGTCTTAATAAAGGTAGCAGATATTAAACGCTTGTGAACGTTTATGGTTAAAGCATTACACTGTAAATTACCTCGTCTGATGTATAAATTAACTGTATTAACATCGCAATAAAACCACATAGCATTGTGAAGTGTAATTAAGATTACAGTACTTCAAGCACGCATGATCGGCGGCCGCCGTTCATTAGGATCTATTAAATTAACACCAGTTGTAGTTAATTTACTTGTTAGATTTGAGTAGTGAATTACGCTTTGCTTGTCGTGGTCGCTTTATTTACTTCATAACTTCTCTCATTGAAATGAAAGCTTGGACTGGGTCAGGTCAAGGCCTCATAAATAAGGGTTGGGGACCGGCTTTTTATGACGAATATAAAACGAGGATCTGATTGAAAAAGTTGTTGAATTCACTACAGTTGTCTGCGGAGGTTTTAAATCATTGCGGGATCGTGCCAAATCATTGTTTTGGGTGATTTTAGGAGGCAGGTGTTAAATTTAATGCCGGGAAAACACCGTTTTCAGTTAAGCCGCTTACGATATAGACTTGTAAAGCTTGTAAGTAGACTCAAAACTTAATTCCTGGCTAAGGTGTAACACACTTCTTACCATACAATCAATTTAGACATATCCAATTTGAGTGTCATAACGGCTGTTAGTCTAATTTTACTTTTGATTTCGGTTGTGTGAAAAGAACGCTGTACTAAACCATCAATCATAATCGTAGCACGCGTCCAATTCATGCCTTACATGGATAGGTATAGCAACCCCACGTGTTGTTATGTTATATACAGAAGATTCGAGTTCCAGCCACGCGCACCGCGTGCTCCTAGGCTTCGAGTAGGGATTACTTTTTTAACTGGGGGTTAAAACAATTATTTTAACCACACCCCGCAATATGAAATACATTTCGAGCATGAACGAGTAAGCATATAAGTACATAATGGACATAAACAACATAATCGACACGGCCAGTCCATGATAGCCACGCGCCACACACACTCGCATAACCGAGAGAGATGATTTATTGATGTCCATATACTGCTACAGAAGATTAAAACTCGGAGTCCTCGTAATTACATAAAGTATGAATCATGTGGCCACGCTGTCCTCATGATCCGCCATGATTAGATAAAAAGAGTCGTGATCCTTCAACCAACGTGCTCTGCGGGGGTATTACCTATTTATACTTACTGCCTAGATCAATAAAAACGACGTATATGCTATCGGCACAGCTACAAAGTTACGCTCTTTTAATACAGTGTACCCACGCTATATTTATAGGATAGGTCGGGTACTGTAAAAATGTTGATTGAACTTTGCAGAGTACATCGTAAACTAGCTGCGAAAGCGGCACGAACGGTCGGTAAATAAATAAGATTGGTGTACAGGTTTATGGGAGCAAATGGAGCAACGTTGTACTGATGAAGTGTAGTGTTAACAGGATAGTTTAAGTGTGTTCGTTTATTATTCATTGTATGAAGAAAAAATCTCCAATGCTTATGCCTGAGCCTGTATTTTGTGTGGTGGCTTATGGGGGCCGAAGACAAACACTCGAAAATGAGTCAACGTCTTTCTCTGCATTACAAACACTTAGATATACGATTGAAATGAACATCTACCACAAAAAGCCGGAAAGATTTCTTGCATACCATATACGGGTAACTCGCAACAGTTGCAGAATAGGTTACAGAGAGCAGAAAGCATGCATTCGCGGTGCAATGTCCTGCATGCACCATTAACTCTGTTCCACGCTGCAGTCATCTGCCGTCACATCTAATAATATGTAAACGCGTTGGAACTTATCTCTGGGAGATAAGATTCGAAGTTGTATACGTATATTTAGAGTTGATTTTGCGGACTACGTGATGTGATGTGATGAATCAGTGAATTTGCGATTACTCTTATGGTTTCAGCTTGATTTTATTTAGGACTTATGTATCAGTTCAGAAAGATCGTAATTTTCTTGAACCTAAGTTTTTCACTAAACTTTAGTAGAAAAGTAACTAATCAGATTTATAGAATTTTGTATTCCATTAACACTATCAGGATCGATATTATAAATCTCTTACCTCCTACGCTATATTTATTAGAGTCATAAAACTCATAAATAACGTCGAACTACAGGAACCATATACTAGGTCTATAAACCACATTTACTCGTATCGCTAAAACACACCGGTGACCTAGGTCAGGTTGCAAAACAAACATAGCTAAGTCACTCGGGCAAGAGAAAACAATTAAACCCTTTGTGTAAACCTCTACTCCTTTGGAAGACAAAGGTTGCACGCGCGTAGACTGCATAGTTAGATAGGATATTATCCTACTAAATGTACGGTTTAGACATTGCATTCCCGGCTCAGCGTTTAATTCCGACAATGTCGCATTAATATTCTGCTGCAGCGGAGGTGCCAAGTGCCAATTCGAATGAATGGTTAACAGTTGTGGAGCCGGGGTGGCGCAAGTTGGCAAGGCGGAAACCTCGTCTGCCACTAGTTCGATTTGTAGGCGCGAACTTCGTGTCGTTCGTTGTCAAGATTATGGATATCAAATTATTAACTTTACGTTAACGCTGCTTGCTTTGACCAATTATTGACTTTTCATCTTTTAGAAAAAGGTTCGGATAAATTTACTCTAATTATATTACAGTCAATGTAATTTATAATTTATAACGTCGAGACCCTTGGTCCGTGGGGCCCTACCGCTCTAAGTCTCTTCAAGGAGTTATCGAAGAGACTCGGAGAAAACACGAGGGGGTGAAGAGCTGGCAGCTTCCTCGCTCAACGCATCAGCCTTACAATCCAGCGAGGATATGCTGCCAGCATTTTCCGCACCGTGCCGCAGGGACCGCTTTTAGATCTATTTTAGTTTTAGCTTATTTAATTTTATTTTAGCTTTTAGTACCTATATTTAATTTTTATTGTATATTGTTTATTGAATAAATTATTTCATTTATAACCGATTATAAATAAACTGAAACAACATATTCCTAATGGACGTGCTGACATTAAGGAATGAAATTATTGGGAAAAGCAAGTTCACCGAGTCTGACTGAAGCATCGACTCTAACCTTTCGAATGTTTTGTGTCTGTGATAGAAGATAACACTGATAGCAGTGATATCAGATAACTCGGCTGTTCGTTTTCCAGAGTTTACCAGCAAAGCAAATCTCTGCTACACTCTGTGGGTCTCCACTCTGCTACACTCTGTGAGTCTCCAAGTCTCCACAGAGTGTAGCAGAGATTTGTTTTTTACGAAGCTTTGAGATAGCAAAGTTTTTGTACACATCCGAATTAAGGTACCTATGAAAGTTGCAGTAGCATATAATTTTAAGAGACAAATAACTTGTAAAATAATTTTAGCTATGTAACATTACATATATTAAAAAGTTCTACAGTGTTGGTAACGGAGGAGAACACTACATGCGACATTTCTCTTGTGATTGTGTTTTTGATACGCATACCCGTGGTTATTCGTTTGCTAATGTGGATGTAATTAAATAAAGAAAGTGATTATTATAGAATATTTCAATATGTATGTATAGAGATCATAAAATATTATTTTATAAATACTACATATTGTTTTAGGTAGTTTTGCGAAAGGCAGGATTGTTTGCGGTAGAGCTCTCGGGACGACAGCGAGTTGGCAAAGCGGAAACATAGCTTTGCTTGTGGAAGCTCGGTATCGTCGGGAATTCAGTGTTATACAAAGTCTGCTGTTTTTACATAGTTTATTTTGTTTACATTGAGTCTCGGTGTCCCGTAGAGACAAAAAGGACTTCCTATTTTAAGTGATTTGTTGTACAACATTTATTACATATTCCGTTATAGTTGTATTAGCTGGTATTTTGATTGGCAGTATGAGTCTGAGAACATGAAAACGAAAACTTTAAACCACAGACAGTGTCGGACAAACATACAGTGATTCAAAATTTTACGCCGTTTCAAGACAAGTGTAAGGTCTGCTCAAGCTGTGGTTATTGTGGCTGCAAAAGATCTGACTGCTTCTAAAATTTCAGTACAGTTAGGTACTAGGAGCAATCCTTGAGACAACAAATAATCAAAATACGTGTCTAAACTAAACATCACCCAAACTGTTATTACATTTTAACCCGACAGAACACGCGAGGGAGCGAGATCCACAACGACATAAAAGAAGCAAGCAACATCATTATGTCGGATGAAAACATTCATTTTAATCACAGTCCAGCCCAGGCGGAGTTTTTTATCTCGGCTTATGATAAATTTATGCACAATCATGACCCGAGCGCGCCTGTCTGTTTTTAAGGGAATGTTCTTATTAAGACACTAATTATTTAGGGGTTTTATATTAAGATGACAAAGGCTTTTAGGAAAGCGTTGTTCGTGACAGCCTCGTAATGAAATTACGGTCTTATGATGGAAGTATTAAGGAACTCTTCAGCTGAACTTTGCGATAAAGGGCTTTGTGAAGGTTCGCCCCTGTGGTGCGCCCGCTTGCGAAACAGCTAGAACGTTGATAGTGATCTAGATGGCTGTGTAGGTCAGTTGAACGTGACTCAGATAGACCCTTTGAGCTAGTTGTGACTAGATGAAATTCTCGCACGAGTGTTGGCTCAACGAAATGTCGTTTGTACATAATTGTCGAAATTTATAAAAGTCAAACCTTGATAACTGAGACATGGGTGTCTAAAAAGTTTTGCGCATATTTTTATGGTTCCAACCCTATTAATTTTGCACCCATGAAGTCACATCTAAAGTTCAACGAGATCAAACAATTGCACTTCTCACGTCTATAATAAACACTAACTAGTGAGATTATCATACTTACTTACATCTCTAAGAAGTGGGATATTCGTTAAAAGAGCTTTCTTTACAAGAGTGGACTTATTGATGGTAGGTACCTACCTTGCTATTTCAGTTATACAGGATTGGCTCTAAATATTTATGTATTGATCTAAGAGACTAAGCAGCAAACAAAATTACCTGCCATTTCGCTTGACAGATACGATTTATACCAACGGACTGCAGCTACAAACTCCTACAATGCACAATGAATAATGGGAGTAGCTCGTAGCCGGTGGACCTTTTATGACAGCGACCTTGCAAGCCTTTCTTAAGAGCTATTTTGATGAACGTGCACCTGCCGACTGCCAAGTCATGCAGTAATGTAACAGCTGGTAGGCAAAGAACCAGTTTAAGACATTTCGCTTAAAATAACGTACGCCAACATCCTGCTATTTATATGTTTACATTTAAAGCACAAAGGAAACTAAAAGACAGGTGCTGAATAACTTCCTGTGGTAACTTAACTCGGCTGTATGTTTCGATAAATAGTTGACAATTCATCTTCGTATTAGTGTCCTAACTCTGAGATAATCGCAAAGTTTTGATCGATCGTATTTAGTTTGAAGGAAGATTTACCGAATACTTTTTACGAACACGTATGAAAAGGGTGATGAATAGGAACGTATCGAAATGAAACGAGAGAACCATGTTTGTATGGATGTGAAAATATTTCGTCCGAATGGAGAAAAGCCTCTAGTTTGCGTATGTCGGACGTTCCATTCCATTATGTAGATACTGTTTTATAGCCTTCGTGTATGCATTAAAATTATTTTCTTTATATCCTTTTGCCATGATTCATAGCACTTTATAATCCGCTTTATAAGTGCATTCTCCAGTGCATTTTTCCGTTTAATTTGGCACACGGCTGGGCACGTAGTTGGCAAGCAAAAAGCCCGCTTTGAATCAGGATAGCAGGCGAAAATTTAGCTTTACATCGGCGGGCTGTAAATAAGGTTATAGCTAGCTGTAGCTACATTGCCGCTGGAAGATACAAGGGCAGCAACAATGTGAGCTTTACAGTACTTACTACCTCTCTCTTCGGGGAGACTGCGGCTGCGTAATATGGTCTGTTGGGACGATCACGTTGCGAAATGCGACGTACTGCGTCCACGTGCCATACTAGTCGAAAAAGGTCGTTTAGAGTCCAGTTTCAACCGCACATATGTCTTATTTATTAGAACTACAGGACTGTGCGGCATCGGGATGGGTCTATTCGACTCTGAATAGTTAAACAGAGCCAGTCACAAGCCCTATTGTGAAACAGTTTATTGCGACATTACTTAAAGAAAAAATAGGAAATGTTGCAGCTATTTAACAACCTACCCGTGATCTCGCTTGCGATCTACCTAGAGCAGTGGTTCCCAACCTTTATTATCATATCACCCACATTCTCATCGAGATTTGTATTATTACCCTTCCAAAAAATACGTATTATAAGCTTATAAGAAACTACTCAAAGTAAAACGGCTTAATATTCATGCATATTACCCATGAGAAAACTTCGTTTTACCCCTGGAAGGGTAATTACCCCCAGGTTCGGCACCACTGACCTAGAGGTAGGTTATCAAACAAAACCGCAGCAATAAACCTCGTGAAGTAATGTAATGCATCTGCTTTTACGTAATTAAAAAAGTTACAATTTTTCAGTCAGTTCCGGTGTCGTAACTTTTTATGTTAATGTCGTTATGAAACAGTAATTAAACATGCTTACCTAGTTTTCATCACATAATTACGTTTAAAAAGGTGATTATCGTAATTTTCGGTAATAAATTCAGCCGCGTGACCGTAATGGGATAATCAGAGTTAATTATGAATTGAAAAGCTGTCATCGGGTTTCACGACGTTGTTATAGGTTTACATAATGGGTTGACGCTCGGCGGGTCGTTGCTCGCATTTCTTCGAAGTACCTATTACTGTAATAGACGATTTGTGCTGGCCAGTAGCATCGGCCGATTGACACATGAGGCATGATTAAAGACAGATTAGTACAATCACTTGATTTGTATCGATTGCTCAAAGAATAAAGAATTCTTATCAACAGTGTATCTCAAACGACGCTTGTTCCTACAAAATGACCAATAGAAATGAGACACTGATAGAACCACGCTTTTGGTGCAACTTTGTGGATATTCCGCAACTAAATAATTAGTTATTATTTATTATTTAATTTCTAAGCTCGAGGCTAGCTTCTACAACTCTGGAATAAATCTGTTCTTTCAGGACAATTTCAGCATAGATAGTACAAACATGCATAAAATAAATGATCCCTTCCCTTGGTTTTAAACATGCACCAGTGTATTGGTGGATTTATATTCTGATACTTCAGCAGTCAGCAGCGGAGAATTCTGCTTTCTGGAGCTCGGAGATCGCTTTGCGGCAATAGCAAGCCATCACAAAGCCTCAGGACGCAGGTTTCCCCTGTTCAAATTTCAAATGTTGACTTCCTAAGTAACATTCTATCCCGTGTAAGTGGGATGTTATTGACGCAGCGAGTTATTTCTTCGGTCTTGTATTAGTACATTGTGTATCAAGGGCGGTAAGTAAGGAATTACAAACGAGTGTTTGTTACAAGGCCGAGGGCTTTAACAACACGAGTTTGTAATTCCTTTACCGCCCGTGGCACACACAATGTTTTTCATCACACTTGTGAGGAAATCTGATTAAAATAACCTTACTTAACCTAAATAAAATTGAAAAACTGACAGTGACATTAGTGACATATATCAAGACGACAAGTCACGTTCGGAAACCATAGCGGTAAAGACTTAAAATGGTTGATTTTATATTTGCAAAATACTGAAATACACTATTTAAACATTTAATTAATGTTACAGAAATATGTGTTTACATGTATTTGCAATAACAGTTCTCTTTAAATAAATATTTCAGTAATAAAAGTTAAAAAAGTAAGTTGGCGTTTCCTTTGATCATGACAAATAAAAGTAAAACAGAACCAGCGTTTCAAATTTAAAAAGAAAACCATTACGCCCTAGGGCGTAATAGGTCATTTACGGCCCGCAAAACCTACGTGTAATGCACCATTTTCGAGCAAGTGTGATGAAAAAAAATTTGCATGTCACTGCGTGACTCTTGAGCATATGAAGGACTTACTTATACTCCTCCTACCTCCTCCTCCCACTTACTTACCTCCTCCTACTTACTTTGGTTAGTCAAGTGAAAATACTCCCCGTCCGAGATTAGAACTAGGTAGGTACCTAAATAGGAAGTGTCCAGTTGATATGCGTAGCCCGATAGCAAATTAATTGTTTCAATAATTCTCATATCATTCAATAACTAAATTGATGGATCCGTTGCCCCCAAAGGAAACACTATACGTCATTCGAACTGTTCTCACGCGATCTATTCGAGTTGTGATCATTTTATTGGATGATTGTCACATGCATCGTATATAGTATAAAGTATGAATGTGGGGTAGAGGTCGTAGTGTTACCACGAGTCTGCAACACGGCTTCCCGACGGACAGATATGCAGCGAGTTCCGATTCAATAATACAGACGATAGTGATTAGTTCTAATGGCTAAACAGATGGTAAGAATGAAATATGTACACATGTACTCGCTTGTGCCGGAAAGGAGTTTAGAGCCAGCTTTGTTCCTGTAGTTCAATTGATGTTGAGATTAATATTTCGATGAACAATGCGCTCGACTAATAAATAATTATATACATGATTCGGACTTCGAAGGTATTAAAATATTTTGAAGATTAAACGTTAACGATAGGTACGTTACGTAATTCGGTAGATTTAGGGATGATATCGATACCTTTAGACTCAAAGGGCGTAAGCTCCGTTAGAACCTACGGCGTTTACGTCCTTTGAGTCTAAAGGTATCGATATGGGTATGTTACCGTAAAATATCGATTTTATATTGGAAACCTTTGTAACATCTTTATTAGGGTGGCAGAAAGCTGACGTAGTGATTAGGGTAATTGGATAAAGACCTCTCAATTGCAACCTTTCCTCCAGAAATAACTACCTATTATGACGACTAGATGCTTTATATAGCGAGTAGCGAGCGACTGCTATCCACTCTGAACATAGCTAAAAAACTTCTCTAGCTACGACACCTTGTAAGGTCTGCTTCTCTTCGTTTTGGCCCGTTATTATCAGTTTTTTTAAATGGATGAGAAAAGTACACAAAGCTGGCCACACCACCACCATACAAGGGAGAGAGGGAGAGAGAAGGTACTCATTTAAGCATAAGTAGGCTCAAATGAGTATGTAGTTATGTACTGATGTGGCTGGCTGTATAATGAATAATGTGACTGCTATAGTTATAGTGTCTCGACTTTAAGACATTTCAAAATCCAACTTTTAGGTTAATGCATGAAGAATCGACCTGGAGTGGCCTCAGGCAGTTGAAGTAGGTTTCAATGATACAATACAATCATACTTTATTGCACACCAAAAGATAAATTACAATGTAAACTTATACAAAAAACAGTAGTAAATAATAGGCGGTCTTATCGCTAAAGAGCGATTTCTTCCAGACAACCTTTGGGTAGCGGAGTAGATGTAAAATTAACAAAAAATAAATGAGTGAGTAGGTGGTGAGGAATAAACGATGCAAAAGATGAAGAATGCATACAAATAACCAAATGATTTAAAAGATCAAAAAAGAAAGAAGAAAGTCTGGGTAAACTTTATCTAAAAGAGATTGGTTTTTAGCGATAATCCGTTTTAAATTGTTTTAATTAGGTATGCCGCCGTAGCCGTTAGTGATGTGTTTTTTCTCTCGTGTGCAATAAAATATATGTATGTATTTGTATTGTATTGCACGTCATCACTCGGGCCAAAGGGCACCACCTATAAGTAAATGATAGTACACTACTAGCGTTGTTTAGTCAGATCAACATTCAGTAGAGTTGCATGTTGCTGTTGCTATTTTGATTGCAGTGGCTACGAATGCGACGCATACCTAGCATGCCATCGCAGTTAGGTACAAACAATTTGCTTTGATAACAATTAACAACTGATCCCAGTTCTGCCGTCATAAGGAAAAGGGGCACATCCAACATTTTTTTTCGAAGTTGAGTTGTATATGTATATATATTGTATACATATTCGGAATCAGTAAAATTTATTGATTTCGAATATGTATACAATTCAGTGTAAAAAAAATTTTAGATGTGCCCTTTTGCGTTATGGCGGCAGAATGCATATCAAGATAATAAGAAAGATGCAAGTAGAGACACTGAAAAAACTGATTTTTGTATATGTGATCGTGTCCGTATTGCAATTGGGATATTTTAAATAAGTAGCTAGCCACCTAACCACCACTTAAAGGGGGTCAAAAAAAGAGACTTCGTAACAGGATAATAACGCACGTATAAGAAACATTTTAGTATAGTAAATTAATGTTAAACTAGTAGGGTTCAAATGCATTTCGAGTGAAGTTTATAAAGAGTTGTTTTTATTTTCGATGGCAATAAAGTTATACGGTACACTAAAAGACAGGTAATATAATAAGGGATTAAGTAACAGCTGTAGTAGTTGTGAAGTAGGTTCCAAAGATAAGAGATGAGATTATGTTTTCGTTGCATGCTTTTTGAAGATGTTCAAAAGAAACAAATAAACTATTGTTTCCGCTCATTGCCCTGGTGGTCGTTACAGGAAAGGTTCGGACGATGCCAAACTAACCTTGGGTTCATTTTGAAAAAAAAACCATTGTAGCAGGTAGTAAACGTCGAATGGGGTTCAAAATAATAGCGCCTATTATCGTGTCGGTTGGCAAACACTGCGAACATCTTACCAGATTTCGGGCAATGATGATATGTAAAGATTTGTACATATATGTTGTACTAAAGAATGCTCGAAACTTCGTTCGGATAAGTATCCTATGTGTTAACCGGGATCATAATCCATCTGTACAAGTACCACATGGGAATCGGTCCGGTAGTTTTTGCGTGACGTGCGCGCAACGAGCGCGCAACGATCGCCCAAATATACACGGTGGAAAAAATCTATGGGCCCTGGAGGGGAACTACCTTAAATGCTTTAATTAGTTCATTTTACTGAAAGGAAACATTCCTTTATTTTTAAAAAGAAACAAAACTGCATTCAAAGATTCTGTCAAGGTATATATAGATAAATTGTGTTGGTGTTCCTCTGTGTAGGTTGCAGGCAGGGCTTACGCTTTTATTCCTAGATCAAGAGAGCATTGTAATTAGTAATCACGGGGACACGAGATTTTAAAGTCATCTCATCAGGGTGATAACATATTTGAAGTCGGATTTTTAACTGATTTTTTTTTTTTTTTTATTGCTATAGAGTGGCAAACAGGCAGACGGCCCACCTGATGGAAAGCGGTCACCGCCGCCTATAGACATTTGCAACACTAGATGCATTGCCAATGCGTTGCCGGTCTCGAAGAAATTTGATGACACCCTTTTTAAAAAATCCCATATTGTAGCGCAGTGGGAACATCTTAGCAGGAAGTTCATTCCAGATCCTTATTGTACGCGCTAGAAAGGTTCTAGAGAACCGGCGCGTTGTTGATTGTAATGATTCAAGGAAATGGGGATGAACCGCCTGCCGATGACGAGTAAAATAAGAGGTTTAATTTTATCCTCTTAATATTCTTAATGGTTTGGTTTTATTAAAAAGGATACCGCGTGAATAAAGATGGAGCAGCTACAGGCTTCCGGAGCAGCCTACATATCGCCGCTATACTTACTCAACCACGTATCTACTCCAATAGTTTCATAGGAAACGCACCTGTGTTACGAGTAGAAAAGTGCGATTTTCCAATGAAACTATTGGAGTAGATACGTGGTTGAGTAAGTATAGCAGCGATATTTCAACGGGGATCCGTAAAAATGAAAATTTTGATTGTGACCATTTTTGGCGTTCGTGAACTACTTGAATGTTGTTTAAAATCGATCTTTTTAATTTTAGTATTTATTAATTATACCTACAAGATCTTCAATGATCGCTATTATCTGCGCCAGACCTTCAAAGGTCGGCCCTCGATCGAAGGGTATTTAAAACCGGACCTTTACGTCGTCCGCCGCTCTTCACGGTGAGGTTCACACCCACCCTTGGTTATCTGCTATAAATAATACACGGTAAATATCATATTCTTCGAGCTATGTCGGTTACTCTGGTTTTTCTACGGATCTCTTAACTGTTTCGATCTCGCTTAGAAACTCCGAGTATAGTAGAGTATAGTGTGGATAATGAGCACAATATAATAGCAGCAATTTTTCTTCCTACAAAAGGTACATCGCGCGGTTTGTATGTGTGCGCGACGTGAACGAACGCAATACAAGCAAAGTTTTACGAATGCATAAGCATGCTCCAGTACGGATCGCACCTTTTCTGCGCCTCGACCTTGAATAGGTATCGCACGCTCCTAAATGGTCGAAGAGTGACTACTTTGTATGTCTTTATACTTTGCTATGAGCCTACTTAAATATTCATATATTTAATAAACTCGTATTTTTTTTTATATTTGATAGACAAGCATTTGACCTCGATCGCACCTGATGTTATATAATAAGTGACGATGAAGCCTGAAGATGTAGCATGCTTGGCTAGAAAATGCCTATTCACTCTCAACTTGAAGGGATCCAAGTCATATTTTTGTGGGAAAAGATGGGGGGGAAGAGAGTTCCACTCCTTTGCGGTCCTTATAAGGAAGATAGACGCAAAGATGTCGGAATGGAGTCGGTGGAATCAGTTCATGTAATCCCAGTCCACACTCACGGAAATGTATCCTGTAGAAAACCGATAACCTGGCAAGGTTGGTTAGCCAGGTGGCTAACCTAACTCTGCAACATCTCCTGAGCTAACACAGGGTCAATGAGCTTCTTCGCACCCTTATCAATTGAATCCAAGGCGGCCAGTTGGTATTTGGCAGACCCATCCCAAAGATGGCAACAGTACTCCATGCATGAACGGACTTGTGCTTGGTATAACTGAAGAAGCTGTCCCGGCGTGAAGTACCGCCTCACTTTGGATAGGATTCCAAGGTTTTTTGCTGCATTTTTAGCCAAGGATTCAATGTACTCACCAAAGTTTATGTTGGAGGATAGACTCATACCAGGAAGCTCCAAATGGTCTGAAATCAGTACGGATAGACCTCGGAAAGTTGGAGCCAGATCAAAGGGACTCCGTTTAGCGCAAAACAAACACTCCTGAGTCTTGGTGGCATTGAATCTAACTAGATTGGCATCTTCCCAATCGGACACTGCCTCGAGGGTTAGATTCACACGAGCCACCATGGCCTCTCGACAAGACTTGATTTCGTCCTTCGCGCTGGATATATATATGTCAACAACTGTACTATCATCGGGATACCCAAAGTTACCGGGTATGCCGATGACAGTACAGCGTGGTACATCGTGTCGTCTGCGTCTTTTTTAGATGCTTACGTCGGGTGTAAGTATCTAAAAAAGACGCAGAGAAAAACGTCAAAAGTTGCATACGAATGATATATACACTTACTGCGTTTTTACCTGAAGTCAGTGTCAGATACGTGTTTTTTTTAAAGTAATGAGTGATGACGATATGATGCTTAAGAGGCCATAGACATTTGAAAAGCTCATTGATTTTAGGTCATTTTCAATACGAATATTCAAGTTTTTTCGACGTTACCGTTCAGTTCTGGACTGTTGCGGTTTAAAAGCCTACAGATGACTTTATTTTATTTGTATATTGTTATTGTGTTATTATATGCAATTACCGTGTTTGTATAGTAAAAGTTAGTGCAAGTTAAAAATAAAAAATGAGGTAATGTTTTATGAGCTGCCAATAAACTGATCTTCCCGAGGTACAATGGTGTCACCCTTTGTTAAAATTAAATCGACAATGTGGTTAGCTTGTACAAGGAATAAGTTGATTTATATGAAACACTGTCATTATTTCCTGTTTGGTGTTACAATGTAGGTATACTAGTAACATTTCTATCTTAAATGTAAATAAATACGCGTTATGGCCTTTCTTCAATGTTATAACGTGTTATGGTCGAATAGCATGGTAGACACAAGTTGCATTTTGCTTTGTGGTTTGTGGTCTTTCTGTGTTTGTCACAAGGCGTCATGTCACGCGTGTGGTTTATTCACGTAATCAACAACCCATTGTGAGCTGTTGTGTTTACAGCCTTTCAGTCTAACATGCCCACTATCTCTGTGCCCAATTTATTCTTCCGGCCGTGAGCTCCTGGGGAGCTCTGGGCATATACAGGATAAAATATTATTGATCGTCCAAATTTTTCCTAGGCATTATGTATCAATAAAAGACGCCATTTCTGAAAAAAAAATTAGGTACATTTTTTCCCCATAAAATGTGCTGTCCGAAATAATAATTAGTAACGTGAGGATTACGCGTATCGACGCGTAAGCGGCGTAAGCACAAAATAGATAGGTACAGAAGTCAACCAGTATGTACTTCACTTTTCATACCTACCTACGCTCGGCGATCGCTGTAGGGTTGTCAACTATGGCTTATGTACGAAAAACTATCGTAGTACTGGTGGCGCTCCTATCTAGTTGTATGATTTATTGTGGATAATGAAAAGAAATATAAATTAATAATAACAACAATATTTTTATTTTAATGTCATTGTTATGTTATATAACTTATCCTACAAAACAAAACAATAAACCTGCCTACTATTACAATACAAAAGATTTACAGAACAGAAAAATACCTACACAATTTTACGTTTAGTAGTTTTTAGTTTAGTTTAGGCAGCCCTTAATTTTTTTGAAGAGTTCACTCACTACAGAAGCCTAATGACATTTTGATAAACTATAATCTTCTAATTTAACCTCCAAGATAAACTTTACAATTTTTCAATGTGCAAAACTAACCCCACAGTTTGGGCTGTGCATTGTCAATTTATTAGATTTTTTATTAAGTAGAACAGAAACAGGAAAAAGGTACCAGTTAATGCATGCCAAGTATCTTTTGTTTGTGTTGTACTATCTGTGAAAGAATTTATCACTTGACAGAATGTAATCAAAAGTGATAAGCACTCTCGTGATAAGAAACACTTCATCAAATCAAAAGGCACTGTGCAACTATGCTATTAGGTATATTTACTTAGATGTTATCATAATTATTGGAATAATGATAAATATTTATTGTTTAGATGATAATTCTGATATCAAGCAAAGTATGATTCAAAATTTAAATGAAATGTTATTTACCATGTTTTTTTTTTAATGCTTTGCTAATACTTTGGTCTACCTGTGGTGGCCAGTTGCTATGGGTCTGAGGACTCTACGCTAGCTCTAATGAGTTAAGGCATCGTGACACCCTAAGGTGGTAGTAGTGGTGGGAGGTCTATTACTTAACAACAGAAACTTTAAGTTGTATTTCGCCGGGCGAGGATATGTTTGTGCCATATCCACTCGATTTGTATAGAAATGGCTCAATATGGCACAAACGTATTCTCACCTGGCGATATATATATATTTTTACCTCCAACCACATGGATAAATCTGCATACAATTATACTGGCCTACATTAATTTTGGTGCCCTTGATGTATGCTTTAAAAATAATTAAAAGTTATTAGGTGATAATAATGGACCTATAAATAATTTTTCAAGATTATTAGAAGAGTTTTTGAAAAATCGACATTTTCGTAGTCTATAGAATGGTTACTTTTGGTCTCGGTTTACCAATCGGTAAAAATGAGCTGATCTCATACGCCCTTGATTGACTTCTGATTTCGTGAATTCTACAAAAATTATTAGATGACCCAAAAAAACTTTGTTGGGCTTTGTTATTGGCTCGACTTACCCGCTGCAGCTCTATGGAGTGGTTGTAACATCTTAGCAGTTTATCCACCAACGGCTTAACGGCGCGCCAGGCTCGCTCCTGCGAGATCCGCGACGGGTCCGCTATGGCCTCCCGTATCTCCTTCCCCGCCCCTTTATAACACTGTATCTCTTCTAGTATCTTCTCCGACTCCAATAAAACTCTCTGGACTTCCTCGTACACTTCGCGCTCAGTCTCAGTCGGCGCAGCGTTCTCGAAATCCAAAAAAATATCGTACCGCGGCGACGAACAACAATTCGAGTCGTCACGGGCCAAAAGACTCAATAACTTCCCCATTTTTGTCTATATAAAAATAATTCACTTTACTATTAAATATTACTCATCAGCAACGACGGTATCATCGCCTATAAATCGTACAACTGTTCTAGGAAGAGCACTTCTGTTTTTAGTGATACACTTTTGATTTTTGTGTCCAATTATAATGTTTTTATACAAAATTTAGTATTGTTCGATTTATTAAAACAATTTTAACACACCCAAATAGCAAACGAAGACCGCCCACAGCGACCCAACCCAGCCCGACTGCGACAGACAGTCCGCAGCACGAAATGTCAACTGTCAACTGTCATTTGTCAAAAAGACATTTACGTCAGTGTTGTCCACAGATTCGCCGCAAACATTGTCGATATTACAAAGAAAAATACAACTAATGATAACTCAATGTACAGTTTAGGTGCTTTTGAAATTTTGATTTCAATTATTTTTTTATCCATTTCTAAATGATTGAATTTTAGTAGTTGTTTTCAAGGTTTGATAATTTAATAACAAATATCGATGAACGGCATCATCTTTTGTTCAGCACTAGCTCCAATGCTGCCAATATCTCCCACACACTTAGTGTTGCTATGTTAAAATATTCAAAGGCGTTTTTTGAATACGGATACAAGTTTCCGTTCACATCACACATGCGTGTCCAGTGGCGCCATCGCCAATAGTGACCGGAAACATAAACTTGGTGACAAGCGTTATTTTTCAACAAAGAATTGATTTCTTATCATTATATTAATTCTGAGTTATAGTCATTGTTTTAGTCTTTGAGAGAATGAATCTCACATATTGACCAACAGATAGTAGATGAAGGCTAAAATGACGTATTGTATATATCGTGGTCGTAGTAGCAGCCGGGAGGTGAAAGAAATCGCATCGAAAGGAAATGGATGTGTAAAGTGTTGAGGAAAACCTATGCCCAGCAGTGGACATCGGTCGGCTGTCGATGATGAGGTTGTGTATTTGTCAGATTTATGTAAGCTTTGTATCTTGCAACTTCGCTGCCAACTTGTTGAAGTACGAGAAGCAGCTGCAACTTGCCTAGACACACCTTGCAATAAATCGGCTCGCAACTGATTGTTACAACATTTTGGGTATTAGTGGTAAATTGTACGGTGAGTACTTGTGTAGGGCGCATTAAAACAATATCTATAGGCATTACCATTTTTATTTATCATCATACGTGTATTACATCGACACATTGCCATTAAACATACGAATTTAATTTACAAATAAGATTTTCTTTTCTACATACGTAATATTTACAAAATTATCATTTTACACGTCGCTACACAGATTCCGTTATCAAACAAGTCCGTGAGCAAATTGAGGTATATTACTTAATTCTATCCCCGTAAGTAGGTGCTGTACAGTCAGCAACGAAAATGCCTACACATTTTTGCACATTACTGTAACGTGAAAAATGTATAAGTAATCAAGTATGTATGTTTTTGTTGCTGACTGTATTTACGTAACATTAATCTAATTATCTTTGAAATAATGTACGACTCAGAATGATTACGTCACAAGTAAGTATTAGATCTTAATAAGTAGACAGCTACTTTTATTATTATTAAATAACGGACAGAGTTAGCCAGAAAGTCTTCGGCCGCTAGACCACTGGGCGAATATACATTAAATACGTTACGTTACTTCGATAAAGTAACTACCTACTACAAATTCCTCAAAAATCTTATTTTGATAATTACTAGGTAGGAAGTTTTCTGTATAACTATGTCCAAATTTGTAAGGACATCGATGTATGCACACGACAATTCGTTAACGCTGGAGGTTGTAGACTGAACATGACATACCTACTACTGAGTTAACATCATACTCGTCTACTCGTGCCATTCCTCTAATTAAGTCTTCTTGTCAGTAGGCATACGCAAAATAAATTATTTAAGTTTGTAGTTTGGGAGCTGCAAAAGTATGTACCTACTTGCAAAAGCTTATCTGTCAACGACTAAATTAAAAAGATTCTTTTGCAAGTGTAGTGATCAGTTGATCACTAGCGACATCTCGTCCGGTGTAAGACGACTCACTCCCTCCTCCTACTCGTCAATAGATGGCGTTTTGCGCTATTCAAGTTTTCCAAGTCCGATACATAATTTATAAGTATACAATATTCCAAGCAAATCGCATCGGACTTCGGTCCTCAAGGATGTGCGCAGACTGAAGAGAGATCTTTCTATTGTCTTCTCATTACATATGAGTTCACATCAACGATAAAATATGCGCTGCCATGCTTTGATTGTTACGTCCAATTCCTGGATTTAGATCTGATTGCCATCGTGATTGCCGCGCATGCGAGTCTAGTCTACTTTTCCCCTTTTTTTGGTTTGCTTATATGCATGCAGAATGACGTTACGGTATATAATGCCTTGGTGCGTAAAACATAGTCAGTGTGCATATTCTACAATTTTTACCTAATTGTGACGCCCAATCTACTTGTATTGTGCTGAAGTCTGAAGCGCACAGTATTTCAAGCCCCTGTAAAAAATTACATAATTAAGGAAAAAGTGGACAGAGCAAGAATTTTACAGATTTTTCAAGTTTGAAATAAAATTCTAGTCTTAAAAAAAGATAGTCTATGAAACTTACAAATATCTTAATGATCGTATATTTTTAAAGATCAGTCTAACATTCGATAAAAATTTACAATTTTAATGACTAACGTGTTATATATTTATTAAGGCTACGGCCTATTTGAGGCCTCGTTATTATTTTCTGCGTTTTACTGTATTAACTATTATGAGCTTATAATGTAGATGTATGTATATGTATATTATGTCCAATCGAGGCAAATCTTCCTGTCCGTACCCATTACATTTTTTATGCTAAGTCTTTATTTTTTTTTACTTCTATCATTATTTTGTTCTCGGATAGGTATATCTACGTTTCCAAAAACAATATTTATTTCGTTAGATACTTACTACGACAATTACTTTTCAGCTGCTGGCTGTATTCTTCCAAATATTCAGTAAACAGAAGAAATGCCCTAATATAATGATGACTTAATTTGACTAAAATCAATTGATTTAACGCAACTGACTTTTGGAAACGTAGGCATGTTTTTCACTCTGATGCAGATCTACTAGTGAGCGATATTTTTCAATACGAAGCCCGACCCCTAGTGCATATCAAATAATGAAATAAAAAAAAAGGAATATATCTAATTAATACAGATAGGCAAGTATGATAGCGTGCATGAAAGATAAATGATAAAACACTTACCTATGTAAAATTACATGAGAACTGATCTATAGACATCGGAAATTCAAGAGTAAGGATTCTGAGTTGCATGGAGGCGGACATTTAAATTACTATTAAATTTCCTGCGATTTTGTAATTAATTTATTAGGCTAGCATAAACACATGCTACCTATACTTGCAGTTACTTTCCATGTTCTCATTTTTTGAAGTCGGTTTAAAAATATCTATAACCTAAACATATTCGCTTAAGAAGCCGATTACCTTTCTCCGGGACTATGCTAACGTTAGGTATTAAAGCATCCGAATTTCCGATGCCTGCTGATCTACCCCTTCATTTTTCAAATCGATTAACTGACTTATTATGTGATGTTGCTTCACAGATGCTATATTGTTTTCCATTAAATCTTAGGCCATTATTATAACAACTCATTTTAAATAATACATTTCGTTAATAATTCAATTTCTGCTGGTAATGTTTTATGTCTGCGAATCGACAAGTTAAGATCGTTAGGGCACTGCCACAAAATGTTTTACGTGATCGTAACTTCTTAGATAAGTCCATATCTATCCCGTTAGAACGTGAGGCTACGTTGCAGCGAGTTACGCTGAAGTTTCAAATTCGAAGATCGTACAGGGAACGTGCACGACGAAGGTGCTGCCAACTGGTGCCGCCAATCTAAATCATATACCCACTGGGGCCACATTGACGAAAACGCCGTTAATAACGTGAATTAATCGCGTTTTAGGACTATTAACGTCAGTGTAGCTACGACTTACTATATTTGACATTGACACTTACATACTATTATTGACATTGACAGCTTGATTTGACAGAGGTGATAGTTTATTTTAGTGTCCGCCCGTGTCTCTTTTGTCGTTTAGTGCTGCCACCTATAGCTCGTGCACGTTCCTTGTTGTTAAACATATCTGACTAGGCGGAAGCAGGACACACACGTTAAATTTAAATCTTCGGAATACTTGAGCAGTCCCAAACGTTCTTTACCGACCAAGTAACGATTTATTTTCACTTTGAAAAACCCTCTAAGAGTACCTTGGAATATTTTTGAAAGCCATCCTTTCACTATTTAACATTGTTTTGAATTTTGTAAGTCAGCCTAATTATTATCAAACCGCGTTGAGAAAGGGATTCGAGTGTACCGTTAGCACAAGTGTACTTAATAAATGATTAAATATAATCATAAACCAATCTTTGATATCTTCATAAGTGCAAACCCTTATAGATAATAGAATTAATAGCTAAATATGATTTGCATATTTAAACTCTATTCTCGGTAAATATTGTCATTTGTTTAATAAAAAATAGTATTATCATATTTGACAAATCTGTCACCAGTCACATTATTTCGCTTTATCAAATTGCCGTAGCTTTTCAAAAATACGTTTGTATACAATATGAATCGCGGTAAAGTATTAAACGGTCGATGCCGAGAAATTGTCTACAATGTACTAACATATTTTAATAAAGAAAACGATAAGACGAAGGTTCTTTTGAAAACTTTGATGGCCATCTTAAGCGTAAATGCAATCGTCTCTGACATCAATGACAACACTTACCAATTGTACATAAATTATAAAATCATACTTAAAATACTTTAAAAACGGTGTTTAAGAAAGTAACTCTATTTGATCTGAAGAACTATCTCTTAATGCTATCGGAAATCAATAAAAACACGCTGTATAATTTGATAATTTTTTCCATGCTTTAGAACTACATTGTACCAAAATAACAATTTAATTTATCTGCATACTCTACCACTGACAATGTCATATCATGCATTAGTTCAAAAATGACATATGAGCTCAATCCCTTTCTAAACGCGGTTTGATAATAAGTATTATCGCTAAATTTTGTTCCTACCTGACAATGACCTGAAATGTTATCGGTCTGAGTATTAATAGTAACATTATTGATGTACCGTGTTTGATAGGTATCAAAGAAGTGGCATGATATTTCGGTTGAGTGTTTAATTAGGCGTAAAAACGTGATAATTACCTACACCATTCATTTAGGTACACAACAATAAATATAATACAAATAACATCTATGTTTTCTACAGATATCTAAATTATAGTCTTAACTTATTGGTGTAAAGACCCGTCTTAGTACTAGTAAAAAATTGTTACTTCTTTAATTCCAAAATCACGCTTCATCAAGTACGACTAGAATTATCACACGTCCGCGAGAAGATTTAATCAAATTAACCTTATTTTAATACGGCATGGAAAGGTACGAGTATAGTCCTGTGACCTGTCACGGTTTAAAAACCTGGGGCTCAACTATGGACGTCTTAGTCCGAAGTTCATCTTGTGCCGCCTCTAGCTCTTCTCAGTAGGTGGGCTGTTAGTTACATCACTTACGTTACGAGTACAGCTCGCGGCAACTAAGTCTAGGTAAGCAAAATGTGGAAAGGATTTGCGCACTACCAGGCTGTCTAGCATAACTAGCCGCGTATCTTGCGCGGCGCGGTAGAGCATCACCTGTCACTGTCACTGTATATTGCGTGGAAAGAGATGGATAGCATTTGTCGCGCGACAAAGAGTCGCATGTCACAGTTGTGCTGGGAGTGGCTCACTCCGCGATTTCGCCGCGTGGCCTACATGCCCCATGTTGGGCGCTTTAGCCAGCGGCCAGCAAGAGCACGTGCTAGTACGCGATATGCGATAGATAGAGACGGTTGGGTGCGGTGCGTTCCGTCCGGTGGTCGGACCAGAACGATAGTTTTATTAGAGAGAGAAGCATCTGTACGTAAGTAATACTAATACTTATTCTGTGGCACTAGTAACATCCCTACGATCAATCGAGGTCACCGCTAGACTTAGTTGCCGCGAGATGTACCTACTTTCGTATTCCTCAAGGTACGTCCCGCTCGAATAGGGTACTTGACACGTGTAATTAATCATTATAAAACATTTCAATGAAAGTGATTTAATAAATTGATATTATTCTAATAAGTTTAACTTTTATTTATCTGTGAGCCAAATCGAAACGACGCCATGTTACTAATTACGTCACAGTACTATAGGCAGCCGCTGTCAAAATTGTCACTTGGGGTTATTTTTTCAAGATTCGTGTTCCTATACATTCATTCTTTTTTAATAATCCAGATCGACAAATATGGAAAAACATTACAGCAAGGCAGATAGTCCTAACTTACCCAAAGTGGACTCACAAATGGTTGTCCACTTTTTGTTACGAATCAAGACTTCTGTTCAGCTGAATTTAGGAATGTAAAAAGTGCACAGTAAGTAAGAATAATATGGCATTACAGAAATTATTTGCAGAAAAGGGCACTGTACATACTTTATAAGCAGGCAAAACATTTATGCCAGTTGAGTTACATTTACAATTACTTGTAGAGCGAAAACACACTAAGAGGTTACCTATGTTTGTAGTGTAGTGACGTCACACAATCACTAGATCGCGTTTTAGCGCGAAAACTTTAATTATATTTAAAAAATACGGAATTCATACAAAATTCGCTAAAATAATTATTTTCTTGTTTAATTTTTTTTCCTTAATACATTTTTAAAAATTGTCTAGTTCCCTATTGTCAAGCCCAAGTGAAGAAACTGTATTCGATATTTATTTTAATTAAATCAACGCTCTTTTTCATTTAATATCTTAATTCTGAACGGTCTAATTTTGATAATAGAATTGTATGCTCGTGACTGTTCTATGCCGTATTTTTAAAGTTTCACCATTTTGGAGGTATATAACAGGCGACTAATCTCTTAGGTTCGTTGTTACTTCAACCGACACAACGCAGAGGTAATAGGGACAGGACATCCAAGCTTGGTTGGTCAAAAATGGTTGACTGAGGGCAAATAATTATATCAGCTTACCAGACGCAAATTAAGTTTTGGAAATTCATTTTTTATCGATCACTTCTAATATATTTTTTCCCCTAATAACATTGTCCGAAGTCTGACGGTTTAAATCTAAACAGTCGTTACTTGCACAGATTCATTCAGCTTTTAAATTTTCACTTTTCAGTGTCACTCTAACCATGGGGCGCAGTGTGATGCCTTCATGTATTTCCAGCAACTTTACTAAATAATCCAAGTAGAGTACCTTGGCACTTTATTATTAATAAAATTATAATCTGTTCATCGCCCGTTATACCTTCTAAAATGTTGAAAATGGCACTATATTTGGAAATGTAAACGTGAATTACTAAGGTTACCTACCCATGTCAAAAAACATTTAAAGTATATTTTAGGACAATAAATCATTAGATGAAGTTAACCATTCATTACATTCGTTTCCTTCGGTACGCTTCGACATAATTATTGAAGTAAAAGTCACGTTGTGTGCTCGTGCGATAGCATTCATTTGAGTTAATTAGGTATTTGGATAAAATATTCGCCTCTCGTATTTTCATGTCAAAGGAGACAAATTACTTTGTCCACGTGACAGACTCTAATACGCACCACGGACTAACTACTTATACTAACAATATACAAACGTTGGTGTTTCGTGATGTTAAACCTATCTAGATTACACACGCACACATTCAAGCATTCTTTTAACGTATGTGATTAAAAATGTACAAAATCAACAGTAACATTGCGATCGCTATCATATACAATAGCACAAAATGCTTCGATGGAAATGCTTGATCAAATGCGATTATTCGTGATAGGCAATAATTATGCAACTTCGAAATGCGTGTGCGTTTAGGCCAGTATGATCACATTGCAAGATCCTGTATGTGAATAAACCCTTCAACAAGAGCAAGCAATTCATGAAATTCAATTTCATAGATTTTCTGTGTCTGCTCTTGTGTAGCATCCTATCCGATTGTACACACTCGCCGAAATTGGGCAACTGACATCCTAGTCTTATAATATTGGAAAAATTACGTTACGCGTCTGCCTCTCCCGGCCTTGGCGAGTGTGGTAGCTAAAGCTGTAGCTAAGGTTCTTGACAGTGTGTTCGTATCATTGTTGTGCGATCCGGCATTTTGATTGAAGCTATTCCACACTCGTCTGTAAATATACATCATTAGGAGTAGTCAGCTTGGATTTACTTATGTCCTCGACATCTGTTACACCGGCCGAGTATCACAAGTAGATCGGGTGGTGGCGTCGCTTCTAACAACGTCATCTTAGAGCTCTACCAATACTAAACGATCGCCTAGTGTGACGTTTAGTGGTACTTCCGTAATATAATGAAGAGAGGTAAGAAGCTATTTGCGCGGTGCCGCCGATAATTCAATAATAATGGGAAGTACTTCATAGCGAATACGAGGAAAATTTATCGATGAAGAGCTCAGAGTCGAGAGCAACGTTACACGCGGCGTGACCGACGAGCGCACTCGCGGTGCTAATACCAATAAATAAAATACAGAACCATGAAACGAAACGGCACCTATTGAATTATCGGAAGTACTTCATAGCGGACACGAGCAGGAACTTCTCGATGAAGAGGTCCGAGTCTAGAGCCGCGATGTGCGCGGCGCGGCCGACGAGAGCGCTAGCGGTGTGCGGCAGCGCGTGTTGCACGTCGTAGCGGACCACCGACACGCTGGACGCGCGCGACGCGAGGGGCGACACCATGTTGTGCACCTACGGATACAAATACAATGGGGATATTGACTATGTTGAATTTTACTTTTTAATTGAATTGAAATTGATATTTTTTTATCGTCTTAAAGAAAAATAAAAGTCGATTTCGGAATGCTTAAAGAACACGGAAAAAATTAATGTATGACAATTTTTCGTCCTCAAAATGGCAAAATGCTATTTTTTTCATACAGACTTAGTACAGTGAGGACAAGAGATGACGTCACTGGGTGCGTCCGTTTTGTATAGGCCGTTTTCAACGCTCGGTGCGGTCGGCTACTTTTGATTGCAATCTGTGGCTGTTATAGTAATCCAAGTGTAGTACTTATAGGTACCTATATATTTGAATTGCCTCATAAATAGTAGAATCCATTTACATCAGAAACAAAATTTAGGACACAAGCCTATTATAAGTCCCAGAACAAGAATATTTTTTCGGAGAAACGGAGAGAAAAAATGCGAGGTCGGGGAAGGAAGAGGGAAAAAGAAAAAACAATTATTAGAACCAGAACCAGAAAATAAACCTGATGCGTATATTGAATTTGAAGGCAATTTATAAACCGAGTTTGTAAATGACCATGACAAGTAACTAGGGAATCCATGTATTACATAGACAATCTTGTGACATAGTTGAAGACAATATTACCTTAGAAGAAGATGAATAAAACAATTAACAAGAACTAAACTTACTTACTTATAACTTTTGAATATTTCTTACCATTTCTCGGTAAGCCTGGCCCAGAAGCGAGGTGTCTTTTGCCGCACCCTTACAAAGCTCAAGTCTGGCCGAGTGTAAGGGCACGTAGCGGTCTTGTCCAGAACCGCATAGTAGGATGTGCTTGAACTGATGCAATTGACTGCGTTCGCTCAGCCTGTACAGGAACGAACGTCGTGGATCTGACGCGTCGCGCAGTGATAGTTGCAGGAGCGAACCGGATTTTTTCCATTTTTGCATGAACCACATTCCTGAAAACCGAAAAAGTGCATTTAACACCATCTATCAGTTCAACATTTAGCGTCAGAATGGAACTGTAAATCCTAGGTGGGAGAAAATTATATAGTTTCTGCTAGTTCTGTTCGTCTTCAAATGTAACTTATGATTGCTTACCTGCATTGACTAATCCACTGGAATTATACAGAGTTCCGAGATGAGGCCCACTCAGAGATAGGAATGTGTGAAGCTTCCCAAGGAAAGGTTTCATCTGAGGCCTTGCTAGTGCGGATCTGATGATGATTGTCCCCAGAGAATGGCCTACGAAGCTTATCCGAGCTGGCTCATTGGAATTCTGTATGTGCGTCACAATTTCTTGAACAAGCCTGGAAATAAGAGAAGTTCAATCTTTATTGTCTAGATGGTGGATAGTATAAAAAAAGTCTTACCTAGAGCTTGTAGATAGGTAGTCCACTATATTTAAGAAATAATAAATTTAAACGTATGACGCTTTTACCTGTCTGTCATGGTATCGAAGTCAGAGAACGTATCACCTTGATTACGTTCTGACATGAGGAAGTCTAGCCGAGCTCCAGGCAAACCTAATTCTAGGTACGTTTTGACTAAGCGTAGATCTGCCGCATTACCATCTAGGCCATGTACGCAGATAATAAGATGAAGTCCTGCAACATATTTTGAATGTTACAACATATATTCGTAACGTAATTGAAAGATGATCTTAGAATCGGTAGGATCATAATAAGGTTGATCTGGTAGTTTTTAGGGTTCCGTACCAAAATGGTAAAAAAGGAACCCTTATGGTGCGACTCTGTCTGTCTGTCTGTCTGTCTGTCTGTCTGTCTGTCTGTCTGTCTGTCTGTCCGTCTGTCACAGCAAGATATCTCAGGATCTACTGATGCTATCGACTTGAAATTTGGAATAGTGTTAAGAACCGCTAACCCGAGCTTATGGGATGTAAAAAAAGTCTTGTAACTTTTTTACTTTTTTTTTAAAGGGGTCCGTAATGAGACTTTTAAAATTGAAATTAGGGCTATTATATCGAGTGGGGTATCAAATGAAAGGGCTTGATTTGTAGATTAAACACTATTTTTGTATTTTTTTTTAAATAAGTAGTGTTTGATTTATGGCTAAATACGTTAAAAAAAATACCATTCCCCCCCTATTATCTTCGAAGTTACTGAACAGAAAAATCTGTAATAATTACCAACTATTAATGTCGTCCTATATATTACAGGAAAAATAAAACGGTTTTCCTAACTTGCACCGTTTTTGAGAAATTTGCAAAAATCTTATCACATACTTATTTGCTCCTACTAAACTAATCGCCATATAGTTTTTCTTGAATTATTCATGTATCTACTTATGAGTTTGTACGGAACCCTCGGTGCGCGAGTCCGACTCGCACTTGGCCGGTTTTTTAATTACAAAGGCCAGATCCCGAGAGCTACATGAATTCAATTAAAAATGTCTATAGGTAATACTGTACCTTCAGGATTAAACATCCTGTATTCATCACTGATGTGGAAATACGGCAGAGAGCCTTCCACCGGCAAGGTGTAGTCTGAGTAAATAGCACCGGGATACTTCACGCTCTGCCGAAATTCCTCTCTGCACTTCACAAAGAGACGCTCTGACTCGGCTAGACCGAAGATGCTGACGAGATTGCTTTCACGTTGCTCTGAATAAAAATTGAAAACGATGAAGCAGTGAACTTGAATCATTTCTAAATATAAATAATTGGTGAATTTCTGGAGCAAGTGGATAGATAAATAAAGAATCAAAATGCGTAGTGTGGGATGCGTGAATGTTTGGTACTGTACCTCTAGCTGTAGATACTAAAACACACTCCTGACGTGCAACAATTGTATATGTGATGTGCACGAAATAGTGTCGGTCGCAATTTTAAATATGGACATGGAAAGCAGGCAGCGCTGCTTAAAAGCTAAGTCGAAAGTGTTAATAGTGCATATAAGCGTACCTTTGCCATTTCCGTTCTCTTTCCTGGAAGCTAATTCTCCAGTACTTTGGCTCTTATTCAATGTGCCGCCCGTAGGTGCACCGGTCGAGTTGATAGATTGGTGTGGTCTCAGTTTTCGCCGCTCCCTAATACCTGATGCGAAGCCAAAAAGGTTAGTTAGTAGCAGAAGCACACAAAGTACACAAATATATTTACAAAACAGCTATTATTCTATATAATACCTTCACAAACGTGATATAACGGATTGTCAAGTTCGAGAGTTGAGGGTTGTGCCGATTGCTTTCGAGGCGTTTTGGAAGGAGTCGAAGACTTGCTGCTTTGTCTACTTAGTTTTGGTGACTTTGTTGTAGGCGGATCCTGTAACATAATAATAATGTCAAGAGCTGATCACTCCATATAGATTAGATTAGATTAGATTATTTATTTCTCGTTTTAAAATTACATTATAAGTTGCATTGCATGTCAAGTTACAAGAATTTAAAGCGAGATCGTCAATTAAATGGAATAAATCAAATTATACAATGAAAAATAAAAAAATAATAATAAAAACAAAATAAAACATCAATTAGCAAGGTCGAGATACACATTAAATGTCAAAATAAATTAAGCACAAAGAATATGTCAATATAAAAAAATAATAATACTAAAACAAAATAAAAAATCAATTAACAAGGTCAAAATACACATTAAATGTCAAAATAGATTGGGCACAAAGAATAAGTTAAAAACAGGAATAGTCAAAAAGTACAGAATGTATCATTAAAATTTAAAAATAAAAATAAAATGAGCAATAATAATAACATAACAGTGCAGGAAAAATAAATGTCAATTATTTTATAATTAAACAAATGTCATCCCCATATATTCACTGACGGAATACACGGGGTTATTCAATAAAAGGATTTTGAGTTTGCGTTTGAATGTTTCACCGGATGTAACCCGTTACTCGTATCCTAAGATCATCTATGATCTGAGCTCGTATCTGAAAAACACTAGTTACCTTAAATTCATCAGGAGGTGGTGGCGCGTCTCTGAACTGCTGAGGTGGCGGTAAATGCTCGTATTCATTTTCTGCTTGAAAATGTGCGAGATCAATTTCAGACCTGGCCCTATTATGATACTTTTCGACAGCCGCAGCCGGCCCAGCAGATTTCTTGTGGCTTTTACAATTACGATCGACTGTTAAACTACGAATTTCTGCCGCTATCAATTTTTCCGTGTATTCGATCCTATCTTTTAACACTCTTTTCACTTGTGGATTTGCTTTTACTGGTTCTGGTGCCAATTTCGGTGAAATCTCTTTTCGTAAATACGGTTGTAAATTGTCGCTCATTGTTTGAGATTTCTTTACTGTTCCCTCACTAGATGTTCTAGGCGTGGAGCTGTAAGATTTGCCTTGAATGGCGCTAAAGGAATTATGTCTTTGATTTATCTTGCCAACGTTGGCTGGGAATTGTTGAAAACAGCTGGCCGTACACGTGTCCGAGTTGCAACCGGCGTCTATTCCATTACTATGCATAAGTTTATTATATTCACATTGACTGTCTGTGCAAATAGAGTCGCTACAAATTGTGCATTCTTCACAGACTTCTTTATCACAGCATTCGATTTTTTCGTTTGGATTAGTCTGCGCTACTTTTACTGCTAATTTGAGAAGTCTTTCTCTGAGTTGATCACCGTTAAGGACTGTTCTTTTAAAGTCACTGATTGTTTCACTTTCAATTTTTCGACCGTCAGGTTCGTCATTAGAAAGCTTTGCGCCAGTGGAAGTCACAGGAGGAGGGAAATTTTGATTTAACTGACAACTTGCGTTATCTGGAGTCGAAGGTCCAGAACTACGCCCACTAGACACCCATCCACTTTGTTCACTTAAGCTTGACGTTGAGTTGCTTCTACTTCTCTTTTCTTCTTTATTGGAAAAGTTTTCAGGCGGCAATATTTTGAAATCTTTATCAGCAATATCGAGTGGTGGTGATTCAAATGCTGGAGGTGGTGCTAAATTCGGTAATGACTCTGATCCAAAAGTATTATTAATATTAGGTTCATCCAATACTGAAGCAGCACTCCTACAGTGACGTAAAAGTTCAGGACCGTGATCCAAACTATACGGTACACTTGCTGACGATTCTAATCTTCTCAGCTCAAACGGTATGCTTTCACTGCTGGAAGATGACGCCGCTTCAGACATAAGTTGCGTCATTTTTTCAGAGGGTTTATGTTTAGAACGTTTTTCTGGTTTACCACTAGATCTGCCACTTTTAGGTGTTGCTATACCGGATTTAGGTGTAACTCTCCCTGATTTTGGAGTGGCTAAACCCGATCTGGGAGTTATAGCTCCTGATTTCGGAGTGGCTTTGCCTGATCTTGGTGTTCCTCGTTCAGATTTAGGCGTGCTGCGATCTGATTTAGGTGTACAGCGGTCTGATTTAGCACTTTCTCTTGATCTGATAGAATGATGACTGTTTAGAGAATCTCTACTCGAATTTATCTTACAGTTTTCTTTCGTGCCATGATTTAATTTGGATTCTTTAGACCGGCTCTTCTTATGCCTCACGGAAGGCATTGTCGAATGTGGCGTTGATGGTGGGGTTTTTGAATAAGTAGATTTTGATGTTCCGTCACTGCTTCTATCTAAAGTCATTACAAATCCGCTGTCATCACTACTCTTGCTCGACTTCTTTTGGTAGTTTTGAATTAAACTACCGGTGTTGAAGTCGTAGCTCCAGTCACCTTTTTGCAGATAGTAGTTCAATTCGTGTCTCAGTTGATTTCTAGCTGCTTCGATATCAATCTGCGGGTTCTCCATGTTTTGATGAAACACGTGAGTAGAGTTAGATCTATGAACATGTTTATTAGAAACTAAGCTAGTTTGATCAGTCACTTGATTTTTCCCACTAACCGGTGGGTAAGAATTACGTGGAGGCAACATAGGACGGGGTAAATTTACACTATAGCCTCTTTGGAATTCTAAAGGATTACGAATTATATTATTCACTTGCGGAGTACCCTGATTACCGTAAGTATAGCCGTACATTTGATTAGGATTCGCTCGACCGTCGTACTTATATCCTACGTTATGAAATACTTCATTGTTAATTCCATGTGGGTTTATATTAGGATTAAATGGGTTTTTGTACTTTTCTCTGAATTCACTTATGTTTCTCCTGTAGTCGTCTCCTTTTGATCCACATCGGGTCGTAGTACTAGTGGGATAAGCCGTCGTGGTGACACTGCGGGGTAAAGTGGTAGGTTTGATTTGCTGCGGCGGTAGATACGGTTTGGGAGGATAGTTTACTGAGGTATTAGAACTATTTCGTATGTTTTTCGCTAGCATTTGCTGCGAATTATTAAGTGGCGTAATTTGTGCGACTCTCAACTGGTCGAGTGATTTGCTATGTCTAGCAGGAAGAGTACTGACGCCACTGGTGATCTCATGTTTTTGGTGAAACACCTCGTTCGTATCACTTGGATCCTCTCCCTGTCGAGACATGTGGTTGTTTTTGGTTACGTCTAGGAGAGTGGAAGCAGAGTATCTCGACATTTGCTGCCCTTGTTGGATGGAGCAAGAGGCGAAAGCGTTATTTGGTGGTAGTTGGATCTCACTTATTTGGTTATTTTGCACGATGTACCTATTACGTCCAGTGATTTCTACTTTGTTGGGCACTTTGTTGATTTCAAGTACGGCTTGTTTAACTAAGTTTCTCTTGGGGGATCCACTGGCTGATTTTTGGGGGGTGATGGTGAGCGTAGCCTGTACCACGCTGGAGCCGGCGCTAGACTTGGGCGATTTGAACTGCGGCTCAAGTACATCCATGATCGTTTTTGGTAACGTTAGCGTGACTCGCGATGCTTCGGAAGAAGGTCTTCTTGAGTCCATAAGCGAGCTAATACTACAAGCACAGTCTTCACCGATAGATTCCGTGCATAAAAATGGATCTGAAATAAAAAGTTTTGTATAAATTTCACTAATTTCGTATTCTAAATTCGTATCGGTAGTACTCAGAATTGAATGATGATTGATGACTGATGGTATTTGGAAAGCGCTCGCGTAGACCATGATTATGATAAACTTACCACTTCCAGATTTACTCGCATTCGAATTCAAAAATGAACGTCTTCTTGCAAACTCTGCTGTATCCTGATATCTGAAATAAAAAGGAAAATCACGTTAATAAGCTATTGCATGCTCTGATGGGTAGATTATGTGCTCCTGAAAAAATTAAACATCTTCATATTATGTACTAACCATAATCTTAAAATAAAGGTCAATTTCATTTCATTTCAATGTTGGATGCGCTTAAAATGCCGTCGTCTACGCTACGAATAGATACGCTTAGGATGTCGTGCAACTGATGAACAACGGCTCGATGCCGCTGATTTACTTTGATTGAAATTGCTACTCTTATCTATAACTTCTTCAACTTACCGGTCCTCGAAAATGATGGGCATGATGTGGGGATCGCCATCGAGTGCGATACAATGCACTGGCAGTGGCGGTAGCAGAGCCAGATAGCGGGAGCGCCGGGCCGCCTCGCCCACGCTCTGGTACGACTGGTAGTTGCTGTCGTAGCAGCCTGCAAGGGAGTGCCGCGGGTTGTCCAACACGAAGAAGCATTCCGAGAAGCGTTTGATGCTGAAAAAATGATGAAAACGGCAGATTAGTAGTTGACCGTTGTTTGTCACAGACAATATGCTTGCAGAAGAATGCAGGATAACCGCTCGTTCTTTTTCGCCTACCTAAGACATGATGGCTGTTGGAAAACTTCAACGATGGTATGGTATGTTCGGTTACAGTGCTTACCGAAGCGCGTGATGTCTCGCGGCGAGCGCGTGGTGCACGTGGGGACGGTCGGAGGTGTGATGCAGGAAGGCACGCCAGCGCAGCGTCACTTCAGCACAGAGCCGCGCGATATCGTGCGCTGCGCCCATGGCCCATTCTTCTTCCTCTCCCGCTTCTGACTTCTGAAAAGGTATGGAGAAATTCTTGAAGATCTTGAAAAGTATAAGGAAATAGAGGTTGTTTAATTTATGCCACACCTGGCCATAAAGTGGCTTTTACCGCACGCTACGCGTACGGAAAAAGCCTGTTTCTGGTCAAGTGTAGACATAAAATGATGTACACAACACGGTCCTTTCTTTGTTTTACCACCCTAGTTGTGTAACGTACTATTTACTAATCCTCAACGTAGAAACAAAGGGCATTATAATATAAGTTTGAAAGGTGGTTTGAGTTTGAAACTTAAATGTGTCTGCCTGTTTGTTTCCTTTAAAAGCAATGTTTTTGGTAGATAGTGTAGTAGTATGATGAAGATCAAATCAGATAATCCGAACTTGTAAAGAGCATTTAATCTTATTCGTCTGTTTGTGCATAAATTTGATTAGTTACTGCTTTATTTTAGTGAATTAGTTCAACGATTCGTGTTAAAAGTATATTTTGTTATTATTTTATTTGTTGTTATGGGCGGCAACAGAAATAACTTTCGATACTAGTTTTGAAATCCTTTTATACATGTGTCCTTGTACATTGTACCTTGCCGATGTCACTGAGATCTTTAATCCGTTGTGCGACTTCACCGACGATGGAATTAGAGGACGACTCCTCAGGAGTCACCAATGCGCCGGTGGAGCCGCAAATGGACAGCGCGTTTTGGAGCCCTTCTAAAGATCCCAGCAGAATCCCGCACACCTCAGCATGCACTTGTCTGGGAACAAAACAAAATGTATAAGTGGAATCCTCAAATTTAACGAATCAAAACGCTGTGACTCAACACTTTATCTAATTTGACAATGGAATTTTAAACATACAAAGTATTCTAAAAACAAGTAAAGAGGAAAAGTGCGTGGGAGAGCAATATTTTCTCCAATACTAGCACTTTATTATTTATTTATTTAAACTTTATTGCACAATACATGACAGTACAAATGGCGGGCTTAATGCACTTTGCCAAAATCGTACGCTGCATGCCACGCTAATGACACGTCTTGACGAAAATACCTCAGCCATAACGTTGAAAATCACTTTTACTTCACATTTTTTTATTCACAATTTTATTGAGTTATAATGAAGTTACCTGGCATGAGCGATTTTGCTGGAGTTTCCGCCAGCACACTTGGCACTTGACCCAAAAAGCACATTTTCCAAGCTGCCTGACGTGGTGAAGTTCCCAGCGTTCTTCATCAGTTTACCCCATTGTTTACTTGAGCGCGGAGTACTGGAATATGCAATTGATTTTAGTATTAATAGACTGTTCTAAAGACAATAGTAACCTCAACACACGTGTGAAATATCTTACCAGCTTTGTACGTAATGCATGATGCTTTTCCTTTGTGATCAGACATGTGAGCAAGGTATACATTACTATCGTGCTTCCTTTAAGGCACGACATAGATATACTGCGTTTTGGGGAGAAGACAGTGGGGAGTCAATCATATTTGTTTGAAAAATTCAAATGATTATGTAAGGAGTAAGTTACGGCAGCTCTCTCGTAGTGTTAAAGGGGATATACAGGGTGAAATATTATTGGTCGTTCAAATTTTTCCTAGACATTTGGTATCAAATCAATAAAAGATGCCATTTCTGAATTCATTCTGTATAAGACTGACCAGGGCAGAATATAAAGGATTTGTCACCCACGTGATACTGAGGGAGAAAGCAACGATGAGCTTTATCCCCAACCCCCATCTCACGAATATCCCGGCTATCAAGTTATGAGCCCATAGTGCACAAGACGAACAGAAGACACAAGCTACTCACTTGATGTACGGCTGATGCAAAGCGACTAAGCTGGTATGAATAGTGATGGAGACTGCGGATAGATGAAAGTAGTCGAAGAGCACGGGCAGGTGGTAGTGCAGGCCCTGTGCCGGCTGGAAATGGAGCTTCAGCACGCGGCAGGAGACCGGCGCCAGCGTGCTGGACTGGGCGCCCTCGCTGCACCACAGCTCCACGCCGAGGCTCCATTCCGCACGCTCCAGAGAGTCTTTGAGGTTGCGGCTGTCGACTGAAATGAAAAACGATGCCTTTTGAAGACATGATCTTGGAGCAAAATTAGGATATACTTATAGAGATTTAAAGAATGGAATTTTTTAGACTACTTAATCAAAGAGGTCAGTGCGTTCCTTCTCGGTGTGACTTTATCAGTACTGTACGCGAAGAAGTTGGAATTGGAAGGCACAAGACAGACCTATGGTCATTGCCTGGATAGGGACAGTTAGTGACTTTTAGTAAGACTATTATTACATTGCCCAGGAATAATAAACGTAGAAGTTACTAAGCAAATGAGCTTACAAAATGCAAGATGTCCCTCAGTATGACTACCATCAGGACCGAGGTAGCTTCTTGTTTATTAAGGGTAATGTGAAACTCACCAAACGAACGAGCTCTAAAATGCAGGACGTCCCGCAGCGTGACCTCCTCGTTCCTGTCCAGACCAGGGAGGCGATGGCGGCGGGCCGGCCGGTGCGCACACCTACCCATTCCCTTTCGATACTCACACCAGGATATGAAGAGCTAGAGGTCTTCGGCGAGGCAGCTTCTTTTTATTAGGGTTAATGTGAAACTCACCAAGCAAATGAGCTCTAAAATGCACGATGTCCCGCAGCGTGACCTCCTCGTTCCTGTACATGATCTGGAAGGCGCGGGAGGCGGCCAGCCCGCCGATCAGGGAGGCGTTGGCGGCGGGCCGGCCGGTGCGCGCCGCGCCGTTCCCGCTCGACACCGACGCCTCGATGTGGACGGGGACCTTCGGTGAAACGCGGAGCCCCACGCGGACTTGGTACAGTCTGGAATACACGAACCAATACGTTGAGTAGGTTAGATCACACACATCATTCACACATGTTGGAACTAAAATGGTCGCGTACCGTGCGGTTCCAAAGAGATTTCCTACCATGCACTATCCGAATGTGGAGTGAGCTCACTGCCCCGGTTTTCCCAGGAGGTTACAGTATGGAGTCTATCAAGAGGGGAGTGAATAGGTTTTTAAAGGGTCGGTAACACGCACGTAATGCCCCGGTATTGCAAGCGTTCATAACGTTTTTAGGGGACGTAGAGGAGAACTAAGAGAGTTTTTAAATTCAATTCTAAACGGCTGAGCCGGGTCTTGAAGATGAGGTCACGCGGACAAAATCGCGGCACGGTATCTAGTGAAGTATACAGTAAGTATTGAACATAAAAATAATCATGGCATTTGAAGCCCTACAGTGAAGTATTTTTGTGCATTTCACTGACGCTCTCGAAACCGAAATAATATTCAGGAGTTCTAAGAGTGTTTAACCGGTTTCACTTTTGGTCGCATTATTAGCCATTAACCCTGAGAATCGGATTACAGTTTTCAGTTCTTTTTTAAAGGTCTTGGCGTTTTACTTAACATGTAACCGAAAATAAAAATCCGAACCCACAAGGAAGGGCTAATAATGCGACCAATGGAATATAAAGTCGGCAGAAACGCTCTGTAAGAACTACTCTTGGCCACATTAGGAAACATGAAAAAACTGATCTTCTGAATAGTAAAAATAAAAACGATTTACTTTTAAGTTTAATATTGTTATCCAATAACTAAACAATAAATAACAACAGCATTAAATTATTCTAAACTAAAATAATTATACTAAAGTTAAAACTGCCTATTAAATTATATTATATCGAAGGATCTTATAATAAATAGCCAGACGGAGCCTCGCTAATAGACAAGTGTAGCATTTCTAGTCGGCCGGTTGCTTAGTACTTACATGCCGCACGCACACATCAACAAGTTTTTCCCTACTACCCTCAGCATGCACACATTGACCTGACCATTGACCAACCAGCGTTAAAGAAACCGGCGGACTAGAGGTGCTTCCGTTCTGTGTTAGCGGGTAAACACCGGGTAGGCGTAAGACACGCTATCATCACTATCATGGCTATAATATGTATATCAGTTAGTAGTAGTAGTTAGGTTAGTGTCATATAGCAGTTGTTTGAGACCGAACTTCCAGTAGAAAATGGTGACGGGAAGAAGATGAAGAGCATTTGACACAAATAAAAACAAGTAATTAACTCAACAGCCCTCTGCTTCGATTGGCACTAGAAAACACGGCAAATAGTTATACTAATAGACGAAGCCTCTAGGGAAATCAGGCAGCGGCGTTTCGAGTGCACTGCAGCGATGAAATGCACCGTGCATAATTTATTACTGCAGAAATGCAACTACCCTCTGCCTTCCGAAATTGGAAATTTCGCTACTTCATAATCTGACAGGCGGCGGGCTGAGCCGGCTTGGACGACGAAAAACATTTAATAAGCTTATGTTTCCTTCGTGTTTCAACATGTTTTGAAAGCCGGATTATTTCTCAGTAATCCGAAAGATAGTAGGTTAGTGTTGGAATAGGTATTGATTGATTACCATTTACCAAGGTGGTCTGATACCATAAAAATGCTTGTGGAACCATGCAGAGAGCAGCCCATATGGCCCTTGACCGCGCCGCGCTATGTGGAGGGACATTAATGAGGGATCGACAAGAAAGAGAGGAGTTTCTGAGATATCTGGCTGTGACAGACGGACAGACAGACACAGTCACACCATAAGGGTTCCTTGTTTACCATTTTGGTACGGAACCCTAAAAATTAAGACTAACTGATTATGATTGTCATTATTTTTATCTTCCCACGAAAACAAAACTCCGGCTGAAACTGAAAGTAAAACCGAAATTCGGTTTCGGTTTCAGCGGTGAAAACTACTTTCGGTCGGACACTAACGAATTGAGAACCGTCCTTCTTTTGAGAGTCGGTTAAAAATATGACTTAAGCAAATTAGGTAGTATGTAGCCGTAGTAGTAGTTGATAGGTGGGCCTTCATTCGAATTGGCTTACTAGTAAGAAAACAAGACTATGAAGAGATGGAAGAGTTGTAAATAGGGTAGGTAAGGCAAACCCATTTTATTATTCATAGCCTTCATTCGGAAAATATTTCCTGTTGAGGAGCATTCCATGAAAATATTTCGTAAGGGACACAACCGTTTTAATACTTCCGAGAAATAAATTCAGGAAGCTAATTATCAGCATTGTAATATCATAACTCGGCTTTAAGATTGGTAGTGTTTCTTACAGCTCATGCCCAAAATACCGCAATCCCAAAATACTAGATTTTTCAAAATATCAGATTCTCGATCTATCAGATTCTTGTCTTACCTTACCACATTCCTGTTACACTAGATTATAAAATCGTAGGTTACTCAATGATCTAAGTGATTTGGTTGGATGTATTATTTTGGAAATCTGGTATACGGAGAATCTGATATATCGAGAATCTTGTATATTAAAAATCTGGTATTCTAGGAATGCGGTATTTTGGGAATGAGCGTTTCTTAGCAGCTAACTAATACGTTTTATTAGGGTAGCTGCCATAGCGTTTTGTAACGGGCAAAAAGTTGATGTTTTCATGGAATGCTCCTAAACGCCTACTCAAAGGTCTCAAAGTGCCAATGCGTACATTTTGTAGGATCCTTACCACTACTTATTTTTGGACTACTATAAAATTCAATGTGCCCATAATTAGAAAGTGCGAAAGTAAGCAATTCATTATTGGACAATATCGATAATTTCCACGAAAGTATTCAAGGAACCTTGAAATAGGAAAGCATGAGCCGAGCTGTCATTAAATCGTAAAAAGTACTGAAATAAGTGAACTTAGTACAATAATTATTTACTCCAATATCCTAGGAAAACTAACAAACTTGGATAAAATTCACGTTATTCTAAGTAGGTAATCTAAACTAGAACAAGTAAAGATCTCACACACAACCACCTAAGATTGCTTGTGCAAATGACTAGCACATATCTGTGACCGCTTTACCAAGTTGTGACTTCACAACTCCACGCTGCTACGAGTAGTTGTCTCACGAAACTCTGTATCAAATTTACTGCTTCGCTTGCCAAGTGCGAGTAACAAGGCCCGAACTCCAACTGTTCGTAGAGCCGGCAATGCCTTTCCGGAGCCGATAAGTTTATGGCACTGTAACGTGTGTTGTAACTTCGGGAACTTCTCAGATAGGCAGTTTTTTTACTGAAGTGTCAGAGCGTTTTCACATTATGCGATGTCACCGGTTACGACTTACGATGTCATCGTCCTAGCGCTTTTCCGGTTTCTATCGGTGTACGGTTTTAATCATGATTAGATGTGGCAGGTCAAGTAATAATAACAAGTTTTTTCCCGTGACTTCGCCTTATAGAATTGAGTACCTAAGTATTATACTATTTATTATATTCCTACTTGAGAAAATGATTGACTCCTCATACAAACTTCCACCCCCCCTTTCTCCCCATTAAGGGATAATTTTCGAGATTAAAACTATAAATGTCCTTTCCAGGGTCTCAAACTCTCTCCATACCAAATTTCATCTAAAGGTTCAGCGGTTTAAGTGTGAAAAGGTAACGAAAAGATATAGACAGAGTTACTGTCGCATTTGGAATATTTTAGTTTGGATAAGTTTAGATATATTCGTTTGGATTATCTTGGAGCGACTGCGATCCTACGTAACTCCTGTGGCAAGAAAACTATTCGAGGTACTTCAATGTGTACGTTTCCTCATGATGTTTTACCTGACATATGATATGGGAAACTGTACCCCATACCCCACAATAAATGTAAAGCTACGTAGATAAGTTCAACCGGTAACAGACAGATACTTCCGCAGTCAGGTTAGGTTAGGTTAGTTTAAAAGTCTGAAAAATCTTGTGACGTACTTTGTGGATGACCCCTAAGTACCTAGTGCAAAACCATTTGAAAACTCATAAAGTACAATTTTATTGACGTCAGGTATAAAACTGAATTAAATCGAAATTAACTAAACCTAGATTTTGTTGTGTCATACTTTCTGGCGGAGACATGGTATCGTACCAAATTCAAAATAGCATCAAAAAAATGTACTAAATGTACGTTAATTAAAAAAAATTGTACTACACATACTTACGAGAAAACAACGATCAATCAATCTGTCACCGCTGGGAAGGATTCTTTCTGGCGGGCGCTATCTATTTCACTATGTTGCCGTTGAGTTTTCGCCTTTTTATGAATCAGTAAATATGTACGATATCAGGAAGTCGAAAACTCGACGGCAACGTAGTAAAATAGATAGCGCCGCTTTCTGGCCAAGTGTAGACATAATACGATGTACACAACACAGGAGGTAATAAAGAAAGCCCTCGATCGCATATTTCCGTCCCTCGCTTGTAGCTCGCGCCGCACACTTCTGCGATCTCGGCCTTTCTTTGTATTACCACCCTAGTTGTGTAATGTACTATTACGTGGTAGTGTTAAAGTAAATATGAATGATCGAGAGCTTGGAATTGCATTTTACTTTTGAATTACATTGTACCGTTCTCGTGAAAAGGAGAATAATTTAGGTATTTCTCTTTTATTTATATAACAAACCGCTTTTTATGCTGATAGTATGGGAAAATACAAAATTCAAATATGAATGCCTTTAAACACACAATACCACTAAATATGCAATTCCGTGCTCTCGGTAATTTATTTATACTATGAAAACGATTCTGAATATAATTCGTCGCATATCACAGTAATTAAGCGTTATAGGAGCGAGTAGGCGTGCCGTAGGCGTCAAGGAAATGGGCTCCAAAATAGCTAAGTACTGCTTATTAAATATTGTCCTACGTGCTGTGGACGTCATCAATCTATTCCTATTCAAACCTATCGCCATTATAAAGCTGTACATGCAGTAACAATCGTACTCGTAGGTATGGTGCTCCTACATTGGTTGTTATAAATGTCATATATAACATTTGTTATCGAACATGTTATACCTAATTACTATGAGTTTTATGAAATGTTAGTGAATGTTATCGTGTTTTATATCGTTATATAACATTCATAATAGTCAATGTGGGAGCACTATTTGGTACCTACGAGTCTCAGTCTTCATTTACTTAAGTGAAGCGTTAATAAGGGTGTGAGTTCGATTCTATTATTTTCTAAAATTTACCCGCGGCTTCGACCGTGTTCTTCCCATTACTGTCCCAAGGGAACTCTTTACCGGAATATAAAGTATCCTATACTTCTATCCAGGACTTGTTCTACTTGCATGCTAAATTTCAGCTCAATCCATTCAGCTGTTACCTCGTTATTTAGTACCAAACATTTAAACCTCCAAACATCTAAACATTAGTGGGTAGCTAAGCAAACGAAGCTGCATAAAGATTACGCTCTTATGTTTGTAGCAATAGAGTCGTGATTCAATCACTGAATGTTTCGATTGATATACCTCCGTTTGCCATAATTTCATAAAAACTAATTTCATTTGCCATAATGATCTCGGGCCATAATCATCATTTGCCATGTAGGTGCCATAATTTTTGTGCGTCATATAATACTCAAGCGCCCCATAATGATCATTATTCATAATATCACATGCCATGATATAAATTTTCGTTACATTTATTTTCCATAGGATTAATTATTCATATTTTTTTATGACATAATTATCATTTGCCATAATAATGAGAAAAAAATCCCACTGAAAAAAACCCTTCAACCGGGATTTCGTCAACGACATGCTCACAGTCCTCTACATTTAAAAACCGACAGGAGAGTTACGACTGGGATAGGTTGGGTCAGGTTTTAGATTGAATAATTATTATGGCGCTTGAGTTATCTGGCAAATGATTTTAGGGCTCCTGGAAATTTGGAAAACGAAATGTATGGCATTTGTATCACTATGGCTCCTGAAAAGTATGACATACTTATGAAAGTATGGCGTTTGGAAGTTATGGATAATAAATCATTATGGAAAATGAAATTATGGCGTTTGAAATTCGGTAAGTTTTATTTTATGATATTCGGACAAACGTTAGAGAACCGTTTCGATTGCTTTGCTACAATAATAGCTCCTCTACACGATGGGCCATCGCTGGTCCAGTGAGATGGCCATGCGATGGTTGATACGCAACTACACGATGGGCCATCGCTGGCCTAGCGAGATGGCCATGCGATATTAAATTTGACGTCCACACTACGGAATGGGCCATCGTGTAGATGCGAACCGCCATCGCTGGCCCACTCCCTTTGATGTGCGGCCGAAAAACCGAAACCGTCGCCATTCCACGGCCATCGCACGCGCAATAAGCCATCCGTCACCCACTATGCCCTCCACACGCTGGCCCATCATAGTGGGCCATCACGATGGGCCATCGTGTAGAGGCACCATAAGGTAGTACTTATTTGACTATAATCAAAATAAATAAATTAATGCTAACCACAGAAATATATCGAGGTAGAAGGAAAAAGTGTATGTGCCTCGCGCGCTAAAAAGAAGTGGCGGCGACCGCCATTGCACGCCGTCAACTTCAGTTGCCGTCAATATTATTGTCAGTTTTGAAAATCAGATAAAAATGGTATAATTACACGTATTCACACAGATGCGCGATAGTACGTCTGTGTGAGTGCAATCCATACTGGAGTATTCTTACGCATTCTTATTTCTTTGCTTGTAGTTCACGACACGGCGCGCACACATTCAAGCGCGCGATGTACCTCTTGTAGGAAGAAAAATTACATACTGTCATTATACTTAACTAGCCCCGTGGCTTTATCAAATGGGGCCGTCTGTTTATGGGAAAGCATTCAGCGACTGACTTCTCTGCTGACGGTCCTCTCGGGTGGGGTCTCTTGTTTGAGAATCCGTGTCAATTTGCCCTCCCTGCTGCCCTATTGTTACACTAGCCACCAGGGTAAAAAAATACTGACATACACGTAAATAAAAGCTTGTAATATAAGCTCGCAGCCACGCCGATAATGCAGCGTTCCGAACAATAGCCTATCTCTAACGTCATAAAACTTATATTATCTGCACTCGAAGTATTACAGGGCATTACCTGTACCCTCGACCCAAATCAATTCAGGCGGTGGGCGGTGACGGCTTGCCACGCGGCTATTAGGCTCCACTGTACGTCGATAATGTATTAAGATAGGATGTCTAGTTTAATAATGTGATGATAGGGATTTTCAACTGTGTCTGAAAAACTGAATTAGTGATCGTGAAAATAGAGTCGAAAAGTGAACCTATTACGGCACCGAGTGAGCCATATATCGGCCTCGACGCTTACCATCAGGCAGTACTGAAGTCAATTTCAGGTCAAAATGAAGTTATACAAAGACTTAATATTCTTAGTTATTGAAAAGGTGCGTCAATAATAAGTTTTGGTTGTAAATCCAGGCGGTGGGCGCCGATGCGTCTATTAAGTTTGATTGTAAATATGTTTATAAATTTGGCACGCAAAAAATAGTTGCAGGACCTTTTAAACTTTTGTCAGTATGTGCACTGTCAATATAGTCGATGAATCCGCTATGGGTATGACGGTTCGTGATCACTTTAGGCACAGTTGATCTACTGATGCTATCGACTTGAAATTTGGAATAGTGTTAAAAACCGCTAATCCGAGCCCACGGGACAGAAAAAAATCTTATACCTGTTTTACTTTTATTTAAAGGGGACCGAAACAGGATGTCGAAAATCAAAAATTGAGCTAATATATCGAGTGGGATATCAAATGAAAGGGCTTAACATGTAGATTCCAAAACCGTTTTTACTTTTTTTCTTTGATATGTAGTTTTTGATTTAAGACAAAAAACGTTGAAAAAAATAACATTCCCCCTATTATCTCCGAAGTTACTGAACAGAAAAATCTGTAATAATTACCGATAATGAATATTATCTTAAATATTACAGGAAAAATAAAACTGTTTTCCTAACTTGCAGCGTTTTTTAGAAATTCGCAAAAATCGTAAGACAACCTTATTTGCTCCTACTAAACTAACCGCGGCATATGTCGATATATGGGGACAACAGTTTAACAAGAGCAAAGTTAAGTTTGTGCCACCATACAGTTTTTCTTGAATTATTCACGTATCTACTGACGAGTTTGTACGGAACCCTCGGTGCGCGAGTCCGACTCGCACTTGACCGGTTTTTTTTCATTTCTATTCCAGCAAATATAGGTAGCAGCAAGCGGTGGTGATCACAGTTAACTTTTATTTTAAACGGTACACAGTATCGAGGCTGAAAAGTTGCCGTCACTCGATAGTCCTTCGCGGTAAAAATCGAGTCGAGTGACACTAATGAAGTTAAAAAAACGCTGTAGGACGCCTAAAATCGACCCTACTACGAATGTATGACAGTGGGGTTCTATTTCTCCACAGCAGACCTTATCCTTTCCATTTTCCCGACAACTAGTGAACGGGGCACTACGCCGCCCAATAGTACACGTGTGAATCGAATATGAATAATACATTATTATTTGTGTTATGTATAATGCATAGCGATGTGTTATTGTTTTTCCTTGTTCGATGTAACGCGAAGATTTCGTTTTTAAACGGTTTTATTTAGCTTATTTAATAGAAATAGTTACTGTTAGCTGTTATTTGATACCATCGGTTTTTTCTTGCAAAATGTATAGGTAATTTGAAAGGTATTTATGCCACACCTGGCCATAAAGTGGCTTTTTCCGCACGCTGCGCGTACGGAAAAAGCCGCTTTCTGGCCAAGTGTAGATGTAAAATTATATACACAACACGGGAGGTAATAAAGAAAGCCCTCGATCGCATATTTACGTCCCTCGCTTGCAGCTTGGGCCGCAAACATCCCGGCCTTTCTTTGTTTTACCACCCTAGTTGTGTAATTTACTATTATATTACCTATACATTATATATTATATAAGTGTAGACATAAAATGCTGTACACAACAAGGGAGGTAAAAAAGAACGCCCTTGATCGCATATCTACGTCCCTCGCCTGCGGCTCGGGCCGCAAATATCTGCGATCTCGGCCTTTCTTTGTATTACCCTAGTTGTGTAATATACTATAAAGATCCTGCAATAGATACTTAGATCAAGAATGTCAGTCAACACAACACCGACCTCTATAGTTATCATTGTGTGCAATGATAAATAGAACTCTATTGTATCTTTCAAACAAGATTTATTCGCCTATTATCCGTGTTCCCACTGTTTTGTCCCACAGTGGGTCCATGGGTATTTTTTTTCCCCGTAGACCCACTAATCTAGTTTTAACTTATCCTTTTGAATTCGCCAGTTTCGATGGGCCCACGCCACGGGTCATTCCTCACATAATTTCTTTCCCCATAGACCCACTTCACTATACATCTGTATATGTCAAAACCATTCAGAACTAAGCAAAACTTTTCGGTTATATAATCTGACAAACCAAGTAAGTAATGACAGTAATTTTATTTTAAAACTATACGTATGCCTCGCTTTTGAATAGAAAAATAATTTTGAAAATCGGTTAAAGTTTGCCAGGTTAGATGTGTGTAAATATTTCAGCTGGGTAAACTCAATTTTAACTTTCTTTTAAAGCCATCCTACCTACCTATTAAAAAAAATAAACATATTATTTAAATAAATGAAATAAAATAAAGAAGTCAAATTTATTTCATTATCGCAAACCGATATAATCTTCTAAATATGACAGCGGTGGTCCACGGATAAAAGGCAGTTCTGTTTCGATTACCCGTAGCCCCATTCTGGACCCATGGACCCACTGTGGGACAAAACATTGGGACCACTGTTAATAGGCGGATTTATTTGCGCTACATTGCAAGTCTTGCATCGAAGAATTTGGCGTGTGACGTGCGTCCTTTATTATTTTAAAATAGAGGTCAATGTGAGTAATAAAACTGATGATAGTATTTCTAGTCTACACATAAAATAACGTGCTATTCACAACTATCTTCTCTAATTCTGGCAGTAAAACCGTACATTAACTATCAGAGTTTCTAATTTTATTGTGTGACAATGAGTTTCTATTTAATTTGGGTCACACTCGATGCGTGGGTGCATATTCATTCGGATTTCACGAGGAAAACTAGATTAGATTTTATTTTACTAAGTTGTTGAAATACAGTAAACAATGTATAAATAGTTAGGAGTAGTGACAACACCACACACGCTGTGTGGAAATCGGTTCAATAAACCCGTGTGGAAATACTCTTTGAGTGGAATTAGTTTTGTTTTTTTGTTCGTATGTTCTTAAATAAGACATTTTGTCCTTCCTTACGCTAATGAAGGAATGATTGATAAGGTTAATTTACTTAAACAACATTCTTGGCAGACAAAACCCTGAAAATAAACTTTTTGTGAAACACTACGAATACTGCGATCCTTGTGAGCTATGCTAATGCTTGAGTTTCATAGTATTTTCGTACTTAAGAAAGTAATTGTTGGCGTAGTTGGCATCATTATTCAAAATTATAATAGTATTTTATGCAACAGTTGTATAAGAAGGTTCAAAAAATGCGAATTGCGTGAGTTGCGATACGAGCCGCGAATGCGGCGAGTATCGCAAATAGAGACGCAATGAGCGTTTTTTGACTTAATTATACAACGTTGCATACAATACTTTTTCTACGACAGGTTTTAAAATTATAAAATGCAAACAAGGCATAACCTGCAAAGAAGGCAAATATGACGTATGACTGTCAGTATGTGTCTATGGTAAACTTTTTATTTTTTAAATGAAGTTGACACGCAGTGAATATATTAAAAATACTTTTGTTTTTATGTTGGCATCAATGAATTTAGTTCAGAAAGTTTTGTTTTTCTTAAAAGCCGTAGGATTTTAATTGTTTGTTAAGTTGGTAGTTGTGCATTTTTACCGTAAAGTTAAAATTGAGCGCTTAATCCTTGACCTCAGTTTAACCTAGATTTAGAAGTCTGTGGTTGCTAGCAATAACGTAAAGTGGCTATAACGACACTAGTGCTGTTATGGGGAATAGAGTATAGACTTCTCTGAACTCATATTATATATGTTCTTATATTAGTGTTCGTGACCAAGTAAAAGACAGATAACAGTACAGGAGTAGAAAAAAATATTTATGTAAAGCGGTAGGTGCATATTATATTCAAATATTTTAGGTTTGTAGCTTATAGCAGTAGCTTCTCAAAGTTAATTCAAGAGGAAACACCTAGGTAATACCATCCATTTCTTGGAAACCACTTTATGTAGGTATGTTTTGTATGACAATTTGAAGTGTATTCCTTTTTTGAAAATACACGACTTCTGTCACTAATCGTTGAAGTTTAAGCTGATTAAACTTCAACGATTTTGATATATTATAACGAAATACATGTCGTTTTGTTCTGCATGGTAGATAAAATATTACCATCGCCAATAAAAGGGTTAAGTTTCAACTGCGCATTCAAATAAAGTATCCACGTTTTTGAACGCTTTTGTTTCCGGAAAAGTTCCGGAGTCACAACTTTATCGGAACTTACTGTAACAAGTAACTTCCCAAATGCGACTTATTTTGTTTTGCGCTCACATGATACCGTCTATCTCATCGATAGCATATCTTCGCGACCTCACAACTGTCCATCGCTTTGTGTTGAAAATTGAACATTATGTTGGAGGTCGTAAGATTGCTTTTCGATGATGCGATGCAATCAGTTACGACTTTTAATAGGTAATTGTTAGCCGGGGTTTATGGCACCGCATGTTTTTACGATAATACTTTATGGGCTGGATTTTAAGAGCTGCCTTGATAGCATGCGCACTAATCCGTGTTAACTTCATTGGTTCCTGTGTTTAAAGCGCCTTTGTTTCGCTTGGTGAGATAACTCGGCTACCTTATTAATTGTTTTCTCCTCGCCCAAATAAGCTTTAATTTTAACTCTCGCCGAATTCCAAAATACATACTCATCATAGTTTAGAGTCTGATGAATAATGTACCTTGAGTTTTTCTCACCCATTTGTTCTAAATAAAATACAGGGTGGTTTTCGATAATCTGTACATATTAAAAGGGGTGAAATTCCAACTAATTTTATCGGTAGAAATGACTTTAATTTTTTGTTTCTGGGCAAAAAATTTTTTTTACAGATTTTTACAGTTTTCTATGAAATTTTGGGCAGTACATCTGTCTGACGCAGTATAACTTTGGATCTTATTGTTCAAAGCTGCAAGAAAAACGTGTTTTTAAGATCAAAATTAAGTGCTACACGAAAATAAGCAAGAAAAAATGGTCACAATATTCGCAAACTTTCGAAAAAAACTGTGTTTTCCGTAAAAAAAACTGAAGTCTGCAGCCGTTTTTCACAATAATAGTTTTTTTGAGGATTTTTTTCTTCAAGTCGGTGGTTTATTGTTATTGCTACTAAATAACGTATCTATTGCCATGATCCTGCAATTTTTTCTTACAATTTGAAGCAATTAGATCAAAAGTTATACCGCGACAAACAGATGTACTGCCGAAAATTTCACTGAAAGTTTAAAAATCTGTAAAAAAAACGAATGACCCCAATTTACCGATAAAATTGGCTGAAATTTCACCCCTTTTCATATGTACAGATTATCGAAAACCACCCTGTATTTTTAGCTCATTGTTACTACGAACTGGCAGGATGTAGAATGAACTCACTCCTGAGGTGTTTCCGGAGCGCTATGTACTTCAAGAAGCGAGTAAAAGGGCTCTCAAAGATCAGCAATGTATAGGTAACATCTCTGGTGTTGCAGATATTCATGGGCGGCGATGACTGCTTTCCGTCAGGCAGTTTGCCTCTTATTACATAAACGAGACCCCTAAATACCTATCCATTTTCGTTCAATAAGTAAAGTCTGTGTTAAATGCAGTTGCGTGACTAAGGTACCAAGAATCGAATACACTGTTAACTGTTCATTTGAAAGAAAGAAAGAAGAAAAAATCGAATACACTGTTAACTGTACATTTGTAAACGAATGACAACTTTATTGCAACGTGTTTAAAGTCTATGGGTGGTCCATTTGTACTGACAGACAACGTACAACCTAAACTACTGCAGACAGCGGGATTAAATTTGAAACATTTTTTAGAGGAGGTGCATCCAAAAACGATTGTTAGAAATACTTAATGGGTTGAAATGGGGGATGAAATTTTTCATAAAAAAGATCGAAAATTTCCGTGGATGACATCCAGCAGAGTACGAGCGAGTAAGTACATATATGCAACTACTACTCTACAAAAAGTTTTAAGTCTAATCGACATGAATCGCGTCTAAGTGCTTTAGAAACCGTTGAAAGACCTTTTTAGTACATTACACAACTAGGGTGGTAATACAAAGAAAGGCCGAGATCGCAGAAGTTTACGGCCCAAGCGGCAAGCGAGGGACGTAAATATGCGATCGAGGGCTTTCTTTATTACCTCCCGTGTTGTGTACATAATTTTATGTTTACACTAGGCCAGAAAGTGGTTTTTTCCGTACGCGCAGCGTGCGGAAAAAGTCACTTTATGGCCATGTGTGACATAAAATAAATTATTCTATAAGGGGTTTGCATGCGATGTATGCAGCATGCAATCAGGGCAATTAACCCTACCTTCAGACTAGCCAGCGAGACTTTAATAAAGTTATGAAAGTCAACGGTTCCTTAAATTTTTTAGGGTTCCGTACCCAAAGGGTAAAAACGGGACCCTATTACTAAGACTTCGCTGTCCGTCCGTCTGTTACCAGGCTGTATCTCAAGAACCGTAATAGCTAGACGAATCGGGTTCTATGGACTCCACGCCACTGCTACATAGATTGAAAGCCTGGTAGGCACAGGGAGCTATTTAGTCTATATTAGACATGTCAATACTGCGATATCACTGAAGGTAGAATATTATCGTTAATATTACGGCCCCATCTGTCCACGTTGTCTGCTACGCGTGCTACGCCGTTGTAGCCGTAGCACAATTACCTACTTATTAGACCCATACCAGAGATCATTGAATCTCTGGACATTATGCACTCAAGATAAACATGGCAGGAGCATGGCTGGAGGAACTTTTATTATTCCTGTACAAATACGATGATGTTTTGACATAAACCCCTAAAATTACGATCCTTTACGGGCTGAATAGTCCACATACATACATACATATAGTACATTTAGGTATGATCATGTACCTAATACCTAAGGCACTTAGTAAGTGATAGTATTAATTCATTAGTAATTTAGCAATTGCCGCGTGTAATATTTTATGCATTCTTTCATTAACTGATACTAGTTGTTTTATGTAATAAGTACTACATAAAAAAAAAAATTGAAAGAGCTGTTTAATGTAAAGAAGTCATCGTCGCCTAGTCGCCTCGTCGCAGGCATATAAATCAAAAACAATTGGTATAACAACATTGATTACTGGTACAACCTACTACGAGTTTACATACATATATAAACTAAAATTCTAGACATTTTCTAATGCAGTGGATAATGGAGACCTGACTAAACGAATGGTTCTAAAAGCCTTAAATTTCTTGGTAGTTCTTCATATTGTAACGTAGAGAATAAGCTGAGAATTAAAGAAAAAGGTCCCCTAAAAGACTTCATAGGTATGAAAGAGTGACTGTATTGAATGGGTAGTTAAAGTTCCTTCGGATACATGGCTAATACTTCACTTCATTAAATCAAACAGCAAAATAATTCCATGACAAATTTTCAGAAAACCTATAAATTAATTGTACAAATACACAACTACTGCACAAGGGTTTGCACCCTTGCGCCTTAAGGATTGACATTTTTAATGTACGAAAATACGTCCATGATAATTTCGCAACAGGCTCAGTATACTTATTATAAGCTAAAACTAAATTCCAATGGAAGTGAATAGCATTATTAAAGCGTCTCGAAAAATCCTTAACAAGAGTTGACAATATTGCCGAGCGCAGGTTCGTCGCAAATCCCATTTGGAGTTGGCAAGACGAGACAGGGACCGGCGCAAAGTATCCCAACTCATAAACACAATTTCCTCCCGATTCCAGAGTTCCCACAAAACTAGCTAACTACTTACGACAGTTGGATGTCATAATACTTGCAACGAGAACCTGATACCATCTGACACTATTGTTTATTAAGTGCGGTTGTACTGGTTATGTAACTGCCAAACTAGGTTAGCAGATAATGTGGTCCTGTACGCATTTGCCGCGGTTATAGTTTAGTATTTTTGAATGGAGTATCGATTCGGCTAGTGTTTAATCAGTAGGAGTTTCACGAATTTTTAATAGTACTTCAGCTATCGCTGCTAAGCGTTCGTTAGTACCTAATTATCCTGAATTAAAGGACGTCTGGGTCATTTCAAGACCAATTAAGTTTATACTTAGACGTATAAAGCTTTACTCTAAATGTCAAGATTTTTAAAGGTGTTTGTCTCATTTGAATTTAGAGGGTTCTGGAAAGGTTAAAGGTTGTGCTGGTCGGTTTTTAAACAAAAATTTAAGCGTTCTTCGACTGTGGGATGTGGTGTGGTAGCTTTAGGGGTTATCAGGTGGGTCTCAAGATCCTCACCCTCTTTGGAATAGGTCGACATTGTAGAACTTGTAGAGTTCCACGGAGAACTCGAAGGTGGCCTGCAGGTCGCTCATGGTGGGGAGGAGAGGGCGCGGGCGCGGGCGGCGCGGCGCGCCATGCCGCGGCCGCTAGCAACCCACACACCGCATCCACCGACACCGCATCCGCATCCAGCGGGCACACACACAGGCTGCACTCGCGACACGGTACGGGCGCGGCCCGGCCTCACGCGAAAATAACAAGCGCGAGCCGGCTGCGACGACCGAACGGCACACAGTGCGGGAGACAGGAATTCATTTTTAATAGTGCGGAGTACGCATGCGCGCGGCGTGGAGACCGCGCCGCCGCGCCGGGCTGCAGTGCGCGCCGAGCCGACCCGGCTTCGGTCCGGTACAGGTGTTCCCGATAATCCGTCTCGAACCTGCGACGACGGTTGCTGCGAAGTCTCGCTGCGGGCGATTACGCTCGGCCCCCCTTTCGCAATAACCTTTGCCGTACGGCGATCGGCGATGACGCCATTTTATGAATACCTGTCTATAACAAGGGTGTTAGGAAGACCTTTATTGCGAGCTTTGATGTTTCACGGGCCGCAAAAGGCCGTCGTTGGGATTTGCTCGCGCGATGCGGTTGCGGATATTTTCAGCTGTTTCCACGTGTCGGGATATTTTTAGACTAACACTTTCCCGCCCACGTAGTAGGAATCAAATGTTAATATACAACTGTGGAATAGTTTAGTAAATACCTCACACACTCTGTTAGTAAATGTTGGTTCTCACGTCTATTTCTAGTTTTCAGTCATTTTTCGAGGCGTTAAAAGACCGTTAGGAATTTCATGAGCTGTCATTCACTCAATTGAGTGCCACTACTGATGATTTATTTAATTTGTATGTTCAATAGGACATAATATGGTTGTATGTATGAAAACTAGAAACCTCGGAAATATTTTCTTCCCATAAGTTATGCGCGACTATCATAAAGCAATTCCCTGCCGGCTCGTGGTAAACAACGCTCGAGCAGTCTCCCCTATAGCTTGCGTGATGCTCGGATGTAAGGGCAACGTTATAAATATGCCTACCTATATTGCCCACTTCTTCGCATAATAGAAACGCCAATACTATTTCGGGGAATATTTTGTTAATAACTAAGCATTACGTAGGTATTGGTTCCCATTTACTACATCAAGATGAATCTGTGGAACATAATGAGTGTATGTAGCACTACACTATTAACCGTAACTATGATCAATTAAGTCTACTCTATTATATAAAAAAAGTATTGATTTTTTTAAAGCTCAAATTACAGTAAGTAGGTATACTATCTCTTAAATACATAACAAAGGCCATTACAATTAATAATTAGTTGCGGTCAGTATAGATAAGTACATAACCCGAGAAACCTGCTAAATTAAAATCATATCAAACATCAAACATCAATCATTTATTGCACTCACATATTATAAGTAATAGTTACAAAAGAATAACATTATTATAATATGAACCCTTATTAAAGGTAAATTAGAGAAAATAGTCAAAAACTGGCTTAGTCAAAAGAGCCATAAAGGACAATGTAAATTTCAGTGGCCCGTAGTTGGTCGGAAAGGTCACAGTTCAAGTTTCGATTGGTCGATACACCGACAGTCGACGGCATAGTGGCGGATCATGGGCTTCAGAAGGTCTTCAGATAATAAAATTTGATTACGTATCTTTATTCTGAACCTTTCCTCAAGTTTTGGGTAATAATGTTCCTTTAGCGCCGTCGCGAAGAGTTAAAGTTTTTATGCCACACCTGGCCATAAAGTGACTTTTTCCGCACGCTGCGCGTACGGGAAAAGCCGCTTTCTGGTCAAGTGTAGACATAAAATGGTGTACACAACACGGGAGGTAATAAAGAAAGCCCTCGATCGCATATTTACGTCCCTCGCAGCTCGGGCCGCAAACATCTGCGATCTCGGCCTTTCTTTGTATTACCACCCTAGTTGTGTAATGTATTATAGTAGTTAAGCAGTACTTTAGATCAAGTAACGTATAAATTGTAATAGATACGGTATATCTGATGACTACTTTCTCGCTCACTGTACTTTCAAAAAGCTGTAAATGTCGATTGAAATAAGTTTGAACAAGTTGAGAAACATTGTTTATGTTCTTTTAAGGATTATGTTTAGTAGAGAATCTTATTATCTTTCCAACTTTCCACTTTGTAGGTACTTATCACCGTATGCTATGGCATACGGTGAACAATAAAAAAACAAAGTGTCTTTGCAATAACTAATACTAGAATAATTTCCAATCGTTTTCATCATTCATCATTGTCATTATAAGTCGAAAATAACTATGTACTGTTGCACCTTAGTATAAAAACCAAGCAACGAATATCGGAATAGTATTTGAAGCTACCCATTTTTGTACAAAGCCGGCCAGTAGTTTGCCGCTAGCTTATTTAAATGATTGATCAAACTATTCTAGAACTACGTAGGTTATATACCGTTGCACATTAGTCTACCAAGCAATTAATATCAGAAAGTATTCTAAAAGTAGTTTGCCAAATGCCTTATTTACTTAAACAATGGTCGCAAATAAACTTAATTGTGTAGTGTTACACCTTAGTCTATAAACCAAGCAACGAATATCAGAATAGTATTCGAAACTACCCAATTTCGTACAAAGCCTCCCAGTAGTTTGCCGTAGCTACAAAGTAAGAATCGCGACAATGGATCCGCGACAATGCGAGCGCAGCTACACTCAGCATATTGCTGCGGGCTGCGGTAAAAGAACAAGCGCGGAACGTGATTTATGTGGAACTAGATACTAGTCTGTACTTCAGTTCAGATAGCATTGAACAGTGAACACCAGACTAAAAGTTAACAAAAGCGCTAGCTAGTACCTAATAAAAACTGGCCAAGAGCATGTCGGACCATGCTCAGTGTAGGGTTCCGTAACCTTTGACTAAAAGGTAATGCGCTACAAATGAAAATATACTTAAAACTTAAAACCTGACTACGCCTTCGGCTTTGCAGCCTGAAGCTCGTTCTTTGGGCCCCCGAAAATGAGACTCATATGCGGTTTGCGTGAGATAACCATATGCCTTTAGCCCAAAGCGGTGCTTGGTCTTCGGCCTCCGTAAGGCTTACTACGGATATAGTGCGCTTGCAGAGGAGCTCGGCCTTCGGCCTCGCATCCTGAAGCTCGCCCTATGGGCTCGCAAGAATGAGATTGATATATGGTTTACGTAAGGCGACCTGGAACGCTTCGGGCCTTCAGCTTCACTTTGAATTAGTGCGGCATAAAGGGCACCTGCAGACGGCCCTTCGACCTTCCGGCTTGAAACTTCTCAGACCTCTCTTCCAAGACCAGTCTCAAGTCGTGCTGCCCCGAGGAATGATAGCGGAAGCACCCTTACTGAAAACTATCTTTTAATGGCTATTTTATCAACGTCCATTTAATAAACTTGTTCTTTTCAGCGTAGTTAGTATGGCGCTAGTAGTCCTTAATTTCCGCAATTTATTAAACTATTTACCGCTGGGCTGCGTTACTGATTTATCACTTTTTTTGTACGAACATTGGTGCACCAGGAGGTAGGTGTGCTAGATATAACAATGTAAACGTATTGGCGAAGAGCGCGGGCTGCTGAACGTGTTTCTTGTTGTTATTGAATTGAAATGGAATTACACACGTGTGATATATTTTTGAAATGAGCTTTTAAAATTCATTAAATTGTCATACAATTCAATGCGACTTGATGACTTTTATTTATTTGGGACATCAACAGCATTACAATTCAAAAATATACAGAAACAGTTATTAAAACACAAAGCCAATTAATTCAATGCTTTACTTTTTATGAGGATCATGGTCCCTATCTTAATTTTGGTTCCAACTAACTAGCTTATGGACATTTTTATTTTAAAATCTACGGTTAGACGAAACTTAAACTATGTTCAAATACCGTCCAACCTGTCAGTCCGTGACGAAATGTATGGAGTTTGACACTAATCGTCAGTTCTGTGACGACCTGCTAACTGTCAGTTAAGAACGCACTTTAAATAAAAAAGCCCTTATAACCTGCGTCCAATCACGAAGAATCTAACGATACCCCACATGTTTGAGTTAGTAGTTTTTGAGTTATGAAGGAACAGACGAACATACAAACATACATACATGCATACATACGGCGCTGAAATCATAATCCTCCTTTTCGTTTTGCTATACTTGAGTAAATAATACGATGTGAAAAAGTGCACCAACGAAAAAGCATATCTTCATAGTAATTACGTCCTTTTGTTGAGAAGCGCAGTTTTTCGGCAATAACTCAAAAACGGTATATTCGATCATGTTGAAAACAATTTTCGTTGAAAATATTAATTAAGCTTTACCTTTCTGATTTTTTCCATAGTTTTTGGACATACGGTTTAAAAGATAGGGGGGGGACACAATTTTTGCAACTTTCGGAGCGATTATTTTTGAAAGTACCTATTCACTTAATCAAAAATATTACTTAAGAACCTTAAAGTGTTTTTAAAAGACCTGTCGAACTATGTTACCACATGTTGATGTTTGGTGAAAAAAAAATTTTCGCCATCTGTTATATGTATGGAGTACCCCTCCTAGAAAGATTTATTTTTAATATTTAACTACTGAACTAAGTAGCGGCTTATACAAGACACAAACATTTCAAATTTCATCAATATACTTACGTCATGTAGTTTTTGAGTAAAATGCCTGTGACATACGGACGGACGGACGGACGGACGGACATGACGAAACTATAAGGGTTCCGTTTTTGCCATTTTGGCTACGGAACCCTAAAAAGAGTAATAGAACATGAACAGTCAAGTGCAAAAAACATGTATCGAATAAAATCGTTTCAAAAATTTGGTACGAAGTTCTTATTGCCACTGCAGAAGGTGTATTCGGGTATATATTTGAGCATTTCTATGCACCCAAGGACCTTAAAATAAATAGCTATTTATTTTAAGGTCCTTTGTATGCACCCATATCTTTTGTACTTACTTGACTGTAGGTATTTGAAAAAATAAGTGAGACTGTATTTTTTCTTTCAGATGAAATTAATCGTACTGGCAGGCGACATTTGCGCGTGACGTCATGCTTGTGACGTGGCAGATCCCGTAGGACGGCGGCCGAGAAAATGACGTCATCACGCCTACCTTACTCATACTAATACACCAGCTCCGCTATAAGATGAAGCAGATTATAAATATCAACGAATAAAAATAGATACAAATGACAAATATGGAATCCGTTCCTTTTTTAGGAATGTCTAAATTTAGTCAACAATGCGATGATATATCGTTGGATTTGTAACGAATATTTATAGATCAGATTTGAGACATTTGGCAAAGTCACAGTTCTTTTAATTTTTCTGCATTATTTTGCGCGATTTGAGACTTTATATTATAAATGTGAAAATTAATTTCATGATATATGAATGTAAATAAATCATAAAACAAAAATACTTAAATACAAGTTTATGAATGATTACTACAAAATATGTTTGTCTATAATAACACCAATATGAAAATACATCAATCAAAATTCAATGCAATCGCTATACACATTTTGTTAGAGTTGTTTGAAGCCGACTTTTAATGTCTCGATTACGTTACGTGTGCACCTCGTTTCTACGCGTCGTCGTAGATACCAGGTTCAAATACAACTGTATAGCATCTCGACTCCTACGTGACCACGCAAGTCTGCACGAGGATGTTAAATCATTGTCGGCTGACAATTAGGTGACGTGTCCTCCCCAGAGTAGTAAGGAGGACAGTGGGACTACGGTACGGCGGTGCATAAAGTTCTTTTGTTATAGTCAGTGTTCGGATTTTGGGTGCAATTTGGGTTATATGACCTCAAACGTCAAACATAAACATGGATGTTCCACAGGAATTTGGGAATGGATAATTACTATAAAATGCATATAACAAAAACAATGCATCTACAATAATATCCATTCTAGAATCCCGAGGACGATGTTTCTGAATAAAGTTTGAAGTCGTATACCCCAAATTCCACCCCAGATCCGAACACTGGTTATAGTACCACTGGGTGAGCAATCACTGCAGAAGTCTAGTCATCCTCAGGTAGGGTCAATTGCAGAAAAAAATTACCTTTTACTTTTTTATCTGATCATGGTGTGTCTTATACCATTTTACTCAGGATCATGAGCACTTTTGATGAAATAAAAGAATCTGTCCAAAATTTCCGTACAAAATTTGAATCCCAGTTTCGTTACGCCCAAACTAAATATAGGGGAAAATAGTAACGAAACTGATAATTTTTTTTATCTAAAAGAGTAAAAGGTACATTTTTTCTGCAATTGACCCAATATGCAAATGCGACGTGTCCGTCAAGATAGCGTACACCGTAAAGATGTTCAGAATCTGATGCAGCCATTAAATAGTACCGACGAAATACCTAGGTGAAAAAAATAGTACCCTTAAACTTTTCGAAATATAAGGCCTGTTCACGGTGTACGCTACCAGGCGTCAAGCTGGCGTACACCGTTTGTACCTCTGGAATGGCTTTGTTTTTGGAAACGTTTTATATCTCAAAAAATAGTACCCAAATAGTACCCTAGGGCCCTAAAATTTCATTTCTCTAGCTATCGTAGAAGCCGAGATATTCCGTAACTTAACGGTGTACAAAATTTCACACCGTCAAGCTGGCGTACCCGGGAATTTCTTATAGAAAGAGCTCACTATATCTGCTATCAAAATCGGTTGTGCCGTTGAGTAAGTACGAGCGGACATAGATACATACATACATACAGGTCAAACACATAACCCTCCTTTGGGCTTGGCCGCAGTCGGGTAAAAAGACGGCAGCGTGGACCGATTAGGACACTCGCAATGAGGTCCAAATAGAAATTTACACAAGAGGCATATATTCAACAGTGGACATATTATAAAAAAAAAAAAACTGGCCAAGAGCATGTCGGACCATGCTCAGTGTAGGGTTCCATAGCCGTAACTATAAGGTAAAAAATACGATGTAAAAAAAGTACAACAACAAAAGAGCGTATCTTCATAGCAATTACGTCCTTTTGTTGAGAAGCGCAGTTTATCGGCAATAACTCAAAAACGGTTAATCCGATCTTGTTGAAAATAATTTTGGTTGAAAGTATTAATTGAGCGCTATCTTTGTAATTTTTTTATATTTTTCGGACACACGGTTTAGAAGATAGAGGGGGGGGGGGACACAATTTTCACAACTTTCGGAGCGATTATTTCCCAAGGTATTCACTTAATCAAAAACATTACTTAAAAACCTTAAAATGTTTTCAAAAGAGCTGTCGAACTATGTACCACACGTTGACATTTTGTGAAAAAAAATTTTTTTAGCTTCTGTTACATGTATGGAGTGCCCCGCCTAGATTTTTTTATTTTTATTATTTAACTACCAAACTTAGTTGCGGCATCTACAAGACATCTATACTCCAAATTTCATCAGTATAGGTCTTGTAGTTTTTGAGTAAAATGCCTGTGACATATGGACGGACGGACGGACGGACATGACGAAACTATAAGGGTTCCTTTTTAGCCATTTTGGCTACGGAACCCTAAAAACAGATAGCTCCTGCTGTATTTTCACTGGTGTCTAGAACACGGCCGTTCATAAACAGCTAGCGAATGAATATTTACCAGCGCGGCCGGCCCGGCGCAACCCTATAACACACGACATACTATCTACTACGAATATACTTAGGGCATATGCACACGGTGACACGGTGTATTTTAAACGCGCCGTCGACGCGCGTTTCGTAGCGCTGTCGCTTTTACACCCCTTAGGGTGAAAACCCAAAACGTTCATAGTACGGTCATGGTATGATACTTTGTAGCAGGCAGAGACCTTAAAAATAAATCGATCGCTTCAAAACTTGCGTCGACGGCGCGTTTAAAATGATGTGTCGTGTGTATAGGCTCTTAGAATACGGTAAGCTGGCTTACTTGGCCGTATTTCGTCTGTACATAATAATCTAGACACGCGGCAATGTGTCAAGCCAAGTTCAACAGAAGAGAATAGTGAATATTAAAGTTGGTTTTTTTTTTAACTTTTCACCGTTTTTTTTAATAGACAAATGACATACCAATCAAAAGTATGAAGCCTATAGAATATGAAAACGTTAGGTTGCCTATATTTTTCCCGTCATAACTTTTGGGTTGCCAGGCATAAACAGATACATCATATTACTAATTTGCACTGGTCTGGTTAATGAATAAACTTTATGCCAAAATAAAGATTATTTTATTACGAACACGGTGATATAGGGTTGCCTGAGAAAAATCAGTCCTGAATTCCGGTTGTCGAGTTTTAAAAAGTCAGAGCCCTTCAATCCCAGTTGCGTTAAGTTTGCACCTGGTTGGTATGTGATGCCAAATAAACCAGGTGCAAACTTAGCTCAACCGGTTAATAGGAAAAATTTAGGATGAAGTCGGCACGGGTACATCGATATTAGTGATTTGCACTGGTCTGGTTAATGAATGAACTTTATGCCAACCGCTAAAAATAAATCACTATTTTTAAAATTATAGCACTAATTCTATCATTACTTATATTCATTTCTATTTAAGTTAAACGCATTTTCACTTTATACCAAATTGTCTGCTATTACATTTTAACAAACTTATTACGGACTCGACTGCCGTATTATTAAGTAGTCTCTTTAAATCTTGCCGGGTATAAAACAAGATAAACTGTAGTCGTAGCAGAAAGCGCCGGCGAGGTCTGGCCTGCTACGTGGTTGCGACAGCTACGTGCTTTGGCGAAAAAACCCATTTCGCCTCTATGTTACGGCTAAATGCACACTCATTTTGTCATTCGTTCGTGCACGATCTGAGCTTAGTACTAGACAATACTAGATTTAGATAAGTATTTAGTTCTAGTTGATAGTGGTCCACATAGTATATTTAATTTTAATTTAGTTTTATCTCCTAGTTACTGTTTTTGTATTTTATCTTTTTGTTCACAAATAAAATTATGTACCTACCAAAGCTTAGTACTTGGATTTTCAGAAGCTTTGGTTTGTTTTTGCTAGACAGTAGGTATATAGAAAATTTAAAGGGATATTTACAATTGTTTTGATTGGTGGGCAATAAAGAGTATAATAGATTTTATCTATTCTGTCCTTATATTGGTACCAACGTATTTATTTTGGTTTAGTTGGGCTAGTCGGCATGCAAACTAGGCGTTGTTCAAAACGCCACAGCGCCCATAGCGGTGGCGCGGTAAGCGGGCGAGGGTGTCATTGGGGCCCGACGTGTCATTTTTATCAATCGACCGTTCCGTATACGATATAAAGGATCGTTCCCTTTTCGACTATGTATGCGATATTTTACTAACAGCTGTGTAGCTGTTAGTAAAATATCGGGGTTAAGTTATTCTGCATTGCCGAATCATTTCTCTGATGACAAATTGTAATGTTTTATTTTCTTCTTTGAAATTAATTTAACCTTAAAGTGGTTACTCATGACTCTTGTTGGTAACTCAATGAAAATGGACTGGTTCTTTCAAGAAAACAAAAGAATAATGTCAATAAAAGAAATAAAAAAATACTATGAATAATTTCCTTTTTTGAAGTCGGTTAAAAAGGTATCAAAGAACATTGACAATATATATACTATTGTGTAAAAGACGGTGCCTTTAGATACATCACAGACAGGTAGGTATTACCTTCTGTGAAGGTTCGACTCAACACGTTCGTTCTCCATTTCCAAGAACTTTTGGGTAGTGTTTCTGAGAATTTCACCAGAAAAGTCAGAAATGTTGATGGTATTGTTACGTCCGTGGGGTTCGTAACGTGATAGAAAAATAAACTAATTAACCACTAATAAAAACGCAAACTTTATTACAAAGTTACTAATTAACAAGGCTTACTTAATAAAACACTGTACTAGGTAAATCACTTCACTATAACGCACTTATTCACTTGTCTCACTATTCGCTTTGAGATTCGCACTTTATCGCATGTAATTGAAGACTGATTACTAGGCCACTAGACCACACTGCGCGGCATATATATCCGGAGACCTTTGCTCTAGAATATTCCGGAGAAATCCTACCTCGAATGTTCGGTCCAATTCCAAGAAACCGGTACGCGACGCATGGCGAGTGTTATAGACAATCTAGATTGTTCGATGCTCGACCCGACTGGAACATTCCCGTCCATTGCTGTCCCTTTCTAGGAATATTATGTCTCTTTCACACACTTCTCGAACTTTCTCAATATAGCTGTCTCTTTCTAATAGTGATGTTTCTTTCACTCCTTCGAGAAATTTCGCCATATACTGAAGTGTACTTCAAAGGCCCATAAGGGGTCCTGAAAACGCCTGAAAACGGGTTTTCAGGTTATTGCGCCATCTGATAGAGGGTATCCTGAAACGGACTGAAAACATGTTTCAGGCGCCTGAAAACAACGGCACTAGGGTGAATTTTCGATCTTCTAGTATGTGAAAGAGCCACCTATGAAACGGCCTGAAATCACTATTCAGCCGGCTGAAAACGCTTCTAAAGCACGGAAAATCACGTTTGAAGTCTATACCACCGGCGCAACAGTGTTTTACTTGGCGCTTCTAATTCTTCTTTTAGTCCCAAAATCGCACCCGTGAGAAGGGGCAAGTCGCTAGTAAGCATTAAAATTCCCTATAATGGTTGAGGTGGGAATCACCCGCTCACGAGAGCGAAATGTAGCCTCGAGAGCGATGGCGACACCTCGCTTTTCCCTTTTTAGGTCGCCGCAGGTACGTACTAATGGTGCACTATTCCCCTCAAGCACTACACGCGGGATGTAGCAACCGTAGCCTCACCGGGAACCTAAGTGGCGAGGCGTGGGGATGAATTTTCTGAGCGAACTTTTAATCTTAGCTATGTCTGAGAATAATAAGGAACGAGGATGCATGTTCGATGTAACTTTTTACTTTACGTGTTTTGGTTCTGGTTTTTATTTTAAAAGCATTAGTTTAATTACCTATATTAATTAGATTTGAAGATTTATGATTTAGTTTAAGTTTTAATTTGGGTTAAATAGAGAATATCACTTCGTACCTATAGTGCGAGTTAGGCTGGCCAGTTGTAAACGAGTAATTTGGATAAAACTTTTTTTTTTTTTCAAATCATTCTAGACCCTAACTGAGCAAATTAAAGGAACGCTGCCTGTTTCGCTCTAACAAAACAATATGTAGTAAGTAGTTTGTTTAGTCCTAAGGTAGACGTTTAAGCGAGCAGGCGCATTAAAGAAAAGCACAGTATCTGAAAAAGTTTTATTTAGCTCCAGCCCCCCCCTGAGAGTACACACCGAAAAAAACCAGTTTATTCGTTTTGTTAGCACCTATAAATTCCTTTAGTGAATGAAATAATGAATACAAGATTCCGCAACAACTTTAAAAATCCAGTGGAAGAAGAGAGCACGTTTTAAATAGAACAACTACACAAACGTCCATTGTACGTCGTAGTCGACGTAAATCATTTTTATCGCGGACGTAGTGCCGCTAAGGCTTCCCTTGTCAACGAATACCGCCCATTATATTCTGACCATCCTATTTTCACAATTCTACCTTGATAATTACAACCTTACCACCTATACAATAAAATTCATATTTTAAAACGGCTGAAAGGAAGATACGAGGTTTGGTAAGAAATGGAAAAGCTTACCGAGGTTGGGGTTTAACGTGACTTCCGCTGTATAATCCTGCGGTAACTCTTGTTTGTGTGTCTTTTGTTCCGGTACTCGTTTAGTAACTTAAATAATATATTATATGACGCGAAATAATAGGAGAATCTATTCATTGGGACTATTATCAGATATATATAGTATTTCGTAGTATCTAGAGCTTCATCAACTAAAAGTCGTCCAGAAGGAAATGTGCACAATTTGCAATCGGTGGGAATGAGATTTTCCGATTATATCGTACTAACTAGTAAGTACTCGCTGTTAGAGGATCCTAGGCAGTACAATAGTCCGAAACGATAGTAGTTTTTATTAAGATATTGTATTTATGTTTGAGAATGTTTTGATAGACTAGGTCACAAAACATAATATCAATGATTACCATGAGGCAATTCATCGGGGTCAAGAGCAAACTCAAGCACAAAAAAGAATGAAGAAAAGATAGAATAGTACATTACACAACTAGGGTGGTAATACAAAGAAAGGCCGAGATCGCATAAGTTTGCGGCCCGAGCTGCAAGCGAGGGACGTAAATATGCCATCGAGGGCTTTCTTTATTACCTCCCGTGTTGTGTACATCATTTTATGTCTACACTTGGCCAGAAAGCGGGTTTTTCCGTACGCTTATGGCCAGGTGCGGCATAAATAAATATGAATTATTCTTTTAATGTCAGGCACCTTAGAAGATAGTTTGGACATGATTACTTACATCTAATTGTCTGAGACAACCCTAACCTCGTAGTGAACTAGCTACAGCTTTTTAAGAATTCGGTGATAGGTATGAACATAGTAACAGAAAAAACAGCATTATTGGTTACATGCTACTGACATCATCAGAATGACACAGCAAAAAAACCCTCAACAATATCTGCAACAGAACTCCCCTTTGAGTATGAGAGATTTTTTTTATTGAATACTGACCATATCTGATCTTAAAGTAACCACGGTGCGGGCTGAATAAACTAACTATTCCAAAAATCCTAAAATTATATTTCACATAAAATAATTTTAAGCCGCAAAACAAAGACGACAGGAAGCTAGAGCTCCCGGGTTCAAATCCTGGTAAGGACAAATATTTTTATGATGAGCACGAGTATTTGTTCCTGAGTTTTGGATGTTTTCTATCTATTTAAGTATATATCTATCTATATAAATATATATATCGTCGCCTAGTATAATTCAAACATTGCTAAGTTTGGAACTAAGTCGATATGTGTAAGGCGTCCCCAAAATATTAATTTATATTTATAATTAATAGGTTCTCGGGAGAGGTTGTCTGGAAAAGATCGCTTATTAGCGATAAGCCCGCCTGTTGTTTACCATTTATGCTGTTTTAGATTTAAGCTTTTGTAATCTTCGGTTTTGTTGCACAATAAAGAATATTGTATTGTAGGTATTGTATTGTTGTGTTCGTATGCTCGACATTATCCCAGTAGTCGCAATGTTGAATGTTAAAATTCAACATTGCGACTGTTCAAGAGATGACAGCAGGGTGTCGACTACTGGGTAGTAGAGTGTCGAGCACTAGGACGTTTACTTTATGTATAACTTCTCGGTGTATTAAATAATCTTCTCAAAACGAATCACCCCATCTAAACAATGATTTGACTAGAGTACAACAAAATTAGTTCAAAGCGCGGAACAGGACCATTCAAATTCAAATGCCATGCAAATGTCTAACCGGAAAACACAGATAAAAAGTTACAAGTGGAAATTATGGTCCAGGATGAATGTGCCGCATGTTTATAAGCCATTTCAATTGATAATCTTCCGAACCTCTCATCTTCTTTCGATGTTGTACTGAAAACTAATCCCTATCCTTAACGGATCAAGGTTTACTTTTATAATTATACAATCGAGTGCATGTGAGGTTGGAAAAACAATCACACGATTTGTCGAGATGCTCTGAGGTGTGACCAAATCACTGCTCATAACCCTCCTTTTTGCTTCACTGTAGTCGGGTAAAAAGACGTAGACGCACCGTAAACGCAGTGACATAGTGTTTATGTGCTATCCATGCGTATTTAAAAAAAAACAGTAAAGTGCGAGTCAGACTCGCGCACCGAGGGTTCCGTGCAAGCTCGTGAGTAGATACGTAGATAATTCAAGATAAACTGTATCAAACTTAACTTTGCTCTTGAAAAACTGTTGTCCCCATACATCGACATATGTCGCGGTTAGTTTAGTAGGAGCAAATAAGATTGTCTTACAATTTTTGCAAATTTCTAAAAAACACTGTAAGTTAGGAAAACCGTTTTATTTTTCCCGTAGTATTTAGGATTACATTAATAATCGGTAATTATTACAGATTTTCCTGTTCAGTAACTTCGGAGATAATAGGGGGAATGGTATTTTTCTTAACGTATTTTGTCTTAAATCAAAAACTACATGTCTAAAAAAAATAAAAACTGTTTTGGAATCTACACATAATGCCCTTTCATTTGATACCCCATTCGATATAAAAGCTCTACTTTTGATTTTCGACATCCCATTTCAGTAAAAAAAAGTGAAAAGAGTATATGATTTTTTTTTCTCTCCAAGCTCTCCGCTTGGGTTAGCGATTTTTAACAATATTCCAAATTTCAAGTAGATGGCATCAGTAGATCCTGAGATATCTTGCTGTGACAGATGGGCAGACAGACAGAGTCGCACCACAAGGGTTCCTTTTTTACCATTTTGGTACGGAACCCTAAAAGCGGCTTGGAAGGTCCGCATCAAAAATATGAAAAGTCGGCCTAGTTTCAGTAGTTCGGTGATTTTAGTCCAGTACGTCTAGCATAACTGGCCGCGACTTCGTTTCTCGCGCGACAGAGCACCACCCGTCACTGTCACACTATATTGAGTGGAAAAAGATAGGTAGCATTTGTCGCGCGACATAGAGTCGCATGTCACAGTTGTGCTAGAGGTACAGTTCAAACAAATAAGTATATATGAAGCGGACTAAAATCACCGAACTACTGAAACTAGGCCGACGAGTCATGTCACTGCGTTTGTCAGTCAACGTCTTTTGAGCACCAGTTTGTGCATCGTTTGAGCATCTTTATTCAGCCGGAATGCCTTAATGTGTGTGTGGGTCTCTTTGCCTGCACACAATTAGTACTAGTATATCCTAGATCAAAAGGGCGAGCTTTTATTGCAAATGCATGTGAGTTACGGCCTTTGAAGTACATGGGCAGTATAGGTTCATTCCTAGGAATAATCATATATGTTTATAGAGTTAGCTGGTTCACGCAGACTTCACGTAGGTACTTTCGCTTCATTATTTTTTTTAGATTGTATTTTTTTTACGCGCCGGCCATTTGGTAACTACTTACCACCAGATCGTCATGAACGCTATAGCAAAACAAAATAGAAATAAGTCTTAACTTGGTGACACGAATATTTTTACCCGACTGCGGCGAAGCCCAAAGGAGGGTAATGTGTTTGACCTGTATGTATGTATGTCCGTTCCTGTGTCCGCTCGTAACTACTCAACGGCACAACCGATTTTGATAAATGATACATCATTGGATTCGTCTTGATGGCGCGAGTGTCACTGGGTATGAAGTTCGTTAAAATAAACAAAATGGCGGATTTTATGCACTTTTAAAGTGCACCGCGGTCGGGTTTTTTATAGTAAAAATATTTTTCACCTGTTTTTTTTCAAGATTAATGCACTCTAAAAAATCTGAGCCAACTAAGTGAGATTTTCTATTTGTTGGCGTAAACTTAAATAAAACAAACAAGATATTAAACATATCGACGAAAGCTGATTAATTAAAACAGCAAGTTCATTAGTGATTAAAACAACAATCTAGAATCTTGATAATTTTAACGAATATATTCCTTGTTTCTATCATTATTTTCTTCTTTGTATGATTCGATCATGTTTAATTAGTTACCTTAAATATATCAATGTTTGTTGAATCAAATCAGAACATGGTTAATTGAATGATGAAAACAATCAATATCATCTTAGTTGGTGTATCTAACGTCTTGTTAGGCTCGTATGGAATCAAGATGCTTGATTATAACTATCACAATCTTGTTAGGAGCAACCAATTTTTTTTTAGAGTGTGGTTTGCCCCAGGGCTCACCTGACGAAAAGTGGAGACGAGGTCGATGACGGAGCACGCTCATCCAGAAGATACCTAATCATCTGCCTTAAAACATCCAGGAAACACACACAACATCCATCCATACGACCCATCCGGAGATCACAAGTTGTGAGAGGGAATGGAAATGAGAGGTCAGTTGCGAAATGGAAGACATTACGCCCACCGATGGGGCTGAAACGAGCGGAAAGCAATAGCCTGCATGTAATTGGTTAGGGGAGAATTGATTTAGCGCGTTTTGATGTAAAAATTATAAGCCCGTCTAACTAGGCGCCTAATTTAAAGATGGAGTAATGATTAAGGGTGTAGGGGGGAAAAATGGTAGGTTTCAACAAAAACAACTGAATTTTCAGTGTCACCGTAATAAACATAATAAGAACGAATGCAATTAGAAAGAAGCTTGACTAGTCACCGTTGTCCTCTATCCGCACTTCACGCGTAGGTTTTCCAGTTCTCAATTAAGTTGTTTATATACTCGTACCTCTGCAAGATCGTCTGTGACCAAGAGAGTCCGATTCTCCTTAACCGATCTAAAGTAGTAAACAAGTTTCTTGATCAAGATTTTTGTTGAAAACTGGCGTTTGCTCCTAATAGTATACAACTAGGGTGGTGGTAATACAAAGAAAGGCCGGGATCGCAGATTTTTGCGGCCCGAGCTGCTTTATGCAATTTGAATCCATTCAATATACGAGCAAGTATATATTGTTTTTGTGCTACGACAGAAGAGTAGATGTCCAAGCTATTGTAGGTCGGCCATTCTCCAGAAATATGTCTGCGTCTAATTCACGCGTCTCCATACATTTACTGGACAATGGTCGAGGTACAGTACGATTATTTCCACTTTGACACTCGGGGGGTCTCGGTTTTAATCGTAAAGGTTCGTGTTTTCACATAGAGTATATAAAATCCTAGAATTGACTCACATGAATAATAAAACCTCAACCTAAGTATAGAAACTTCATTGACTTGCTTTCAAAATCAAAGCAATTATTATTAATTCCTGGTTTCATTATTAATAATACAATTAGTATTTTTTTTAAAACGCTTTTAAAGAAGTAAATTCCTTTGTACTAATTGAATATTTTTTGTATGTCGGTTTAATAATTAAATCAAGCCACATCTGTGTTCTACAGTAAAAATGTCTGTGGCAGGTGATGTACATTGCTGTTTTAGATTGTTAAGTGCACACTATAGTATTCTTATGACTATGCAGCAATGAGGGTGTTTAAAAATCATAAATCCACCAGGTGGCAGCAGGGTGGCGAATGATCTTTTTGACAGTAGGTGTCAAAATCCACCAATCACATCACCTGATTTTGACATCTACTGCCAAATAGACCATTCGCCACCCTGCTGCCACCTGGTGGATTTAAGATTTTTAAACACCCTCATTTGTCTCGTGTCATTTGCACTTCCGACCTCTCCCGAAAAAAGTCGAGAATTCCCGAGTGTCAAAGTCCAAATAATCGTACTGTAATCTAGGTAATTTATATCAAGTTGAAATTTAAATAGATCTCGATCCTGCCAGGATTTTCAACATTGCGTCAAAGAAGGTCCTCTATCTTTGCTTTGGAACGATCGTCGGATAAAGCAGCAGCTAAACTCACAAAATGGCAGCATGTAAGGATTTTTGGCATGGTTTTGTAGATCCTCAGAGTATTAAGGACGGCTTAGGGCGGTTTGGCTCGACGTCGGAAATGAATGTCGGCTACTTGGAGCGGGTGAGAATATTCGAGCGTTTTAGCCGCTCAATAAAATGTTATATTACCACCCTAGTTGTGTATGTATTATTTTGGTTTGGGGAGGCTCGGCGAAATAAAGGTTGGCACACCCTGCTGTAAGGGAATGATGAGTACCTCCTAGCCTAGCATGAACTTATGATAAAATCAGACTTTAAGTACCTCGATACCGTTTCATTGAAAACTGAATTCTGATTCTGATCACCAATCCTTGCAAAGATATTAATTTGCTTGAAGAGTAATGACGAAATGAAAGCTTATGATTTATGGATTAACAAAGGCTGAATTCAGTTATTGGCTAAACACACTTGTAAATAATGAACTACATAGATTAGGTACAGCACATGTCAAAAGTCCAAATCAAAAAATCTTTGGAAAATTATGTAACATTGAAAACCGAACATTTTCTCTCTTTCCTCCAATTTCATGCAATGCAACAGCCCATTAACATATAAATCTAATGTACCAACAGACAAGTTTAATAGCAATTTTTCATTCACATTTGCAAAATATGAAAATTGCACCTAGCGTACTCAATTTGAAATGTGATGAAATAACATTTCGCCCGCGGCCCAGTCGGGGAATATTCGGTCTGCCGGGTATATTGCATCCGTAGCCGGCATGTCGACGGCATGATCAGACGAGAGCGCGGTGTAAATAGATATCTATCCGTATTCATATGTATATCAATAACAGAACTCGATTTCCACCGACTTGCCTATTATTAGATCTATAAAATGTGTTCCTCCACGGTTAAATAATAGGCAAGTCGGTGGAAATCGAGTTCTGTTGATACCCCCCCGGTACTGACTTGGTTTGACTTTACATCTCAAAGTTTTTTTGCTGTAGGATGTAATCTCATTTCTTTTTGTAAGTGGTCTTCCTTTATTTATTACATTCCAATCCATTCTATTTCCAATTTGAACTACAAAACTAACTTTGTAATCGCATGTATTTGTATAGGATTACAAACTTATGAGTGCAGTTGTAACTGAAATTGCATTGATAGGCTAAAAACTAACTATGTATGTTTAAAATTTGGAGCTTGTAGGTCTGCTAGAAGTGCCTTAGAATTATGATGATCAGCAGTCAGTGAATCAGTGAATCAATCAGTCAGTCATTTACAAAACTAGGGAACTTTGACATGCAATAGTTCTTAAAGTACACGTTCAAATTGAATGATGTTGAGAATATATATGTCTTATTGTGCCCTATATATCTCTGAAATTTCAGGGTTCTAGCTTTAGCCCACACAAAATTACGGGAGGCTGAAAATGGCCTGAATGGCTTCGAGAAAAGGATGGTATGGGCGTGCCTTTGTTTTGCTTGACTTGGTGGGGGCACAACCGTGCCCCCAGATATAAACCACTTTTCCGATTGTGTGGAGAACCGGGCAACTCGAATCACCTGAAATAGTAATAGACTGATAGTGCGCCCAATTATCCAATATTAATGTCCCCTTGTATTTAGTTGATATCTGATCTTAATTCAAAGCAGAGTATGCTCTCGCATTTACCAAAATTGCACCTTGTTTCCCTTTGATATATCGAGCGCAGCGCCTCGCGTGCGGCACCGGCAATTGTACACATCGCCGGCATTAAAGTTCCATGAGGCAACTTGCTGTAACATTCATTTGACGGGCCGCGTGCGGCTGGAATAATAAACTGACGTGGACGTTTGCGCGATAAGGTATTGTAGAAAATTTTAAATTAGTCGTAGGGTATTGTCGTGGTATTGTAGTGTGTGCCGGCTATTTTTGAGCCTAGAGGCATTTTTAGAAATGACGGCAAGAGACCGGACAGGATGTCATTGATTTCGTGGAGTATGGGGCAGGTGCTAGTGTGGGACGCAACTACTGGCCCCATCACATCTCCATCGAACCTCAATAAGGACGGCAGCAGCAGCAGGGGCGGCAGAAACCGCCAAGGAAAGTATAGTGGTCTCGGCGCAGAATATAATTTTATTCCTTTTGGCATCGAGACCCTTGGTCCGTGGGGCCCTGGCGCTGTAAGTCTCTTCAAGGAGTTATCGAAGAGACTCAGAGAAACCACGAGGGACCGAAGAGCTGGCAGCTTCCTCGCTCAACGCATCAGCCTAACAATCCAGCGAGGAAATGCTGCCAGCATCTTCGACACCACCATTCTTTAGATCTATTTTAGTTTTAGCTTGTTTAATTTTAATTTAGTTTTAGGTTTTAGTATATTTAATTTCAATCAAGTTGTATATTGCTTTGAATAAATTATAAGCCTTGAAATGTAATTCCAAAAATAGTTACCATATTTACAATTTAAAATTAGTCCAAATTTGGCAGTAGAGCTGCTAATGCTAGTCTTTGGCGGTATGCTCGATCATCGTATGCCTATATAGACTGTTATACGTTTTCATAATAGGAGTTTTAAATTATTCATAATAAGGGACACCCAGTCGATATAGTCACTTTCTCGTTGGCGGTGGGACATCTGCCTTGGGTACTCGTATTCTTCGGACATAGCTAATAATCTGTCTTATAAAAAATTGCATTGAAATCGGTCCATGAGTTTAAGTCCTCCAATTAAACAGACCCCGGTTTAATTAAACAGAAACAGGTACCCGGGAGCAAATTCTCAACGTGAGGCAATTAATAGAGAAATGCAGAGTGCACAATGTGTCTATGGCAATGTGCTTCATTGACTACGCAAAAGCTTTTGATTGCATCAATTGGAGTAGAATGTTCAGGGTTATGAGCGAGATGGGGATACCGCAACACCTAATCTTTCTTGTGCAGAACCTATACTTGAGGGGCACATCGAAAGTGCGGATAGAAGACTCTATGTCACAATCCTTTAAAGCCCAAAGAGGAGTGCGTCAAGGGTGCATTTTGTCACCGCAGTTGTTCAATCTTATCGGTGAACACATAATGCGAAGAGTACTGGATGACTGGGAAGGTGGTATTCGTATAGGTGGCCACCTGATTACTAACCTCCGCTTCGCTGACGACACCACGATAATAGGCGCCTCTGAGGAAGAGCTAGCGGGCCTTCTGAAAAGGATTGAGCTCATCAGCGCTGAATACGGCCTCAAAATTAACCGCGGAGCAAGACAAAGCTGATGTTTGTTGATCGTGCTGGTACCATGTTGAGATCCCATGAGTTGCGCGATCTGGAGGTAGTGCACAAATTTGTGTATTTGGGATCTCAAATAAGTGACGACAGCGACTGCGACCAAGAGGTGATCAGAAGATCGCAGATGGCCAAATCGGCAGTGAAAAGACTCGAGAGGATATGGAGGAACAGAGGCATCAACCGCAAAACAAAGATAAGACTCATGCGGACCCTTGTCTTCTCGATCTTTTTGTACGCATCTGAAACCTGGACCTTGAAAGCTCGTACTCGTCGCAGGATAGATGCATTTGAGATGTGGTGCTGGCGCAGAATGCTCCGAGTATCATGGACTGAGCGACGCACGAATGAGTCTATTCTCGACGAGCTCAACATCAAAACGAGACTCTCCACAATCTGTACACAACGTGTCCAAAGCTTCTTCGGGCATCTGGTCAAGTCAGGTCCAGATAGTCTGGAGAAGCTCCTAATTACTGGTCGCATGGCAGGAAAAAGGAGTAGGGCCCGTATGCCTATGCGATGGACGGACACAATTACATCTGCAACTGGAGCCACATTGCAGGCTAGCATTCATCAAGCCCAAAATCGTGCAGCTTGGAGAGCGTTGGTGAAGAGTTCCCGCAGCCGTCACGTCCCTCAGCCATGAGGATACGACGAAGAAGAAGAAGAAGAATTAAACAGCCATGCAACAAGGGTTCAAAGTTAAAACCCCTCTTTACATTAGGAGTCATCCATACTAATATTATAGATGTTCTTTCTGTCTGTCAGAAAAAAAAAACATGCATTCGGCTGTTTAATGATCAGCTATGGCACGAAAGTAAAGCTTTAATTACCTACCAAAAAGTAAAAAAATACTTTTTTGGCATTTTGAGATTTCTCATATTGTTTTGCACAGACGAATTGTGTTAAGCTATAAAATGCAACAAGTTTCAACTAAATTGGATGTCGTTAAAGTCGATTCTTAACCTCCTTTTTGTTTATATAGACAACCGAGCGACTTGATTCACTTTAATGAAGTTTACTTGAAAATTCCTTGTAGTTTCCTTACGGTAAGTTCTTGAGTACGTAAGGTTTTTAGTAAGACTTGTTGCAAATTGTATTTCCATACTTGAACATTGTTCTACAAAAGGCTTTAACAAAGACTTTGTACCCGAACTGCATTTTCTATTGTTATCGAAGTTTCTGGAGAATTTATTGCGAGGAATCTGAAACTAAAATGGAATTTTCGTTGTACTGAGTACTACATACTAGTACTACATTGTTAGTGTCAACAGAATCGTACAATGCCGGCATTGTGCTTTTTTATTTCGTTTTTCCTTTTTATTACAGTTTTACAATAGCTATGTAGAAATACATATAAGGAACTGTGCGATGAAACCGAAAATGCAGAAAACTTTTAAATGCACGTAATAATTCATCGAGACGAAATTTTGTTCATTTAAACTATTAAATAGCATTTATGTAAATGATAAATGTGACACATAATTAGAAAAAAATGTATTAATAAGGAATTTGGGATTATCTGGACGTACTCGTATAGTATTTGAACGATTGGTCTTAGATTGCATTGGATCAGGATGGCTGGTAGCCTAGGGGAGAGGCCTTTGGCCAGCAGTAGGACATCTAGCTGCCTACTAAAAAAAATGAATGCGAAGTATAAAGGAAAAACAAAGAGTATTTTAAACATTTATTACTTAAAACTATTTTTACATTTATCGCTATGGTAACTACCTATCACTATACCTAAGTTTGACTATGGACTCGAGGTCCCATCGAACCGGACGCTGTGTCAAATAACACAACCCTCAAATTTGATAGTCTAAAGCAGCGGTCGGCAACCTTTTAGCAGCCACGGGCCACATAGTAGGTAACGAAATTGACGCGGGCCGCACTATGTTAATAATTGGTGATTGGTGACATATCTGAATATATCGACCTATACATATTACAAAATAGCCAGGAAGGCTCGCGGGCCGCAAGTGAGCGGTTCACGGGCCGCATGCGGCCCGCGGGCCGCTGGTTGCCGACCGCGGCCCGCGGGCCGCTGGTTGCCGACCGCTGGTCTAAAGTATGTACCTCGTCCCTTCAAAAGTTCTAAAGTTTTCACTCATTTTATGTACCGAGTTACTCTTATGACTTTTTTATATGAGTATGGACATGACTCTTTATTGTAGCATACCATCCTAGTCTAAAACGCAAGTTTTTACTGTGAAAACTCATAGTAAAAAGTTGCGTTTAGACTAGGACGGCAGAGTAGTTATATATTACAAAGCTATTTGATCGCTACCTACGTTGGTATGAAATTTGAAGTTTGTGATATTTAAAACAGTCTTGAGGCTCAGAGGATCATGTGGCAGTGATCGTTTGCATTTTTTTCCCTTCGTAGTTCCCCTCGAAACGCTACATTAATAAATAACCAAACACTAATCTACGTCGTAATTTTACTACTGACCGAACTAATCCTTTAAATACTTAGACTTCGAGACGAACGGTAACTATCGTGGGTGAGTAATTTTATAAAATGGTAACACTTGGACTGAAAAGTTATTATGAAGTGGTAACTTTTAGCATTTTCCGTCTTTTACTTTTTGTACAGCAGTATGTTATTTTGTACTTAAAACTTAGACTCCTGGTTTTACGTGGTATTTTTTTATAATCGGTACAAATAGGCACCAAACTTTCTCATTTGATGATTTTCAGGTATAAGTTACCAATTTACTTACATAAGAAATACAGAAGAAAACATTTTTGCATCGTTAACGTTAAAGCACCCACCAAGTGAAAACTATCTTTACAAATGTATTTACTCCTATTTGAGTTGTTTTTAGGTAAAAGAGCGCTTTTTGGAAGACCTTCAGTTAAACTGACATTAGCGTATTCTGTTACCTGCCTCTACCAACATTGAGGTAATAGAAAACGCTAACAATTATATTATTAGGAGGGACTAAAGGGCAAGTGTTCTGATTTTTCAACTTATCCAAAAAACGGTCATGACAACGCGGTATTCACGTAATTTCTAATCATTTGTACCCTGAATTAATCCGACCGCACTTCGCAGATGAAAAACGTCTCGAACGAGCACGGAGAGTCATTCCATTTAAGTCCTTTATCGTCCCTGTTCCACAGTTCCAGGCAGTTCTCTTCCTCGCCGTTCTCGTATCGGAAGTTGTTGGGCTCCCCGGCGTTCCAGTTGACGAAGGTCAGCGGCCGTCCGTTGGCCATCCAAAAGAAATTGCCCTCCTCGGCCAAGTCTGTGCCTGACGTCCAGAAATGTTCGCGGCCGTAACCTGGAATTTGATAATAAGCCTAGTTAGTAAAAATCGTATGCTACAGGCTTTAGCAAAATTGTACGTTGTTCAATCACGCATTAAATTGTGTTATTTCTATCTATTATTTCGAACTAACCCGACGTTATGCAGAACAGTGCAAAAAATACGTTTCGTCTAGTGATCTACGCGTTAGCGCTCTGATAGATATAGACTGACCGCATTATGAAATTGCAGCACGAGTATTAGGCACAAAGTTGATAAGCATGATCGTGTCTAAGTTGTCATTTAAACTAATAAATTTATAGTCTAAAGTTGATGGGAATCAGTGTTTAAACAAAGCTTGCTAAGATTTATTTAGGTAAGCTATGAATCCTGGAAAATGAATATTAGGAAGTTGTAGCACATCGGACAGCTACCACCACGTTGTTCAAATATGGTTCCGATGAGCAGAGTACAAAAATAAAAGATGAAGCGCACAAAGAAGAATTTACCTGAGTCTTTGACATATTTCTCGAGCTGGTCGTTCTCCTGTTGCGAAGCGATGGAAGCTAGGTGCATCCCGTGGAACCGGCAATACTGTTGCGCCTTAAACCAGTTAGCCTGGAACAATACATACAGCTACGTTACAATCAAATTCTTCAATACCTATTGAAAGATTAAGGGGATCAACTGTTCCAAATTCAACTGTTCCAGATTTAACAAAGAATACTAGATGTGACGATTGTGATGCCCTCGCGAAATCCGCTACCTAAATACTCTTTCAAGCCGCACTCACGTTCGGCCAAGAGAGAAAAGGGCTTCAGTGATAAGATAGTGGTATAATTGGGATGTGCTAACACCACAGCTAATACCCAGAAAAATCGTGTAAAGGCAAATTAATTATACGATGTTCCGTTTACGACAACGTTTTATCAATATTTGTAAAAGAGCTCGATCACTGCACAAGATAATGGAATAAGGTGATGATATACAAGTTTGTATTACAAGTTACACCTGATGGCTTTCAAAATGTAACAGAAAACACTATCTAATGCAATGTAATTACAGACTAATTCGCGCTAGCTTCCTGATCGGCAAGAATCTTGCACAGACCATAAACCCGTATAAATAAAGCTTAAAATCCTTTAATTACTCGAGCAAAGACCTACTTTCCCTTATAGAAACAAGATCAGGTTTATTATGTCTATTAGTCATATAGGTAAGATGTCTCATCTCAATTTATTATACAACCGTTAACTTCTCAAATCAATCACTGCGTCAAGTTTTACAAGGTTATTACGGTTACGTAAGAGTAATTTACAACTGATATGCTTTTAAAAGGGCTTATAAGTCTATTATCTGTTTAGAAAGTGAAACGATTTGCATCTCAATTAATGTTTTGAATTTAATTAGATTAAAAGTTGTGAACCTGTCCTCTATGGTATACCTAGTAGATAAGAATAAGACAAAATACTTATAAGTGTAGAAAAAAGAAACAAATAACAATTAAAAAAAGTTTCTAAGAATGTTATGATTTATTGACAATAACTTTACAAAAGGACACCGTATATTCGACGTATCGAATTCCAGGTATCTTTTTTGGTCGGCCTATTTCGTGTTCCTATGGGTCGGAGGAGTGCTACCGCAGTACTCCACAACCTCACCTGAATTTTTGAATGTTGTTGCGCTCTGATCAGCAGGTGCATAGATTAAAACGGTCCAAGGTCAAATAAGAAGGTTGGGAAGTTATTGATGTCAATTAATCCTGAATCGAACTGAAACCTATTCGCCGAAGAATTCATTTCATTATTTCATGGTAAATGCATGCTACGTCGTTATAAGTTATAATCTTATTCGGTTTTGAAAAAATGAGCCTCGTGTGGTTAGTCAGTGGTTCCGTTGTTAGAGCGCACTATTTAGCGATAACATCCACGACAATATCAACTTTGTATCTCACAAATTAATTTTCTTTTTCGAGAATAATCTCTTTAAGTTTGTAATTTTCTACCCTTCAGTCATTGTGGAAACCTGATTGCTCTTGCAAGAGGTAAGTGAATTAAATTGAAGATTCGCCGCAGAACGGCCTTTGATCCTTAATTACAGGAGGCTGGGATATAATCCTGCGCCCGGAGCTGGGGTGTCGCAACACTTTCCTTTCAGGCTACATAGTGAAGACTCGAAGACTCAAATCAATGGTGGATATATCAATGACTTATCATTATAATCAGCGTTTTTTAACCTACTGGGGAAAAAGTCTGCAATTGTCCGCCAATCAGATCGATCTACAGCGAGAGCCTTTGCCAGCTACTTTGAGTAAAGTCACTTCAATTTGTTTGATGGTGACTTGTGGTATTTCTAAATTCAACTTAAAAGGGATGAAAATTGAGTATGTTCTGTCTGTCTACCTACGTAAACGAAGTCACTGGCTGCTTTTTTAATCAGTCGATGTCATCCATTTACCTTATTTTAGTATTTTATTATTCAGGGTACATGTTTGGCTAGTTGGGTTATAACCATGGAGCCATTTCCATCTGAGCGCCATAACACAAGCAACGAAGATACCAAACCCACGAGATCTTGGTTACAATTTTCACTTCAGTTACTTCAATGTGCAGGCTTTACTGACAATCGAACACGACAGTGTTCAAACTGATGGCGCATTGAATTTCTGGACTTGATAACAGTAGAATACTAAAAACCTGACTTGAGTGTTTACCAATACGAGCATGAGATAGCGTACTGGATGCTCCCAGTAAAGGTACATCGCATAATCCGCGGCCGCTCTTGGCTGAGAGGCGAATTAGTCTACTTTCAGTCTCACCGGGTTGCGGATTATGAGCCGTGCACAGTCTAAGGAACATATACAGTGCTCACACGGATTTTAGAAAATATCTTTCCTGTGGACAATGCAATCGTTACCGGTGTATCATTACACTTTGATAATATGTTTAAAGTCGGTGGAGATAAAAAGCGTGCGATGGTACGTGGACTTCTAGTCTTTGGGATAAACCTACCGTCCAGTAGAGGAGAGGACGTCCCTAGGTTGAAATAATGATGATGTTGATATATCACTATGCTTTTATCATACAGGTTTAATAGAACATGTACATGAAGTCATAACAAGTTTTATTGTCCTTAACTTTGGTGATGTCCACAGGGAAGACGTGAATAACGTGGTACAACTTACTTAAGAAAATGACCAGTCGGCTGATGGAGCGTTGAATTGCTCTGTAGTAATTGTGTGGGGGTTCTGGGTAGAGACGCAAACAGACATCGCTGTACTTAGTATTTAGGGATACACTTTCAAAGAATGCGAGGCAGTTTATTATGTGGGGGCTCTGGGTAGAGACGCAAACAAGGCAAGACCAGATTACAGACATCGCTGTTTAGTGTTAGCATTTAGGGATACACTTTCAAAGAATGCGTAACAGAGCGCGCTTGCTGTCATATGCGAGGCAGTTGTCACTACTACAGTGTAGTACGGGCCTGAACTACTGTATTTTTTTAAACTGTGGCCCGGTGCTTGGTATTAAGCTTCAGTTGCATTGCTACCAAATGACGCTCTTTCGCGATTCGTGAATGGGAGATTTATTTTATTGAGGGATAAAAATGTTTGCGGACCGGGATTTGGAGGGTCGGGCGGGATATGGCAGCTTAGATATGGTGTTGAAAAAGGGGATGTATTTGTAAAGAAAAATAAACTTGCTTTTAAAGGCTCTGTTGAATTTGACAGATGTATTGACCTATTTTTTACTTACAATGTTTAGATTACAGAATTACAATCTCGATTATATCTTAGGAATACATTTTCAATAATGCATTCACTTACGTAGGAAGCCTACTCCGGTGATGGCATTTTTGCTCACATGGCAACTACCTATATACTCGTAATGGTTCAAATCTCACATAAGAAAAATATCTGGAACTTGAAAATCCACTAATTATCCTGTTCAAAAGTTATGGCTAAGTAGGTATGCGTCGAGTCGTCTCTAAGTCAGTTGTTAGATTTTTTTTAATAAACTTAAGTTATCTCATGCATCATACGATTTGGGAAATCCTATCCTCCACTTCCTATCTTACTAATATTATAAATGTGAAAGATTGTGAAGATATTTGGAGGATTGGCTGTTTAGATATTTGGAGGTTTTTGTTACTTTATTTAGTAACAAAAACCTCCAGTAATCAAGACCTGGTTCGAAACATATGGTATAAATCCCGGTAAAGAGTTATCTAGGGATAATAACGGGCACAACGCAGACGAAGCCGCGGGGAATGGCTAGTATTTTTATAAATTCCATCGTACTCATACGACGAACATACGTTCAGGATGGTTTACAAAGAATAACATCGTGCAACAATATTCGCTCAGCACACCTACGAGTACCTAACATTTAATACTGGGCAAAGAATCCGAAAGCCAAACTTGACATTGCATCCGCGAGCGTTGCGAATTAAGTGCAGTTTTAATCGTTACATAACCGGAGATCGGACCGGTCTGGAGAAAGTTCGGTCTCAGGCACGCAGCGCACCCGCAAATATATCGAATCAACTGAGGTAGGCAATAATATGTACACACAGCTTATCCAAGCAATAGGATAGTACCAGGATTCGGAACTTTTTTGTGTCGTAGTCCCTTTAGTTACCCACCACCACAGAAAATGTACAACGAATGTACAATTGAAGTTTTTTAAAGGGTGCTAATTAAACAGACTTCTTTTTAATAGCATTATTCGCCTCTAAAAATCTACATTGCCATCTAAATTACTAAGTCAGCCACAATTACCGAGCGTCTGAATTATACTATCTTAGCCACTACTTATCTTCTATGTAGGCCACTCTAAATACAACTCAGCATGGTGGTTATTTTTTAGCATCTAAACTTGTAACATGCATTCAAGCAGTAGACATCTAAAATCTTAATATATGCCATCAAAAAAGATATGCTATTAGCTTCTAATTTTTTAACTCAGTACGCTTAAAATATAACTCAACCCACATTAATTAATCGTCAAAATTTAGCTAAAATTGTCATCTAATAGTAAATTTTGGCCACTAATATTACCTAGAAACTGTTGAGGAGAGACATAAAATTAGTCCATTACACAACTAGGGTAGTAATACAAAGAAAGGCCGAGATCGCAGAAGTGTGCGGCCCGTGCTGCAAGCGAGGGACGTAAATATGCGATCAAGGGCTTTCTTTAGTACCTCCCGTGTTGTGTACATCATTTTATGTCTATACTTGGCCAGAAAGCGGCTTTTTCCGTACGCGCAGCGTGCGGAAAAAGTCACTTTATTGCCAGGTGTGGCATAAAGTAATTTAAAGAATTAAACCGTCTCCAAAAAAGGTTAACATAAAAGTTTTATGGTAACTTCTTTTTTGAGGTCGGTGCCAGCCTTAGTTTTAAAGAAATATTTACATGAGTACATTATGTAATGTATGTACTAAGGCTGGCACCGACCTCTAGAAAAGTTACCATAAAACTTTTATTTTAACCTTTTTTGAAGTCGGTTTAATTTTTTAAATTACTTTATGCCACACCTGGCAATAAAGTGACTTTTTCCGCACGCTGCGCGTACGGAAAAAGCCGCTTTCTGGCCGCCTTTTTCGTTCAGCCTATTTAAGTTTTTTGTTAAAGTAATTTCCCCCAACGGCCCCTTTGTTATAAACCAACCAAATTTCTAGCACTTGTAAATTTTTCGACGAATGACTTTAAATCGGAGCGCATAACACATCCGCACACCACAGTTTTCTGGTAGCAGCTCGTTTTTAATGTCAATAGTGACTTTCCGTATCTCCGGCGCTGCGGGAACAGCAGCCCTTCCGCCCTTGCATGACGGCGCACGGTCACTTCGCTCGGCTCCGCAGCTTCGGCTTGTTGGTCGCCTTCGGCGACCAGCCTCAGCCGCTCGCCTCACTCGTTCCCGCGCTTCGTCATGGCGGGCGAGGGCTGCTCTCCCTCCACGCCTCCGGCTTTATAAAAACACTCTAGGGCGCGCTGTGTCGGCACGCGTCCTAACCAGCGAGAGCCCTAGATTCGGATTTTCGCAGGCTAATATCGCATACATAATATTCCATCATTGAAAATTTTACATTTTACAATCCGTCATTTATCTTGGTAATTATCAAATTTAGAGAAAAATTACCCATACAAAACACGCTTATTTTAGACAAAAAAAATTTAGTTAAAATGATATTCGGCTATATAATGATTAGTTAAAATAAGAATCGACAAAGTGAGTTTTAGATAAAATAATATTCGACAAAACAAGAGTTATGCAAATGATAATTTAGGTAAAACGAGTTTCGACAAAACAATAATTATGAAAAATGAATTTATACATATTGACTTTAGACAAAAAATTCATTATAGTAAAAGTTGTTAGACAAACTGAAATTAGACAAAAAAAATTTAGACAAGTCAAGGGAATACCTAGAAAAGCATTACAGCGCCCCCCAATCTAAATCCTATTCTCTTTCCGCACAGAGTCTAACGAAATTTTGTATGTGGAAATGGTAAAAAAGCTTCCTAACCCAAAACCTCGTACAATTTCGTACGAGCCTAATAGTGTCCTCGTACCTCGTACAGCAGACCACAAATCTCGTATTTGTACAAGGAACCTCGTACGTCTGGCAACCCTGGTGACTAACTTGTCGGTACATGAATGGCGCTCTCTGATTGGTGCAAATGGCCGGTCACTGTCGTCTCGCGCACTCGCGCCAAATTTTGAAGTGGCTATTTTCTCGATAACAGAATATGATGTATTATTTTACATGCTAAGTTATAATAAATGATGTTGTCAATGGAAGCTTGAATTATATTTTTTTGAGGACTTTGTGTTGAAGCCGTAAAACGTAAAATGGTGATGAAATGTAAAATCCATGGCTGAGTTAGTAAATTAGGTGGCAATATATAAACAAGAAGGCAAGTTAAGATAATTGTTGATCTTTGTTTGACGCTTTCTAAAGAATATTTAGTTGGCGTTGTAAAAGAGACGAATTAATTTATTAGAGGCTATCTCATTTTCCCGTTGCTTAGTTATAAAATGAGAAGTTTGAGCACGTGGCCAAGAAATAAATCTGCGGCTTGACTTATAATTTCCCTTTTTTAAAGAGTCCGAGTGCTTGCAAAATACGTCATTGCAAATTGAACCTTCTAACTTAGACAATAAAACTGCTATTTGAATGCATTGTCTTGTTACAACTCGGATGCTTTAAAAAATTTCAACTATGTAGGTACAAATGTTAGCCACCTCATGTATTCGACTGAATAAAACTAAGTAAGTTGAAAACCGCTTCAAGATTATTCAAGTTGACGTATAGAAAACAGCGATAGCCTTATGTTTATTAATTTAGCTTTAGCTATTTAATATAAGTTAAGAAAGTTTTGTTTTTAACTGTAATCATGTATAAAGATAGACGATGCAGCGTGAAAGCGTTTTTTGTCTCAATGTCCCTTGCATTTGACAAATGATATACGAAGACGAAGGATTAGTGCTACACGTGTTGAGTGCTGTGAAATTGAGAGGTGGGCGATGTAGAAGTGTGCAGTTGAGTGATACGGTGTTGAGATGGGTGACGAGAAGCGTCAAGTTGAGTGATGGGCATTGACGTGAAAACTTAGTGATCGTTTGATTAGTGTTAATAATGTTTTAATTAATTTCTTCATAAATGTTACACCAGGCCGGGATCAACTTTTTTTATGACGTGGGCTTAGAAATGGACAATGGAGAATAGTGCAGTTGAGTGATGGAAGTTAATACATTATTCATCTGATCGTCATTATTCAATGATAATTAGGCTACCAAGCCATTGGCTCAGAAGAATAGTTTAGGAGCGTATTCTGAAATTTAACGAACTACGAAGAGTTGCCTCGTGCTTTAAGAGTTTCCGCACACTGGGCCACTAAGCGCAACCACAAGTAGCGAGCGCGCGCCACTCCCGCAGCGTACGGCCCGAACGCGGCCACTCGAACGCACAGTGTGCGCCGGTGCCGTACAAAGTGTATGAAGAAGCTCGCCCGCAGCTTGTGGCGGCCACCAGCAGCCGGGCTGTGTCCACCACTAGTGGCCCAATGTGCGGAGGCTTTAAATGGAGCGTGACTTAAGGTGGTTTTCCACCGGAGGGCAAGACGAGACGCGACGCGGATTGAATTGAAATTTGTATGAAATTTGCAATCCAATCCAATCGCTAGGAGAGGATTGAAAATTTCATACAAATTTCAATTCAATCCGCGTCACGTCTCGTCTCGCCCTGCCGGTGGAAAACCACCTTCACGCCGGCCGCCCCTCGCGGCCTGTCGTCCGGGGCCATAGGGGCGTATTTACACTAGGCCATAGGGTAAATACGCCCCTGGAATAGTAGTTCCTTAAGCTTAGTTACTGCCAAATCTGGGGGCACGGCAGTGCCCCCGCCAAGTCGAGCAAAACAAAGTCGGTGGGAATCGAGTTCTGTGGACACCCCCCGGTACTAACTTGGTTTAACATTACATCTCAAAACATTTTTGTTGTAAAAGAACTGAGACTTGCATCTTTTTGGGTATATTATTGACGTAGATTTGTTGATTTAATCATTCCTAAAAAAATTAAGCACTTGAGTATCACCAAAAATATTCTCAGATAATAAATTTAACTAGAACTTGCTCCTGTCATAACGAGCTGAATTCTTTTGACAGTTGGCATTTAATATGGTAATTCTAATTGCGTTTGTTTCGTTCCTCCATTGTATTGTTAGATCATTTATTATTTCGTTAGGTAATATAAAATTAGATAATGTGGGGAATGCGGTGATTGTTTTCTTGTGATTATGTAAAGTCGCTTAACTTGCTTAGAATTTGCTTGAATCTTATCTATGACAACTTAATGATTAATATTTGTGTGAATATTCTCAACATATGCCTACATAATGTAATTGACAGGTTGATTATTAATGATATTTTAGTCGAGAATAAATAACCATTGCATGGCGGGTAAAGGTAAGGCGAATCGTCTTTGTGTATCAAAAAGTGTCCATCGAAATGTGCTAAATACTATTGGCGCTACTATTGCAGGTGGGTAGAATTTAGTATACTGCCGCTTTATTAAATACCTACTTATTTACCACTACCCTCCATATCAGCGCACTTCACTCCGTCTAGTCCGTCTAAAACTGCTTAATTCATATCATACTCTCTTGTAACGCTAGCGCCATTTTTTACCTGGACACTTTTTCAACTGATCCCTCATATAAGATTGTTTTCATGACCTCTACCCTACGTTAACCATTGGTTTATGGGCAATTCTCATTTTACTGTACACAGTCACTACCATGGCTTTAAGAGGAAAGAGAAGGGCATTTTTTCCATACAAACGTAGTCCCCTGTTTCCTCCCTGGATAATGCCAATAGAGCCATAATTTTTGTCCAAAAATCTATGGCTACTATTGATATGTTCCTATGTTTTGCTTTTTACGATAAATTGATTCTTAAAAGAGATATTGACCTTCAAAAACCTAAAAAAAATGCCAGATTTTTCAGCTGTGTTCACACATCCAGAAAACAAATTTGACTAGATTTTTAAAAAAAAGGAAAACATAGGAACACGGCCAAAGCCTTTCTTTAATGTTTAATGAAAAAAATAGTTAAATAGGTTAAGTTTTGGGGAAGAAATCAGGGGACTACGAAACGTTGATTTCATGAACTTTTAAAAGGTATTTTCGATCCAAGCTGCAGTTGTCTCTATCGCACTCTGCGGGGGAGAGGCTGGGTTGGGGAGGCGCGGACTAATACGTATACACTCCCTGTGATGTGACACGTAGTCGATAATTTTATCGATATCCTAGTGTTGTTCATCGATATCGATATTTCTAGTAAAAATTTAGCGCGAAGTGCATTTAGCAGTCTTTTTTGCTGTTCGATTGTTGGAAGTAGGGCTTACAACCAGGTAGGGCCAGAAAGTAAACTCCGTACCTGAGAGGCATGACACTAGTGCCATGACATGACACTAAGTGCTATTTTCTAAATTTTACAGGAGAGCCATTTTTAGTAAAAAAATGGACATCTAGGGTTTTTAGTACTAGTTATGTAATGTACTATTAAAAAAATTGGGATCCGAGATGAATTCAACAGTTAGTGTTATAGTTCATAGTTCGATAGAGCTCAAACAATTATATGAGATACCGTAATGAAACGAAAATTATAAAAAGTGGACTTACAGTGTCATGCCCCTCAGGTACGGAACTACAAACCTGCACTATATGTTGATTTTTAGGGTTCCGTACCAAAATGGTAAAAAAGGAACGCTTATGGTGCGACTCTGTCTGACTGTCCGTCTGTCACAAACTATAAACAGGCACTATACAGGGTGTCCCTAAAACCAACTTTTATACGATCAGGGCTGATAGACCAGCTCATAAGAACCTAGATTAAGCAAATTTGACCTCAGTAAAAATCTCTTAGTTTTCGAGATATTGACGTTTTTGTAAAACTCGTGCTAAGTGATACCCTGACTCGGTGTTTTGAATTGCGCATTTATTGTAGTTTCTAAAATGGTATAAAATTTACTAAACCCTGTAATAATTTTTGAAATAATGATATTTTGTTACAAAATTAACTGTCTGCCGCCTTCATCTCATACGATCCGGTTGAACTAAGTTTGCACCTGGCGTGCTTGACATCACATACAAATTAGGTGCAAACTTCACGTAATCGTCAATATCTCGAAAACTAAGAAATTTTTATGAGGTCAATTTTACTCAGTCTCGTTTTTTATGAGGTGGTTTATCAGCCCTGTACGTCTAGCATAACTGGCCGCGACTTCGTTTCTCGCGCGACAGAACATTACCTGTCACTGTCACACTATATTGAGTGGAAAGAGATAGGTAGCTTTTGTCGCGCGACAAAGAGTCGCGTGTCACAGTTGTGCTAGAGGTACTGTTCGCCATTTTGTAAAAGTCGCGAATTTTGATAGCCTGGATCAGTCTTTCGAAAGTCATGACTTCAAATTAAATTAAAATAAATTAGATTTTACGTGATTCAAAATATGACCTCGGATTTGAATCGCGTACTACTTAAAACAAATTTACCATGCTAAAATAAAAAAAAATAATGTAGTTTAAAATAGTAAGATTTTACACACTAGACACCGTAGTTTTTAAGATAATAGCATTTTAATTCAAAAGGAGGTTATACTACAATATTCCATTGGTTAAATTTCGTACCAGAATTTGAATTTCGAACAGAAAAGGTATGATAGCATAATTATTAAGTAATTAATGTTAAACAAAAAGCAGATTAAGAAAATACTGAAATTTGAAGTCATGACATTCGAAAGACTGATCCAGGCTATCAAAATTCGCGACTTTTACAAAATGGCGAACAGGGCTGATAAACCAGCTCTTAAAAAACGAGACTGACTAAAATCGACCTCCTAAAAATTTCTTAGTTTTCGAGATATTGACGATTACGTGAAGTTTGCACCTAATTTGTATGTGATGTCAAGCACGCCAGGTGCAAACTTAGTTCAACCGGATCGTATGAGATGAAGGCGGCAGACAGTTAATTTTGTAACAAAATATCATTATTTCAAAAATTATTACAGTGTTCAGTAAATTTTATACCATTTTAGAAACTACAATAAATGCGCAATTTTTTTAAGTTGAGTGCCTGGTTATGTTGGTACATTTTTTTTTCATCACGCTAGTTCGAAGTCAGAGGTTAAATTTGAAAAAAAATCGAATAATTTTTTTTTGTTATTGTACTGTGTCCACAGCATGAATAAATTAGCAAAAATAGAAAATACGTTCAATAGCATAGTTATTTGGCCACACATAGCAAAATACAGATTTGTAAAATACTTGATATTTTAGCAATGACACTCAAAACACCGAGTCAGGGTATCACTTAGCACGAGTTTTACAAAAACGTCAATATCTCGAAAACTAAGAGATTTTTACTGAGGTCAAATTTGCTTAATCTAGGTTCTTATGAGCTGGTCTATCAGCCCTGATCGTATAAAAGTTGGTTTTAGGGACACCCTGTATGTTCATTTTTCAATAAAAACCTAGGTACTTGATAAAGATAAAATGTACGAGACAGGGTTTCCCTCATTTACCTATAAATCTGTCATTGATATATTTTTTATCAGGTAGTGGTACTAAATTAATCGAGTGATTCTGATATTAAAGTTTTTAAGTAAATATTCTTGAAATAAAGAAAATGAAACCAAATTTAAATTAAAAACGGTATTTTATTACACAATATAAAACTTGCCTTCAAGATTTCATTAATACATTACATTAAACTTAAAACTACATTTATAGAGATGTAAAGGGTCTCTATATGCGTCCAAACAAGACAAATAAAATTATAGAAAATAAATTGATAGTAAAATTAATGGAGATGTAGAGTCTCCGTTGTCAAAATATTATGTTTTGGAGGTGTAAAGGATTTCAAAACGTCATAATACAAACTGAGAATATTAACAAAATATCTTACAGAAATACAAAAAAATCTGTGACTCACGATATAACTTAAAAACTAAATTTAAATTAAAAACATTTTCCTTAGAGATGTAAATGGTCTCCAAGTGTCAAAACAATAGGGAATATGCATGTATTTTTTTTACGTTTTTATTCGATAGCTTACGTCGATATGAAATGGTGGAAAAAATTTCAACGCCGAAAAATATATTTTAAGTATTTAAAACAGTATATTAAACTAGCCTACTAAAACGGGCGTTTGAAACGCCCGCCATTTTGGCGCGCTTTTAGTGACGTCATCGTACACAACGCAAAGATCGTTTACTGAGACTATAACCCGACCGAGTTAACTCCGCACCTCGCTAGTATGCGGTAATGGGAGCGGCAGGTACAGAGTTAACTCGATCGGGTTATACGTAGGTGACAACTGAGAACGTCAAACGAGTAGAGGTTATGTTGAAGAATTATTGTGATCACAAATATATGAAATATACTACAATTTTTAATTACAGCATTTTCTGTTTTCGACATTCATCATGGAAAAAAAATCTCCTATGGAACAATCCAGAAAACCGACATACCGGTACTGCGTTGTGCCTATGTGTAAAAATACAATAAGAAATACACCAGATAAAGTGTTTTTTCTTGTCCCGAGAGGTGCGGACATAAGGAAAAAGTGGTGTAAAATTATGAATAGAGGCATGGTATCTCCATCAGCTTGTTTATATTGTTGTGAAGATCACTTTGATGTAAGTTTAATCATATTTTATACCTCCAGAGTTCTAGATTCAAAGACACAATATTTTTAGTAGGTACATAAAATCGGATTTTTAATTAGACGGAGTGAGTTCTCATTACATACTTTATATTTAATGAAAATACAGATTAGAGGTAAGTTTTATTCATAAAAACTAGTTTATTTAGTGTTTAGTGGCGGATTTACAGATTTGCCGCTAGAAGGCTATTCAAATTTTGCCGCCGTCGTGCTCTCATTGGTCAATTTGTGGCATCGAAATATAATAACTATGGAAGCGTAACTGAAGTTCAAAATCGGGCCCGCGGAATAAGTACGAACGGGGTGAAGCTAGGTAGTACTTATTACTCAAGAAAAACCTGTGTGCATGCTGCTCGCAATAGCAAAAAACCAGTTGATGTATGCGTGCGGCTCGTAAGTCCAAGCAGCCGGCGTATTAGAAATGGCCTCAGTTCTCTGTTGGCGAGACTCCGTCCGGCTATTTATTTTAAGGTCCTTGGCAATAGTACATTACACAACTAGGGTGGTAAAGTAAAGAAAGGCCGAGATCGCCGATGTTTGCGGCCCGAGCTGCAAGCGAGGGACGTAAATATGCGATCGAGGGCATTCTTTATTACCTCGCGTCTTGTGTACATCATTTTATGTCTACACTTGGCCAGACTTCGGCTTTTTCCGTACGCGTAGCGTGCGGTAAAGTAAAAGCCACTTTATGGCCAGGTGTGGCATAAAAACATAAAATTGTAAATTTTCGATGGGCCATAATTTAGTGCGTAGCGTGTAAAGCAGCGCTTGGACTTAATTGATTTAAATTTAATTTACTACAGAAAACTACTGAATTTTATTGTAGAAAACCCTTAGTCCATGGGCTTAGAGCAAAAAGTATCAAAATTTCGTAGTTTTTCGCGTGGTGTACAGTGAACACAAGTTTTTCGAAGTTACAAATTTGGATTCACACTACACTACGCTAATTGGTCTATACAACATACCAATAAATCAGAACTATCTATATCATGCTTTGCATTTTAGAGTCGATTTCTAATTTTCTACCTACTAGGCTAGTACTAGATTAGCCTAGAAGGTATATTTATATAAATTGACCTATTTCATTTTTCTAAGAAAATAAATTGGCCCCAAATTTGCCAGCCCTAAAACTCTGCCGCCATAGACTCCAGCCTACTTAGCCTGCTGGTAAATCCGCCACTGGCCCATAAACTTCAGTAGGTATACTTCATCTTTTTAACAAAAATAATTTAAAAATCCGACTTTAGGTACCTGTGTCAAGATATTGTGACACTGCTTTTAATAAGAATGCTTCATATTCATTTAAAATTTTAATTTATTGTTTGTATTTTCAGATAGAAGAAGATACAGATAATTATATGAGGTATAAAATTATGAATTTGCAAGAAAAACAAAAAACTATATTAAGATTAAAGAAAGGTATCCTTCCTCACAAATTTGAATGTCAAAAGGATATACCATTACCGTTGCAGCCATCCAGCCAGCCAGAGACGAAAGGTTCCTTAAAGAGAAAATGTTTAGTAATAACAAAAGATACTCTATCTGGGGCTCCTGTTGAGCAAAGTGTCAGTGCTACTGCTACTAGCTCGTCATCACAAAATTATTTAGAAGCAGGTACCAGTTCTTCATCTCTTGCATACATAGAAGACAGTGAAAATCAAAGCACTTGTGAAGCTGGTTGCAGCACCATATCAAATGTCAATAGTGAGAAGAAAATGCATTTTGAAAAAGCTGTTCAAGTAGATAGTAAAATATGTTGTAGGATATCTAATTTATATCATGCGAACAAACTGCAAGTTGACAAGTCAGTTCAAGTTAATGTACATAATATGCCCAAAATGCATGACAAGGCCATTCAAGTCAATCGTAAAGTAAATTACAGGAGTAAAGGTGTCAATGTTAATCTGTGTGTAAAGACAAAAACTACAGCGGTATCTCCAATTCCTATTTCAACTAAAACAACAGCAACATCTCCTTTAAGAATAACTCCGGTACATACTACTAAAAGGAAGTTATTTGATAGTAATACTGATGTAGCATCAGTATTCTCCACCCAACCTTCACAGATATCATCATCTTTTGAACCAGATACTAGTTCTCTTGATTCAAGCTGGGTTATAGAGGATGGTTCAGAAAAAGAGACTCAATTTAAAAATAATATGCGTAGTTGCATGTTAATGGCTATTGATAAAGAGCCTAAAATGATGTTAGGTTTACCAAAAAAATCATTCCATTTAATAAAACTTCTAAGCGAAAACATTCCACTCCCTACAATAGATATTTTAATTACATTAAAGAAAATAAAACTAAATGAGTCTTTCAGTATATTAGCCTTACAATTTGGGTATGCACAGAGTACAGTTAGCAGAATTTTTTCAAAAAGTATACCTTTATTGGCAGAGAAAATGAAAAGTTTAATTGTATGGCCAACACCTGAAGAAATTTTCAATAATTTACCTATAGCGTTCAGAGCCAGGTATTCAAATGTAGTTTCCATTATCGATTGCCTGGAAATACAAATTGAAAAACCATCTGATGCAGTCCACCAGTCAGTGACATGGTCACAATATAAAAAATGCAATACATTAAAATATTTAATTTCTTGCACACCTGATGGTTTGATTAATTTTATATCTGTTGGCTATGGTGGTAGAGCAACAGACCTTATGATCGTAGAAGATTGTGGTTTTCTTGATTGTTTACCACCTAAAACAGCAGTAATGGCAGACAGAGGATTCAAAGATTTGTCTCGCTTCTTATCGAAAAAGGATTGTACTCTTATAAGACCACCCTCTGTCTATAAGTCTACGTCTTGTTCAAGAGAAGATGTAAAACAATCAAAGAGAATAGCCGCTTTAAGAATTTTGGTGGAGCGTGCTATAAATAGATTAAGAGAATTTCACATGTTACTACCTCATGCGTGTATTGACCACAACTCAATACCTGTGATAGATGATGTCATAGTAGTAGCTTGTGGTTTAATTAATATGCAGGATGTTTTAATAAAAAAATAGATTTCATTGAAATGATATTTTATTTGCTTTCATCGTATTTACAACTTTCAACACCTCTATAGGTGTTCGTACCGGATAACAATAAACTCCATTAGAGGGACACAGAAGCAGGGATTCCAAACATTTTCTGTAAAGTTGTAATAATATTTATTTGATGTAAAATTGTAAGACAATAAGTGAAAGTTTATTCTATGGTTTGACAAACTTGTCAAACCATAGAATAAACTTTCACTTCTTCGCGATGGTCGAGTGACAACGCACGCTAGAGCAAACTCCACCCTCCACTACCCCACAGAATCACTCATATTGAATGGTATAAATAACTATTCACCAAGGAATAACAAACTATAACAGAAACAGTATATAACTAAAACAACATAAAAATTCGCTGTAACTATTTGATAGTACAATATAATAATGACAGCTCTGAGCTGTCTCATATATTGAGTGTTGCTTATCTCTGGCTCTTTGGGTATTTTATAAGGACACTTTCTTACTTTCAGCCAACCAAAAAGAATACATCATCAATATTTTATTTTTGAGCATCTACTTTAGAAATGTCATTTATTGAATGTCAAGCTAAAACCGGCACTATAAAGAACCTTTTTTTCTTCTGTGTATTCCTATACGGAACAAACCGAGCGCTTTGGGCGCGGCGCTTCGACCGCGCTCCGGACGCGATCCGCCGTAGGGTTTCAACATTTCTGTGCGACGTCAATTTAAGCACAATAATTTGTACAAGATTTTCAAATGTCTACATGGAAACTGATTCAAAATTATATTTGCAACCACATTGCGAGACATGTTGTGAAAAGAACTGATAATAACTAATAAACACAGAGCGCTGCCAAGTGCGACGCATTTGCCGCGAATCGGCACCTTTGTGTTTATCAGTATCGTTTTTTTCACATCGATGTGGTTAATAAAACCACCGTGAAACATATTGAAATAAAAACGGATCATTCACGTTATACAAAAGACGAGACATCCACTCGACATGTTTCGGGAGCATTCGGCCTTCCCTTAATCATGAGTAATCCGCGTACGCTGCCCGGAGACTACTTGCAGCTGTCAGTCTTCAAACTAAAAGGCCGCTAGTTTGTATGAAGTTTCATACAAACTAGCGGCCTTTTAGTTTGAGGACGGCAGCGCAGGCGACGATCTAGCCACTGTACCCACATTGTTATTGTCTACGGCACACAACACTGATGGTAGTTAGTGGTAACGCGCCCTTAGAATGTGACGTTATCAACGATGTGGATGGATTAAGGTTTTCAAATAAAAGTGGGAAAATGGCATCACACCAAAATAAAGTATACGTATACACCACACCAAAAGACCTTTGCAATGTACCGAAGAAACCAAAACTTGTGTCAACACAAACTTCAAAGAAAGTTTTTTGACTGTTGTTAAAAAACACTATATGGAAGTCGGTGATACTGCAAACCAACTGATGAAGTACTTCCACAAACCAAGTGATATTGAAAAATTATCTATCCATCGGTTGGTCACCAGCATATCAAAGAAGCCTGAAGATGCACAAGATTTCATTCGAGTTTTGGAAGCTCTCAATGAACATCGAACCATGTGAAGATGCTGCACTTGCAACAGTTGAACAAAGCAAGTTGAAGTGAGCAGTGCAGTGGAAAAAATAAATAAATAAAGATCAACAAATGTGGGATAATATTAAACCCATGATTCTGAGGAAACAAGAAATTTATATTAACATAGTTGAAGTAGACTATGACAAGGAATATTGCGAAAATCTCATAGAAAAATGTACTTTATTTTGGTGTGAGGCCATTTTCCCACTTTTATTTAGAAAGGAATAATCGCGTTTCGGACGCGGCGATCAGGACGCAGCGGATCCACGTCGCCTAGGCCGAGAAGGTCCGCGGCGAGTATGGCGCATCCGCCGCGGATCGGCGCCTTTGTGTTTATCAGTTTTTTCATGCAGACACTTTAAAATCTTTAAAATTAATGTGGTTACTTACGTTACACGGAGATATTGAAATCAAATCATCAAGGCGGACGAGGCGACGCGGATCCGCTGCGTCCTGGGCGCCGCGTACGAAAGGCGATTAATCCTTTTTAAATAAAAGTGGGAAAATGGCCTCACACCAAAATAAAGTACATTTTTCTATGAGATTTTCGCAATATTCCTTGTCATAGTCTACTTCAACTATGTTAATATTTCTTGTTTCCTCAAAATCACTGTGAGCTACACAGAAAAGTGCCTTCATTTTCTTGGAGAAATGCATCTGTAACTGCACTTGCGCCATGCATTTTGCAGATATCGCTTTGTTCTTTCCTATATATTGACTCATAGATTTTTCTGAGGATGGGCATTTTATTTCAATACTATATAAATCACTTTCCCCATCCGGAGAGGCTCCCATAATGGGGTATAATGGATTTAATATTATCCCACATTTGTTAATCTTTATTTTTTTAATTTTTTCCACTGCACTGATCACTTCGCTCTCCAACAATCTTCCTCTTTTCATCGCATCATTATCCTTTAATTTTGAGGCTCCCATGATGGCTTCCGTCAAAGATCCCTCCAAAGTTTTGCAATGCGCAGCCTCATATGCTTTAGAAGCTGTTATTCTTGCATATCTGAGCTCATGCCATAAAGGACAATTGCTTTGTTCAACTGTTGCAAGTGCAGCATTTTCACAAGGTTTGATGTTCATTGAAAGCTTGCAAAACTCAATGAAATCTTGTGGATCTTCAGGCTTCTTTGATATGCTGGTGACCAAACGATGAATAGATAATTTTTCAAAATCACTTGGTTTGTTGAAGTACTTCATCAGTTGGTTTTCCATATCACCGACTTCCATGCAGTGTTTTTTTACAACAGTCAGAAAACTTTCTTGTGAGATTTGTGTTGACACAAGTTTTGGTTTCTTCGGTGCATTGCAAAGGTCTTTTGCTTTCATGAATTTGATACTAGTGCCCACTGAAGATAACTTAGATTTTTTCCAGTAGCAATCGACACTAGTAGATGGGGGATCTTCACTGCGCCTATGCAACCAGGCCAAGAAGGCAATTGCATGCTTACAGCCCCCTGAAAAATAAAATAAAGGTTGTATAAAATGAAGATTGATGCACATAGGTAGATCTTACAGCGTTTCAACCATTCTCACTTCCTGGTTACATTATTGACCATATCTCTTTAGGTTGGACTAACATTTTCGGTTACTTTTTAGAATTCCAGACATTATCCAAGGTAACTGAAAATAGTAATCTAAACCTGGAAGGAAATTATTCATAAATCAACCAGGGAAGAGCATAATAATGAAATGCTGTACGAAATACTCATACACAAAATAAAAACCTGATGGTATCACATCACAAGTTAATATGTTACATGTTCGACAAGAGGTCTAATTTTGTCAATTAATATTAATAGGCTTATGGAACAAAATAAATCAGTAAACTTATTCACATAAGCTTTCACTAAGGTAAAGAATATTGTATTGTATTGTATTGTAAGGTAAAAGTCTGAGTCCCCGACTGGTAACAGAAAATATTTATTTGTTTCGCAATATTACATTCATTTATACATCTAAGCAAAACAGTTTGGGAAATGTGACCTTTATTTTTGATAAATGGAGTCTGTTTTATACCGAAATTACTCAAAAATAATAAAAATGCTGGTCAATCTGATTGTACAAGTAAACATCAGGTGCTCTTTGCTGGCAGTCCCAATAAAATGTCATCTCAGTATATTATGTTTTACATTTTCTGAATAAAACCGCTGTGACTTAAGGACAGACAGAAGGACAAACATACAGACAGATATGACAAAATTATAAGCTGTCCACTTTAGTCATTTTGATTATGGGATCCTAAAAGGATGACAAGCATTGGGACTCTGAAATAAACTGATAGTCCCAATAGATGTCAGCTCTGTCAAATATCTTCTTTATTGTAAAATTGACGAGTAAAATATCAAAGCCACTGATACATCTTATTGCTAAAACGTCTACAAATGTAATTTTAAATTTATCTTATTTATCCTAATCAAAATATGAGTGACGAATATTAGTACAGCGACGATCACTCAGACATTTACCTTAATGACTTATTTATAAAAAATACTTTTGCATAGCAGTATCTTACCTTTATGAGCTGCACAATCTTCACATTGAACGGACAAGACAGTTTCTTCTGCCTCATCACAAGTAAGTGTCACAGCATAACACTTCTGACGGACATTGTGTTCAGGAGTTATCCGAGCTTTCACTGTACATATATCCCCCTCTCGTTTAACTTGTACATATCCAACCGCTGAATCACCATATGATTCTCTCTCTGATCTATAAATATAAAACAACTATAAATAAATAAAACTAATAAGGATCTCATTTTATTGTGCTCCAGGTTTTATCAGATAATTCTAAAATGTGTTAAATTATCGTAGTGGTATAACAACATTTTATAAAGCAATGTAGTTTTCGGTATTTTCCGATGCTTAGTATGTTCTCTATTTTGTTTTAGGTTATGTTGCTTAGGCATTTAATTTTTCTAGAAAAGGTGTCCAAGGCAAAATAGAATTTGTATATAATATGTAATTACCTTATAGCTTTCACTCCTTTGATTTCAACAGACGTAAAATCGGGATTTGTTGAAAAAAATGTGGTCATCATGAACACATCTATCTTCGGCAAATTATCTGATTGCGCCTTCACATAACCGCTTTCAGTCATTTTCAAGACACTTGTGTTGTCTTTCAAAACAAATTTAAGTACTCAAATTACGGTAAAACTCACTGTATCGTAAACGGATTCGAAAACTTCACGACAAACAACAAGCAACCAAATCAAGTCATGTCATGAAGTCAAGACTCAACGGACAACACAGTGTTGCCAAATGGTGAAATACAAAAAAAAACTGAAGTTGCCCTGGTGCTCTCCGAAAATGCGGATGTTAAAATGAAAATGCGAAATACGTTAATTGTTAACAATTATATTTATTTATAATTTTCAAATGAAAACATATCTTCCAAATTATTCTTTGTGCACATAAATATTATGACAAGCAGTGTACGCGCATACAATGGGCCTCCCAAATATACAATTTTTGTATTCTATAAACGATCTGGCAACCCTAATGACATTCACAGTTTGTCTGTCTGGTTCCCAATATGTAATAGTTTAAGGTTCTCTATGTAGTTCTAATATTTCGACTGAAGGGCATGCACCCATGGTCACGCAATAAATTAAAAAAATAATTATTATAGACTGTGACGTCACATTTTCGTTCTGACCAATGGCGTGGCGTTTCAAATATTTGAATTTCCCGCACATTTTTTGCACTTTTAAAAAAATGATTTCTAGCTCAAACAAATATTGTGAGCAAAAATAATAATGCAGGCATAATTCTTAAGTAATAAAGTCTATTAAAAAAAATATTTGCCTCACATTGGAATCACATGCATATTCCCTATTGGGACGAGAAAAACTCAAAATCCAATACAGAATAAGCCGAGTCAAAACAGTGAAGCCAAGAAAGAAACAAGTCCAGTAAACAATAACCAGCGTCAAACAAACAGCGGGTAGTAATACATACAATAACACGAAACAATCACTCTGCAATGTCGGTAGGTATAACAACTTGCCGTCTGAAGGTGCGAGGCCTGGCCTGCGAGCGCGGCGGTCGCGGCGGTGGGGGCGGCGCGCCACGCATACGTAGACAGTCGCACTCACACTATGATAGCTCGCTTGTTGGGCATTGCGCGACAGCAACACATTTTACAAATACCTACTTTTCAATTCTCTCGGCCTTACTATTTCCTCTTAATTGCTCTTTCTAATCGTTTGACCTAACCGTCATATTATCATGAATTATTTTTATCATATATGCATGAGTGAATTCATGACATCATTTTTGTTTTATCAATTAGAATTAGAAATAGTAGGTAATAAGGCCCACGGTAGTGACATCTACCGTAATGGCCCTTATTAGAATTCCTTTGTTTGCAATTATTCAAAATAGGATGGATGTCTGGTTCTATTAATGTGGTTATTTTGAACAATAATGACACTTTCAATTTATCCATATGTAGTTATTGTTTGTTGTCGATTAATTTGTTTAATAGTATTAAGTTTGTTTACTTTGATATCAAAAACATCGTAGGAAACATCCGCGAAGAAATTCAAAAGGTGTATGCGAAATCCCCAACGCGCACTGGGCCTGCCTGGGGACTACAGTCCATTCACTCTCACCTATGAGAATAGGCCTCCTGTGCCCAGCAGTGGGACGTCTATACTATAGTCATCATCATCGTCATCCTATAGACTCTATAGGATGACGATGATGATGACTTTGTACAAAGATACATTACAAGTATTCACGTCATGATCGTCCCTATGCAAGATGATAATGTGATTTTGATTTCACTAATTCTTAAAAAAAATTAAGTGACGAATGTACCTAAAGTCACCATTCGTACTGTCATTTACGAGGAGAGAAAATAGACGTTATCCTTGAAAAGCACAATCAGTTAATTAGCTACTAATCTATCATTCGTTCTTACTAAGGTACAACGCTATCCCTAAATTACTCTCCAGCTCAGCAATGAGAGAAATAAGAGAATCCTTATAAAACCGAGCCGTTTAATTTGTCAGCCTTTTAAAATAAAACCTCTCGGCACTTGTCCAAGAAATTAATAAAGCGCATTTAATTCGAGCAGCGTGTTTTAAAATCAGCAAATATGGGGGAAGCGCCCTAGTTTGCTATCAAGTTAAATTGCATTACCGACTTCTGCCGAGAATCCAGGCTAATTTGAACTTTAAACGGGTCAATTAAGGTGTAAATTTGATTGTGTCTAAGCTCCGGTTAGTCGGTGTTCGGCGGTGGTCAGTTTTGAGTTTCCAGTACATTTTGCCACGGCCACGTTAGTTCCGGAACGTTGATGTTGGAACTAATTCCCTGGAAACTGACAAGTTGCCTGGAAATTCACGAGGCTGATTTTTGCCTTTTATCGCCCTCATTGGATTTGAGATGGTTTATTTTAGGATGTGGGGTTTGGTCGTTTGATTGTCGGTTGGAGTATTCCATGGAAACGTTACGTAAGCGACCCTACCTTTTGAATACTTTTGACATGTAAAATTAGGAAGCTGAATATCGGTATGGTAATATCATAAGTTGGTTTTACTTTTAAGAGTATTTCATAGCAACTACTAAATTTTATCAGGGTAGCTGTCATAACGTTGCGTAAGCGACAAAAAGTAGACGTTTTCATGGAATGTTCCTTCTGGTGTTACGTAAAGTATCCAGTATAGGACTGTGGGTGTATTGGTTATTTTCTCGCAAACAATGCATCGTTCAATATTTTAATGACTCAAAACGTCTTCTTCTTTGTTTTAGCAATGTGCAACGGATTTACTTTTGAATTTGGGTGAAAGACATGAAAAAAATACGCAAATTTACTATTAATAACACAAGGAATAAAGTAAAACTCGTAAGATTTTCGTAACATTTTTTTATCGCAAACTGACAAACCTATTAAAATACAGGTCCGTTTTCAGTAGATAATTTTTGCAACAAATTCTACCTGGAGATAATCGCATGTCAACGAAACTTTCATCTATATTAAGAAAAGCAAAAAAGTTTCACCTCTCACGCCAAAGTTCCGAGCCCGGTTTAAAAATGCAGGTATCAATTTGCCACCGGCGCCGCTCCAGCCGATTGGATTAAGGGTCCATCAGGCTACTAAATTTGATTAAATCCGGTACAAAATCGATGCGAACGTGTCGGATTTGATGCAAAAATCCGAGGGCAACAGCCAATAAGATTGTTTCGGTTAACCTCTATCAGCGGCGTGTCAAAATGCAATTTTGTGCTGCCGCAGGGGCGCACGCCAGTTGGGTTAACGCGGAGTGGAAAACAATAAAATTGGCTGCCGTTCTGAAAAGGATGAACCAAGATTATTCCTATGAATTTAGTTTTGTCTTCTATTAGATTTATTATTATTTGATTATATTTATACTATTATGCCACACTTGTCCATAAAGTGGCTTTTTCCGCGCGCTGCGGAAAAAACCGCTTTCTGGCCAAGTGTAAACATAAAATGATGTACACAACACGGGAGGTAATAAAGAAAGCCCTCGATCGCATATTTACGTCCCTCGCTTGCAGCTCGGGCCGCAAACATCTGCGATCTCGGCCTTTCTTCGTATTACCACCCTAGTTGTGTAATGTACTATTTTATAACACTTATGTGGCTACTATGGGGCTAGTTCGATTTGTGTAAGATTGTCCCCTAATATTATTTTTTTTATTTATGTTGTATGTAAGTGGTTACATACATAAATATCCATATATCAGCTTTACATACGTGATTTCAGCCTTGTCTAAATATCGAGTCCAGTCGCATTTTCAGGATCTCATAAAGCATAGCACAAATTTATATCGTACCTACCTACCTATGTAACTGTAGGGGAAATTTTCATTAAGTACCTACGACGTATAATATAAATCACATCACATCAAATCACACTATAATATTATAAATGTGAAAGTTTGTGAAGATGTTTAGATGTTTGGATGTTTGTTACCTAATAAAGGGGTAACAACTGGATGGATCAAGCTGAAATTTGGCATGTAAGTAGATAGACCAAGTCCTGGATTGAAACATAGGATACTTTATGTCCCTGTAAACAGTTCCTTTAGAACAATATCGGGAACAACGCGGGCGAAGCCGCGGGAAAATGCTAGTAAGTATTTATTTATTTACTAGTAGTAAATAAATAAATACATATCACGAAAACATTTTACAAATGATCATTAAACAAAAACGATTCACAAACTATTTATTTCACAACCATACCATATCACAAAATCCTCAATTTATAAACGACTAGCTGTTGCCCGCGACTTCGTCCGCGTGAAATTCGAATACCCATGTGGGTGGTTAAAGGTGCATATACCTATTTTACCGCAGGCTAATAGTACCTAGTACCGCTTTCTACATTACCAAAACCACGTAAAACTGGCCGTGCGCGAAGCAGTAACTACCCCCTAAGAAGCAACCCCTTTTGTCCCCTTGGGGATGAGTTTCGAAAAACGGTGAATTCACGTTTCTTTTATTGAAGAAACGTGATAAGTTAGGAGAATGACTTTTTAAGAATGTGTGGATATATTGTCTTGGTTTTTAGTAAAGAGGATTTTTATGTAACATTATACCTCTAACTGTAAGAACCATTCTCTATACAAACTTTAATCATATCATATCATATCATCATTTATTTCGGACAAGATGCATATTGTGTCCTTTAAAATATGAATTTCCAAAAAACACCTTTTTATTCTTTTTACATTGTATATAAATAATGTACTCAGCATATTTCAAGTTTCTAGATTTAGTAGTTAATGACTCTGTCCAAATTCAAATTTTTCACCCCCATTTAACTCCATTTAATTGAGTACGAATTTCGAAAACCGGCAAAGTTACTTTTTCTTGACATATAATGAAGGGTTTACATATCAAGTCGCAGATCTCCTACTTTAAAAATCATGTCCCAAGCATGCAAATTTCAACTCCGACTTTATTTTTATAGGGAATGAAATATTTTTTTATAGGGAATGAGTTTTGAAAAACTGTGGAATCACTTTTCTTTAAATTTAATAAACAGTCTATACATAAAGTTTCAACCCTTCTCATATATACTTTATCCTTTTAAACCCCTCAAGGGAAATAAGAACCTCTGCACATGTAAATTTTCTAGATCTATAAGTTTTTGTTCTCTCTTTCAAACTTTCGACATCTATTTAATTCCTAAATTAGATGAATCTCGGAAAACGGTAATAATGGCTTTTTTTGGCTCATTATAAAAAGTATATCTATGATGTTTTAGATCTTCTATTGTGAAAATCATATATTCCAGATACAAACTCTCAAACCCTATTTAAGCTTTTCGGGGATGAATTTCAAAGGACGGTGAAAATACTCTTCTTTTAAAACAATGAAGAATTTAAGCATGAAGTTTCATACCTCTTACTTAAAAATATCGTTAAGTCCCGCTACAGTTTTTCAACCCCTATTTAAACCCCTTCGAGGATGAATTTCGGAAAATGGTGAAATCAGTTTTCTTCTATTCTAATAAAGCATGACGTTTTAAACCTCTTACTTAAAAAGATCGTACAGTCCCGATACCAACTTTCAACCCCCATTTAAACCCCTTGGAGGATGAATTTCGGAAAATGGTGAAAACACTTTTCTTTTATTCTAATGAACAGTCTAAACATGATCGTTACACCCTGTTACTTTAAACATCGCAAACTCTCCATACAAACTTTTAACCCCCATTTAAACCCCTCAGGGGATGAATTTCAAAAAACGGTGAAATTACTTTTCTTTCATTCTAATGGAGAATCTAAGCATGAGGTTTCAAACTTCTTACTTAAAAAGATCGTAGAATCCCGATACAAACTTTCAACCCCCATTTTAATCCCTGAGGGGATGAACTTCAAAAAACGGTGAAACCACTTTTCTTTTATTCTAATGAAGAATCTAAGCATGAAGTTTAAAGCTCTTACTTAAAAAGATCGTAGAATACCGATACGAACTTTCAACCCCCATTTTAACCTTTCGGGGGATGAATTTCGAAAAACGGTGAAACTACTTTTCTTTCATTTTAATAAAGAATCTAAGCATGAAGTTTCAAACCTCTTACTTTAAAAATCGCAGACTCTCCATACAAACTTTCAACCCCCATTTTAACTCCTCAGGGGATGAATTTCAAAAAATGGTGAAATCATTTTTCTTTTATTCTAATGAAGAATCTAAACACGAAGTTTCAAACCTCTTACTTAAAAAATCGTAGTCTCTCCATACAAATTTTGAACCCCTATTTGAACCCCTTAGGGGATGAATTTCGAAAAATCCGTTCTTATCTCTCACCTACGTTATATGAACATTCTACTGTGAAAGTTTCAAGTTCTTCGCTTCAGTAGTTTCGGCTGTGCGTTGATGAGTCAGTCAGGACTTTGCCTTTTATATATATAGATTATTTGACAATTGTACATTTAGCAAATATAACGCTTTGCAAATATATTGAATGTTAAAGGATCATTTGACAAATGTGCAATTCCCAAATAAATCTTTTTTTAAAAACAGGTTATTTTGCAAAACTCCGATTGATCAATTATTGTTTGATAACTTAATAAATACAGACAAGTAGTTATTTCATACAAATATTGTATTTCGTACAGTGTATATTATTTTAAACCCCGATTTGGGAGGACTCTGCGGTGACTTGGGCGTAGAAAAATACTTACAATCATAGTGTTTCTGAGGTCGTCCTACTTTAATGCTAGAAATAGGGTCGTATTGTGGTCGCAAGATACCTAACACTCCTCCTCGCTTCGCTCGGCGTCGTACCTAATGGTGACACTGGATTTTTTTTCTTTGTTGCTAGTAAGTCGGAAGGCTTGTTGAAGTTAATAATATTATAGATTTGTATTGTGACTAACTATAATACGCAAATAATACAAAATACATTTACATATTCCCATCGTGTTATATCTTGCTTACGCCAAACTATGCATTTTATTAAACGTTCATTTACCAAACTTTATTTTGCCAATAGCCGTGAATAATAAATGAATAGTTTGTCAAATAATGATTTGTTATATGAAGTTTTTTCAAGTAAATAATTTGTGTACTGAACTATTTGTAATAAAACGTAATTTTGCGAATCGACTAATTTGTCATTAATTTATTTAGCCAAGCGTTGTTTTTAAAATGAATATTTGTGAAACGTTTTTTGTGAAATGCCTAGATACCGTCCCGCTCACTTCAAAGTCCTATTTAACAAGAGAGCGAGAGGGTACAGCAAGAACGAACTTCAAACGACGCGTCTCAGACCACAAGCCTTGTATTTGCACTTCTTATTTTACTAGTTATCAACAAACTATTACGAAAGTCGAACAGGTGCGCGCAATCCGCCTACAGTTATAATAGATCGGTATTTGATATTCATTGTCGCTTAAGCTTTTATTGACACGTGGATATTTGGGAAAAGTGGTAAACATCCGGACAATGCGAAAGTGAAATGAGTCACGTACGGCTCTCAATGGAGCTGCACCTACCGATCACGACGGACGGTTTTAGGGTTCCGTACCCGAAGAGCCAAACGGAACGCTATTGTTAAGCCTACATTGTCTGTCCGGGCCAAGCGACCTAGTTCGATCTCAGGGGACGCCACGGCCCCCACCTGGTCCAATTTTGCAACAGTCCGTAAGACTTGCAAGTATGTCAGCTTATAAACAAAAAAAAAGTCTGGCCGTATGGCCTCAGAAGGGCGTATTCAGATTAAAGCGGTTTTCGCTACCACCGTGGATAGCAGCAATGAGCACCCTTACTAATTCCTTGGTTACTACCGCTGCCAACGGCGGTAGCGGGTTTTAATAGCCTTTAAGGTGGACAAATCGTAATATAATAAAAAGTCAAAATAACGGGTCGTCGCCATTCAAAAAACGTATCTTTCTATATTTACCATTTCAGTAATACGGTATTACTTACAAGATATGAAACTTATATAGTGTCTTTATTGACTAGGTATATGGCCTAACAACAAGTAGGTAATCAAAATTAGCTAAGGGTAAATCGGAGTAACAAAAAAAAGACTTGATTTTTTTAAATAAAATGTTGTTACGGAACCCTCGGTGCGCGATTTAGACTTGCACTTGCCAGATTTTTGTTGTTTTCATCGCTCGACATTAGTACGTGAGGTGTTAACATGAATATAAATTGCCTTTTTACAGATGGCTCTGAATGCTCTCATGCATCATTTGGTAGTATTTAGCTGAGGCATATAATTTATCGGCATTGAACTTTAATTTTTATCTTATGGCAATTTGAAATTGCATACAAACGTCGCTCCGACCCGTCTACATTATTTTTTGTTGCAGTTTAATTATACTAATATGTAGTTGAGTAATACTTAGGTACTATAGTGTTCAAACTATTAGGCTATCGTCCTCATCCATCATCGAAATTTAATAGCTTCGCTGGCACTCAGGACTCTCTGGGGTTCGATATTCGAAGGTCGCGTCGTGGCCGTCGCTTCTCGTTCTCTCTTAATAATAGTACATTACACAACTAGGGTGGTAATACAAAGAAAGGCCGAGATCGCAGAAGCTTGCGGCCCGAGCTGCAAGCGAGGGACGTAAATATGCGATCGAGGGCTTTCTTTATTACCTCCCGTGTTGTGTACATCATTTTATGTCTACACTTGGCCAGAAAGCGGCTTTTTGCGTACACGCAGCGTGCGGAAAAAGCCACTTTATGGCCAGGTGTGGCATACAAAATATTTACACTACACTGGTATAGTGCGAATCTTCCCAGGTGAATTTTTCGCTTCGAGCCCTAATCTTTCAAACAAAGGCCATTGTATCCATTATGGCAGCTTTTCCATAATAGATACAATGGCCTAGCGCCAGGCGCTACAAGCTAGTTACAATAAATACAATGGCCTTTGTTTGGCGCTAGCTAGCTTGTAGCGCCTGGCGCTAGGCCATTTTATCTATTATGGCAAAGCTGCAATCATGGATACAATGGCCTTTGTTTGAAAGATTAGGGCTCGAAGCGAAAAATTCACCTGGGAAGATTCGCACTATAGCTTATGTACCTATTACTATTACTAGTTGATGATTACTTACCTACTAGACGGCGTGGCGCATAGAATATTTACTGCACTTGAACTCGGTAACCGCAATAACTGGTATAATGGAGTAAATGAACGAACAAATTAAGTAATAAATTATTCAACGTAAATCAATTGAGTTTTCTATTCATTTGCGGCTTCAAACCTAAAAGTAAGGTAGGTTAATTAATGAAGTATCTAAAGAAGAAAAATATAAAAAGAAAATGTAAAAATGTAGATTTAAGAATATTGCAGTGCTCTAACAGGTTGTCATGTACCTACATTTTAATTATTGTATATCCTATATTTGATGACAATGATAGTGTAACGAACCGAAGCCATGAGCTTTCTTGAATCAAAACGCACATAGAGACTTGCTTTATAGAACCATAAATTGTGCACCACTCTGGCTTGTATTTACTGAGAAGGGTGGGGGCAACTGCTAGTTCTCTTTGATTGGGGTAAAAGGATACCTTTTATTACACTTCTCAGCCCATACTAGGAATGGTTGGATGATAAAACGAGAGTAAGAATAAAATGCTTACTTGAGCTTAGCGTGGAACAAAATCCTTTATTTGTAAGACTTGTCAAGGCCAGCTGGTCAAAATTGGCTTCTAGGTCCATTACTGCTTTTATATTAATACTGTGTGTTAGTTATTTTTCAGGGCTTGCAGAAAGGAACTTGTTCAAACAAAAGTACTGATTTCATCGATGGTCGGCTGAGACATCTGTTGAAAATAAAAGATAAAAGAAATGGTTACAGGGGTTAAAATTGGGTCTAAGGTTTAGGATTCATTCAGGAGGAAAGGCGGGGCTGTGAATTTCAATAATAATTCATGTGGAAATAGTAGTATTTAGTGTAACTATTTTTGTTAGAGGTTAAAATTTTTATTTCAAAAGAAAAGGTATTTCAAAGGCAAATCTTGAGACTATTCATCCGAGGATATGTAAAACATAATTATTTGGACCCATTTAATGCTATCTCAGCATTGGAATTCATGTCAATAGAAAGAATTGACTACTTAATTTTCCATAATTTGAAGTGCTCCTTTGGTCCAATGGAAACTATGTTTCAGTGGTGGATTTCCATTATTTTGTTAACCCTGAGTTCTGAAGACATGGATAAATCAAAAACAAAGAAAGAATCTAAGATATTTGAGAAGAACTAGGCTTTTGCATTTTGAAATTTTACTACCGTAAAAGTTGTCTTGAAAAATCAATGACGGGCGGATTTCTAGGGATAATTCTTGTTAAAGTAACGTTAATACGGTCTAGCGAAGTAAGAAAATCAAAAACAATGTAAAGATATGAGGTATTTTAGGAATTATAAGCATTCAAAGTTTTGCGATTTACCGTAAAAAACATGGGTCTCATAACAGCTGGGAAACGCGTGTCTAGGTGAGATTTTCTCATGAAATCATTCCTTAGGGTCCCAGGATTCAGGAAACTCAAAAACAAGGTGAAAAACTCTAGTATTTGAGAAGTTATTAACATATTTTTATTTACATGAAGAAATCGGAAAAAATGTCAGAATGTTGCTACTTAAATGTGACAGCCTTCAAATTTGGGATAATGTTAGAGGGGCTTTGGTCCAAACTGAGGTAATTCGTTCATCTGGCAGGAAAGTCAGGCTTCCGTTGACTTTGTGGAATTTTTATCAGCAGAGTGATTATTGTAAATGGACTGGGAAGCAGTTAGTTTCATAAATAGCAGGAAATCGGGTATTGTGTATTCTATACAGATTTCGCGAGTTAAAAGTGGGTCACATTTTTCTTTGGCTGAAACAAAAGAATTTATTGATCGTCATTTGTTCCTCAAGGGGAAGGTATATAAAGCCGACTCGCGGCAAGGTAGGGGACTTGATCTCGAATCACCGACGAGACAACATCTCTATAAAACAGTATACGGGGTAACGCTGGGCAAATTGTTAGAAGAATTAATTTCTAGTCCTCGTGGGCGTAATATTTAGTCAGTGGTACGACGTGACGCTGTTCAATCATTCGGGGACTTAAACTCTGACCGACGGGGCGCAACATTCCGAAGACTCAGGCTACGGAACAGAAAGGCCGCGGGCCTTCAGAGGAGGCCTAAACTAGCAACAGAGTTGGCGTCCGGGCCGTCACGCTGTGCGAAGATACGAGCGACGGGCTTCAATCAGCGTACACCACGAAGTTACGAACGACGGACTACAATCAGCGTGCATCAAGAAGTTACGAGCAACGGGCTTCAATCAGCGTACGCGCTACGGGTCTCAGTCAGCGTGCTTCGCGGGCTACGGGCTACGGCTGCGGTTGGCGAGCTCCACGAGGCTGCGATCTCCGAGCCTCAGTTGCGGATACCAAACCGGATCCAGAACAAAACAGTAAAGTATCAAAGGATACTAACTGGTAAGTTACTTGACTTTATCTAGGGGGATTCGTCAGGAAGCCACGTCCAATGCGGCTTATTCAGAGGAAGCAGAGGGACCTAGATCGCCTGGTCCAACGACTAGGCATAACTCGCGTGATAATCATCTTTCTTCCTGTAAGAAATAATCGGTGGATTAAGGTATGTGCTGTGATTTTTAGGAATTTCTTGCTTTTGTATGGGCTGGGAGGTTTTTGATGCCTGAGCATCTAGTACATACAAACCTGGTTAATCGAATTAGTTTAGTTTAGCGAAACAGGTTACTAGGGCAGGTGAACGTCGCACACGGAGACAGGCGATTGAGAGGTTGGATTCTAAACTACAGGTGAAACTTGGATTTAGTTATTATCAGTAGTTACTAGTTTGTCATTAAGAGTAGATTAATAATAATCTGGTGTCTACCCTTTAAGCATATTAGAGATCAAGATCTGGCAACACTGTCAGTGTCTCATAGCACTCGGAACCGTAAGTGCTAGGTTATTTGACGTTTCATTGAATTCTAATGTAACTATCAGAGACTGATGTATTAAATATTTAGATTGATTTTGGAATCAAACAAAATCAAGGTAATTGCACCTATTGTTAGGATCATCACCGAATTGTAATAAAATTTAGGGAATTCTCTTTTGTACCACACGGACATCAGGGAGTGTTGACCATTTCGGTACTTACAGAGTAACCAAAATTGAAGCTCTGATTTTGGAGAGAAGGATTGTTGGTAGTCTGACTTTTGTGTACTCGCAAAATAAGTCGAGGCAGGGAATCTGGTAACAATAACGGCCGGCCCCTCTTGACACGTCAGAGCAAATCCAGGGATCTTTCACACTGAGCAACGAGCTGAACTCAAGAGGTTCACAGGCCATCTAATTATTAACACGTCTGAAGCAGAGGAGAGCCCCTCCTTTGTGTTGGTCAAGAACCTTTTTTGCAGAAAGTTATGGTTGCCGAAATGAGCAATAATCTCGGATGCCTAGGTGCGGAGAGGATAAAAGTCTCTCTATTTTCTTAGTTCATGGATAGGGTAGACACTGTAACAGTAGCTCATCCAATCTCATCTAACACTTTGTAAAAGCCAAGGAATTGTGTATTCGCTGTGGAAATACGTGAGGCTATTTAGTTTAGTGTTGTTAAAGCCAAGCTAGTTATTTGACCTTTTGTCAATGAATATTTGGCGATTCAGACATAATTATTTCTCGGATAAAAGAGACCATGGTAGGTCCATCATAGCTCGAATTACTTGGCTTATGTTTCATTAAAGGCTATTCCCCATCCAAATAAATACGGGCTAGATATTGCAAAAGTTAGATAATCAGGGTCTTAGGTACGAGAATCGGCTGAATAAATGCCTCCTTGATTGTAGAAAAACAGAAACAAACGTCTAGTCATAAAATAAGCACTAACCGGCCCGTATTGTACCCAGCAAACGGTCGGGGACGTTCTACTTTAAAACAATTTGTGTTTTAAAGTTAGAACAATTTTTCATCTAGTTTTTGTAGCTCGCCGTAGAATTAACTATAGTTTCGGCTAAATTGTAGTATAGACTTAATTAGACCACAGGGTTTTCCAAGGCTCTTCAAACCACACTAGACCGAAAAGACTATGGATTACTGACTCATCACTGCGTAGTAGTTCTACCTAGACGAACACATTTTGGCCAAAACTAAAGCAAATTACAGTCTGTTAACGTAGGGACCTTTAGTAGCTTTGTAGTCGTAGGTTTAGTTTTTTAGAAACGGGGGGGATGTTTCAAAATTGGTGCCGTGACCAGGATTAGGTACTGGTGCAGTGTTTGATGTGGTTTAATATTGTGATTTGCTTTAAAAAAAAAAATGATCTGGTATTTCCAGATCAAAATTGTTGCCGCGGAATGGATAGGCTTTTGTGAATCTTGGGGAGCCTTGGCCTTGCGCAGGTTTTGTGTATAGTAGTTAAGTAGTTCTCTTGCCCCTTCGCAGCTTGCTTGTAAATGCCTTTCATTCGTAAAAAAAAAAAAAAAATATTAGGGTTTTATTTGGCTGTGCTAAATCCCTTTGGGCATAACAGGCGGGCAGTATAGGGGTCAGTAGTTCTTAACGCGTAGAGTTTTCTTCATGGGGACAGGTGGGTTTGTAGGAGAAACATTTAATGTGGTTTTGATAAGCAAAACTTCAATTTACGTCCTACTGCCAATGAATAAGAGTTTACCGGACGATTTACGATATTAACGTTATCACGACAGTTATTTTATGTTCAAATGTGGTGGGAATCCAACTTCTTACATCTACCAATATAATCGTCAAATATCAAACAGGTTATGCGGTCTGATTGGTTGAATTTTTGTAATGCGTTTTCTTTAAAATATTTTATAAAAAAAAAAGACTACGTACATTAGCGGCGTCTTCCTCAAGTAAGTTTCAACCGGGTAAGTCACCAGAAAACATACTGGTGCTATATTTCAATTGGTTGTCAAGCGTATTTAAGCTGGGAACCAAAGCGTGTAAATTTTTTGGTACATTGTTTCAATTAGTTGAGTTGATTTACCTTATTGATATTTTAACAAACGTTTTACCATTAGATAAAGACATCATGTTTAAGTAGGTCTAAGCAATTCCTTACTACTGAAAACCGGTTGAATTTATTTAAATGCCCTGGAATTAAGTAATTGGTTGGCCGTGTTTGAATTTCCTTGAGATACTAACTATTGCCAAAAGGACTTGTTCCTTTAATTTAACTGAACAGGGAAGATTCCATTGATTTGCTTGTTACTATGGAATGTCACCTGGTTGCGCCAAAGTCAGGTGAAGGTTTCTTAAAATGCTTGTCGGATGCTATTTCAATCTATTTTAGCGACTTTGGGGAACTTGCACGAAATATGGGTGGCAACACTGAGCATCAAGGGCTGTCATTGATGGACCAATGGCAGTTGTTCGCGTCTGACAGTTTGAATTGTCAGAGGTTTGAGGTTGTCAGTATTAAAAAAAAATATATAAAGAGATGTCATCACTGACGTTAGTAGCAGCCAATGCAATAGTGAAATAATAAATGAATTCGAAGGAGTGTGGCCTCAGCATGAGTCAGTAGACGTTTGGTTTAGCGGCACCAGTTGGCAGCACCTTCGTCGTGCACATTTCCCGAGTCTACAATTAATAAATTCGGGAAAAAAAAAAAAAAAAAAAAAAAAAAAACCTGATACTAGGCGGAAGATAACACGAATGTGTTGCTCACCTGCGTTTATTCATTCTTAATGAATTATTGATCATTTATTGCTTGAACTGCTAGGGGAAGAATTTTGAAATTCGGTTACGTTTACGGCACCAGATGGCAGCACCTTCTTCGTGCAAATTTTCATAATTAATAAACTTGCGAAATTTTTTATACCAGACGGAATTCGACACGAACGTATCGCTCGTCATGGTTATTCGCTCCTAGTGAACGAGTACGTTTGAACCATTAGAGGTAGTTCTAGAATTCCGCTCGCCCGCGTTTACTCATTCAAGGGAACAATTATTTATTTACTTACATTTTAAACCATTGGAAGATGACTGACTACTATTCGCCAGTCATCTCGGATTGAATTTTTAAGAATTACATAACTAGGTTTAAAGAATGTGATTACCTTTCGTAGGCGCGGTACGAATTCTATATTTAACTAGGAATTTTCTTAACAGACTTCTTGGAAGTAGACCAGGGTAGAAACAGAGAGATTCTGGATCTTTGAATTAAAACCACCATGATTGTTGTACATATTTATGCTGAGATCTTTTATTCATGGACAAGCTATAGTAGAGACCTAGGTTGGCTAAACTATTGTGAAGTGTCCGGCCGCCTTTGGGGCAGGCTGTACGCACTTAATATATAGAAACATTATTTCATATAAAAATAATTCGGTGGCGTTGTTGAAAAGGGCCTATATTAAGAGAAAGAGATTAAACTAGTGAATACAACAAAGTATTGGATTTATTTTAATGAGACATCCGTTAGAAAGGAGGTCCTTTTAACAGCACCACGTTTACTAGAGCTGGGAGCTCTGGATCGCTGCTGACAGTGGAGGGGAAACGATTCTTATCAAAAGTCTATCCAGTAAAGGTTTCAGAGTGTTCTAAAATGGGAAAAAAAATATATATATCATATTCTTTCTTTAAATAATGTTGAGAAGGTTCCCTCTATTGTCATCAGTTTTCGACTCCGGAGGTCGGTAATATGTGCAAGCTAGTTGAGATTGCCCCTGGTTACCTTATAAAAACACATTCACACCGGTCAGGGATAGGCAGTGTTCATGAAACTAGAGCGATTTGTTATTACAGCTTACAGTTGTTTAAGCTGAAAAGAATTGTACTTGGCAGACTATTTGTTAGATGAACCATTTAATGTTTGACTTAGCTGAATGGGACTAGCATTCTATTAAAATCAATCATCTTAGGCACATACGTTTTAGAATTAAGAACATTGCCTGTCTCTAATTACTAGGTGTTATAGACCGGATGTACCTAATTTTACATGGCACAGTTTAACCATTCACGTTTTTTGAGTATCTATAATTATGTGTGTGCAGTATAGTATAAAGGGTAACGCAAAAATGCCAGGCACGAGAATGGTTGAACTAAACTAAAAACAAACAGTCGTAGGATGATGTTGGATCTCAGGAAAAAGTCTTAGTTAGCTAAATTTTTGTTAGTAAGATATCTAATTCCTGAGATCAGACAATCACACTGGACTAAAGCACTAAAATTAATCTTCTGTAGAGGAGGACTCAGCTAAGTTGCACGGAGGTTTGGTGTCGTGGGGCATCGTAGATGGCAGGCTTAGACTCTCAGACAGCTTCCCTGAAAACAGAGAAAATTTATTAAGACTTGCCAAATTAGTTATGGATTGAGTTACAGGCCTTAATACTCAACAAATTAAGTCTTATATTTCGCAGGTAGGTAGTAGAAAGTGATTTGTTTATAGTAGTTCAAGCGGCCAGGGAAGTAGGCCGAGCCAAGAGATGAATGGTTTTTATTTAATCTTGACTTTAAGACAAGCCTAGTATAAAGCAGGGGCTTCAAATCTCTTCGGCCGTGGCACTGTTACAAGTTTAATGCTTCACTTGGGCATTTTATTCCAGTTCGATTAAAATAATTGTTTAAATGATACCCACGTATATGCATGAGTATAAATAAAGTACACGGTGTTCTTGATTTTGGCACGCCATGGCGTCGAGGCATAAACATTGGGAGTTTTTAGTATAGAGCAAAAGCTTACCGTTAGTATTTTCTTATAATTTGCCATTCACTTCTCGGCTGGGCTCTGCAGTATAGCCTTGGCATCTATGATCATTGCCAAAGCAGTAGTCTGCAGTACATAGCAGGCAGTACAGGGGCTGGCTGGGCTGAAAAAAAAAAAAAAAAAAACAAACCTAGTTTAAATAAAGCTCACCGCACAAGGGAAAGGAATCTTGTGTGATAAAGTTAGTCTGCCACCAAACCACGCTAGATTATTAGCAATTGAAATTGGAAATTTTATTATTATTAATAAGAGCTTTTAAAAAAATAAATAAATATGTATACTTACAAGTTGATTATATTCTAGAAACTTGCACACAAGGTACCATACCGGGGAGCTAATTCATTGTAGCGGTAGTAATCTGCATCCTTTTAAAAGTAGATAGTTTATTCGTAACTGAAATGATAAGAAAAGTAAGTATGTTGCAGAAATGACGGCTTCTATCTGGTTACTTGATACATTATAGTTTGGGACAGGTGGATTATAAATATCAGTTATTTTCCGCTAAACAAGGATTCCACCTTGAAAATATAACCAAACGGGCTAAAACTATTCGACTTTGGGACAGGGGTAGCCGGACTTTGATAGTACATGTATCTTTCGAACAACCCGGATTTCCATTAGGATTTAGTATCATCCTTGCGGAACTCTGGTTGACATTTTCATAAGATTAAATACAATGCACTTTTCGCATTATTATACTACATTACGAAATGCGAATCGGAAAGTAATAATTTTCTCAGAAGTATTTTTACTTCACTCAGACTGAAAATATATATACTAGAAAAGTTGGAAATATGATTTACTAATTGGAATTCGATGATACGGGTAAAGTCGTATTATGGAGTTGGATTTGTTTGAAAGATACACGGAATTTATAAGCATGTTGCAAGATAACGAGGGAAACAGTTTGGTTCCGTCGTCGTTTTCATCGCTGGATGTTTCATTAACGCATTTATCATAACCACGTAAAAGGTACTTAGAACAATGTGGTATTCATGGCGACAGTTATAGAATTAGCTTTTAAAAAAAAAAAAAACCAATAGTGCGTAGGCACTTACCTTTCCTTGTAGAATTTCCGTATAAAACCAAAATTTGCGAAGTAAACATTGCCGTTACACTGCCGAGCCATTTGTGATTTGGCTGGTATTATTAACATCATAAAAAGCCGAGCGGGCGAAGCTTTGATGAAATCGCGTTGACCCTCGAACAAATATGTTTATTTTCACTGTAAACGACAGCCACAAGAGATGATCTTTCGCTTAAATCAATTTAGATCGATGATATTACATATAGGCAGCCGTTAGCGTGGTCAGTGGTTTGATTTGACAAACAAGCTGTCAGTCAATGTCACGTGAAGAGACAGGTCAGAGACGTTTTCCCGCCGATTTAGAAACTAGATGGTATATGGTTTTGAAAATTTGCAACTTATCATATTATGATTTGTTGTTTAACATTATTTTTTTTAATCGAAGAAATTAATACTTTGTAAAATAAAATGCACGACATGAAAATTAAACTCCGCGTGTAAAATATCCGTCATAGACAAGCATAGCGGTAGAGTTGCTGGTTGGGAAAATGCCTCCAAGAGTGAATATTGCACCATATGTTTGACACTAGACTTTTTTAAGTGTTGAGGTATATTTCTATGGCTCGTTGCCATGGTAGTTTGTTATTATCCTATTATGAGAATGACTAACAGTATGCAATAATTATTTTAGCTGAATAAAAGCCAAATTTACTGATGGTTTGTGTCAAGTATATTGTGCAATATAAATTTTGATCGTGTATACTTGAGATTTGATCAGATTGCGTCAAGTTGTACTGTCGGATTGAGGTTTAATTTTTAGTGACAATTTTATTGACAATTTATTGTAATCCTTTTTACGTTGTATCGACTTGATCGGTTTTAACTGATTTTAAGGAATGACATTAGAACCGAAAAATAAGATTTGGTCATAATGCTGGTTTTTGAAATAAAGTCACACACGCGTATTTCGAAACCGGTAGTGTGTTGCTTTATTATTAAAAAATATTTCTAGATTGCGTCAAAGATATAAAACAGAAACCCATACATATATTCAGTTAGAAGTAGCCTTTTACGGCTCGGTAAAGCCTAGAATTATAGCATATTTAGTTTCGATGGGTCTAGTACGAGTTACAGTATGAGAGTACTGACTTGTAATGAATGCGAGTTCAAACGTGTCTCACACTGTGTTCTAGTAAACATTATTATTTCTTGCCTAAAGCGTTAGACAAGCTCAGGGCTGCGCCGACACTCGGCGGAGCCTGTGCGATTATTCTATGTAGTCAAGGAGGGTTATGGGGTTGACCTGTATTATATGTATGTATGTTTGACGTGTGTAGAAACGAATATATAGCGGCATGCGAGTATTTGTTTTAACTGCCTCTAATTTATTAGGAATTCAAACTAAAATAATTATTGTAATGGTCTTGTAACGAGACCATTCGACAAGATGATTACAACGTGCCATAGGCTTTACAAATGAACATCGAACACACTTTGCACGTATTGAGTTTTCATTCGAGTTAGAAATGACTTTCGTGACGCTAGTACCGCACGCACCGGTGGTAGCGTTGCACTCGCTTGACTCGACTCGAGTTCGTGAACGAGCGGATGCGATTGGCGCGCGGGCGTCAGGGCCGGCCGTGGCCGAACGATATATTTATACGTAGCTATTTATCTATATACCAGCGCGCGCGGCGATCAAGTGCGAGCGCAGCCATTTTTAACGGTAGCTTGAAATTGGGCGTAAGTTCGCTTTACATTATTCCACTTGTGTCAGCCCTAGCGGTGGTCCTGACGAACGGAGGGAGCGCACGTTGTAGATTGGAGCAAGTGGGTAGGTTTCGGCGCGGTTTTTTTGTATCTCGTACGTGGGTTATTGGACAGAGCGTTCTCTGTACAAAGTATTAGTACTTATCTTACGGTGTGGTGATGGAACAATTCTATTATACAATAGGGTAGCGAAATATGTTGCGCGGAGGTAGATTACGAGATATTGTAAAGAGAAAAATTTTAACGTCTAAGGAAGTGAGAATTTTATCGATAAAACTTTTGATTCAATGTAATCAGCCAATCAACAGTGTTGGACGATTCTCTGGCATTTTGACCGCGCGTTTTGACAAACTTTGCAGTCCGACAATTTTATACTATGACGGAAAGTCAAAATTGTTAAAGCTGGGCTTAATCTCAGGGCTGGGTTTCGATTTCGTAAAAAGTTAATTCTAGACCTTACTGTTTGAGCAAAATTTACTGGGATAATAAAGTTGGAAATAGAACGCCGTAAAAGCGCTGATTATTGGCCTGTTGATTCTTTTGCGGGAAATATATGGCACATCTTCGAATTAGTGCGGGGAAATTTTTTATCGATAAAATTTATTAATTTAAAAAATTACAATAAATTCATGTATATTTTTGAATTTGCTTGTTTATTGGTCAAGCCGGCCTAATTCCGTGTAACATTGGAAGCGCGTTCGTGTTATACATTATAAATAAATTAAAATGTCTCACTCTGCTCGTGATTGTTTGTGTTGTGTCTCGGTCGTCTGGAAGTGAGACCGTTCGCACTTTAGTGGTGTGCAGCGGAGACGTCATCGCGTACATTTCTTAAAACGTGCGTAGCGTAACGCGAGTTAGTCGTTAGTTTATAACGAATGAAATCGAAATTGATTTTTGAAATAATTAGTTTGTTTCTGTTAGATTGTTAAAAATCGGATTATCTTATTTAGACACTCCGGTAGGATTTGTTATTACTTATATTGAAATGATCAAACAGATCTTTCGTTTAAAGAGTTTAACTCAAATTTTATTTGTCACCAATTTATTACCTTGGGTTTACGCCAGATCAATTCGCTCTATGTGAGACGTCACCGCAGCACGCTTTAGAGGTTTTGGAAGTGGTAAATGCGAACAAGAAGAGACACTTATTTCAGTATTAAACCTTTTACTTTAGTACATCATGTAAATGTTGCATGGCCATGTTAGGAGCTCCGCGGAACGTCAGGTAAACAGGATCGTACGTGTTTCGGTTCAAAACGTACAGCATGCGTATTTTTCCGCGTAACTCACCGTGTAAAAAGGAAAAATTAATAAGAAATAATAGGTATATAGTGCTAAGGAATGAGATTCAATTTTAAGGTAAAATAAACATGTAATTAAGTTGGTTATAGCAGATCGTTATGGCTATAGGTTCTGCTGGAGAAATCTTCACTGAATGATATGAATCGGCAGGTGTTATTCCAGGGTATTTGTAGTGAGGAATTGCAAAGGACAGGAGATGGATAGCTTGAAATATATAGAGTAAGCGGAAGAGTTTTATTGTGTGCAGTGTGTGGCGGCGACACCACACATGGTTAGCATCTTTTTTACAGGATATATATACTGAAAGGAAAGAGATTGATCAAGTTACATTTCAACTTGCTTACTGAAGGAAGGCGTTGCATAAAGGGAGACCGCAGGGGTTGTGTAATATATATATTTCATGGTAGAATTTCGCAGCAACTGTGTGTGGCGTGGAGTGAGGCTGCGAAATAGGAACAGAATTTCTTATGAGTAAGAAACTAGTCAGTTTAAAGTAGTTCTAAAATTGAGTAGTAGTACCGTAGGCTGCATTTTAAAGATTATTTTTCTGTCCCTTGGGCTCGTTGAGCAGGGTTTCTAGTACTGTTTTTTAAATAAAAGGGGTTAGACGGGGTGTGTTAAAAAAAAGGGGTATCAGTCCAGTTGGATAAATTTAATTTTATTTTAATATTTTCTATTCTGCGTGTAGGAAAGGTTAGGCGATTGGGACAGGTCATGTACAGAAACGGTCTAGCAAGTTGGACGCAATCGAGTGACTCGGTGATCTGAGGAAGAATGGTAGACAATAAATGTCATAGAGTTGAAAGGAGGTTGAAAGAGTGCCTAAGAGACTAAAGTTTGAGACCATGGCCATGGCTTTGATTGTGATTTTGAGTGGAGTGTGAAGTGTGTGGGATATAAAGAGCAACAACAAGGATTGCAACGACTGAGCTGGGCTGAGTACATGACAAACAGTTTCCTGGGGGCTTGCTTCAGTCTTTATACAAAAGAGTGTTATCTATGGCTATAGATGCTAGGTTTTAGAGATTGCCGTTGTCAGGCCTAGTCAAAGGTAACATTAATACCGTCAAGAAGCTGACAACCGAACTATTTACACACCCCTGCTTCCGAATACCAGTTCACTGAAACGCTTGGTTACTGAAGACCAAAACTGCATTTTCGCAGTTCGAATAGATTATGTTGAGTGTGAAGGTCACGGAGCAGTAAGTCCGGCGAAGTACTGTAGAGCTGATTTAGGAAGAATACAGGATACATGCACCAAGAAAAGTGAAGCTAGGGCCGCGATTTTGGCAGGCGGGCATACCGGTCTGGGTGAATGAAAAGAGAAGGGTCGGAGCGCCATCAGGAAGGGCTGTAATCATGATTTCCGGTTTATTGGGAAGATGCTGTTGGATACCAAAGGTAAATAAAGGCCTAGAGTACGTAAGTCAGACGAAAGAGCTGCAACATTCGGGGTATCTCGCGGATCGGAGTCGCAGGACTCTGGATTCTCACAAAATCCATCCTGGCTTAAATTGGAAATCTGAGGTGAATGACAATTCCTTATCATTTCGAAAGATTTGGGCGCCTTGCCGGAGAGTGGAGCTGGTTTCATTGAGTACCTGGGTAAAAATTCACCACATACACTACTGGGGTAAGGCTTCGGGAAACTGTGTTTTATTTAAGGGGGTTGCTAATGCTACGCGAATCTATAGATTACTCTGCGCATTGAGCAAGGGACAGGAAGAACTCTGTAACGAACCGAAGCCATGAGCTTTCTTGAATCAAAACGCACATAGAGACTTGCTTTATAGAACCATAAATTGTGCACCACTCTGGCTTGTATTTACTGAGAAGGGTGGGGGCAACTGCTAGTTCTCTTTGATTGGGGTAAAAGGATACCTTTTATTACACTTCTCAGCCCATACTAGGAATGGTTGGATGATAAAACGAGAGTAAGAATAAAATGCTTACTTGAGCTTAGCGGGGAACAAAATCCTTTATTTGTAAGACTTGTCAAGGCCAGCTGGTCAAAATTGGCTTCTAGGTCCATTACTGCTTTTATATTAATACTGTGTGTTAGTTATTTTTCAGGGCTTGCAGAAAGGAACTTGTTCAAACAAAAGTACTGATTTCATCGATGGTCGGCTGAGACATCTGTTGAAAATAAAAGATAAAAGAAATGGTTACAGGGGTTAAAATTGGGTCTAAGGTTTAGGATTCATTCAGGAGGAAAGGCGGGGCTGTGAATTTCAATAATAATTCATGTGGAAATAGTAGTATTTAGTGTAACTATTTTTGTTAGAGGTTAAAATTTTTATTTCAAAAGAAAAGGTATTTCAAAGGCAAATCTTGAGACTATTCATCCGAGGATATGTAAAACATAATTATTTGGACCCATTTAATGCTATCTCAGCATTGGAATTCATGTCAATAGAAAGAATTGACTACTTAATTTTCCATAATTTGAAGTGCTCCTTTGGTCCAATGGAAACTATGTTTCAGTGGTGGATTTCCATTATTTTGTTAACCCTGAGTTCTGAAGACATGGATAAATCAAAAACAAAGAAAGAATCTAAGATATTTGAGAAGAACTAGGCTTTTGCATTTTGAAATTTTACTACCGTAAAAGTTGTCTTGAAAAATCAATGACGGGCGGATTTCTAGGGATAATTCTTGTTAAAGTAACGTTAATACGGTCTAGCGAAGTAAGAAAATCAAAAACAATGTAAAGATATGAGGTATTTTAGGAATTATAAGCATTCAAAGTTTTGCGATTTACCGTAAAAAACATGGGTCTCATAACAGCTGGGAAACGCGTGTCTAGGTGAGATTTTCTCATGAAATCATTCCTTAGGGTCCCAGGATTCAGGAAACTCAAAAACAAGGTGAAAAACTCTAGTATTTGAGAAGTTATTAACATATTTTTATTTACATGAAGAAATCGGAAAAAATGTCAGAATGTTGCTACTTAAATGTGACAGCCTTCAAATTTGGGATAATGTTAGAGGGGCTTTGGTCCAAACTGAGGTAATTCGTTCATCTGGCAGGAAAGTCAGGCTTCCGTTGACTTTGTGGAATTTTTATCAGCAGAGTGATTATTGTAAATGGACTGGGAAGCAGTTAGTTTCATAAATAGCAGGAAATCGGGTATTGTGTATTCTATACAGATTTCGCGAGTTAAAAGTGGGTCACATTTTTCTTTGGCTGAAACAAAAGAATTTATTGATCGTCATTTGTTCCTCAAGGGGAAGGTATATAAAGCCGACTCGCGGCAAGGTAGGGGACTTGATCTCGAATCACCGACGAGACAACATCTCTATAAAACAGTATACGGGGTAACGCTGGGCAAATTGTTAGAAGAATTAATTTCTAGTCCTCGTGGGCGTAATATTTAGTCAGTGGTACGACGTGACGCTGTTCAATCATTCGGGGACTTAAACTCTGACCGACGGGGCGCAACATTCCGAAGACTCAGGCTACGGAACAGAAAGGCCGCGGGCCTTCAGAGGAGGCCTAAACTAGCAACAGAGTTGGCGTCCGGGCCGTCACGCTGTGCGAAGATACGAGCGACGGGCTTCAATCAGCGTACACCACGAAGTTACGAACGACGGACTACAATCAGCGTGCATCAAGAAGTTACGAGCAACGGGCTTCAATCAGCGTACGCGCTACGGGTCTCAGTCAGCGTGCTTCGCGGGCTACGGGCTACGGCTGCGGTTGGCGAGCTCCACGAGGCTGCGATCTCCGAGCCTCAGTTGCGGATACCAAACCGGATCCAGAACAAAACAGTAAAGTATCAAAGGATACTAACTGGTAAGTTACTTGACTTTATCTAGGGGGATTCGTCAGGAAGCCACGTCCAATGCGGCTTATTCAGAGGAAGCAGAGGGACCTAGATCGCCTGGTCCAACGACTAGGCATAACTCGCGTGATAATCATCTTTCTTCCTGTAAGAAATAATCGGTGGATTAAGGTATGTGCTGTGATTTTTAGGAATTTCTTGCTTTTGTATGGGCTGGGAGGTTTTTGATGCCTGAGCATCTAGTACATACAAACCTGGTTAATCGAATTAGTTTAGTTTAGCGAAACAGGTTACTAGGGCAGGTGAACGTCGCACACGGAGACAGGCGATTGAGAGGTTGGATTCTAAACTACAGGTGAAACTTGGATTTAGTTATTATCAGTAGTTACTAGTTTGTCATTAAGAGTAGATTAATAATAATCTGGTGTCTACCCTTTAAGCATATTAGAGATCAAGATCTGGCAACACTGTCAGTGTCTCATAGCACTCGGAACCGTAAGTGCTAGGTTATTTGACGTTTCATTGAATTCTAATGTAACTATCAGAGACTGATGTATTAAATATTTAGATTGATTTTGGAATCAAACAAAATCAAGGTAATTGCACCTATTGTTAGGATCATCACCGAATTGTAATAAAATTTAGGGAATTCTCTTTTGTACCACACGGACATCAGGGAGTGTTGACCATTTCGGTACTTACAGAGTAACCAAAATTGAAGCTCTGATTTTGGAGAGAAGGATTGTTGGTAGTCTGACTTTTGTGTACTCGCAAAATAAGTCGAGGCAGGGAATCTGGTAACAATAACGGCCGGCCCCTCTTGACACGTCAGAGCAAATCCAGGGATCTTTCACACTGAGCAACGAGCTGAACTCAAGAGGTTCACAGGCCATCTAATTATTAACACGTCTGAAGCAGAGGAGAGCCCCTCCTTTGTGTTGGTCAAGAACCTTTTTTGCAGAAAGTTATGGTTGCCGAAATGAGCAATAATCTCGGATGCCTAGGTGCGGAGAGGATAAAAGTCTCTCTATTTTCTTAGTTCATGGATAGGGTAGACACTGTAACAGTAGCTCATCCAATCTCATCTAACACTTTGTAAAAGCCAAGGAATTGTGTATTCGCTGTGGAAATACGTGAGGCTATTTAGTTTAGTGTTGTTAAAGCCAAGCTAGTTATTTGACCTTTTGTCAATGAATATTTGGCGATTCAGACATAATTATTTCTCGGATAAAAGAGACCATGGTAGGTCCATCATAGCTCGAATTACTTGGCTTATGTTTCATTAAAGGCTATTCCCCATCCAAATAAATACGGGCTAGATATTGCAAAAGTTAGATAATCAGGGTCTTAGGTACGAGAATCGGCTGAATAAATGCCTCCTTGATTGTAGAAAAACAGAAACAAACGTCTAGTCATAAAATAAGCACTAACCGGCCCGTATTGTACCCAGCAAACGGTCGGGGACGTTCTACTTTAAAACAATTTGTGTTTTAAAGTTAGAACAATTTTTCATCTAGTTTTTGTAGCTCGCCGTAGAATTAACTATAGTTTCGGCTAAATTGTAGTATAGACTTAATTAGACCACAGGGTTTTCCAAGGCTCTTCAAACCACACTAGACCGAAAAGACTATGGATTACTGACTCATCACTGCGTAGTAGTTCTACCTAGACGAACACATTTTGGCCAAAACTAAAGCAAATTACAGTCTGTTAACGTAGGGACCTTTAGTAGCTTTGTAGTCGTAGGTTTAGTTTTTTAGAAACGGGGGGGATGTTTCAATAGCTATACCTAAAGGAATATGAATGTGGATGTTTATATTTCATTTCGATTTATTAACGTTAGATTTAGATAATTATAAAACTTTTACTTTGGAGTTAAAACAAATTTAGAGTACTGTGACTTAATGATTTAACCTCTAGTATACCGTGTATATTTTTTCTAATAGTTTCCTCGTACGCGAATCACGTTTCGGCATACAATATGCGTTAAAAAACATGTTTTTATAAATAAGCTAAGAGTAATAAATGAATATTTAAAATAATAAAATTAAAATGTATAGAAATAAAAGTCAATATAAAAATTTTGCCTGGGCCTTTTGACTTCGACCTACTAATTATTACATATGCAATCTAAAGAAGTAACGATGTTCCCATAATAATAAATCAAATTCCTCTGCAATGAGATCAAAATCTTCATTGGCTTCCATGCCATTACATAAATTAAGTATACTGACGCAAGCGTACAATAATGGTTGCGTAATTGAGATGCCACTGGTGCATATTTACTGCAAATCCATATAATTATTTTTACAAGCTTTTTATTAATATTGTCTTCGGTTTCCGGCATTATTACGAGTCACTCAAATATTAGCAAATTTACGAGATACTATAAAAATTCAACATTGCTATACGCTACCCGCGGCCCGTCGAAATTAACATTAAAATCGCAAACCATGATCTAGTTCTGATTTGGTTTCGCTGGCGTGCATAGTTTTGGAGTAAAATAGTTTAAAAAAAATCTTTGAAACCGGACTTCTCATCTCTCCCCCTACTACCCGTGCAAGGTTTCTGCATAGTTCTCAATGTCAAAAGCAATCAAAACTATCCAAGTAACAACTGTAGGTACTGAGAATCAGCTCTGAATCTTAACGGGCAAGGTGAACACAAAACTTGAAAGAGCACCCCTGCTTCTTGGAGTTTCATCAATTTCAAAATCTTAATTTTCGGTAACTGTCACACTTACAGTAAAATGAATATAACCTAGTTTATAGCAAATTTAATACATAGTTAATTTTTGCCAAAGATTTTACTGTCAAAAATGCGTAGTTAGAGCAGGAATTCAAAAAAGTTCAAAAATGACGTAGTTTTTCGCGTGTTACTCAGCTAGCACAACTTTTAGAAGGTGCAAATTTGGATTCACACAACCGTAACTGGTCTACAACAAACCAAAAAATCAGAACTACATCATGCTTTGCGATTTTAGCATTTTAACGAGTCGATTTCCACGGGCCTAACCTAACACTTACCTACTCGTATAATATTTGAGGAGTTCCCTTAACTCCTCGTGGATTCTCTCATCAGAGTTGGATATAGAAACCAACCCACGAATTCGAAAACAAAAATAAACGGTCAAGACACGTCTTCATAAAATTCGATGCTACAAAAGCCAATTGGGTCACGCAGTCAATTTTGCGACATTTTTAATTAAAATTCAAAAGCAAAAGCATTATTAGAAACGAATTAATTTCTTCGTAGATGGAAATTAAATGTCAAACGAAAAATTATATTTATTAAATTATTCGCAGCCCGTGTAAGTATATTGGCTTTCGAACGCCTGGAACGCACTGCTTATTCATCATCATCAGCCTATAATGTATACGTCCCACTGCTGGGCCTACTGTCATAGATGAGAATGTTTCTTAAGGTGCTTCGAGTCGGTCGGTTCTCTATACAAACACAAAGAGGGTCACCATTTGTCTCCACGACGTCGATCGTGGTTGAAATGTGTTTAATTCTTGCTTGATTGATACACTTTGTTTGTGCGAAATGACATTTTATTCTGAACAATACCTAATCCTATCGATAAGTAGAATAAATAAAATAGCGAGTGTCTATTTTTCAAATTTTTAGCTGGTTCGATTTCCGGGTGAGACAAGCGAATTTTAGAAAAAAATGAATGCAGTTTTGTTTCTTTTTAGAAATAAAAGAATGTTTCCTTTAAGTAAAATGGGCTTACTAAAGGATTTTAGGTAGTTTTTCTCCAGGGCCCATCGATTTTTTCCACACTGTATAATAATTTAACCTGCTCACAAAATTTCACGGGAATCGGTTGAGAAATGCGACCTGTAGTGGAGAACAGCCGGATATCCGCCGGACAGATTATGTATAAGAAATAATTTTTGCCCAAGCACAAGCGGAGATACTACGTACGCTCAGTCAATAAAGAAGTTAATTTCCAGGTTCAATTCCCGGCAAAGGCAGATGAATTTTCAAAAATCCATGAAAGCAGTATTTATTGTTTCCAAAATTATAATCAATTTTCCTTATAGTTCGTGTGGTGTTCATTTTTTCCAACTTGTATATGTCGCCGCCAACTAGCTTAATTAGCCAATTAGTTAACTGCCTAGCCTTTTCATTTAAATTTTAGGTTAGGTTTGTTAGTTAGCTTGTGTCCCTCAGAGCAGAAATAGAAGCCCCGCATAGCGGGGCTTCGTCGACTTGCTGGTGGGTCATAATATAGTGAAAATGCTAGGCATTTAACCAAATGGCTGATTAAACCAGTTGGCTGTGACATATACATTATGATAGTACCTAAATGACACAGTGAATAAATGCATTAATAAATCAATATAATCCAAGCGAAGCAACAAAAACTAGCTTCGGTTACATAAATCTCTCCCGCCTAGCATTGTATCGGAACAAGTCTAGTAATTAGTGGGCGAACGCAGACACAATGACGCTGCAATTTGTTTGGTAGCATTGACACCTGTTGCAACTCATAGAAAGTGGAGTATTAATTTAAATATAATTGAACAAAGCGCGGGCGCAGTGGGCGTGCCAGAGAAAGCCTCACATCGATCATATATCTACCAGTTACAAAAACTCGTATAAGCCATGAAAAAGTATATGAAGTTTACGTACTTTTAGCTTCGGATTGCAGGATGGCGCAAGAAACGAAGATGTGCACGTGTTGATGTAACTGCATTTACATTGGTTATGCGCCGGAGTGGTCATTTGGTCAATGCCGGTTGGATGAGGTAAACAATGAGTGGCGTTTCAAGGAGTGGCCATTGGTTAATGAGGCTTGCTTTTCAGGCTTTTCACAAAAAAATGAACGGGGAAAATTACCGATACCTATACTAAGTCATTAAGATGAAGAAATATAATCTTGTAGAAGATACAGTCAACACAGATGGACACATGTTGATTTATATAATGTCTTCTACCATTGACACCGACTAATGAAAGTAGTGATAGAATTAGTGCACTAATGAAGAAAACTTTTAATAATAAATTTACAGCGATGATGATTTATCAAGGTAAAACTTACACTGAATCATGCTGTACGTAATGTATCTTGTTGTTATTTGTGTCTGTCATCGGCACTAAGAGTTTGTTTCCTGGTGACTAATTGTTTAATTACCTTGTAGTTGATCACGGGTCATTCTTGAAAATACCATTCCCATGTACTTACATATTGGCGAATATTCAGTTCAGATGATCCCACCTCCTTAGGATGGCATTTTTTGTTAATATATTGTAGTTCCAGTCAATATTCAACACAGAATAGCCGGTGCGTGGCTAGAATGGCAAGAAGTAACTGGTGTTATACGTACATGTGACAAAAGGATGCCGGTCAAACTCAAGGGTTTAGTACCTATATAAGAGCATCATAAGACCAGCTCTTATGTATGGAAGCGAGAAGTGGGCTTTAACTAAAACGCATGAGCGTACCATCCAAGTTGCCAAAATGAAGATGCTGAGGTGGATGTGCGGCGTTACCAGGCTAGATAAAATCCATAACGAGTACGTGCGAGGAAGCCTGGGCGTCCGTGACATTGCCGATAAGATACAAGAGAGTAGGATGCGATGGTACGGCCATGTAAGGAGAAGACCACCCGACTACGTAGGAAACTTGGCACTACAACTCCATTCCCGGTCAAAGATCCGGAGGCAGACCCAAAAAAAAGGTGGAAAGATGTAGTGTTAAAGGACATAATTGAGTGACAGGTATCCGAAGACGATGTCGGAGACAAAGCGAAGTGAAGGAGACAAGTTGGGAAAGCTGACCCAACCACCATGTGGGGTAATAGGTTGGAAGAGAGAGATGTAGTTCCAGTCAAGCTCTATAAATTAACCAAAAATGCCATTCTAATGAAGCGGAATCTTCTGAATATTTGTCAGGGGCCAGGGGAATGATGTTTTTTAAGAGTCATCCTCACAGGTGCTTCTGCAAACAGTGGAACCACTGAGAAGAGTGTTCGCAGTCACAGACTGTTCGTGCTACGATTGTCCCGGGAATGTGGAGGTTCCATTAAACACAACCGCAAATGCCACAGCCAATTTGGACTCGCGGTTTGCTGATGTGGGCTATTACGGTAATAGAATGAATTCTTGGGAAATTATTTTGTCTGCTCTATATGAGGTCTAGGAATTTGTTGTGGCTCGTTTTTCAGCATAAACGGTTTGAAATACGTAGCGCTATTTGATGACGTTGATTTTATCTGTTCTTTTTATAATGCGTCACGTTTGACCAGTCTTCGGTTAATTTTGTGAAAGAATTAAGTAATGCTGGCTATTCACTTGATTCGTATGGTATGCGTATACTATTATGTAGATTCACCAAAATGTAGTCTTAGAAATGAATTTATGGAAATACAGGTCAAAGTGCTTAAGAATCTGCAATCTATAGTCACGCATACCGAAGCGATATATTATACAAATATAGCATTATTTTTACCACGTTGACGGACACAACGCCTACAGGCGTCGTCCTTGAGTAAAGTGATCCGATAGTACGCCTTCAACGCCTATAGGCGTTGTGTCCGTCAACGTGTTACTTCTCCTAAATATTTTCATATACCTACTTAATATTAGCATAATTACTGTGTGATGATTAAATTTTGAGCAGTTTATTTGGTTGTAACCTTTTTATACCTATGGAATCCATAAGAACAAGTAAATCTTATAATATGATTCGATTTAGAATAGAAAGGAGTAACTGAAGTTTGCATGCTAAATGTGAGGCAGCAGAATGTACCTATTATTCAGAGTCGGAACTCGGAACCAGTTTCATACCTATTGGTGATTATCGAACCACAAATTTAATGTTGAGTCATAATGGCATTGTGGTTCAAGTCTGAGGTAAAACAGTTAATGTGATCTTATTGCTCTTTGGTCTAAGGGATGTCAGTCTCCACAATATTATCGGGGTGCACAGTTATGTAACTGTATTCATATTGAATCAAGAGGCATAAGTTGCAGTGAGCGGACGCGTTCCTTACTTTTGTATAAATGTGATAAATAAATCTCGGATCATTTCATCTCACATAAGATAAGATTAAAAAATAAAGTAAGGGTAGATCTTTGACATATTCCTGGAACATACCTACATATTTCCATTTTATATACCTTTGGCATATTTCTATTATCCTGGTTATATTGCATTCATAATGTTTTCCTATCTGGGACAAAATCGCTATCTTTTTCGCGGGACGAATGATTGCCGAAACGCTTACCTTAAAGAATATTCCTAAATAATATCTCTTCTCCCCAGTTTTCAGCAGCGGCATTGTCCATCGCGTGACGCCGAGCTCATCGTCGTTGCAACTCGTGCATTCTGTAAACAACCAAAGGAAACACTTTAATTATACATTCTATTGGCTCAGGCCCGAAAATCCCGAAATGTTCGTTTCCTCAAAAGGCGTTATCCCAAAATCTATATTTTATTTAAGAACGGATACAAAAATAGTGTTACAAAACAAACAAACACAAATTTTATGCATTCCCATAACGTAATGCCTGTCTTATAATGTTTGTTTCCCATTAATAACTATTACTAACACCGGGATATTAACCATGTATTTTTGTTTCTACGAGTTCCCGATATTTCGGCACTGATTGTAAGCGCTATCCTCACAGAGTAACAAAAACTTAATAGTAGTTATTATGTGAAAGACGATGTTAGCTTAAAATCGTATTTTGTTTCCCATTATATTATTCACATAGACTTCAATGAACGTTTTAGTAAATATGCAATATGCATATCGAACCTGAGATCTCCTAACTTTATCATTCTGCGAACATAATTATGGTCACATTAGTCACCAAATAGATATTTCTGACAAGTAGTCATAGTCATAGCGTTTATTGCAAACCATATTTGTACAGATCTTAATAATAGTATAGTACATTCAGTCGGTATAGAGCATAGCAAACAGTTTTAAGATTAAGCAACATATCTAGTATGCAAGTACGAGAGCAGTAGGCAGTTTAACGATAAACAGGACCATGATAAGCGTGATAGAAATAATACAGCTAGGAGCTTAAAATACATTTGCGGCATTAAAAGCAAGTTATGCATCACGGCAAATTATAAGCTTTGAAGTGTGTAAACGTGCAAGGAGAAGGGAGGAAACAAGACATAAGACAACGAATTAAAAAATTCGTGCACATATTTTTAAACTAGCACTACTAACTACACCTTTGTGTAAGTATGACAAGAATGAATATTTTATAAACATTCGCTGTAACGTTACGGGTCGGTGCCCCAAAACCTGAACTAATTTGACAAAGAATCCCAGTGAAAATACATCATTACGAATCTACGGTTTCCGACTCTGACCAAAGCTTTTAAAGCGAATTCTTAAATTTACTTTACCGATGCAATTTCTGAATATCCGCGAGACAATAAAAACGAAAACGCCGCGGTTAACGAGGAGCCAAATTGTATCAAAATAAAGGTAAACATTTTAAGGCAGAACGTTCCGACGGCGTCTGAAAAGACAACCTGCCTTTGCCACTACTTGACCTGAGAACGCAAAGCTATACGGAAAATATAAAAAGCGACGACTACATTGAAAAGTTTGTAAGGACAAGACATAACTCGAGAACGAACATGGAACGCAATGCTCTGTCAACGCACGTATGTTAAACACCTCGGCTACAGTATTTATGTGAGAGTGTACATAAAAACTTAAAAGCCATTTTAAAGAAACTTATATTTTTGTGCTCCGTCGATAAGATCGCTTCAGGCATACAATAAAATACGATGTAACAGGCTACTTATGTTAACTTTGGGTTTCGTGCATTTATTATCGTTTCTTCAATGAGGATGCAGTGCATTTATGGTCCTTAGTTCATAATAAACAACAGGAATTGGCATTTTTACAGTTACACAGGTACTTGAAGACAATATAAAAGACCTTATAATATCACTATGTGACTTTGTGGGCGAATTGAGTTGCAATTCAACTATCTGTGTAAATTATTTCTTTAATGATAAATGTTGATTTTTTATCATTTCTTTTTAAACGCAACTGGATCGTTAATGTTATTTTAAGCGGAACTACTACTTAAATACAGATGCAATGACATAATTAGTTTCTCGTAACTCATAATGCTAAAACCTATTTGCAACTGAGGCTTATGATGCTACGCTTTGTCGCGTGATAAATAAATGATAAAGCATCCGTCACTCTCACACTCATATTGTTAGAACGGGACGGATGCTTTATCATTTATTTATCGCGTGACAAAGCGTAGCACCATAAGATTCATAAGCTTATAGTATATAATTGTAAATGGCGTGTTTTTTTAAGCTATGTAGTTATCACTGTCGTTTTTTTACGATACCTACTACCTATTATTAGTAGGTAGGTACTGCGCGTAAAAGATGTTTTAGCTTTGAACAAACGGTCAGATGTCTTAGTGGGTGTAGGTATAATATAAATAAGCTTATTTATCAGGAAATGTGTATTTAAGTACTATTGACCAAGCATAAGAGACTTAAAGAATGTACCTATCAATTAATAATAAATATATTTTGGGTGTAGACAATGCAGTATGTTGCGCTGTATCGCATGTTTAGGAACACTTTATTGTTTACGCAAAAGAGGCCATCCTTCTACCTTATTGGTCACATCACAAATCACACTATACAAGTTATTATATTGCGTCACAAACGCCCAATTGTAGCAGATGACTGCCCGCGCGAACTAAACCATATTTGGCTCATTTGGAATGTTAGAAAGTCGTAGATTGCTTGTAAGTGGGTAGCGTAATTGTAATTGTGTTATCAAAACATTGTGCTTCTGCTGCTCATTTCGTCTATTTTGACGCATTCGTGTTGTGTAACGATGCTTCAATTTAGTGGCATCGTACACGCGATCACAATAAGAATACTGTAGGTTGACAATGAGGTTGTTTCCGTGTTCTTAAAGTATCCGCGAAATGGGTGGCGTGATTTTTTTGTCCGTTGTACGATAATGTATTTTTTTTTCTACAGTTTCGGTAAAGTGCAGCATCTATGACTGGAAGTCATTGTTGACATACAGGCACAGATGGCGGGACACCGTCAGAGAGAAGTTGATTCCACGGGGACATCATGACCCTCAGCAATGAGGAACACGAAGCGAGGAGGGCGGAGGCATTGTTGACATGCATGGACATATAATACGAGTGGACCTAGGCCACAGAGAAACCATAGATAGCATTTCTATTTACAATGACGAAGTTCTTTAAACAACGGCAGCAAACTAAATATAGAGACATAACCCACCGAATTTACAAATTGAAATGGCAGTGTTCGGGCCATATTTTATTTGCGGTCTTTGTCAAAGTCAATGACATTTTGTGTGAATTATTAACACCTTTCCAGCTTGTCATTGCGTTAAAAGTTTTATCAATACGATAACCTCAGTCGCTCGTATAATTGGAGACTGGGACTGACTGCGTGACCTTTGCGAGTAGATCCACTTTCTTATACATTTCCGGGTTATGTAGTTAAAACTTTTTAATCTCTGTACGTTTTTATTTTAACGCATTGTTTTAACGTATTTTATAGTTCCACTGTCACTGACAACTGATTATTTTGCCAGTTCCTCATCCTCGCATCGTGTTCCTAATTAGCTACTGAGGATCGTAAAGATTCCATGGAATTAGCTTCTCTCTGATGATGTCCCGTCATTTGTGGCCGTTACGATAAGCCATTTAAGCTGTTACTACTGTTTAAAAACCTATAGTTGGCCAATGCTCGTGAAATCGCCTTATACAGCCATCGCCTTTGATAGCAAGTGCGTTGTTACGCGTGTTCAGAAAGTATGTCCCGAATAGGTAAAAACGTTGATGTGTCCAATTTGAACTTGCCCCACCCGGGTCCGATCCCGAGCACGAGTTTAAATATTACAGCAGCACTAATTAATTCTGTCAACTCCCATACCTGTGGACGACAAGCACTCTTAATCCTCTTCGAATTGTCACAAGACGATTGTTCCACCTCTCCCGTCGCGAACATCCAATACACAGGGTTGCCAAAAATGCAGTTTTTTTATTTACAATAGGATAGGATTTGACTTTAATATCACATGCTACGTTGATAGTGCCTGTTTACTGTTGACTTGGTTTGAAGCTAGTTATATTTTTCCAGGAAACGGTTTGCTGGAAGGGTTCTATACTTTAACTGCCCTAATAAAGAAAATAGAAGCAGAACGCTTTGTGCGAGTGCTTTGGTATATCAAAAACGTAAGAGTGGAACCAAAGTTCAAAATGGAAAATGGAAACGGCGGAATCAATTCATGCCATCCCAATTAACGCACATCCACCGAATAAATAAACACAGTCATTTTTCATAACCTAAGAAAAACTATTATGTACTTTTTGGTATTCATAAACCTAGACCACATATCAGATAGCTAAGATACATGACAGCCGGCTGAAATTAGCATAAGGCTGATTTTCCATCAGAGCGAAGCTAAGCCGCGTAGCTAAAAAGCACTGGTGAAAATTGCTTAGTTATTTTGCCCATTTTGGGTAAAAAAAACAGCTTTATTGATATCGTGGCATGCTAGTCCTAACCTCAACAAAAATCTGCTGCATCATTATTTTTCCAGGTCAGTAACGCGTTAAAGTACACAGCAAAACTGATAAGCATTTTAAACCTTACGCCTATTATAATAAGGGCTAGTAGGGCTTGAATTTGCATGTCGAAGTTAGGGCTGCATTCGACCGTGGCGGGTAAATCGTAAACTGGGTATTCGTGAACTGGAGCAATGTGATAACAAGCAGTTTTGTGTAGAAGCGAGTAATTGCCGGAAGGATCAGTTTCCTGGATATTTCTTAAGGATTTGTAACTATATTACTTATTACTGAAACGCCGATCTAGTTTTTATAGTACCTACATTACACAACTAGGGTGGTAATACAAAGAAAGGCCGAGGTCGCAGAAGTTTGCGGCCCGAGCTGCAAGCGAGGGACGTAAATATGCGATCGAGGGCTTTCTTTATTACCTCCCGTGTCGTGTACATCATTTTATGTCTGCACTTGGCCAGAAAGCGGCTTTTTCCGTACGCGCAGCGTGCAGAAAAAGCCACTTTATGGCCAGGTGTGACATAAACGCGTTGTATTTTTCTGCGGAAAGTGAACGGCAATTAATAAATTCGATAAATAGTTAAGGAAAAACTGGGTGTAGGTGGAGGTATGAAATGCTTTACCGAAGTGTCTTAAATAACGTAAGTATGACACCAAAAGAAAATTAAAAACCGGACAAGTGCGAGTCGGACTCGACCACGGAGGGTTCCGTACAAATTTGTAGGTACTTATAATAAAGTACCCTATAAATTTTGATTCCCTCAGTAAAGTAATTTTTTTTGATGATAATTTATTTAATTTAATTAAAAATGACGATATTACTTGCCAAATTTCATAGTTCTAGGTCAACGTAAAGTACCCTTTCAATTTTGATTTCCTTGAGAGTGTCGAAATTTACGTTTTTTGCGGCATAAATGGCCGTATCTTTTTTTTCACGTTAACTTAGAAGCTTGATTTACAGCTTCCAGGGACCATAGACCTGTATGGTTTTAATTCAACTCGATACCTCCACACGTTCCCGAGATGAAGGGTCTTGATCTTGACAGACGGACAGACACACAGACAGTCAGATGGACAACAAAATGATTCTATAAGGGTCCCGTTAGGTAAGGAACCTTAAAAAATAAGTCTCATTATTTTCTTTGAAGATCATTATTATCATTTTTTTTATCATTACTATACACGTATATATCGCCTTTGAGACTGGTAGTTTGTATATAAGTTTCTTCATAGCCAAACATTTCGTCTAACCAACAGCTTCAAGGAAAAAGTCGCTTGCATAATTTTTAGACTTAGTCAAATGTTAAATTTATTTAGTTTCGGCATCAGCACGGGCCGTAAAAGTAAGTATTATTTGAGGAGTGTCTTTTCAAAATAACTTTTTTCTCTATGAAAACCATACAAAAATAACCCCTTTTCAAAAGACACTCCTCATTTATCATTATTATCCTGTCAAATATGTTTGTTACCAGTACCGTATTCGGTGAAACCTGCCTAGCTAATATATTTTTAACCACAGGTTACATTACAGACAGAACGTGTTTGCTTGGTTTATTGTTACCAATACTAATGCGTATTTAATTGCGTTTGAATATAAAAATAAACTCAATTACGTGAGATTGTGGTCACTGGTCAGTCTGTCTAATCTTTACACTAAAATTAGGTGGCCAGGAATACGAAAAATTGAATAGTCATTGGTATCGATGAAATTTTAATGACTTAAGTTTACTCTACACTACTTACTCTACACTAATATTTTGAAATAAAATGAAATATAAGTAAGTATATAGGTATATTGATATATTTTGTCAAGCTATGAAATGAAACACATTCCAACAGAATTTGATATTATTAAAGTCGACGTACAAAGATTAAGTGATGACGAATAGTACGAAACGTAGTGTTGAGGTAGATGGGTAGACTATACACTATGTTGGCCAGTATATTCACTCTTTCACCAACAGGCAGGACAAGGAAGTCGATCATCGCAACGAAAACGCCTGGAACAGCTATTGGTCCATGAAGGAGCTAATGAAGGGAACCTTGCACTATCACTGAAGCGGAAACTCGTCGATATGTGTATTCTGCTTGTCCAAACTGCAGATTTGCCAAAGGGCCATGGAGTGTACCATTCTAGGTATTAAAAGGACGGATCAAGTCCGACACACTGCTGCCCGTTGCTGACGTTGGAGAATAAACCGCCAGGCTAAAGTGGGACTGGGCATTTCTCCAGAAATATGTCTGCGACTCATTCATCTGTTTCTATACATTTAGTATGAAAAAGGGCCAGATGAATGAGGTGACCGCAGACATATTTCTGGAGAAATGCCCGACTGGACCGGTCACGTCTACCGCACGCACTCGGAAAGGTGGGCTTGTGTAGCCACCAACTAGGTGCTGGAAGATAGACAGCGCAGCCGAGAAAGACCCAGACGGAGATGACGGGACCACCTAGACGCTTGTCTTAATAACTGTCCAGAAGAGGCAATCGATAGGGAGACGTGGAAATCTAGGAAAGGGCTTTTGCCCAGCAGTGGGACACTAATATCTAGGTTAATAAAAAAAAGTCGACTCGAAAGACATGAATAATGAATATCTTCTCCATTTTGGCGAATAACGTGTACCTAGGCAGACATTTAAAAATTAAAGCGAGGGCCCATATATGCCTCATCTCGAATTACCATCATATTGTCCGTCACATTCACAGCTTAACTCACTTAATCACATCTATGCGGTGAGGAAACTAGGGTTTACTTTGCTCAAAGGTTAACCCAATGCAACTCATCATTCAATGGTTACAAAACTTTTGTGACCAATTTTAATAGCTTGTTTGACGATGTTACGCGTGATGTAATGTATTGTATGTAAAGTTAACCAACTTTCGTTAACTGAGGAAATAGATAAATAGGTAGTCTTCTTTTTAAGCGATTTCAAAAGAGACGGCGGTTCTCAGTTCGTCTGATTTTTTTACGTACGGTCAACTGCAGAAAAAAGTAACCCCCATGTCATTTATAATGAGTGGGGGGTTAAGTGGGTAAATGTGTTCCTTTTTTCTGCAGGATCGTATGTACCCCGATTAAGAAGGATTGACCGATTTAGGAAATCAGTTTTTGTACCAAGTTGTTCCATTGTCATCAGATCAGGATCCACCGATGGGATCTTGAAGATATCACGAGAACTATTTAATTTTAATACCTATTGTAGACGAACATCGGCGAATTTTTATTGCAAATCTGTTCATTGGGTGCTTCTGAAGTAAAAAATTACGATAACTGCGTATTTTTAATTGTTTTATTAGCATTAACCCCATGAAAAAAGCCGTGTAAAAAATTTGCAACATAATGTATAAGTCTTTGTAGCTCTTAAATGCGTAGAAGGATTTGAATGTGGTTTTTGTGGTTTTTAGTTATGTTGAAGATGAGATCAGCCGCTTCAAATATGTATCAGGGCTTTGCAGATTTATAACTTACTTTGATGTTAAACTTGACTTAACTATAATCTGAGTTTTGTTAGTAGGTAGATAGTTTATGTCCGAAGTAAACCCCAAATCGAACACAGTTGCAGAAATTAACGTATCTCACGACTACCAGATTTGGAACACATTAGAAGAGCACTTCAGAACTTCGCTATCGTCTGTCTCTAATATAATTTGACCCCCGAACGAGTAATAACATTGCGTAATCAGGGGTCAAAATATGTCAATACGCTCGTCACTTCGACCTATTCTATGCTTCGACTTTGATAGTGCGCAGTATTGTGACCTCCGATTACGAATTGTGATTACTTATACTAATCCATGGGTGTAATTGAAGGGATGTTTACAACAACAACATAACTTACTAAGGTGGTTGACACCTACTGTTATTAAAAATGTTTCTCTATAAATATCAACCAGTCTAATCAGTTATGTTATCGGCCATTCTCACGAAGTATGACTGCGTCTGCTTGCCGCGTCTCCTTACATTTAGTATGAAAACAGCGTCGCGGTAATTACGCGCAGACATACTTCGTGAGAATGGCCGTTATTTTTGTAAACATCCCTCACAATGCGCAAGCGTGTAGCATAGCATCCCTGGCGAGCCGCCTGCGTGGCAGCCCGAACAACCTCGGACGGACCCTTCCACTGCTACTGGGATGCCTGTGCAACCTCACAAGGCTGGGCCGTCTATTGTGTATGTATTACTAACCTATTTTTTAAGTATAATTGTTACTAACAAATTATGGAAATATCTTTCTGAAATAAATGAACTGAGTTAAATTAGTGCAAGATGGCCGGAGATGTATGGAATCACCAATTGCGAAGCGTTGGTTGATTAATTCTGTAAATTGCCGTGAAGATACATCGCGATTTCAGCAATACGACAGTGGCATTCAAAATCCATGGGAATTCTTCGAACAACGGGTAATACGTAATAATATAATCGATCCTTGCATAACACGCGATTACTCATTGATGCCACTTATAATTCGTATTGTTTGGTTTTCGGAACTTCGGAACCGGTTTGAAGCGTTCTTTCCTATTTCAATTTTTGAATTAAGCTTAGCAGTTTCAAATGTAGGTATGAATGATATGGGGTGCTAGACAGGAAACCTCCCAGAGTGTCTGGATTCTTCTCATTCCTCTTGATCCGGTTGATCCGCAGGAAAGGGAAGCGTCTTGGCCGGTGCGCCCCGGGAGCAACGGCAAGTGATTTCTTAGGGGCCCCTAATTGATCACTTGCCGATGCTGCGAATGAGCCTGTCAGGGGGGGTTGGGGGGTCCCGCACCGGGTTTCCTCTGTTAGAGGACTCTCCAGGTGCGGCACGCGAGGGTGGAGCGTCGGGCACGGGCAGCATCCCTCCGACGTCTCCTTTTGGGGGGCACTGCGGGCAGGCACCAGACGGGTGACCTGTGCCGCTGCGTGGTGGCGGTGGACTAGTCCCCTGCGTCCCGAGAGCTCAGCCTTGCAGGCTGCCGCTACCTCCTGTGCTGGGGGCGGGACGCGGAGGACTGGCCCACCGCGGTCCGTAAGGACAGGTGGGAGTGTCTGCGGGGTAGGGGCGTTTGTCCTCCCGTGGACGGCTGCGGGGCAGGGGCGTTTGTCCTCCCGTGGACGGCTGCGGGGCAGGGGCGTTTGTCCTCCCGTGGTAGCGAGGGAGGGACCGGGACACCGTGTGTCTGGTGCCGGTCCCTGCTTCCCCGGGGGACGGCCATTTGGTCGGGGGGGAGCTGGTGAGGGAAGGCACACTGGCCATGCTACAGTGTGCCTTTTTCGGAGAGGGTCCGCCCTAGGGCGGAGGTGCTGGTGATGGCGTGGCGTTAGTAGATTCCCATTCCATCACCGTGAAGGCACAGGTCGGTAGCATCCCTGGGTTTTAGTGGGTAGGCCAATCCCTTCAGGAGCGGAGAGCCCCACATAACCAATACGTAACATCTGACTGTCACCCCCGATGGCCTTAGGTTACGTAGTGGTATGCAGTTTTATGCATTTCCCGGGGTCAAAAAAAAAAAAAAGGTATGAATGATATAACCCGGTCACTACCCCAAGCGCCAAAAGAAAAGAATAGACTCAGACTTGTAAAAGAGCCCTTGAATTTATTTCTCCGCGTTTGCAGAAATAAATTATTTTATTTTAATTTTTTTTTACTATTTGCTTCGATAGTACATTAACTAGGAAAAAAAATGTTTATAAGGTGAATGGGTATGGGTAAGGCTAAAAACTATGTATAGGTACTCACTTAGTGCAATTAAAAATCTCTATTTTTTAAGTCTCATGATCACGAATGCTATTTTTGGGTCCAAATTGCAATAAATGTGTTAAAAATTTTCCTTGGATACCTTTATACGAAACAATCCGGCATTTGTTCATTACCCTATTATTTTTTTGGAGCACACTAACGAGAAAATGCCGACATGACGAATGTATGAATCATTAACATATTGATATATTATTATTACATGGGAAGTGTATCTAGCCAGTGTATCTAGCCAGCCATCTGGCTAGATACACTGACGACAGATGGACACGGAAAACAACACTGTGGAAAGGGCCACACGGCTCTAGATGCAAAGGGCGGCCACGTTCTAGATGGGAAGACGAAATAACAAAGACTGCAGGCAAAAACAAAAAATAAAAACCGACTTCCAAAAACTTAAACTAAAAACCAAAAAATAATATGTTAATCACCCCAAAGAAATGGATAATCAACGATTCATATATACATATACAGATATTTATAGTTTTTAACCTGTTATTTTTGAAGTCGGTGCCAGCTAAGGAGCTCAGCATAGCCAGCTTTGCGTGGCAGTGGCAGGCACCGACTTCAAAAATAACAGGTTAAAAACTATAAATATCTGTATATGTATATATGAATCGTTGATTATCCATTTCTTTGGGGTGATTAACATATTATTTTTTGGTTTTTAGTTTAAGTTTTTGGAAGTCGGTTTTTATTTTTTGTTTTAAAAATTTACTTTATTTTTTAATTTTTAGTGGCGCTGGAAAAATATTGTTTTGAAAAATAGACTTAAGTCTATTTGGTTACAAGAAAATTTTTCCAAATCGGTCTAGCCGCTTTCAAGTAATCGGGGAACAAACCTACATAAAAATTGCTCTTTGTTTTGAAGTCGGTTAACACTAAAAACTTATTGCTAATAAGAAATGGACGAGAAACTAAGAAAAATACCAAAATCGCTATATGTGTACATATGATATTTGAAGAGTTCCCTCGATTTCTCCAAGATCCCATCATCAGATCCTGATTTGGCTGCAATGGGACCACCTCGGAGGTATACCCTTTAAAACAAAAAAAGAATTTTCCAAATAGGTTCAGCTGTCTTCAAGTAATCGGGGAAGAAACCTAGATTGAAATTTACCCTTTGTTTTGAAGTCGGTTAACACTAGAAACTCGTTGCTAATAAGAGATGGACGAGAAATTACGAAAAATACTGAAATCGCTATATGTGTGCCTATAATATTTGAAGAGTTCCCTCGATTTCTCCAAGATTCCATCATCAGATCCTGATTTGGTTACAATGGGACCACCTCGGAAGTCTACCCTTTCAAACAAAAAAAGAATTTTCCAAATCGGTCCAGCCGTCTTCAAGTAATCGGTGAACAAACACACAAAAAAAAAATAAAAAAAAAAATAAAAAAAAAAAACATACAGACGAATTGAGAACCGTCCTTCTTTTGGAAGTCGGTTAAAAACTGGCCAAATATCGCACAAGACAAAGAAAAGTGGAAATCTATGGAGGAGGCTTTTACCCGTAGGGGGTCCATACTCGAATAAAATAAATACGAACATACATATAGATCTGTAGAACTAAAAATAATGAAATCATTTAATTGTGACATGTAATTAATTAAGTAATAATATTGACAATATGATTGAAATTATCAAAATGTAGTAAGCGTGCTAAACTAAGTATTTTGTATGGAATGAATAAAGCTATTAATAATAAAAAAAAAATAATAAAACATGGGGAGTGTAATAAAATCTTATTTACGTACGTAAATCCTTAAAAAAATAATCATTTTACTTAATCCGTGCCTGAAGTGGTTTAGATTAAGCTCAATCGGGGTAGAGTCTGTGCGGAAAGAGAATAGGCATGGCGAAAATCTATCCCTAACCAGTATGGCCACAGAACAGAAATGACGGCACATACGGTAGAAAAACATTACAGCGCCCCCTAATTTAAATCCTATTCTCTTTCCGCACAGACTCTAATTGCGTCTATGTGGGTAAATGCATAATTTAAAGAGTAGTATATAATACTCAAAAAATGATGTCCGTCCTTTGTGTAACGAAACTTACCATACAATTTATGGTTAACTTTCGTTACACAAAGGAACAAGATTAAGAGGTTGTTTTACAAAGCCCTAACTACGGACATCATTTTTTGAGAATGACTCATACACTGTATTTTACAGGCAGGTACGGTAGGAATAACTTTAAAGAGTTCAGATTTTCTTTAATAGACGCATTTGCCCCCATAGACGCAATTACCCCGGTTGACCTTATATGTATAAGAGGTTCGGTAATACCCTTTCAACATGCTTGAAAAAAGAAATGTATAATGCTCCCTGAAACGACGAAACAACCTTCTGATTACGGTAGACATAGTACAAAAGATATATATTTTTCCCAAGAAGGACTGCGTCACGATTATCTTGCTAATTGTATATGTGTTCCAATATGCTTATGACGTAGTTAAGTTCCAACGGCGGTTATCAGTCATGGTAAGAACATGCCTTGTTTACTTATACCAAGAAGCTTTATCGGCTTTGTCGATGTAGACATCCGTTAAAATGATTAGCAGACGGACGCCAAAGGATTAACCGGGTCTAAATTTCCATTGTATCCAAGAAATGGCGATCAGATTCCTAGTTTAGGTGTATGATACGGACAAATGGCTACCTGAGTGACGAGTCATTCACTAGCAACAAGGCAATTCACGCGCTCGATTGACACACACGTCTATTCGAGTCTCCTGAGAAGTGACATTGATACTTTATTAGTACAAAAAACACAAGAGACCACCTAACGACGACCTTCCTCCGTCCTTTTTCTTGGTGAAACAAATTTTGAATGTATGTACCTAATGTATAGGACTGCCCTCCCTTATCCTGGTAAGCGTGGGTAAACTGGCATCTCTACGTACAAAATGTAATTTCAAAATGTCCTAAGTAGTAAAAATTTTCTACCCTCGACACGCACCTTTCTAAAGCGTATATTGCATTTTAAGCGATCCAATGCAACAATTTTTAACATAAGTTTGCTAATAGTAATAAAACAACTTAAACGGATTAAATCGCGTATATTACTACATTTTAAGTCCCGACGTTTTGACACAGGGAATTTACGATTTTCTCAGTCTACCCGCGACCACGAACGCTGAAAAGGGTTACGAAACGTCGGGACTCAAAATGTTGTAATATACGCGATTTAAACCGTTTAAGTTGTTTTATTACTATGAGTGATAATCGCGGAAACCGAAGAGAATATTATCAGTTTGCTATTTTTTTTTAAACAAAATCTTGTTTATTCACAGTAAAATACTAATTTTCAGTGAGAAGAGTATCTTGAAGGTGGAAACTTATTAAACTAGCCTTAGCCTTCGACTTTGATACTTAAATTTTAATGTTTATCCTTTTTTTTGAAGGATACTTTCCATTGCTTATCATATTGGTCTTTTGACAACTTTTCAGAGGTCAGTCACACGATTCGTCATCATTATCATCAAATTGTATTGAATCTTAACCCATTGCCATTGCACCTATAGGGGACACCGGGTTTTATGATGGTCTCACGGGTTGGTTGTCATAGAGACCATAAAAAAGTACTAAATGAAGGAATAATACGTGCAGCGATCGGTGTTGGTTGGGTGTTGTGCAAGAGTTAGTTATTGTTTGTATTCTAATAGTTGCGTTTAGTATTCTGATTCAGACAACCATGCCCGGTCTCCCCTAGTATAACCTCATTCTTCACAAAAGTGCAAGACAACTAAAGTCCCTCTATATGTTTTGTCCTTACTGTCTTGGAAACCGAAAGTGAGCCTGATGTATGGGCGTGTTAGATAAAGATTATGCCGAAAGGGTTAAATGCAGAATTCTCACCGTTGAGGTATGTTGGTTAAAGAAGAGGATTCATGTCAGATCAAATCGTTTATTCGTCTGATCCTTTTGGCTGCTTCGGTAATGACATTCTGGTGAGAAGAAGCGCCAGAAGAAACTCACCAGGTTCTCTTTTAAATCATCAGGCATTACAATATTTGTTACAATACTATGGTTATAATTAAGTTTCACAGTATGATTCATATCAGCACTAATAGCAAACAATTAAGATAGTTTAATTACGTAACTGGTAGAGAGTAATGTCTCTGGCAGTGATCGGAGCAGAATGACCCAGATTCGCCAGGGGCAGTCATTTTATAGCCCATCTACCTGACCCTTACACCCCTCAACCGACAACCCGCTGTCTGTCACTTTGAGTGGCAATTGGTTGTCATTTGAGACACTTATTTTTAATGTAATATAAAGCATTAGTAATTATTGATATTTCTCTACATCATATTCTTATAATAACACCTTATTATTGACTATAGTGCCTATTTATCCTTTGTCTATTTTTAGTATTTAAAAGGAGTCTTTGACCATTATACATCCACAGTCACACAAATTTAATAAGACCGGTAGTCAAATTAGTGGTATTACTATTATGTTCAAATTAGTCAAATAATATTCTAACAGGCGCATAGCGGGAGGGTGTGACAACTGGTATGTCCTTTCGCTTTAGTAATTATTTACGGCGAGTTTATCTTATTCAGGAAACGTAAGTAAATCAGCTTATAATTTGACATGGTTTAAGTTTAAGATTACAAGCACATATTTTGATAATCTTGGAATTTATTCGACGCGTCCTGTCTTGTTATAAATCAACGTAGTTCATATATAGACGGAAGTTTGTATCCCACCTGTACAGTGGTTAGTATTTAGGTATAAAAAATAAATAGGTAGAGTCATTGGGCACGACATCGACACCTCGGAACACCGGGGTCGCTAACAGAAGTCGTCGGTAACATCGAAGGTCAGCTAGCTTTTCAGGTAAAGTTGGATTGGCAAGAGTACTGCCTTCAGCCCGTCACGCAAAATAGACGCATTATCAGATGTCGAGATTCAGAAAACTAGCCCGCGTAAATCATAACCTATAAAGCTATACGTAGATGCAATGTGCATGCACAATTCACAGCAGTGTATATTCGTTAGAATTAGAGTTGCACTATTGATTGTTGATTGTGACTCTTACCACTGGGACTCCATCGATCACAGAGTCAAAATTATCTTATTATATCATATAATAAAAGTAACTCTAAACTCAAATCTATAATCGGTGTCTAGATTGAAAAAATTATCTCTATAGTATCTTGTCTTTGACAAGTGAAATGCGCCAAGTTTCGGACAAAGTTGCTAGAATCTACAAGTCCATAAGAGACATTCGGTGTCGTTGAGTCCATGCACACCACCACAAGCATGTGGGCATAATAGGGTGGTTACTGTGGCTAACCTAACCTAACCTAACACACATTCTGCAGTTTCCAATTTCCTCAACGAGCTATTGCAGTATTTACAGGAATAAGAATCGCCAATAAAGGAAAATAACTTATAAAAAGATTAATTACCTGACTTGCCTCCAAGCCCTATTGAAGACTGGTAGTTCACTGTTTTGGTGTCCGCTATCCAGCTCATCAGCAGCAGTATGACACACAAATACTGTATTTGGCACATTTTTAACACTTTATTTCACTAGTCTTAGTAAAGGTGCTGTGATAGTTAGACTTGCGCGTTAACTGACTTTAGCTTCGCATCGGTTGGCGGCAGAACTTGAATGACGGGTTGCGTCTGAGTTTCCTAATGAGGTGACGTGTAGATGACCCTTAATTATAAAGTAGTTTATTTATTTAGAATTGTTTGGATATGCGGATTTAGTAGTGGATGTTGCAGACTACCGTGTGGATCATATTTGTTGTTTAGTTCGTATCTAGTACAAGTTGTACTATTAAATAATGAAATCGAATGTAATTATAAGGATTACTAATATCTACAATAATTATACCTACTCAAGATGGTCAAAAATATAATTGCTCTGTTTACACAAATCGGTGAATAGTCAGAAGATCCTGCCTGATTAGAATGGCATTATTGTTTATTTTGTAGAACTTAGCAAGTTCTACAAAGTAATCAAAAAATACATTCTGGTGATGAGGAATCTTCTGTGTATTAGTGCCTAAAGGAATGGTGTCTTCCAAGAACTACCTGGGTACGGGTACGAATTACTAGAGAGGCGGCGTCCAGATCAGGCTCATGATGCTCTGGAGATCCCCAAAAGCAAGAACATTTAGTATGGGAACTTTGATAACTATTTATGCCATCATACTATAGCCGTACAGAAATCTTATTCGCATTGGGTCTGCCAACATCTACTATTGAAGTCAAAGGGCGACAGCAGCCTGGCAGTTGTAAAAACACCATTAATTCAAAGAAAACCTTTATTCTACAGTGCACAACAGATATTAATTTAGAGTCGTCCAAGAAGGCCCTAATTTCGAATTGCCATTTTGATAAATATGAATAACATGATGCTAATTGTACCTTTAAACACACTGCCATATAAATTAAGTTACAACAGAGTAATTTGTAACGTTATTTAACGATTAAGACTCGTTTAAATGGGCCTTATTTGTCTGAACCCATCATCAATATGCACTTATGTTGCTAAACAAATCTTCCCACTCGTATGCGCAACACGTAATTAGTGTCAATGATCAAAACAAAACGTAAACGATGATGAAATGATCATTTGTGATGGTTAAATGATCATCGAGTTAGACATAGCGCCGTATTGATCATGCAATTCAATCTGTTGATACTGTGTTTACTCCTACAGGTGCTGTAGGGTAATAAAATCAAGTTATAATTATGAATTAATTGCATGCTAAGTTAATGTGATTTTACATTTACTTGTAATAAAAACCCTTTGTTGCCAAGTCGGTACAAAATTGACTATAGCTTTAAAAACACTTCACTGCGTTATTATTGCCAATCGTTGCAATTTTTTTTTTCTGATTTTGATGAAATCGTACAGATTTGATCTATTTATGATAGTCATTTAGCATCTAAAGACATGACCTTTTGAAGTTAATTCATCTAAGATGTCGGATCGGATTAACATAATAAATTAAGTGTAAGTATGTTCATAAAGCATCGGGATTATAAAATGCGAGATGAAGCTATTGGCTTGTTCTATTCGTATCATGTGGATGTGTTATCAAACGCATAGGTTCATGATGCAACTGTAATCTATCAAACAAATTATATCAAAAAGTTATTGATATGGGAAATATTACATCACGAAAGAATTGATTGTTATAATTTACGAAAGTGAATACGATTGATGAATACAAGTATCACTCTTGCAAAATGCCAAAATACTTAAAGGTTTATCGCAAAGGTTAAACTTATCCAAGGAGGATAAATAGTTGGGAAATTAATTAGCCTTTCCTGAGCGTCGGCGAGGCGTCCGGCTCTATTTCGCAGGAAATTGCACTTCCGAGCACCGAGACGCTGAAATGCATACTGCATTGGTCAACCTACTCACCTACCACTCAATCTGCGAGCGCATGGTGAGCAAAGTTACGCTCATATGTTTAACGTAAACAGTGTTGCCAATTTAGCATTTTCAGTGCTAAATTAAGCATCATTTGGACCCGTTTAGCGTAATTTTTGTACATTTAGTAGTACTTCGGTAGTATAATTTTCAGCATTTTTTTGGAATTCGCAATTAGGTATATTAAAAATATATTTTCAAATATTGATTGATTTAATTTATGTAGGTTTATAATTTTGTTAAAACTTAAAATAATCGAACGTAACGACAAAATTCGTCGATTAATATTAAACAACAAACAGAAAAAAAAAATGTTCTTGTGATCTGAATTCAAGTTCTTTATGCCATTATGTGTGTTTTTTTAACATATCGTTTTCTTTAGGAATTCATTTTAGAGTTGTGTATGTAGTTATAAAATGAAATATTTTAGTTCAGTAGCCAGTAACACAGTGTACAGACAGTACACATTTGTAGCCTGTGTCTCTGTTTGTTTGTGGGTTTGTCTGCGGCATCATACCTAGCTCTCTCACGAGTCGCACTTCTATGTGGTGTCAAACTCGTGAGAGTCGAACCAAACATTGGGGGTTGACTTATTGCCCAACTTTTGGAGGATTCTTTGTTTCTATATGAAAATTCCGACATTGATCAGTACTATATCAGTCTGAATGGCCAATAAGACGTAGAAATTAATAAACTAATGTATATGACGTTCATCTTGTTTGAACATTAATGCTCTGGAACCTATTTCACGGATCGCAGACACATAATCCGATTAGCTAAAATTGAATGGATTAGTTCGGGTGCCGATACTGCAATGCACTCTGCTAATTGCTTGAAAGGACTGAACTAATTGCTTATGGTTGTGTCGATACTTATGTTACCTACTAGTGACCTACTTCAAGCTTAACACATTTCACAAGTATTAAGCTACATTTTACGTTTTTGGGTAAGATCTACTCTTGTCATTGTTGGTTATGCCCTCTTCGTAAGTTGTTGACGAATATATATATATAACTTCGAGAAATAGGTCAAATCCGAATCCAACTCGAAAACAGCGTTTGGGGAACAGCAGTTCATTGTGCGCCGCCCGAAATCCCGTCATATCTCAAGATCAAGCCTTTGAAAACTAAGTATATTGCCGGTGGTGACATACAGATCGCAATGTATTCTTTCACCGTGGGCCTCATGAACAGTCGTTCAACGTGCTATTGAGATTGGAAAGGGCTATGCTCGGAGTTTTTCTACATGGTTAAGGGCCTTATCACACTAGCTATTTGCGAGCGAGTTGCGAGCGTATTTTCATGCAAAACTTCGATGATAAGGCTCTAAATCAGAAATGAGAAAATACGTAGAAGAACCTTAGTTCTTCTACAAGATTCCGACATAGCGGCTAGAGTTAGCATGATGAAATGACAATTGACTGGACATATTTACAGCTTAAATAATTGATGGCCGATTCGAGGTAAAGTTTTTTTGAAGACCACAAACCAAAAGACGCAGCCTGGGTCGGCCCACCGGAAGTTGATAGAGGCAAAGTGCGTGTGACCGTTCTTTCTGGGTGTTTTTGGGGAAGACCTATGTTCAGCAGTGGATATCTCTTGCGTGATTTCCAAGAATAAGCTACGTTGTCGAATTTAGCTTGCAGATTGATTGACCACGATTTTTTAATTTTAGTCGTAAGCTGACCTAGGCTAAGTGTTAATAAGGTTACTTAGTCACGATTATGATTGTCTTAGCTTACCTATCATTAACGATATATCTCAAGGTCGCTTTAGACTCACGATGATTAAATCAATTAATTTTTGTATTAGTAATAATTATAGACGGCAAATTATTTAGAACGAATTAAAATAAAGATGAAGATTGTTAGATTTGGAACCCCAAAACAACCAGTTGAATCTAGAGAGCAAGCGGAAAAGTATTGAAAAATATAGTTTAATATTATTATGATAAATAAATAAATACGATATGCCAGCGATACGCCCTCCAACAGAGCATGGATCTTTAAAAAAAATTGAGAAGTGGTTTTTAATCTTTTATAATTCAGTATGCAGTCCATAGATAGCCTGAAAAGAATACTTCAGTTTACAAATTACATACAACTCGTATGCGCACCCTGAAACTGAAGCACCCTATTCCGATACGTATGTCTGTGGAGCCCGATACAAAATCCTATACATATTTTTAGACTTGACCATAAAAAGCTGTAGATTTGTAGCAAAGGAGTTGGCTAAACATTAGTACAATGCTGTTAGATTTGTGCATTATGTAGGTCATACAGATTTTGTAGTATATTATGAATTAAGTGTTTATGGTCTCTATCCTGTGGCCATCATGAAGTTTAAGGCCTCATTTTCTTGCTGGAACTTTATAGGCACGTCATCAACATCATCATCATTTCAACCTTGATATGTCCACTGCTGAACATAGGTCTCCCCGAAAGACTTCCACAACGAACGGTAGCACGCCTCCTGCCTCCATCGACTTCCATCTCCATAGACAGGTATTAGTTAATTAGGTTAGTACTCAACTACTACGAGACCTTTTGATAAAAACATATTGACACTTGGGCCGCTAACTATCATTGTATGGTCCACAGGAAAGACTTTTATTTGAATTACGTCTGATCCATGTAAATAGACATAGGCCCGGAATTTAAACTTTCATGTATTATGCAATATAAATATACTACTTTAATCATCATTAGTGACATCTACATTCATGCCTGTATCCTATTAGATGACAGGTACGTTTTTAAAACTCGTTCAAAACCGGTACCAGTGACATGACTAAAACTAGACTGATTTAAATTATAACGTGTTTTTTTCAGAAGACAAAGTTTAAAATAAGTTATCGTATATCACAGGATATCGCATAAATATATGGAGTGCGATAATTTTGATAAATTCGTTTTAAATATGTTTGAACTTACGTTTAAGTACAGTGTATTGCCAGTACTTAATGGTTTAGTTGAGGTAACCTACCACAGGGAAATTCATTGTCTATATAGGTATCGCTAAGAGCTTGATAAAACCTTTTAAATGAGGAGATAAGTCCATATAACCCAGTAAATAGCCGTAAGGCTACCTTCGATCCCACTAATACTATCGCAACCTATTAGTGTACGTACGTGTGTAGTGTAAGTCTTGTACTAGTGTACTTCCTACTAATATTATAAATCTGAAGGTTTGTGAAGATGTTTAGATGTGTGTTATTAAATATCGCGGTACTGATTTAATGGATTAAGATGACATTTGGCATACAAGTGGACCCATTCCTGGATTAACACATACCGCGGTTAAAACTAGTACCTAATAAGTGCAAAGTTCTTAGGGAAAAATACGAGTGTTCTAGAAAAAAGTTAAAGTCACGGGAATTTGCTAGTAACAAAATAAATATAAAAGACATCTGACAAGGCCCGCTCATTAAACTTTAATTAATACTTACGAAATATAAACGGACGTGTGCGAAAAATACTGAGTGAAAGTTTTTTATGCTTGCGATCTTGTGAAGTGTAATTGTCATTTTTGCACTGAATTTATGTAACAGTTTTATAAATGCAGAATTGTTTAAAGTATAATTATTTATATTAATAAAAATTTCAAATGAAGGTTAAATAATAAACCAATTAAAATCTGTTATCGTTTAGGCAAAGTTAAATATTTGGGCTGTAAACAATTCAGAAGTTAAATAAAATATAAAAAAAACTAACTTCGATCTGATTTAAGTATATGGAACCTGAAACTAGTTGTGCCTTTAGGTATCGTATGTATCTACACAGTCAACTCACAATCAGTCTTGTAATGCCAAGGTCATGAGAGAGTGGTTAAAATAAATCATGGTTATAAAACAATTATTTAATAAAACCACGAAAAATCGACCGCTAGACAAAACAAGTGAAAAGCGATGATGCCATAGGTTCTTCTTCAAATCTATCGGTCATCTTCATCTAACGTACTACTTAAATATTACATAAGTGATAGAAAAACCGTTCAAACCGCACGTTTTCCCGTCAAATACACTGTGTCAACCTCATTAGGCACTCGAAATCGCGCGGGAAACAGAAAGCAAAAAAGTTAGAAATCTTTGGCAAAAAAATCGCGCGGACGGAACGCGCGTGCGCGAGCGCGTTGAAGTTTCTACTAAGCGTTCGACAATGTTGAGATTGAAACGAGAAGCTTTATGCAACCTTCGTTGAAAGCAGCATTCCTGCGGTCAAGCGCGCAAGCAAACGCATCTGCCACGCAGTGACCTTTGCAAGGATTTCAAATGTGAGCGTAGATGAGTGGAATCTAATCGGATAGTGTAGTGTCGCAAAAAGTGCCCCTTGTTTTCGAATTGCCACGTGATTTCCAACTGTATTCAAAGCAGCATAGAATCGGTTTTTACGTGAGCTTGTAAGAATAGGCTCTAAAACCTATCGGATTATACAACACTTGTTACAATAGATTGTCATTAAGCAGACAGTTAGTTTGTTTACAAAAAGGTGTTGAGTTTAGGTTAATTCGTGTCTGACTTTTTAATGACGTTTTTCAGTTTACTTTTGATGCAATAATTTAGCATGAAAATCTGATTTTGTTATGGTAATTTGTTCTATTCGGAGCACCGCTTTTTTACTGTTTTAGACAATTGTTGTGCATTCAGTAAAATTTCAGCAAACAGACAATAAGCACAATTTGACCCCTGTGCATGCCGTATCATGTATTTTATTTTTGTAATGTCTCAAGTGAAAATCAATGTGATGAGTTTGACAAAGTCTGAAATTGACGTTAGAACGTCAATTTCCTATGTCATTTCAGTAGTATCGTTTCTAATACTGTATGCACCTAGAGCATGAAATACCAGTTTTATTTGTATGGATAATACCGGTTTTTCGGTATTGGCCCGAACTGGTATTGCATGCCCTATATGCACCTAAGGATTAAATAAGAGCATGGACAAAAATCACAAGCTATAGCCATAATGTATAGCTATAAAAAATACAAAAAAATCAATTTATTTCTGTAAGTAGGCCCTCAAGGGCTCTTTTACATGTCTTATATTCTTTTCTCTTCTTATAGCATTAATCGTCCGGTTCGGTTCACTATAACTTTAGATAGAATATAGGTTGCAATATTTAAGCTTCAAAATTCTGTGCAGTGTTTGAGTATTCACTCGAAACGGGTATGACAAATTGAAAAAAAAGGAAAAAAATGTCGTTTCTAGGTCGCCCACCCAGTGTTCTTGACCGCCGTACAGTCGACCGAATTACCTAAAACGTGCACATTTTAATAATTCATGAAGCATCTTCTATAATCACACAAATTCGTAATATGTATAAGGCTAGGTAGGCAGTTTAAAAATAAACCTAATTACCAGTTCGGGCTCCGATGAGATCTACGGCTATCGACCTATAAAGGGCAAGGTAGACCATAGACCTACACTTTTTTTTCACCTTTAAACGTTTTTCCGTATCTGGTTCTAGACTAAGGATGGCGAACAATGTGCCATGAATGTTAATTGTGGTGCGTTATTTAAAGAAGAATATGAAGATCCTCAAGTAAAATGAAGGATACAAAACCAGTCGCGGCGAGCATCAGCAGCAACTTCGCTTCTAACTAACTCGCCCGCAGCTCACTCGGAAATCGCAAGTCTGCCGTCCTAGTCTAAAAGGCGACTTTTTGCTATGGAAGTCCATAGTAAAAAGTCGCCTTTTAGACTAGGACGGCAGAAGTGTGATAAGGCTCTTAGAGATCTGAAGGAATATGCCGTAAATCTAAAATTATAAAATGTATTTTTAACAAGAATTCTAACGATGTCGATTGTAAATACGTAATAAATATTTGCAAAATTCATACAATAGGTGAGCGGCCAGTTTAATAAACACTTCATTAATTTTGCTGCAGAATTAATAGCAAAAACTTTAAAACCAATGATCAATCATCTTTTTATGTGGTTTATTGCACTTTCAACGACATTTCGAAATCATAAATTGTGTTTTTTGCCGTCAATCGGATGGGTAATTTTTGTTATGGACTCATCCTTGACTTTTATCGAGTTGGAAGGTAATAATTACGGAGGCATATGTAGGATTACACATATCTATTATTCTATCTATGGGTTAGTTTTGTAACTGTTGCGGACTTGAACTTAGTTTGGAATGCGTTGCGTTGAACTCTTTTAGGTTATTGTTTCTCGTTATTTGTTATAGCTTCATTTATTAGTGATTAAATTGGCAAAAATGGCTAGTTTGTGTAACATAACAATCGTTTATGTCTCGATGAAGTAGGTAATTCAACGTTTCTTTTTTAAATATTGGTATCTATTCTTCGGCATGGACGTTATATATGAGGGGTACATATCAAGTTATTAATTTGTTTAACCATTACGGTTTTAGTAGAGAGTATTGGAAAGAGAGGAGGAGTATTGGGAAATCGCTGCTGTAAATTTATTTTTTCTTAATAACCGGCATAAATGCTAAGATCATCAGCTAGTAGCCCAAGTATCCTATTGACCAAGTTACAATAACGACATATTTCACCATCAGGAAGTTCATCAATGTGGCTATAAATAAGATGAATATTAAATATGGATGATCAATCAATCAGTCACTCATCAGTCAGCTGCAATAAATAACTTTTGGTCAGGTTAAGAGTTTATTTTGACTTGTTTCTGAATGAATTTAAGGTATTTCACTAAATAATTTATAAGTAGGAAGATTGAATACTGCACTGTAATAATGGTATCATTAATGAGATAATGAATCATAAAATCTCTCTCCAGTATTGGTCTCCAGTTTTGGTGTTTTTATACAATATACATTATACTTAATTATTAATTCTTATTCTTTTATTAATGACCGGTCCAGAAAATGTGACTTTTTAATTTTTATGCAAAGATACCTCTTTGCTGTTTGAAAATAATAGTACATTACACAACTAGGGTGGTAAAACAAAGAAAGGCCGAGATCGCAGATGTTTGCGGCCCGAGCCGCAAGCGAGGGACGTAAATATGCGATCGAGGGCTTTCTTTATTAGCTCCCGTGTTGTGTACCTACATCATTTTATGTCTAAACTTGGCCAGAAATCGCACTTCATGGCCAGGTGTGGCATAAAGACAATTTTTAATTGCGTTTTCGGAGTGTTGCGTTTTAGTGACTTTATTGACAACTACTTATACCCCTTTTCATTTTAGATAAGAAAAATTGTGCGTTATCTTATCCAACATGCGATGTCAACGGAAAACCATCTTGTAACAGTAAAATATGAGTCGTGCTATCTTTAAAACATAATAAAGTACTGAAATCAGTGAACTAAACAATATTACCCTTTGATATCCTACGAAAACGAAAATACGTACCTAGGCAAAATTTCCGTTAAAATTCTTATCTTAAATTAAACGAGGTACAGGTAAGTGGTTCCTTTTGCCTGAGAGCGACTTGAATCGTTCTCAGGATATATTTTCTCCAGGTCAGAAATGTCTCATTTCTGACATCGTTTTAAAAAACCGGCCAAGTGCTAGTTGGATTCGCACACGAAGGATTCCGTACCGCAGTCAAGAAAATGACGCCAAAAACACGTTCCTTGTATGGGGAACCCGTTTTATTTTTGACTTTATTTTGTTTTCAGTATTTGTTTCTATTCTATTTCTATGAACATATCAAGCATCTAACTACTTATTTATTTATTTAAACTTTACTGCATAAAGGAAAACTTATCGTACAAAAGGCGAACTTAATACCATAAGGCATTCTCTACCAGTTAACCTTAGGGCAAAGCAGATAACTTGTCACTATTAAAATGACTACTTTGACTATTGCCATTATTAAAATTGGAAAAAACTGAAAATCACGTTTCTTGTCTGTCGACCCCCTTTTCTTTTTCATTTTATTTTGTTTTTATTATTTCTTGTTATAACGCCAATAGAAATACACATTATGTGAAAATTTAAGTTCCTACCTATTACGATAACGATAACGGTAACGGTTCTAACGATAGAGCCCTGTTACCGACGGACAGACAGACAGCAGAGGCTTAGTACAGTCGAGTTCATCATTATTTGAGCAAAGAACGGATCAAAAATATCTGATCTAGTTCTTATGCTTCTGACAATAGAGTCTTGTTCAGATATTTTTGGTCCAATCTTTGCTCAGATAATGATGAACTCGACTGTAATAGGGTTCCGTTGGCACCCTTTGGGTACGGAACCCTAAAAACAGGTTCTACTTATACGTCTTCATTTATGAGAGTAAAAAAGCAATAAGATCGATCCTGAGACCGCGCGGTGAGCACGGAGCGTGAACCGGCCTTGGCCAATTCATCTCAAATGTCAGACCGCATAGATGACCACTCTACACTCCTGTGTGACTAGCTTAATAAGTATTTGGAAGTTATGTTATTATACCGGGTGTGGCCTGTAATACGAGCAAAAAATTAAACCGTAGGTTCTACTCCTCAAACTAGACAACTTTTATTCAGCGACTTATAAAAATAACTTGTGGTTTGATTTTTAGCACACTTTAAAGTTTATCCGAACACGCAATGTATTGCGAAATTGATTACGTCTGTAGGGTGACAAAATTGACAAGCAATGTCAATTAGACGGATTTTGATGTACATTGAAAATACTAATTAATTTGTATGAAAAAGAGACAATCTAAGGACTACATATTTTTAAAAAGTGGTTGAACAAAAGTTTTATTATTTGAGGAATAGAATCTACGGTTTAATTTTTTGCTCGTATTACAGGCCACACCCGGTATAGGTACTTGTAGTCTGCGGTCTTTAGATGTGGTACTGCAAAGTCAATGAAATAAATACAGTGGGGACTAGAAGCAACAACTCTTTTCAAAATGGAGGTATTTGCGTATCCGATCCTCCGGTGACCGTAGGGCTGGCTCGTTCCTCGCTCAGCGGATAGGCATTGTCATCCAGCGAGGCAACGCAGCCAGCCTTAGGCGGATCTCACACTGCAGCGCGAATCGCGGCGACACGCGACTCAGCGATTTTCAACTTTGTATGTATAATAATCATCGATTTGTATAGAAAAATCGCGGGGCGGCGCACACTGGCGCGTAAATCGCGCCAACTCCCAGCGCCCACACCCCCCAGCTACTATGCGTAGCTACACGGAAAAAATCGCGGCGAGAATCGCTCGTTAAAGCGAGTCGCGCCTGCGATGTCGCCGGCGACTCGCGTCGTCACGTCGCGGCGACGGGCGATTTCAATGTGATCTTCGCCTTAGAGCCTTAAGTTATCACACTAGCGATTTGCGAGCGAGCTGCGGGCGAGTTAGAAGCGAAGTTCCATACAAATGTCGCTCTGATGACTGGTTTTGTGTGAAAATTCGCCCGCAGCTCGCCGATATAAAAATCGGATTGAAATCAATTGTTTTATTAATGCCGCGTTTGCATAACTATTCGCGACTAAGGCGAAGAACACACTGAAATCGCCAGTCGCCGCAACGGGTGAGTCGCGGCGTGACGCCGCGATTTTTTCCGTGTAGCTGCGCATAGTAGCTGCGATTCGCGGCGACACGCCCGCGAGTCGCTGCGAGTCGCCGCGATTTACGCGCCTACGCGCGAGTCGCGACTTCAGTGTGCGCCACCCCGCGATTTTTCTATACAAATCGATGATTCTACATACAAAGTTGAAAATCGCTGAGTCGCGTGTCGCCGCGATTCGCGCTGCAGTGTGAGATCCGCCTAAGTATGGGTAGGTTCACTAATGTTTAACCAAAAAATTATTGACAAATGGTCATTTAACAAACAACGTTTCACCAAATGATCATTTGGCAAACGAGACATTTGACAAAAGTATCATCTAACAAAAACTCACTTAGTAAATGATTAATTAGCAAACACTACACTTGGTAAATGTATTAAATAATAAAATGTCAATTGACCTTTTTTCATTTCACCAAATAATATGTTTCGCAAATTAAGCATTTGTCCAAATGTCATTTAACAAAATGTTATTTCATAAAAAGTACTTCTTTTTTCAAACATTGTGATTTAGTCTGTTGGGTAATTTATTCCGCTACCCTCTTATCGCCACAAGTTACAAGATTATATAGAAGGCAAGCAATCATGCATTATGACGCTCCTTTCGCTTCACTCGCTCCGCTATTGGTGGTCATAATACAAACCTAACTCAACCGACGACCTAGGTTATTTCCATGATTATTCTAAATGCATCAGTTCGTTTTTTTGGGGGACGCGTTCAAACCCTAACCTAACCTAACAACCTAATTTTTCTGCTAGCAGTTCGTTTTTGTTGGGGGACGCAGTTCAAACCCTAACCTAACCTAACCTAACAACCCACTCTTTTTTTCCAAATACTGTGTATTAATTTGACCTATACCATATCTATTATTAGATTTATTAATAAACGAAACACTTGTCAAATAATACATTGTACCAAACGTTTTTAGACCAAGAGTAGTTTTGTCTGATAACTCAGTTGCTAAATGTTCATTTTGTCAAATAATTATTTATAAAATGTAAATTTAACTGTTGATCATTTGGTCAAGTGAGTCATTTGTAAAATGACTAGTAGTAAAATGATCAATTGGTGAAACATTTTTTTGCAAAACGTTGTTTGTCAAGTGTAATTTTGCCAAATGACTTTTGGTCAAACGGCAGGACACCGTAGGAAACGTGCACAACGAAGGTGCGCAACTGGTGCCGCCAATCCGAATCTTGTACTCTATCATGCTGGGGCCACATTAACGGGAAACACTGTTAATATCGCGATGATGGACGTTAGTATGGCTTCGACTTGCCATTGACATTTATAAGTAGTATTTTTTTCAGGTCTGATAAGTTTCCTGTACTGTCCTCATAGTCTCTTTTGTCGATTTAGTGCTGCCACCTATTGTAGTTCCTGCACGTATCTGAAACTCGTATCTGATACTGACTTCAGGTAAAAACGCAGTGAGTGTATATGAAGTTTGTATGTAACTTTGACGTTTTACTCTACTTACAACGTTTTTAGATACGAGATTTTTCAGAGTAGTGACGATTTGTCGCGCGAAGATTCGTGCGTTGAGGTTGTGCTAGAGCTAAGGTGGAACAATTACATAACGAATTGTTCGTTTTTGTGCACATCATACAATTAGATATCAATAGTTGTTAATATTTATAACTATTTATGGACGATGTTAAAACAATACGTATTTGCTAAAATATGAAGTTTTATGTCTCTATTAAAATCAAAGTAGCCAAAAGTGTCTGTATGTATTTAGTATTGAATTATGTTTAAACTAGAGGCTTTATGCAAACCATGCCTTATTTTAGCGTGATGCGCCCAGTCATTGTCAATATCGTTGTCTTTATGAACTCGTATGTATTTTTTCTTTAGCGTAAACTAAAGTAGGAACATCTATTTAATTAAACTGACTTCAAAGTGCAAGAGCACTATTATGTTAGAACATTATATTCGCACGACTCTATCGTATTTCACGTACATTCTATAGTTTATGTACTGATGTCACCAGTATAAATAGGAGGTGACTCAAAAGTATAGAGTTGATATTGAATTCGGCCAGTTCATTGCCCGAATACCAAATAAAATGAGAACACACAAACTAAAAATAAATAATACCTATTCTTGATTTAATTATCTATTTAGTGATTTTTAAACGGATTGGAGCTATAATGAATTTTAAATAAAACAGAAGACACAGTTCGACTTGACGTTTAATTTGACAAGACAGTATAAAACAGTAACAGATAATAAAATATGTGCACCACAGATAAAGTAGATGTTTGCATTTAATTATTTCAACATCCTCCCTTTGAATGCAAACCCATTGCCTTGGCACATTCTTCAATCTTCTTCTGCGAAGTGGCTTTTGTTAGGATATCCGCGACCATACTGTCAGTCCCAATATAGTTGACATCAATTTCCTTTTGGGCAACTTTCTCTCGAAGAAAATGGTATCGGATGTCAATATGTTTGCTGCGGGCACAGTAAGAATCAGTACCTGCAAATTTAATGGCACTTTGATTATCACAGTAAATTACAGTCGCTGAAGTCCCAATGTGGTTATGCAATTCGGACTCCAAGTATCTGAGCCACATTGCCTCTTGTACAGCAGTGGCTAAAGACATAAGCTCGGCCTCCATAGTTGATAGAGCAACCGTCTTTTGACGTTTGGAACACCATGATATTGTTCCACCCTGAAACAGAAAAGTATAGCCAGAGCAGGATCTCCGGCTGTCAATATCTGAAGCCCAGTCGGAATCACAGAAACCATAGACTCTTCGTTCTTCTTCATTTTGATTAAATATCAGTTTCAAGTTCTTTGTTCCCTTTATATACCGCAGTACTCTTTTAATTGCCAGCCAGTGCTGCTCTTCAGGTTTGTTGTTGAAACTGCTCAGTTTATTTATTATAAAACATATATCAGGTCGCGTTCCCTGAGATAAATAAAGCAAACTTCCAATTGCTTCTTGATACGGTATATGTGTGAGTACATTTTTCTCTTCACCTGTACTGATTAATTTCATGTTTGGGTCACAAGGTGAATGAACTGGATTACACTCCGTCATGTTAAACCTCTCTAAAATTCGTTCAATGTATGCAGTTTGATCAATACTAATCTGACTTCTAGTAACATTTTGCTGAATTCTCCAACCAATAAAATGGTGTACTGGACCAAGTTCTTTCATATCAAATTTACTTCTCAAATGTTGCTTAATTTCTTCTCCTTTTATCTTGTTATTATAAAACAATAATAGATCATCAACGTAAATCAATACATATAAAATATTATCATTGTTGATACTGTAGTATATACATGGATCTACAGATGTACTTTTCAATCCCAGCTCCTTTAACACAGATGTAAGTTTCAAATTCCACTGACGGCTTGCCTGCTTTAAACCATAAATGGATTTATTCAGTTTGCAAACTTCTTCTCCATGCTCATAGGTAGGTGGCTGAGTCATATAAATTTCTGTATCTATATCACCTTGTAAGAAGGCTGTAACAGCGTCCAGGTGTTCGATAAATAAATTATATCTGACAGCCATAGCAAGCAAATATCTGATGGATGTGTGTCGTGCAACCGGAGAATATACTTGGTTATATTCAATTCCTTTCTTTTGAATGAATCCTTTTATGACTAACCTTGCCTTGTACCTCACAGGTCTTCCATTGGCATCGGTTTTTATTTTATATACCCACTTGCAAGGGATAGCTCTCTTATTTTCAGGTAGCATCACTAGCGTCCATGTGTTATTTTGCAGGAGAGACTCATATTCACTATTCATGGCATTTTTCCACTCTTTTGCGTTCGGGCCTGAAAGAGCTTCTTCCACAGTCTCCGGCTCCTTTATCATTAAAGCTTGATTTGATGTACTCTGACTTTCTTGATGACAAAGATATGTAGTGGGTTTACTTAAATTATTTCTTGGCCTCAATGCTATATTACGTAATGGTATGTCGGTGAGAGTTTCATCTGGCTCATACTCATCGTCATTTGAGTAATACTGCTCATAACAGTCATCAGACAATGGTTCCTTCTTTTCAATCTCATTTTCTGTTATGTTCTGAGAACCTGGTGTCTCTGCTCCAGATGCGGACTCATCACAGTCTTCGGCATCAGGTGAATCAGCTGATTGCTGCTGCTGCAATTCAGATAATGGCATTATGACACTATTATTTTTTACGGTGTGTTCGAGGAAAACAACATCTCTACTTTTACATATTTGCTTTTTATTTACATCATACAATCTGTACCCCTTTGTATCTTCACAGTAACCAACGAATATCATTTTTGTTGCTTTAGGGTCCCATTTCCTCCTTTTTTCCTTGGGTACGTGAACCATAACTTGACAGCCGAATATTCTCATATTATCAATATTAGGTTTCTTACCAGACCATATTTCAAACGGTGTCTTGAAATCTAGAGCCCTTGTGGGTGAGCGATTCAATATGTAGGCTGATGCGGATATCGCTTCCCCCCAGAAGGATTTTTCTAGCCTGGAATTCAGAAGTAAACATTTAGCTTTTTCAACAAGAGTACGATTCATTCTCTCCGCCAAACCGTTTTGTTCTGGAGTGTATGGATTCGTTGTTTGATGTTGTATACCAGATTTCCTCAAGCATATTTGAAATTCATTGTTAACAAATTCCTTGCCATTATCTGTGCGCAGTATTTTAATATTCTTGTTAGTCTCATTTTCTACTAAGCTTTTAAATTCCTTAAACTTCTCTAATGCCTCGCTTTTATGTTTTAAAAAATAGACATACACTTTTCTACTAAAGTCATCTATAAAAGATATGTAATATTTAGCACCTCCAATCGAGCTAATCTCCATCGGGCCACATAGATCGGAGTGGACTAATTGGAGAATTTCTGTAGCCCTGGTGCCAGTATTTTTAAAGGGTAATCTACTCATCTTGCCTTCTAAACAGGTTGTACAAATCTGGTTACCTTTTCTAGATAATTTCACTCCCTCAGTATTGTCAGTTATTTTCTGTAAGTCAGTGAAGTTTAGATGGGCCATTCGCTGATGCCAAATGTTTATGTCATGCTCATCGACTGTTGACAGCAATGCCGGTGCTTCAGTAACATTTTTTAATAGGTACATGTTATTGCAATGTGATGCTGTCAAAATTAATTTTTTATTCTGGAATATTCTGCAACCATCTTTCTCAAATTTCACTTCACAGCCATTATTTGTCATCTGACTTACAGAAAGTAAATTAGTTGTCAAAGAAGGTACATATAGGACATTTCTAACCTGTATAGTACGGAGTATGCCATCGGAGTCTGTTATTTGCAAGTCCACATTACCACACCCTTTTACTGCCACTGTTTTATTATCTGCTACTTTTATTGAGTTAACGGTAGAAGGAGAGACATTGTACATCAATCCTCTATCTCTGCACATATGTAAAGACGCCCCACTGTCAATATACCAGCATCTTTCATCCAGTGTCGCAGTGCATGCTGAAAAAGCGGCAAAATAAACATTATTCTTATTGTTAGAATTATTCTTTTTGTTCTGAAAATAGCAGTTTTTGCTGAAGTGACCGTATTTATTACAATTAAAACAACGTGGACCCTTCGATTGAGGTTTATCTTGTAATTCCTTATGAGACTTTGACATACTTCTAAATTTATTCGGCTTCACATAATAAGCCGTAGAATCGGATACCTTGACCTCTTGTAAAAGTTTAGTCTTTACATAGTCAGCAGTAATTGACACACCGGAGCTCTCCATAGCCATTATCATCGGTTTGTATACCTCTGGGAGGCCGGCGAGCAGCAGAGTTCCGAGCCACTCCTCTCCCACTACAAAATTGATATTCCGTAGCTTATGAGCTGTTGTCATAACCTTGTTTACATAGTCTTCAATACCAGAACTGTTGTCTAAAGATGTAGTGATCAAATCACGTAACAAACCCACTTTCCTACTAAGTCCAGAGTCATCAAACGCGCTTTCTAGCTTTGACCATACCTGTTTCGCTGTGGTTGCCTCCTGAACATGGACGTAGTTGATGGGATCAATCAACAGTATTAATTTCGACCTCGCCTTGGTATCCTTTCTTGTGTCATGTACATAGTCCGCGCCCGGTTCAATTGTGTCCCAAAGATCTTCGTGTTCCAAGTAATTTTTTACAGCAAATTTCCATGTTTGGTAGTTTTCCCTGCCTACCAATCTTTCAATCGTCCCCATGGATAATTGAGACGACATTCTTGACGATAATTAATGACTTTGCTGAAAAAAGAAATCCTAAAATGGCCACGCGAGATGACAACTTTTTAGGTTACGTTACTGGAATCTAATTGAATCGCGGTACTTTCACGGTATAACTCCAATCTAATTATTTTGGAAGCGAGTAGGGCCAATAACCTCTTGATTTAATTATCTATTTAGTGATTTTTAAACGGATTGGAGCTATAATGAATTTTAAATAAAACAGAAGACACAGTTCGACTTGACGTTTAATTTGACAAGACAGTATAAAACAGTAACAGATAATAAAATATGTGCACCACAGATAAAGTAGATGTTTGCATTTAATTATTTCAACACCTATTAGCAAATTCTCAAAAACTGTGCCATCAATTCGTTGAAAGAATCAATTATTTACGTTAATTAAGCTTAGGCATACCCTTTTCAGATTCAAAATATACGTTTTTGATGTTTTTTCGTCACTTCGTTACTTAGAGCAGTTGTTTGGGAAATAAGGATGCGAGCACAAGTTCTTGTCTAATCTTTTAAAATCTAGATACCGAGCTGCAATTATATATTCTCCGGCATTAAAATTGAATAATAATTTAATAACAACTAAACCCAATGCTAGATTTAAAGTAAAGCGACGAAAATTACTGTTTTAGTACAGTGCAACATTAAAGTTTTGTAGTGGATAACACTTATTTTGGTAACTCGTATATTATCAAATTACTGAATTATAAACTCTCCCAAGAATTATAAATATTATTGGGAGAGATTATAATTCGGTATATTCAGCAAGGTTTGAATAGTGTCTATATTGCCAAATTAAGTATTAATGTTATCCAAATTTGTTTTGGTACAGCCAAGGATCTTAGAATAAATAGCCGGACGGAGCCACGCCAACAGAGAACTGAAGTCATTTTTAATAAGCCGGCTGCTTGTACTTACGATCCACACGCACACATCAACTAGTTTTTTCCTCTTGCGAGCAGCACGCACCGCACACATAGGCAGCCGGCTTATTAGACATCCTTCAGTTATTTGTTAGCGAGTGTCATTTATTTTAAGGTGCATGGGTACAGCTATGAGCAGAATGCATTTATAAGCAGTAGTAACGTGTCCCGCTTACGACTTGCATCCGACTCTGCTTCGAATGGAGGGCCGAGGTACTTTTTACTCCTACCTGAAACAAGAAAACAAATATTTCATGAATATAGGTATGTAATAACAGCTTGGTTAATACGTGTTTCAAATAGAGACAATCTTAAGTTTTATTCGATGGATGATTCACATAAATGAGTAGTCTTTTTCGAATAAGATAAAAAGTCAAAAGCAGCTAATACTATGGAGCAGTACCTATCGTAACAAGTTTGCTACATTTGAGTTTCAAATTCCAATGAAATCAATGACAATAAAAATTCCTCAATCAAAGAATAAAAGTTCTGTATACGTCCACTCCACTTATAAAGCTTGGAATCTTAATCAAAGATCAATCGGATTCTTCATTTCCATGGTGAATGTTAATAGATATGTATTATGTACAGGCATCGGATATTCCTGCGCCTATTTACCTAAAGTTGGCGAATTCCCGGAAAAAACTAAGCAAGTATGGAGTCGGCTTCTTAAAAATATATTTTTAAGTAATATAAGTTCCGGGATTCCGGGATTGCATAAAACGTTACGAGAATGTAATATATCGCAAAAATGTTTAGGTTTTACTTTTTTAGGTTAGTTTTGTAAGTACTCAAGTTGATGCATGCGCTTGCCACATAAAGTAGCTGTAGCAGTATCAATAAAATCAGTAATTTATTCGGTTTACTAAATACATTTAACTCTAAAGACAAGTTTGAGATATTTGTAAATAATTTCCGAAATCCCGGTAAATTTACTAACAAAAGTAAAAAATAAACTGAGTCCGCCTCCATACCATTCAAATACCTACGCCGACGCCGAAGTTTAGGTAAATAGGCGCAGGAATATCCGATGCCTGATTATGTACCTGTGACATAATGACATCTATATAGTCTCATCAAATTAATGATAGGTTATTGGCCATTATCACAGCGGGAAAGGTTAGATCAGATAACTTGTTTCTTAAATAAATGGGCTGTTAAAATAAAATGTGGCCATCGGATACCTTGTCTTTTCTGTTATTTTTCTCGACAGGACGTTACACTGGTCTTTAACCCATAGAGTATTAAACTCTTGAAGGTTAAATTGGCAGAATGAAGCATACCTGGTCCAGTTTGTAAGGAGAAAAAAAATATTTCTTTTTAAAATGGCTGCGCTTTCAAGTGGCGTCTTAATGCAAAACTTCGAGCGAGTTTACAGACTAAGGACAGGATATTTTAGAGAAGAAGTGATTCATTAAAGGCGATTTAATTTTACATGAAATGTATTGTATAAAAGAAATAAAATCCCGTGGCCGAAATATCAATTTAATCTGTTAATGCGCCAACATTTGTATAACGCAACCACCGCACATGCATCGCGACCTCCTCTTTGATTTTAATTGGTTTAATTTAATGTAAATTTTGTTATTATTTTTGATGCCTTTGAACAATTTATTTGCTCATATGTTTTTGAAGATTAACGCATTAAAAGAAAACACGGTAACACATTACACGAAAATCACGCAATAAGTGTTTAAATATCAATCTGCACCTAGTTGAAAATTTATTTAAACTGTATGTAATAAGTTGCAAGATACATTATGCTTTATCACTCCATTCGTCAGGAACATTAATCATTGTAACCTTATTCCGAATCTTTAATACTTCGCAATTAACCATATTGTCAATTAATTTACGTGTTAGATCAAGGTAGACTTAAAACTTAAAGCAGTTCTTGTTATCCAAGAAGTATTAGCATTATATGTAAGCGTGTCTATTGCTTAAAATAAAATAAAATAATTTATTTCTGCAAGTAGGCCCCTCAAGGGCTCTTTTTCCATGTTTCGGTATTTAATACATTTTCCGCAAGTTAAAATTTCCCTCTTGGCATCATATTCTATCCATATTTTTCCAATTCTCTAGGTGGCTGTTTTTCCGTTGTTACTTATTTAACACCTTAACACAGCGGTCGGCAAGCTGCGGCCCGCGAACAGTTCAATTGCGGCCCGCGAGCCTCCCTGGCTATGTTGTATGTAAAGTTCGTTATATTCAGAATCGTATAAAGTTACACATGATTAACAAAGTGTGACCCGCGTCAATTTCGTTAGCTACTATGTGGCCCTTAGCTGTTAAAAGGTTGTCGACCGCTGCCTTAACAGATAGTTGCATTTACCTTATGCACCTATCTGTAACTGTGACGTATCTCGAGCCGTAGGTATGTATGTGTAGTGATATTAGAAATAGACTTCTTATACCGGTATCTTTAGTTTTGTAAAAATACCGGTATTATAGAAGCTCTATAATAGTAGATTCCTGGTAGATTCAAACTTGTCATGTGGTGGAGGTGTATTGTCATAACAAACAATTTCTTTTAATTTTTAACTCCTCAAGCATATCATATGCTTGCTTTTCAAACATCAATGGCTGATAGATCCTTATTTTAAAGGCTCCATTGTAATCACTTTTCTTGTTGGTGTGCGATAATTTAAAGCGCTAATAGCTTATAGTGCGATCTGTGCGATAGCGTATATAGACCACCGAGTGCTCGCCACTGTCCTAGTAGTAGCCAACTTGAATTGACTTTAGTCATTAGCAATAGAGGTACCAGCAGAATGTCAACTATTAGGCATTAGCGCGTCAAACCTTATGGTTTGTAATTTATACGTACAGAGTTACTCCATTCAAGAACCACAAACATTGGCAAGCTCACGTGAAAGACAAACTCGGTTAATTAAACAGTAAACATCATATAGGTGCAAACGTATAGCAAATGTTAGTCAATCCCACATCCAGTGCAAATGCGTACTAACTAGGAGATTTGCTTTTCGTAAGCACGCATGTTTGCGACATTTCCAAGCACGTTGTCACGACTCAACCGCAGAGGCTAAAGTAGTCCGAAGGTAAGGGTTCATACATACGAACGACGATTACCAACAGTGCCAACTGCAGCGCTTCGTCGCGTGTAGCTGCCAGTCAAGGACCCGCTGTAACAGCTGCCTACAGCAGTCGACGTCACCCAACGACACGCGTCGTTGGCACTCAGAGATTATACTATTAGCTATAGTAACATTTGGGCTACCTCTAAAATTTAAAAAGCTAGCATCGAAAGTTTTACTCATGGCTAAAATAGAGGAGTAATAAATATAATTGATTACATATTTGTTTATGAAACCCACGACACTCTGCGGTTATCGAATAACATTCTTGCAATGAGGCAAATGTTTCATCAACCATTCGAATATTAGATGTTGAAACGAGGAAAAAGTATTTGTTAGTTCCGTGGTTACGTTGAGCAAATACTTTTCAACCTTGTCATCAGCCTAGATAGGTTGGTCCCACTGACGGGTACAGACTTACACTCAAACTTTGAGATTGAAACGAGTGTATCGTTTGAACTAAAGTGAGTGGAAATTCAAAGTTTTTAAGTAGGTAGGTACTTACATGTCCCAAAATCTGATTCTAAATAAACCAAGATGGGGTTGAAAACTAATAGCATATTTCTTATACATTGTATGTACACGTTTTAACGTACGACACGTTATATTAAGAACGTACATATAAAAAAAGAAAGCTACAAAAAAAAGATATAAACTGCGCTGTTCAATACATGCCTTCGTCAGGATAAATGGAATCAATCTGCTCGCTCTCGACGCTCTGCAAGTTATCATCTTCAGCCAAGTCTTGGGTATCTTGTAGCTGGTCTCCCTCAAGACCCAATTCCCTGATCGGCCTGCCTTCAGTCTGTTTTGGTACAGGCAATATATCTCTTATAGATGGCGCCCGAACGTTATGCCTCGCGAGACCCAATTTCTTCTGGATAAAAGCTTCAAGAATCTGCTTCGTAATCTTGTTCTGACGCGATAGCTCTTCGAAATCTGTGGAGAAAGGAGAAAGATAGATAAAAATGACTGCGCGGAAGAATCAGTGGGCTCACCACCATCGATAAATAGAGTGACAAGGTTAATAATACAAGTGGCGTCACCTTATTCACCGATAGTAAGAAGTCAAGTGCTAGACCCAAAGTAGGAAAAGGAGGCAATTTTGAAATCGATGTCATTTTTATCGTTTCTCCACTCTCCATATAGGATGGTCGCATTTATCGTGCGATAAAACCATGATATAGCACAAGTCGTTATTGACAAGCAGATTGTGAGAATGCAAATGCAGATGGTTTGTCAATGACTGATAAATGCGATTTTATTAGTCGTTCAAGATATTAGCCTACTGGTTTTTTAATCTTCTGAAGCCCTATTCATTTGTCATACTTAGTATAAGATGTAATTTTTTATTCACTAATTGTGTTGATAAATACAAATTTCGAAATTTGCTTGAGTTTATTCCTTTTTACCCGACTGCGGCGAAGCCCAAAAGGAGGGTTATGTATTTGACCTATGCACTCACCGACACATCCGATTTTGATAAATGATACAAGATTAGATTCGTCTTGATGGCGCGAGTGCCGTGTGCGCGGTATTTTTTGCACTGCAGTCGGGTTTTTTTATGAAAAAAATTGGTTATTAAAAATACTCCATTACTAATTAGCTTGAACTTAAGTAGACGATCTTGATAATATTGTGGTTGAGTGATGATTAATAATTGGACAAAAAGCTTAGATAACTGGCTTTAACATAGCATTAAATAGTCGTAACTTCTTGTTTATTGACATAATATCATAGCATATTGCTGAGAATTCACTCACGGAACGTCTGTTGTCCATTGTTAACACACTCATACATACCATAGACAATAGCCTTATCTTTCAATTGGTCTCGAACTGTTCGGTGAATGTGAGGATGTTTCGTAAGAAAATAATTAAGCTAAAGGATATGTTAATTTTAAGAACAAACTTCGTACTCGCATTGTATAAGCAAATACTTCCGTTAGGAAGTTGGAGGTTTTATACAGTACAAAAACCTATTAGTTCTGTTTAAGGCGATCTAAGATGCCCTTCGAATGTCATGGAAAATTGTATGGATAATGATTTGAGATGATATTTGATGATTAATTACATTGTGTTGATGGAAAAATGTGATAAGGTCTTTTGCTGCATAGTCGACCTAAACATCCATGTTTGGATTGAATAAGTCACTATGAAGTTTTTATGCGACTATCGTATTGTAAAAATACTTTATGCCACACCTGGCCATAAAAAGGTGCTTTCTGGCCAAGTGTAGACATAAAATGATGTACACGACACGGGAGGTAATACAGAAAGCCCTCGATCGCATATTTAGCTCCCTCGCTTGCAGCTCGGGCCGCAAACATCTGAGATCTCGGCCTTTCTTTGTTTTACCACCCTAGTTATGTAATGTACTATTATTTACCGCGAAGTTTTAGTTATGATGATGATTTTAAAGGAACTAGAGACTTTTTTGGACAAGGTCCGGGGCTAAGCATTGCCTATATTTATAAGCTTTACTTTTTGAACTCCCTGGCGGTTAAAAATAGGTTAGGTAAAGATGAGACTGAAAATAATCTAATTTCGGTAAGTTTTTCTGTATCCAACTTACTTATCTGGGGGCACGGCAGTGCCCCCGCCAAGTCGAGCAAAACAAAGGCACGGCCGTACCATCCTTTTCTCGAAGCCATTCAGGCCATTTTCAGCCTCCAGTAATTTTGTACTGGCTAAAGCTAGAACCCTGAAATTTCAGGGATATATAGGGCACAATAAAACTTAAATATATTCTCAACATCATTCAATTTGAACGTGTAGTTTAAGAACTATTGCATGTCAAAGTTCCTTAGTTTTGTCACTGACTGACTGACTGACTGGTGATCATCATAATTCTAAGGTACTTCTAGCAGACTCACAGGCTCCAAATTTTAAACATAGTTAGTTTTTAGCCTATCAAGTCCTAAAAAACCTGCAATTTCAGTCACAACTGCACACATAATGCGATTACAAAGTTAGTTTTACAGTTCAAATTGGAAAAATAATGGATTGGAATGTAATAAATAAAGAAAGATCACTTACAAAAAGAAATGAGATCCCATCAAAAACATTACATGTAAAAAGATGATGTAATGTTAAACCAAGTCAGTACCACAACAGTCAACAGAACTCGATTCCCACACCGACTTGCCAATTATTTAACCGTGGAGGAACACATTTTATAGATCTAATAATAGGCAAGTCGGTGGGAATCGAGATCTGTGGACACCGCCCTGGTACTGACTTGGTTTAACATTACATCTCAAAACTTGCATCATTTTACATGTAATGTTTTTGATGGGATAGTTCTTATTTCTTGGAATCCGATAGAAAAACCTACTTCTGAGAGACAGAAATACTTATCCGAGACAGTCGACCTACAAATAGAAATCTCTGACCTTAAATATAAGTTAGATATGGAACACTGACTCTAGAAAAACAGTACCACAAAAGATATCAGTCGCTGGTTTACGTGAAAATTGAAAACGTTGCATAACAATAAAGTGCAATGACAAAAAACTCCGGTCACGACAACTTTCTTTTATGTAGGTACTTTATAATGTTAAATACGAAAACATTTTTGGTATTCACAAAGCTGCCTGGAAATATTGCTCATGTAGTACAAAGATTTATGTGTATGTTGTGTCATTGTTACAATGTTAAACATGTGTGGCACTTGAAGACAAGATACTGGTAAAACGCCAGGTATAAGTTGCCCACTTCGATTCCAGACACTGTTACATTGTACTTAAGAGTTCAATTAGCATGAAATGAAAGTAACTGGCGATTCTCTGAAAGTTGGATCTACACTTTTATCAGAATGTTCTTTATTAAAATATACCTATAATTAAAATATAAGGTCAATTAACAAATAATAACTGACTGCATGTTCGGCTTGTGTGGCTGCAATTTGGCTTGTCCAGATTCCAGAATAATTATGGGTAACATTTTTATCATATTCATTAACAAAGTGTGATAGTATCATCAACTACATAAATATAATAAAGTTATATTTGCACGAAGTGGCAAATTACGTAATTTAAGATTTACAATAAGATGAAATATGTCATCAAGGTAAATCCCCAAAAGGGCTTAAATCCTCTACAAATCATACTGTATTGAATTATTGAGGATGCATTATACTTGTTTGGTAAAACGTTAATTTCAGTGATAAGTGGGCAAGCTTGAAATGCCCCATTATTTTTTAAAGTCATTTATTACATGCTACTTCACATCTGCCCCCAGTAGTTAAAAGGGTACAACTATATAGCAAATCGGAATGAAATGTGCCCTTTTAGATAACGGTGACAGACATAAGGAATAACGTTAAAATTCTTTATTTATGATGCGTTCTCTTAATTAAGACATTGTATACCTGAGAAAAACCTCGAGTTTCTGTGCTGGTAAACAAAATATTCACTTAAGATGTTGTCAGGTTAGGCATATAAACTTACAGAAAACTAACGATTGTATTAGGGATCGTAAGTGCCTGCATGTGTAATGGAAGCTACAAATATAATAAATGGAACATTTATTAAGTTGTTTGGATCGTTGGCAGTTTGGATGTGTGTTACTAAATAAACGATAGCAGTTGAATAGATTGAGATCAAATCAAAATATTATTGAAAAGTAGACAAGTATTTTAACTAATGGTTGGTTTTACTTAATAAGATTACGTCCTTAAACAATTAGAGGTCACAAACAATGATGCCCAAAAGTGACACAAGGTTTCTAAACATTGGCCAATAACTAAACAAAGCACGCTAATTAATTGCTAAGCTCTTTGGCTAATGCCAATAATTAAAAAAAACATTAACAAAAAATGTTCACAAAACGTAAACAAGTAAACAATTACTGTACCGTTATGTCATTTTAAACAACAAGTATTTCAATTATCTGCGATCAAACATCTGCGATCTCGGCCTTTCTTTATTTTACCACCCTAATTGTGTAATGTTAATGTACTATTTTGGGGTTCCGTACCAAAATGGTAAAAAAGTACCCTTATGGTGCGTCTCTGTCTATCCGTCTGTCACAGCCGATTATCTCAGGAACTACTTATTATTGCTGCTATCGATTTTAAATTTGGACCAGTTTTAAAAATCGCTAACCCGAGCCTACTGAATACAAAACAATCTTTTACCTACCTGTTTTAATTTTTTTTTAAAGGGGCCGAAATGAAAGAACGAAAATTCAAAGTTGGGCTATTATATCAAGTGGGGTATCAAATGAAAAATATTTAGATTCCTAAACCATTTTACTTTTTTGTTGATCATGTAATTTTTGATTTAGGACGAAACATTTTCAAAAAAATACCATTCCCATATTGTCTTCGAAGTTACTGAACAGAAAAATCTGCAATTATTAATATCATCCTAAATATTACAGGAAAAATATAACGGTTGTCCTAACTTGCATAGTTTTTTAGAAATTCGCAAAAATCGTAACACAAACTTATTTGCTGCTACTAAACTAACCGCGACCTATGTCTATGTATGGGGACAACAGTTTATCAACAGCAAAGTTAAGTTTGTCCCACCATAAAGTTTATCTTGAACTATTCACGTACCTATCTACTCACGACTTTGTACGGAACCCTCGGTGAGCGCGTCTGACTCGTACTTGACCGGATTTATTATTTATCGTTCGTTATTGTTATTATGTATCGTTTGTATCGCCTAGCATCATAAATCATAAGCCTAGGTTACGGTCTCTGGAGTTCTTGTGAGTAGCCCACCACGCAGAATCCACCCATTCGGATGATAGATACCTAGTATTAAAGAAAATTTACCCTTTCTACGGGGAATCAAAAGGAATTCGACCAGAGTCGTCATGCTTTGAAAGCATTTGAGCATTTCAACAACATAGCACAATAAAAAATAATATGTTAAAAGTACCATAAACCAAATTCAGCATTAAATTAACATAAATCCGTAAAAAAAAAGTTAAAAGTTCCTTCTTGCTTTACTGCAGGATATACATACACGATAATCTAATAAAACGGTGTATTTCGATTAATTAAGCCGATAACCATGAAATTCTCGCATTTAAACGATTTCATTTCCACGATCATCAATACATAAACTTCACGTATGGCTGTTCACTGATACTTCGTGACTTCCGATCATAAACGGTGGGTCGCGCCCAGTTCGTTAACTTAATAGTTTTTTCGTCACTATCGCCTGACAATTACAACTACCAACTTAATAAGCAGATAAAACAAGCAACAATGGTCCTTCTATAATTACGATAAGACCTTTTATAAGTGTTGGATATGTTAGTCGTGTGAGGTTATTTTTGATCTGTTAATATATTGCGTTCGTGCTTGGCTGAATGGTGTATGACATAACGAATGGCCAGTTTGATGGGTAAGGTCAAAATGCAGTGCGTTTCAAGTGCTTCAATCATTTGAAGTTAAATCATCAAGCTTATGAGCCTATTGACATTGACATTCACGGTAGGATAGTTCCGGGTACCTAGAAGCAAAGGAATTCACAAATGAATAATAAACAAGTGCGGGTAAGTACCGAGCAAAAGATAGTCTGTCGGTAATCTTGGTAGCTTAAAAGGAAAAAAATATTTGCAGTTAAGGATCTGTCTTTTTAGACGTACCAGTGCTTAATTTCTACCTTTAAACATGAATTAGAAAAAAAATAAAAAAATGAGCTAACTTTCTTTCCAGTAGCAAAAATTCAAATGGCGGACTTCATATTGGCAATTTTTTGGCTTACCAACCTCTCGCAATAACAATTTACTGATATGTTACGGATTCTTAAACAAAACAGAATTTTTTATACGTATAGATACTCGTAGATTATACATTACCTAATCGAATCAATAGACTCAAAGAATGTCGCATGACGCGATAAAGTAATACTATTATCGTAGTATGAAGGAGCTAGTTACCTGGGCCTTTTGCACAAAATACGGCTATATATTTCAAGATAAATAGTACAGAATAATACCTTTTGGCGACTTAGGTCTATCAGGAAAAATGACTAGATATAAAAAATGACTAGAACGTGATATTGTCAAGAAAGAAAATTGGAGAGATGTATTATTAACTAAATATAAAAATGCCGATATAAACAAAAAGTCGAAGATGATTATTACCTAAGTATAAAATTGCCGACATTTAAAAAAGTCCAAGATGATTATTACCTAAGTATAAAAATGCCGACATTTAAAATAGTCCAAGATGATTATTGCATGATACTTTGCATGGGTACCTTTGTTTTATTATACACGATGAATTCTAATTGGTGATCAGGTACCAATTTTTCTAACTCAGTAATTGATGGCGGTCACGTTGATGTCGTAATCTTTCCGGTGGCGAATACACTAGTCTCAAAACGCACTATTAGTCAATACACTCTAATTTCGAAAGCCCCTCTTCTTATAAGAAACTAGGCCCAAAATACCATATTTCCAAAAGGCTCATTCTCGATTTACACGAGAACCATACCCCAAATTGTGTTCATTGCGTGCGTGGCGTAATTCTTTATTCTCATAATGAACGCAACGCACGCAATGAACACAATTTGGGGTATTTCGGGAAAGGTGTATTTTGGGACTAGTTCTCAATGGTTCTCGTGTAAATCGAGAATGAGCCTTTTTGAAATATGGTATTTTGGGCCTAGTTTCTTATGAGTAGAGGGGCTTTCGAAATTAGAGTGTATTGACTAATAGTGCGTTCTACCCTCCAGCTAAATTAAAAATGGTTTTTCAATCTGTACCTAACCTATTACTCTCAATATGGAATAAAATTCAGTAAAGTACAACGAAGTAATTGAAGGAAAATTAACACAATATTCTTAGTGTAACGCTAAAAAGTACATATTTACAGTACGTAATTACGTATGTGAACAAACGCCTGAAATTCATGCCACACATTTTGTATGTTTGCTAAGATATTGATTTCAGGCGCAGTGATAATTATTTCTTACATAAAGTTTGTTGCATCGTAAGTTCGTATATTCAAAATAAATTGAAGAATGTCGTAAGCTAGGTGAGTATAGAATTGTTATAGAATTATTTGATGTCATGTATGTGCGTGTACCATAAGCAGCAAAAGAAATATAATGGTGGTCCTGCTGGGGAGTATGCTCCCCAGCAGGACCACCTTGCAATCAAATTTACGGCGAAACTATTGACATAGATTTTTTTTTATTGGTACTAGAATTATATATAGAAATTTTCCTATATGTTTAAATTCATCAAAGCCAAGGTGGTCCTGCTGGGGAGCATGACGTAAATTTTCCGCGAAAGCTATGGCACTTGACGTATCGTGATCACGTGATTTTACTTCAATAATTAATGTAGGTGACCATGTATTCAGTGGTTATTAGTTCAAATTATGTTTTAACCTTTAATTAATTAAACAGTGAGGTATTTATGTGAGACCTCGCCTATTAAGTTTGATTTTAGCTAGATATTAATATTTGTCTACTCCTGATCACCAATTAAAATTCACCGTGTATATGTATGTTTATTGTAATAAGTACTCTTATATAGATTTGTGACTCGAATGCCATTTCGGTTATAAACAATCTTGCACCAATTAAAGTCTCTGTTTTACCCGGTGGTTGACTGGTAGAGAATGCCTTAAGGCATTAAGTCCGCCGTTTGTACTTTTTTTATTATTGTGCAATAAAGTTTAAATAAATAAATGATTACCTAAGTAAGTATAAAAATGATGACTTATATCAGTTTACTTCACATTAAAATAGATTGTGTATCTTCCTATCTCTAAAGAGGTTTCCCACCTTCATGTTAAGTGTAATCACGTGAAGCGTCTCATTATGATAAATATAATGACAATGACATTAGATTATGTTTCAAGAAGAAAACGCGTAAATAATGGATAAAGAATTTATTTTAACGAAGAATCAAAAAAGCAAACCAACCATTATCGAAGATGGGTACCGGTACAATTTGGACGGCAAAAATCTAACCAGCAAATCGACTCGATGGCGGTGCGTAAATAGGGAGTGTTGTACAGCTTCTGTGACGTTAAATGGAGACCAAACGAAAATAATTCGTAGGAGCAATCATACTTGCGAGAGGAATGTAAAGAAAAATAATGTATTTATGGCCATGCGAAAATGTAAAGATGAACTATGTAGTGATTTAGGATCCGTACAGGAAACGTATGAAAAACATATGGAACCTTTAAAAAAGGAGCGTCAAAGTTACATCGACGAAATGCCCGAGTTTTCTCAAGTAAAAGACGGTTTACATAAACTAGTTAAAAGAACTCTCGAATCTGAAAAATTAACTTACAAGAACTTAAAAGACGTAAAAATTCCACGTGGCTTGTCTGATGGATTTTTAGTTGCCGAAGATGGAGTAGAAGAAAAATTGCTAATATTTTCGTCGTTGGTGTCGAGAGATTATCTCGAAACATTATTTAATGATGAATGTTATTTTGGTGATGGAACTTTTCAAGCGTGTCCTAAGCCGTTTTATCAGATATATAGTATACATTTAGATTTAGGATCGAATGTAAATACTAATAATGTAGTCCCAATAATTTATGGTTTGCTGCCAAATAAGAGTGAAAATACGTACACACGGTTCTTCACTTTATTGAAAGAGAAATTGGGCATGAATATAAAACAATTCAAATGCGATTTTGAAGTTGCCGTGATGAATGCCGTGATGAACGTTTATCCAGAAGCGGAGATATTTGGCTGTTTTTATCATTTTCAAAAGGCTATAAGGAAGAAGGCCGAGAATATTGGACTGTACTTTGATACCAGAGAAGGAAAGAAACTGATCCGATTAATAAGTAATTTACCTCTCATACCTGCGGAGAATATGTGGGAAGGGTGGAATTCAATACTCGACTCTGTTCAAGAGAATAATGAAATAAAGCAATTCAAAAACTATTTTTTGAAATACTGGATGAACAAGTATCCATTGCACATTCTAAGTTGCTCTACTAACAGACACAGAACGACGAACATAGTTGAAGGGTGGCACCGGAGGCTGAATTCAAAAATCCCTAAGCGGCCGACTCTGTTTCGTTTTATCAAAAAAATTAAAAAAGAAGCTATACATTACGACTACAAAATAAAGAATAGCTTGTATTTTTCGGAAAAAAAAAACAGAAGGAATAGCGACATCCTTTTTGATAAGACGTATAAAAAATATTTAGCTCAACTACAGCAAAAGGAAATGTCACCACTTCAGCTTATACAGAAAGTTGTGGATTTCAGGCGAAAATATATGTAGATTAGTTACTAAACTAAATACACGTAAACGAGATTTTTTTACATTGATTTAAAACTTTCACAATTTTCACACATTATTAATAGAAAACGGGGTTTAATCGCGTATACTTTTATATTTACCTCAACGTTTAGGATATGACGTAACGTTCATGGTCTTGATGGACATGGTCTCGTTACGATACGTCCGAAACGTCGAGGTAAATATAATAGTAAACGCGATTAAGCCCCTTTTTCTATTAATAATGATATTTTTTTTATGAGTTAAGCAAACAGAATAAAATTTATGTTATTTATTTCAATTTAAGGCATAATAAAAGAATGTTTTATGGAACATCGCAATTTTATTTCATTTCGCCTAAGATTCGAAAATCATGAGGTCATATCGTGTAGAATAGGCCGCTGCTTGAAATAAGTGAATAAAATAAAATTAAGCTGTAAAGAAATAGTCTAGAAACTTCCACTACTCAGAACAAATACATATGTAACGCTCGGGATACACGAGGCTAGTTTTTCAAGCTAGTTTACAAGCCAGGACAGTTTTTAATAGAATGGAATGATTTGATTGGCTAGTAGCGTCCCCCACCACTGATTTTACTATCCTAGCTTGAAAAACTAGCCTCGTGTAGCCCGAGCATAATTATCGAAAAGAAAATCGTAATTATTATTTAGAACATTTTGTAATAGATTGTTGACATTTTTATACTTAGACTTTCTGGATCATAATCTTGTCAAAATAATATGTTGACATTGTTAAATATTGGCATTTCTATACTTGTACTTTCTGGGCTATAGACATTTTTACATATTGACATTTGTAAATATCGTCATTTCTATATCTCGGCATAAATACCCTTCGACAATTTAATTTTACAAAATCGTCATTTTTATACCTAGTCATTTTTCCTGATAGACCTAAGTCGCCAAAAGGGAATAATATTCGTTTATATTACATCCGATGTTTTTTAAGATTTCTAGACCCTACTCTCTCCACCTACGTCACGCTTATTAATTTAAAATTAAAATCGGATTAGTGATAAGCTATTATTTTACATGTCATACATTTTATACGTAGTTTTTTATACGATTATACGATAACGCTAGCAATACCAGCTGATGTTGAAATTTGCCCACTAAAGCCCATTTTTTGAAATAAATAAGTCTTATGTATCAATGGTGCTGATAATCAACTTAATGTTTACTATGGTTGAGTCTAAAGTCATTTATGACAAATATTCATACTACAAATATACATAAATATTCATCGTAAAGTTAGAGCAGACGACATTTTCGGATAGGTTATGTTATGTATTATATCGTTTAAAAGACTCTGTGAAATCTGTGATTAGTTATAAACCTACTGACGTAAGAAATTCATTTTCATCACACTTGCTCGTAAAGGGTGTTATAACACGCGCGCTTATAGACCAACTCGAGCCGATTTACCCCCCGTGGGTTACAAATATCTATAACTCCCACGGGAGGAAAAACTGTATGAAAATCTATAACTCCCTCGGGAGTTATGAGTTTAGTTTTAAAAGTCGTACGTCATTTCAGACTAAGGAGGTTTCGAATCAGCCAAGGCTATTTCACATCTTCAAAACTTGGCTACAAAACCAATTTTAGTGTAAAATTAAACTTATATGGTATATTTTACTATTATTTCCGTAGTTTTTGCGATTATTTTAATGCAATTAAATTAATTTAGTTTAAAATTTTATTTTGAAAATCGGTGCAATCTGGCGACATTGCCTGTCAAGTTTAAAAACTAAACGCAGTTCTTAGCATTATCTGTGGAAGACTATATTGAAAAAGTTGACAGTTGAAGTTGTCTCTTAGCGGGTGCGTTTAGTTTATTTCATTATTATGTTTTATTTTTTTTTCCTCGCAAATGTGATGAAAAACATTGTGTGCATCACGGGCAGTAAGAAGATTACAAACTCGAGTCATTAAAAGCCCTCCGCCTACGGCGTCGGGCTTCTAATAGACTCTCGTTAGTAATCCCCTTCTTACTACCCTCGGTGCACAATGTACTATTGCTAGTCCCACCAGCGGCGACCAACGAGCAGCGAGTAGCGATTGGCGAGTTTTTTCTTCGCGGGCGAGTGAATTGGGATGTTGAATAATGTTGAATGTTACAACATAATATAGTCACATGGATTGCAAAATACTAAATTACCATAACACAAAAGAAATACTTAAACAAAAAATGTATAAAAAATACAAAGTTATGAGACCACAAAGTTTAAAAAAAAACGATATTTTTTTATCGTCTTTAAGAAAAATTAAAGTCAATTTCGGAATGCTTAAATAACACTGAAAAAATAAATGTATGACAACTATGTGCTTAAACGCACTTCTTCGTGCTCAAAATGGCCAAATGCTATTTTTTTCACACAGTCTTAGTACAGCGATGCAACGGATGACGTCATAAATTCCTACCGTTTTGTATAGAGCGTTTTCAATGCTCAGTCCGATCTGCTACTTTTGATTACAATTTGTGGCTGTTATACTTATACCAATGTATTAGGTGTCATATAGATATTTGTTCCTCAGAAATAGTAGAATCGATTTAGGACAGAAAAAAAATCGAGTCAACAGGCTAATTCTCTTGGAAAATTTTCTCGCCGGCAGTGTGAACAGCCAGCGATGAACTATTAATATATGTGTCTCTTTTACTAACACAGGATCCTTATCTTTTGTTCGTTTCTTGGGCGAGAAAATCGCCGATAGCTAACACCTTTCTCGCTCTTGGTAGGACCAATGCCTACTTACAGTTGTTCTTCAGCAAGTACTAGCTCCGCCCTCGTTAGGAGTCCATGGGATCGATTTTGAGCGTCATTTACGCTTCCATACGAGTAAGTACTTAATATATTTCGGTGATGTACTTTAAAATATACGGCCAGGGAATAATTACCAGGATTTAAGATGGCAGAAGCCGAGTTGCTTTAAGCTGTACTTGACAGATTTACATATAGCTAGGTCTCTATTTTTACCAAACAGTAACAAACAAACAAGCAAGCATCATGCGTTACCCGTGATATAAGCCACTGTACTGTTAAACGTTTGTATAACTGGGCCTTGCTAAGAATTTAGGTCAAGTGCAAGAATAACTTTTCCCAATCACCGTAGATAAGTAGTTATTGTCATTGATCTTAATGACGTAACAGCACCACCTAGACTTAGACGAGACTCTAAATTTCCAATAGGCTTGTGTCCTAAATTTTGTTTCTGATGTAAATGGATTCTACTATTTATGAGGAACAAATATATACCTATAACTACTACACTTGGATTACTACAACAGCCACAAATTGCAATCAAAAGTAGCCGACCGCACCAAGCGTTGAAAACGGCCCATACAAAACGGACACACCCTGTGACGTCGTCTCTTGTCCTCGCTGTATTAAGTCTGTATGAAAAAAAAATGCATTTTGCCATTTTGAGCACGAAAAAGTACGTTTAAGCTCGTAGTTGTCATACATTTATTTTTTCCGTATTATTTAAGCATCCCGAAATTGACTTTAATTTTTCTTTAACACTCAACTTTGACTGAATGAAAAAGAATAACTAGACATCAAATAAGATAGATAAACTATCAAATTCAATTCATTTATCTACACAAAGCAAATAGGAAAAAAATAAGGAATATCTATGTGTATGCATGCGCACAGCACATTGTGCACTTCAGATAATAACTAAATATTTTTACTAAAAAAAACCCGACCGCGGTGCACTTTAAAAGTGCATAAAATCCGCTATTTTGTATATTTTAACGAAGTTCATACCCAGTGACACTCGCGCCATCAAGACGAATCTGATGATGCATCATTTATCAAAATCGGTTGTGCCGTTGAGTAGTTACGAGCGGACACAGGAACGGACATACATACATACATACAGGTCAAACACATAACCCTCCTTTGGGCTTCACAGCAGTCGGGTAAAAAGTAGTACACTTATCAGTGGCGTGGCGTACAAAATATCCTTGGGCAAGCCGATGTAGATTTAGTGTACATTTTCCTGAAGAGCTGTAGAATAAGACAGTTGCCTGATTTTAGGCAAGCCGGTAGGAATCGAGTTCTTTGGACGTCACACTAGTTGCTGATACTTATATTTAAGACCATTTCTGAGAGGTAAAAATCCTTAATACATATTTATTTAAACACATTTTTAACAAGCACATCCATTATCACGTCAGTATGTCGCGTCGACGCCGGATTGTATCGACTCTGCCGATAACGAGTATCGCTTACATTCGAACATACGATTGATTAACCGATCGATGTTGCATGTAGGTGTAAAATCCAGTGAAATATTGCAATTCTGATATCTCTTCAGTAAATTAAAATTTTCGAAACCCTTTTAATCGTTGATTTGAGTTAAGAATTATAATAAATACCTTTTACAAATATATTATTAAAATACGGATGTGAAGGTGGAATCAGACGGTTCACTCGAATGAATAGTTAGTGAATGTTTCATATTTCTTTCATAATTTGTTGCTATTCGTATTCAGACGTGTCACTTTGAGTGAAAGATGCAGACTGATATACGAATATGAACAAAAAATTACAGTTTAAACATTTATTCTGCAAGTAGGTCTCAAAGTTTTTTAAACGGTTTTATTTAACTTACCGTGTTTGTGTCAGGTTTGTTTGGGTCAAATCTTGCGGCAGCTTTTTCAACTACTTCTACTAAACCGATTTTTATGAAACTTTGCACACAGATTCTGTTTCCGTGACAATACAACATTATGATAAATTCAAGGTGGTCTGATGATGGAGTCAGGAGCTGGAGAGTGGAACTCTTCAACCGTTACTACTAACTCCATCGAGCGTGGGCTCATTTGCTTGGTATTGACGAGCCCGATTCGTTAAGCCTGGTGACGAGGGTCTGATGATGGAGTCAGGAGATAGAGAGTGGAACTCTTCAACCGTTACTACTAACTCCATCGAGCGTGGGCTCATTCGCTTGGTATTGACGAGCCCGATTCGTTAAGCCTGGTGACGAGGATCTGATGATGGAGTCAGGAGGTACAGAGTGGAACTCTTCAACCGTTACTACTAACTCCATCGAGCGTGGGCTCATTTACTTGGTATTGACGAGCCCGATTCGTTAAGCCTGGTGACGAGGGTCTGATGATGGAGTCAGGAGGTAGAGAGTGGAACTCTTCAACAGTTACTACTATCTCCATCGAGCGTGGGCTCATTCACTTGGTATTGACGAGCCCGATTCGTTAAACCTGGTGACGAGAGTCTGATGATGGAGTCAGGAGGTACAGAGTGGAACTCTTCAACCGTTACTACTAACTCCATCGAGCGTGGGCTCATTCGCTTGGTATTGACGAGCCCGATTCGTTAAGCCTGGTGACGAGGGTCTGATGATGGAGTCAGGAGGTAGAGAGTGGAACTCTTCAACCGCTACTACTAACTCCATCGAGCGTGGGCTCATTTGCTTGGTATTGACGAGCCCGATTCGTTAAGCCTGGTGACGAGGGTCTGATGATGGAGTCAGGAGATAGAGAGTGGAACTCTTCAACCGTTACTACTAACTCCATCGAGCGTGGGCTCATTCGCTTGGTATTGACGAGCCCGATTCGTTAAGCCTGGTGACGAGGATCTGATGATGGAGTCAGGAGGTACAGAGTGGAACTCTTCAACCGTTACTACTAACTCCATCGAGCGTGGGCTCATTTACTTGGTATTGACGAGCCCGATTCGTTAAGCCTGGTGACGAGGGTCTGATGATGGAGTCAGGAGGTAGAGAGTGGAACTCTTCAACCGTTACTACTAACTCCATCGAGCGTGGGCTCATTCGCTTGGTATTGACGAGCCCGATTCGTTAAACCTGGTGACGAGGGTCTGATGATGGAGTCAGGAGGTAGAGAGTGGAACTCTTCAGCCGTTGCTAACAAGCCCTTAAAGTTTGGTCTCATTTAATTAGTATTCACGAGCCCTATACCTTAAAGTTGGTGTCGAGGGTCTGAAGATGGAGTCAGGATATGAAGAGCAGATAATGTTCAACCGCTTATAGTACCTAACCTCTTCAACCAAACGGTTGGTCGTTTGGTATTGACGGGCCCAATACGTTATACATGGTGACGAGGGTCTGATGATAGAGTCAGGAGCTAGAGAGTTTAACTCGTCAACCGTTTTTAGTAACCCCTTCGAATTCAGGCTCATTTGGCTGGTATTGATGAATCCAAATTACGCTTGCTAACGAAAGCAATGATGATGAGTCACGAGGTGGACATTCGAAATCCTCAACCGTTACTATTAACCCTTTCGAGTTTAGGTTTTTTGGTTGATAATGACGGTCGGCTGATGGAATCAGGAGGTAAAATATGGAAATCTTCAACTGTATGTTGAAAATGGAAGTATTTTGACGTTACTTAATCCCAACGAGGTTTGTGTAAATCGGTTTGTATTGACAATTAGTCTGGTACGTTATACTTAGTGCCAAGGGCCTGATGACGGTGTGAGAAAACGGAAAGTAAAAATATTAAACTGTTACTAGTAACCCCAAACCGTAGGCGAATATCGTCACAGTGTGGCAAGGCGAGCCCATTCACGTATTTACAAACACCCAAATGCCTTTAACTCGGTCCTTATGCTTGCGTAGGTGCGAGGTACAATCGAACCAACTGAATCATGACCCACCATAAGCTTATTTTGCTAAACCCCTTAAATGCAAGTAGGTCGAAATTCGCTTGAAGAATTATTTCCTTGGTAACGAACTTGTTATCATTTGATTAGACACTGACATTTACTGAGTGCACTGTTAAATAAATCGGACAATATCGACTAAGCTCGTATATGAAAAAGAAGAGATGATGTTACTGTCTTTATCTGTATTACGTAGGTAAGTATAGGAAGTTTTCTACGAACGTAATGGTGCCACTTCACTTGGCCGTATTAAATTTGCTCAACTATTAGTCGCATTTATTTCTCTAGAATATAAAATCAAAAATAATGCAGTCATGTTTGGGCAAATACGGCCAAGTGAAGTGCCAGCATAAACTTTAGATTACAGGTTTCAATCACGTCATTCCTATAACTATTTTAAGGACAGAAACTTGCCATTGTTGGTCTTTCAAGCTATATAAGTAAAAAGAGTAATAACATTTGTGAAATGAAAAAAAACTTTATTTAATCTTTAACAGATCTAATTTAAATTATAAAATTCAGTATCTAAAACCTAGTGTGTGCACCATGGTTATCGATAACGGCTTGTAATCGGTCACGCATTGACCCTATTAGACGACTGCAAATGTCGCTGTCTCTCAAGTAATCCCAAATTTCGTTACAATGTTGCTCAATTGCTTCCTTTGTTCTCTCGTTTCTGTTATCCCACATTTGGACCATCAAACCCCACAAATTTTCTATTGGGTTGAGGTCTGGGGATCTACTCGGCCATGGAATCAAAGTAACTTCATCATTATGCAGATCAAACCAATTTGAGACTACCCAGTATGCACTGCACAGTTGTCATGAACGTAGGAAAATACTGGCACATCTTCACGCGGGTAAACTGTTCGCACTGTCGGTAACATAGATTCTTCTAATAGATCGACATACTTCATTGCGTTTTGCCGAGAAGAAATATGGACAAGCTCACCTACTCCTCCGATACCCATCCACGCCCACATATTCGCTGAAATTCGACCGGATAACTGATTAGGCACGACGTGATCTTCTGTGTACCGGGTGTTATCGTAACGCCACAAAGTTAAGCGACCGTGTTGAGAAGATCGAAATGTTTTTTCATCTGTAAATATAGTGTTAGTCCAGTCGTAGTCTAAATAAGCGTTTGCAAAATTCCTTCTCGCTGTTTTATGATCATCCGTTAAGGCTACTTTCTCAGCATAATGTCTGTAATGCAGTCCAGTGCCGTGCAAATAATTTCTAATAGTTTGTAGACAGACGTCATGTTGTGCCGCAAAATATCGGGTGGGAGTAAAAGGATGTTCTTCGTAATGGTGTTGCATGTCCACTCTTTGTTCGTTCGTGAGTCGGCGAACGCCGTGGTTATGGCGTCGTCTGCCCTCGAGGATGCCCTCTTCGGCGTGCCGTCTGATCCAGGTCCTCACTGTATTCCGAGAAATATTCAATTCGCGTGATATTTCCCGTATGCCATAGCCTTCCTCACTTAAGACAATACACTACAATCCGAGCTCTTTGTTCTTCTAAATTAGCCATTATTAAAAATTATTAAGCATTTAATTTCTATTTTTTCACATTGACTGACAACTTGACATAATATGACACACTTGTAGAACACCCCATTTTTTAAATTTATTTTTTACATCATCAAAAAGTTTAGGTTAAATAAGCGAGAACTAGCTCGAAATTCAAACAATGACTGTATATGTGTGAAATGTGGTTTTATGGCAATGATAACAAAGGTTAAAATTGCATAGGCTGCGACCTGTATTGACGTAATTTTATTAGTACCTAAAACGTCGTAAGTGCATTATACGCGATAGATCTTACAAGTTTGAAAGTTTCACACGAATTATCAGGCAAGTGGGTCATGATTCAGTTGGTTCGATTGTACATTGGGATAATAATATGCGTAGTTGGTGATACGCAGAAAGTTACTCTGCAGCTCCGCAGTATTGAGCGTGCAATCATCGGTTTTGCACCCTGAAACTCGTCATTGGTACGCGCAAAAATGAGATGAGACTTTAGCTTTAAAATTGATTAGTAGCTTTCGCTTTCTAATTCAATCATCAGTTCCTCGACCCCAAGTATAAAGTATTGGAGTCATCAATGCCAACCAAATTAGTCCAACCAAACTAGAGAGGGTTGCTAGTACCTAATGTTTGAAAAATTCTCCTGTTCAGCTCCTGACTTTCTTCGGGCTCACAAATATGAAATGAGGATAGTTCAAAATAAGGAATAGTTTGCGCAATGGTTTTTAGTCAAAAGTTGAATATTAAACTAAAAACTAGAAAATAAAAATAGGTAAAAAAACTTTTTAAGTTAAACGGTTTTATCTTATGTTAAAAAATGTACCAAAAAGTACAAAATAAATTTAGGACACAAAACTGGATCTTTTCGAGATTTTGACATCTGTTAGGTGGAAAATCGTCCAATAAGCGGAATAATTAATAATCTGGGACTTAACATACTAAATAAAAACGTGGGGCGCATTGTATTTGCATCTATCTATAAGTATCTCTACATATTATGAAACAATATATCCGCCCGCATCTGTTTGTCTGTTCGTATAAACATGAAAACTGCTGGACTACGTTGATGCGGTTTGCACTAACTGCTTGATACTTTGAGCTGGTTTTAGAACAGTTACTTTGCTTAATGTGTCTATTACCTGTGCTGTGTGTAATAATCCAGGCAAGGCTGCGGGTGTTATTAATTATGTAAATAGGAAAACTCATATTTGAAAGCCCGTCCAAAGGAATATTATTTAAAAATTGCGCCCCACGTTTTTATTTAGTATGTTAAGTCCCAGATTATTAATTATTCCGCTTATTGGACGATTTTCCACCTAACAGATGTCAAAATCTCGAAAAGATCCAGTTTTGTGTCCTAAATTTATTTTGTACTTTTTGGTACATTTTTTAACATAAGATAAAACCGTTTAACTTAAAAAGTTTTTTTACCTATTTTTATTATAGGTATAATTTTATTAGAATTTGGGAAAGTGTGATCAGCGTGAAGCTAAAAAGTGCAGCAAGAGATTCACCAGGTAGAGTTAATGATAAGTAGAAATACGCTATAAAATATCTTGAAACATTATTCAGTTCATGACCTGAACTGAATAATATTTAATAGATTTTCATTGCCTACCTTAATTTACATCGTAAATTAAAATTCCATAATTTTACTGCGAAGGTCAGGTCTCATTCAGTTAGTCCATTCGGCAGTTATTATTATTGTGCAGGACTTTTGTTTATAGGTACAATAACAACATAGGTACCAGAATCATAGTTCACACTTTGCATAAAAAAGCCATTGATCTCGCCAAGCTTCAGACAGAGCAAATGTCACTAAATACGACTCTATTTCTAAAGCCATAAGGGCGACTTGAAATTTTATTGAAGACATTGGGCACTGCCCATTGCGTAAATATCTTCGCACCAATGCCGAACTTGACCTACAAGGTTGTGGTATTCATCAAATCGACCGACGAACATATAATTAGACAAGTTTAGTTGATTACTATTAGCGCTTCTGTGATCCAATCATAGATTTAAGTAACTAATAAAGCACTTCTGTAATGAAATCATAATAAAATAATCTATTAATGTCACAAAGAATTTTTCATCACACTTGCTCGTAAAGGGTGTTATAACACGCGGGCTTATAGACCAGCTCGAGCTGTTTTACCTCCCGTGGGTTATAAAAATCTATAACTCCCACGGGAAGAAAAACTGTATGAAAATCTATAACTCCCGAGGGAGTTATGAGTTTAGTTTTAAAATATAGAACCTACCCGTACGCCATTTCAGACTAAGGAGGTTTCTTATCAGCCAAGTCTTATTTCACATCTTCAGAACTTGGCTACAAAACTAATTTTAGTGTATACAAAAATTATATGGTATGTTTAACTATTATTTCAGTATTTTTTGCAATTATTTTGATGCAATTAAAATAATTTAGTTAAACATTTTATTTTGAAAATCGGTACAATCTGGCGGTACTGCCTGTCAAGTTTGAAAACTAAACGCAGTTCTTAGCATTATCTGTGGAAGATTATATGAAAAAGTTGACAGTAATAATTTTATTTTTGTCATATTTTATTTTCCTCGCAAATGTGATGAAAAACATTGTGTGTACCACGGGCAGTAAGGGGATTACAAACTCGAGCCATTAAAAGCCCTCCGCCTACGGCGTCGGGCTCCTAATAGACTCTCGTTAGTAAATCCCTTCTTACTACCCTCGGTGCACAATGTACTATTTAAACTTTGATGAAGGCGTATGAAATATGAGCATAGGTATTTCATTGCCAGCCTTCGTTGAATATAGATGTGGTTGATGCTTAAAATGACATTGTGTTCGTAAATATTACGAGTGTGTTATGAAATAGTACATTACACAACTAGGGTGGTAAAACAAAGAAAGGCCGAGATCGCAGATGTTTGCGGCCCGAGCTGCAGGCGAGGGTAAATATGTACAAATACCATTTTTGATAGTTACGACAAAATGATAATTTTTTGTTCAAAAGCATATGAGATTTTTCCAAAAAAATTAGTTGTTTTCAAAGTCATAACGCAGATTTTCTTCATAAATGCGTATACTGCTTAAGGGACACTATTTCCCAAACAGGAATTTTTTTTCAAAAACACAGTATAAAAAAGCATACATACCTCACAAATCCACTACGCAGGCTTCGTCTCAAACGAATAAGTTTATAGATTTTCAATAATTTGTTTGATGTTGGTGAAATTATTTGAGAAGTATGTATCTAAGAATCACCCTAATTGGTTAAGAAATTACCAAGTTAGGTACGATTTTTTTTAATGGAATTTTATTTGTGTTTTGTTTTTGGTTCTCCTGAAAAGTAGACCTGTGTCCCTTACGGCATTTGAAATTTCCAGTGTTGATTTTCCCGTACACGAGACAATAGTGTCCCGGCCCTTTGGGAGGCGTGCGCGGAGCCGAAGCCAACCCAGTGTTGATATTATTAATAGACGTTTAAATATCTATTGAGATGGCATTGACAAAGTTTTACATCTGTAACTATATTTTAACGAGTTTACATACACTTCTAAAGTTAACTAGTGACTTTTAAAATCTTGTAACCCTTGGTGCCGAATTGAAGATCGTGTACCACAACAAAACGCAAATAGTAAGGCAAATGTACATAACACATTGATCTAAACAGACGAGCCAATCAGACTACGAGTCACGGTGACCCATTTCCATATCAGATAAGCTCGGGTTTGGAAAGCAGTGGTATTTGTGTGCCTACCAAAGCCTTATATGGAGATTATTCTAATTTATAATACTTATACATCTCCTTATCTTGGACTCTTTTATCCTGTTTTTGGAGTATTTTTTTATGTGAAAATCCGTGACTAAAACTGTACAATGGAAATAAGCCCGGAAATTGTCCATAACATTCGAATCTACTTTTATAGTTCGGTGCTCGTTTTAAGTAGGCAATTGTGAAATGTAGGCTAAGTACGGCTTTGAAATTGAAATAAAACTGAAACTACTTAACAAGATATTGCAAGTACTTGTTCTGGCAAGTCTGAGTAGACTGTAAATCTCATTTAAAATCGGTTTCAATGGCATTATAAAAGTGACAAAGACGATCTTATCACATCAGCTCCATTAGCTAAAGCTCTTTAGTTCATCACTCTGTACGGTTACCAACAATGGAGCTTAAGACTAGCATCCTTATTTTGAAAGTAGTAAGGCCTAAAATATGTGGTTCATTTTGGAGTGGATGTACATGTTGAATCAGTGGTAAGAAAACGGTATTGTCAACTAGATTGGCACGATTGTCATGAGCCTTGGGCTACATATCTAAAAGTAATTGACTGCACCATCCTAATTTATGTCACCTTGTTCAAGGCTGTAAAAATGTGGCCGATAGGGCAAACTATTGGTGGTGATAGTTATGTAACTGCTTACTTAGTTTTAGCAACCCGAAAGGTCATGGCATAAGGTCAACTGCTTAAGAAATAGATAACAGTAGGAGTAGGACGCCAACAATATCTGCAATTATATTTTTATTTTCTTATAAAGTCATTTTGATGATTACACTTTAAAAAATAACAAACATCTAAGCAATCGCAGTGATAATGGTTACTGCAGGTGTTTTAGTTAATATCGGTTGGTTTTTGAAGTTTGACGATTAGCTAGATCGTATTTATTTATTGACTAGTTTATAGTCGTCTTAATACATCAGAAATTATTGATTAATGTTATTTGTCGAAGTTTATTTCTTAGGTATAGCAGTTTCTTGTCTAAATGCCTTATTCTTTCATTTCGTTTTATTGTCTGAATGAGTCAATAAAACAAGATTGCTTCTGTTGAAATTTAATAACATGACATTTGCATTTTATCTAAGCTATAAATAATATCATAAAATAATTAGGAGATAATTAAGCGTTTATAAATCAGCAAGTTAAGTTTTTACAAGATTTTATTAAGTTTTATCTGTCCCGGTGTGTCTCTGTCAATCTTTCATATCTCGCTTGTTAAGTTTCTGATTAAACTGAAAATTTTCAAGCATAATTATTCTTTCACTTATAGGTTACGCCTGTAAGGATTCTAACTGAACAACGTCTAATAACCCGCATACCCACCCTCCCTCACAAGATCTGCTACTTACTAGAGAGTTATATGAAAAAATGCATTTTCCTATATGATTTTTTAAAGTTTTTTGATTTAACTCATCCAATAAGCATCCCCCAGCGCATTCGCAGAATAATTTCCACAAGAGCCTGGTAAAAGCTTTTAAAAGTGTGGGTATAAATAATGTGGCACAATAGCCGGAAGTCGGCGCGGGGTGGTTGCCCCCAATCCGTTATCTCCGTCGGACATTGGCACGGGTCCAGTCTGCAATCTCACCCCATGTCTATGGTGATAGAAAACGCGTCTAACTTGGACGCGTTTTGGCTTGACAATGCCTGTTAAACAGTCTAACAAGGCTTGCACGCACAGACTAGGTAAGATAGACGACGCAGTAAGCACGGTGAAATATATGAGTGCCAACTTCTGAGTAGTAACTGTGACGTCTTGTAGTCGAAACCACACAAATACAAATTCATATCAATCGGAAGACATGTGGACATCTCCGCGTAGAAATTATTTTGCTTCCATCAAATTTCGGCGACCTTAACCAGTTCATCAAGCCATCTTATCAAACCACATCGGTTTAATATCAAACAAACAGTATTTCCTCTTTAAAAAATTATAGTAAATATCGCCATTGGTTATGAGCCATCTGGGTTTAGTGGAGCTCCACTCCGATAGATCGAAGGGGTTACTTAAGCAAAAGGGTGGATTTTCGTCCGCGGCATTTGTATGCCAAACTAAATGTATGGCATACGAATTTGTATGGCGAAAATCCACCCAAAAATTACACGCACTAGGAGAACAAATCAGCGTTTCGAGTCCAATGTTGTTAGTCTGGGCAAAAATGTAAGTCTAGGCAAATTTAGAGTTTCACTGTAAGTAGTGTAGATAAGGCCTTAAGCACTTCCACCCCAAATCGTCACTTTCGCTAGGATCGCTAGCGGCATAGTGCCGCGTGTAGCGCCTTGAGGAACTCGCAATATTTCCCTAAGTAGCAGACAAGCTACATATGATCATATACTACCATTACACCTCCATTTTCCGGGTTGTATAAACTTTTATACAGCTTGTAAGCTTCTTGTGTAGACACCCAACGTCCTATGGGTGTAAGTAGAAACGCAAATAAGTACAATTAACAAAAAATCAATATCCTGGTTGAGTTACCGCGAGCCTGCACACTGTCTTTGTCGTTTTTCGCCTCACTTCTCTTAGGTTAAGTTATTTATGTTTTGTATTTTTTTTTGTCAATAGATCCACTGAAAATCAGTGTCGTCGGCACCCTGTGCCCCGATACATGCTAAGTGGTCTCCTTTTTGGACACACTTCAATATGTTACACGCTTCCATAGACCTAAGTGCAACTTATACCGTTCAATATTGTGGTAATTTCTCCAAATAAAATTTCTTTCTTTCTTTCTAACAAGCCAGTCGCTCCGCGCCTCTAAGCCCTCTCCCTTGCCTCCATTCACCTACATACTCGTACCTACACTTAGCCGTAATTAGGAAGTATCTGGAGCGGGAAGATTCTCTTGTTGCTTACGCAGTAGCAGCGGCGCGACACGTCGGGTGCCAAAAACACACACGTAAGTATACACGGCGTTTCAACTTATACATAGTGCTACATACTTACGAGTATACTTATATTCAGTTTTGGGTTGTTACATTATCAATTTATCAGACGTCGTAAATTTGGTAGCATTTTGAATGCAGGGATCATGACAGAGTGACAAAGGAGTGAACAATTAAATAAAAATTGTGTTTATGCACATTATGCAAGTACAAATAACCGTACAGCACAAAAGGCTGATACAAATATATATACTACTTCTAATACGTCAAATATTCCACATTACTACAGGGTGAATTTTAAATCGTGAATCGTAACCACGTTTACCAGTAAAGCTAATTAAGACTAATACAGAGCACTAGTGCAAGTGCATACAATTAAAGACCCGCTTAATTAATTATGAACAAAATGGTGGAGGCGCTTATACCATTAATCGTAACAAAACTGAATTATTTTATGAGTAAATACGATTTAAATAGGTACTTATGTTGACAATGTCGACGATGTTGACATTATTGTCAATACGTGCCAAAATTCTATTCAGCCAACTTCAATATTAGGAGGTTGGATATCTAATGTTGAAATTTTCATGACAAGTACGAAACATGTAGGGTGACCACGAGATTTTAAAAATTAGGATAAATCAAATTAAAAGTGGACAAAAAAAAACATACTTAATTTAGGTTTAAAAGCATTGTAAGTTATTGTTAACTATGTACCTATAGACTACAAAAAAATTGTTACGATTCACGATTTAAAATTCAACCTGTATAGTTGGTAGTTTCTGCTAATTTGGAATCTTAATAAAAGGGCATTTTTATTTTAAAATCTACGGTTAGGCGAAACTTAAGCTATGTTCAAATAACTAACCTGTCAGTCCGTGACGAAATGTATGGAGTTTGACACTAATCGTCAGTTCAGTGACGACCTGCTAACTGTCAGTTAAGAACGCACTTTAAATAAAAAAGCCCAAAAACGCTTTTACTATTCGTGGGACATAGTGGGCTCATAATAAAGACTAAAGAAAATTTAATCAAGACACGAAAAAGAGAGATAATTATCCAATCTACTTTTTAACCCACACTAAGTGTGAATTGATAAACTCACACTTACTGTGGTTTAAAAAGTAGTTTCACCTATCGTTCATCAATATAAATATGACTTGATTATTGCTTCAGGCAACTTACTCATGTAACTAATATGATGCGTCCAAAAACAATTACCAAGTTAATTTTTCAAAGATATCACTGAGAATGAGGGTGCACTTATCTCTGATTCGGCCAAACTTTGTTTGCTTTTTTGTTGTTCTAGATTTGCTGCAAGGCACTTTGCCAAACGCTTGTTTTCTTTGTTTCAAAGTTAGAGCCGCAGATTATTTCACACATTTCTACGGATCGTGCCGAGTAAACTTATCAGGAGTACGGAAGTAAAGGATATTTATTAGTCCTGAAAAAATGTCATACACATTTATCACTAAAACAAAGTCGCTTTCTCTGTCCCTATGTCCCTATGTATGCTTAAATCTTTAAAACTACGCAACGGATTTTGATGCGGTTTCTTTTTATAGATAGAGTGATTGAAGAGGAAGGTTTATATGTATAATACATGAATAATATAATAGAGAAACACCGTGCGAAGCCGGGGCGGGTCGCTAGTAACCAATATGACAAAGTCGTGGCTACACTAACGTTAATCTTCCTACATCGCGAAAATAACGGCATTCCCCGTTAACATGGGCCCAGTATGATATAGTACTAGATTCGGATTGGAAGCAACTTTGTCACTTTATAATAGCAGTGTTTTTTCTTCCTAGATAAGGCACATCACACAACTTTTATGCGTGCGCACCCCGCGAACGAACGCACTACAAATGCGTAAAGGTGGGTGTAGACCAGCGGTCGGCAACCGCTTTGCAGCCAAGGGCCACATAGTAGCAGTGAGTGTACACAAAGAATTTGGTAGAGTGTGTGTACACAAAAAATTTAGTAGCGTGAGAATGTGTTAGAATTCGTTTGGTCTAAACCCACCTTAAGAATGCTCCAGTACGGACCTCACCGTCTGCGCCTAGATTTTGAATACGTATCGCGCGCTCGTAAACGGCCGAAGTGCGACTACTTGTCTGTCTGTATACTTTGCCTTCGTTGTGCACATTCCCTCTCGGCGTACACTAGTCACTAGATTCTGTGCCGAAAGAGAATAGGATTTAGATTGGGGGGCGCTGTAATGCTTTTCTACCGTGTGTGCCGTACCTATTTGCTGTTTTGTGGCCATACTGGTTAGGTTAGTTCCGTTTTTCGCCACGCCTATTCTCTTTCCGCACAGACTCTAATCATGTTGTATACGCAACCCGAAACCATTATCGAAGCGGAACTAAAAGCCTCTCAGCCGCGGGCGTCAGACAGGCGCGTGAGCCCCAGCGTCTGATCTCGAGAGCTATGCACAGAACTATATCAATAAAGTTATCTAGTTCAAATTTAACGCTTTTTATTATTTACAGGTTAGTTAAGTGCCGGCGTAGCGTATTTACATCATCATCATTAAACTTAAGAGCTATGCTCCTGTCGGTAACCCCATTCTACTTTATTCTCCGCCAGCCTTTTGGTCTCCTGATCCTGACACAACACGGCGTACTAAGATACTTCACAAAAAGGAGGAGGTTATATGGTCAGTGTTTTAGAGTTCCGTACCTCAAAAGGAAACTGAACCCTTATAAAATCACTTTGTTGTCCGTCTGTCCGTCCGTTCGTCTGTCTGTCCATCTGTCAAGACCCTTTATCTCGGGGACGCGTAGAGGTATCGAGTTGAAATTAAAACCATATACTTAGGTCTATGGTCCCTTGAAGCTGTAAAAAAATCAAACTTCTAAGTTAACGTAAAAAAAAAGATATGGCCGTTTATGTCGCAAAAAACGTCCATTTCGACTCTCTCAATGAAACTAAAATTTATAGGGTACTTTCCGTTGAACTAGAACTATGAAATTTGACAAGTAATGCCTCCGTACGAGTATACTACAAGTTTAGGGAAAATCTGAATACTATAGGTACATTAGCAATTAAATCATAAAAATGTATTCTTCAAATAAACACTATATTATAATTAAGTAAAATATAAATAATTAAGTAGCATTAAGTATTTGTACGAAACCCTCGGTGGGCGAGGCCGACTCGCACTACTTACCAACAGATCGGTTCCATTTTACAAAATCTAGTTCTAATGATAAGGTTGACGAAGAATTGAGGGAACTCAGATGTAGATTCAATGTTTGAATCCAGTTATTTTTTTACAAAAATGCTATGCTTTTCTACTTTATCTAGGCACGTACTTCCCTTCATCTTAGTTAGTGTTATATAAGCCCCATACCTCTTTTCTCTTCTGCAGAATTCTTGTCCCAAAAATCAGCACAATCGACACCAGCTCTATAGCTCACGGTCAGTAATTATTTCGTGTAAGTATGCTAGGTTGAATTCATGCTGTAATAAGTAATAACTCATACACACGTTGCATACGTTACCTTGTACGCATGCCACTACTCGCGTAAGGGCTTTGCTTTCAGCGAAACCATCCCTTATTTTAGATGCTCGAGTATATTCACCTCGGGCATCAATAAACATCTAGTGCTATATTTAGTAACCAATAACCATACTACTAGAGATACTAATACATACCATATTTTGGTTGGGCCGCAGCCGAACGGAATAGATTAAGTCGCATTGCAGGAATTGCACAGCAATGTAGTGTTTCGGCAGCTGTAAAGTCAGCCAGAAGTTCCGACAGCCAGGCAGAAAGTAAATATCGCAGAACGTCCACTTCTAACATTAGAGAACAGTAATTCACTCACACTAAGATAGTACACGCTATGCGATGCAATCTACAACCAAGCCTGTAACATGTCTAATAATATCTGTGAGCAAAGTTGATCCAAGAATTACCTGGTAATGAAAAAGTTGGTCGAAAACGACTTACTGTAATATAAGGTTGTGAGCGAGGCAACGACAGGGAGAAGCGATTTTCGCCACGCATCCTCGTTGGCTCGGCGCCAGCGCGCTACGTGTCCTAACTTTTGACGAGCGTACCATGCAATTTACGGATTGATTTTACGTGAAATTTCGGGTTTAGCTGAAAATTTTTAATGGAATTTGCTTTTAGTTCACTGTTTTCAATTCAAATAGTAACAAGTTTAATATGCAAACTTTTTACACGAGCTTCAAAACTGTCCGGATGATACCCATGAAAATAAATGCCGTTCGTTTGACATTATGAATACGTCATCGTACTTATTTATGAGCCATCATCGAAACAATTTATCCACGCGGAAAATGGATAAATATTCAACTAACAGTAACAATATATCAGATGATAGTTTAGAAAAAGGATTTAAGAAGAAAACTTCACTTCTGGATACCATTTCAGATGATAACCTCGAAACAATTGCCGTACCATTTTATGAAAAAGACGTGCTAGTGAAAGTACCAAAAGAGATACGAAAAGAACAAGAAAAGAAGAAACCGTTAAATAAGTTAACCAAAGATAATGCTTCAAGTTACCTTGTTAACAAGAACTTGCAAAGCAAGCGCTCGAGCTCATATTTGGAGAAGTTCAGAAGACAGTTTTTTACAAATTATGTCGAGAACAAACCAAAACAGCCTGAGATACGTTCTTTATCACCCGAAGTTGGGGACACAGACAGAGGTAGCTGGAGCTTCGAGGATGAGGAACAGACTAATCCCGTTGAAGAATTCCAAAATACAGAAGCTTACAATGAAATATATTATGAGAATTTTCTTCAACAGCAAGTGACGAATTATATGGACAATTCTTCCAATGAAGGAATATGTTTTAACGATGATTTGGAAAGCAAGTCTCCTCATGATAATCTTAGAAGCGTGTCTGAAGTTTCCCAACCTCGTCGACGCTGCAGACGAGTAACTGTGGAGCCTATCGCCAATGTTAAACTAGGGGGTTTGGGTCCTGACTTAGAGATAGTTAAGCCTCAGACAATGAGAGCTAGAAGTGTCCAAAGATACTCTGAAAGAGTTAGAGCAGCAAACCGTGTCAGTATTTACAAAAAGGCCGAAGAGAAAAATAAAAAAGATTGCGAACAAAAAAATACGAGAAACTCCGCACAGAATTCCCCACACCTGACTCAAGAAAAAGCATCTTATTTAATTAATAAAACTTCTGAGAAACTTTCCCGAAAAAGCCAGAGTTCTAAATCTGCTAAACAAAGCAAGACAAATGAGGTACCGGGAACAGAAAAGGAGCATTCAAAGAGCAGGACATGTAAGAAGAATGTCACAGAAAAGTATCAAAGAGGAAACAAAAATTTGACGTCTGGAGAAGATGCAGCCACTGTCAAGAAACTATGTAATGATGCTGTCGAAGTGAGGGTTAAGTCCAGTGCCCGTTCTAGGACGATTAAAACTGAAATAGAACCCAAAGGAAATGACGTGCCCCCGATTCATATCAGTTTCTTAGTAAATGTAGGGAGCTCTCGTCCGCCAAGTGCCTTACGAACCCTTGAAGAGAAACACCGACTTTACCAAGAAATGGTTAAACAGTACGTGAAAGATTATTCCTAACTTCGTTAACGTACAGGTTTATTTCCTTTACATTCATGTTATGGTTTATTTAAATTAATAAAATAATTTTAAACCCAGCAGGCGTTGTCATTTATTAACACTCATAACTTTATTTAAAAAAACTAGGTACATGTTATAACTGTAAATGTATCACATAATTCAGGCATTGCCTAGTCTGATAGTTGACCAGTACGTCTAGCATAACTGGCCGCGACTTCGTTTCTCGCGCGACAGAGCATCACCTGTCACTGTCACACCATATTGAGTGGAAAGAGATCGGTAGCATTTGTCGCGCGAGAAAGAGTCGCGTGTCACAGTTGTGCTAGAGGTACAGGTTGGAGGATGTGATAGATAATATTTGTGCGATGAATCTTATATGAATAAGTCAGAAAAATATATAGTCACAAAGTTCCACCACACCCCTTCTGGCCCGCTCTGCAACCGTAGGCAAAATCACAGTTTAGTAGGTACGATGAACTTAGCAGCAGATTTGGGGTTTTTAATTGTATATAGAATATAATTATAGTTAAATGATTATATTTGATATGCATATTTAAATGTTTATAGCTATAAAATGACTGCTTTCAAAAAATGTTGAATCGATATGGCAATGATGCACCACGCGAAAGTCCACAGCAAAAATGACGCAATTTAATCAGGTATTTAAACATCTTTTATAATATTTACTCGAAAGTAGATATCGAAAGTTTGCGATTGATTACGTAGCAAAAATGGGCATTCATCATAGCAAAACGAGTGAACGCATAACATGAAAAAAATAGAGGTTAGGTAGGTTTCTGCTCAACTTTTATTTCTCAGATACCAAATACTGTATACATAAAAATTACTACTGCCAGTTAAATTAGACTCATTTTCGAGTCGCCATGACATACCGCTGATGCAAATCAATCAGACCACAATGCTTTCCATTAGCGTCTAATTTCAAGTCTTTAATTACTCCACCAACTTTCTAATCATTAAGATACTACATTAGTTTACCGCGCTAAGTGAAAAGGGTAACGGTTCGTCAGATGAAGTTCATAAAGTCAAAAACTATACTCACTTTATACTTGTGGATACGGAGCATTCAAAAGCAGTAGAAAGTTATTATGGAATACCTTAAAGTATCAAAATTGTATTTAAATTGCCACCCCATAAAAGTCTTGTTCTTTAAGTTAACACAGTACAGTCGCCATCAAATACACTTCAGGGTGCTCAAAAATATCTGAACATGCAATCTAACGCCTTGACAATAGAGTCGTGTTCAGTTCAGATGCTTGTGAGCCAGTTGTGAGCAGTTTGTTAAAACACTCGTGACTACGTAAATAATCACATAACCTACTATTTTTATGAACTGTATATGCATGTACATTAATATTTGAATTTAAGTGAAATGGCATATTTGTTACTGAGATGATTTTATTTTTTTTTATTTTTATGATATAGTGTGATATAGTAGTAATTATACTTAGAACTTTGTCACTTTACTGTTTACAATCTTTACCAAATTAACTTTCCTGTAACCATTCCATTTGAAGATTTTCATTAACCGATTGTCGTATGGTAAGAAAATAACGTTTTGTAAGAAGGGAAGTTTCCGCAATTTCATAATTTAGTTAATATGTAGTAAGTTCATCATCATCATAATTTCAGCCATAGGACGTCCACTGCCGGAGATAGGCCTCCCCCATAGATTTCCAATTAGTTCGGTTGGAAGCAACCTGCATCCACCGTGAGCCAGCAGCCTTAACCAGATCATCTGTCCATATTGTTGGTGGACGTCCGACGCTGCGCTTGCCGATGGGCAGCGTTCGGGAAACTCCGCAACGTCTTTTCGTCCAAAAACCTCAGTGCCTTAAGACGAAAGTCCACAATCAGTGTGTGTTGCCAGTGATGACATATGGATCCGAGACGTGGTGCTTCACTATAGGCCTTATGAATACCAAACTAGACTAAACAATCTACGGAACCTGTCAAATGTCCCTACTTTTATAACACCAACCTGTAAAAACGAATATGGTCAGAGGGTCTGGAGTTGTGTCCTTCCTCGAATTTTAAATAGATTTTCAAGTGATATGATAAGTACACTAGAAAAGAAAACATGTACTCAAACAAAATATAGACTTAAGCGATATTTACTTAATAATAGAAAAAACCTACCTAAACAAGCATAATAACTTAATAAGTTCCTAATATTAGTTAATTATTTATAAAAAATGCAAGTATTAATGATAATGATGAGTTAAGGAGTTAACTCAAAAAATATTTATAAATTAAGATTAGCAGTTAAGAATTATAAATTAAATTGTAATTACCTATTTGAAATAAACAAATTATTTTTTATTTTTTTTTAGTAGTCTCGAGTCACTCGACGGGCTATGGAAAGGGCTATGCTCGGGGTTTCTCTGCGGGATCGAATCAGAAATGAGAAGATACGTAGAAGAACGAGGGTCACCGACATAGCCAAACGGATGTAGTAAGTTATCTCAAGTTAATTAGAAATTAATAGTAATCCAATTCAATTAATCATGCACCACGTATTGTATCTGCACCTACAGAGAAAGTCTATACCAACTACCAACCGCAGATAAACAGATTGTTACCGCAACAGCTTGCAGCTGTTCTCTACGAGTAAGTTATTAATATTTGATCACTTGTAAGTAATACGTGAAGCTATTCCGGCCCCGATTACAGTGAAAGTGATCGGGATGGGCAGATCATCTGTTTCAAACGAAATACTGTATCCTACTCACACTTGAGCTGTCATTAATAGAGTAAGGCAGACAGTAGATTGAGGTCTCGATTTTTTAAATACAAGCGAGCAAGGAGGCATTGAGAGATTTAACAAAATGATATTAATGTTTTTTATTGAATATTTTATGGTGTTATTCACAAACGTTTAACGACTATAATAGTACACAACGTTGTTTATTATCGACAGTAAAGATAAATTGAGGCTAGTAAGCTCATTCACATATAAATTTAGTATGCTTTTAATTATAAAATTACAAATTAGAGAGATTAGAAAAAACCGGCCAAGTGCGAGTCGGACTCGCGCACCGAGGGTTCCGTACAAACTCATAAGTAGATACGTGAATAGTTCAAGAAAAACTATATGGCGATTAGTTTAGTAGGAGCAAATAAGTATGTGTTAAGATTTTTTCAAATTCCTCAAAAACGGTGCAGGTTAGGAAAACCGTTATATTTTTCCTGTAATATATAGAACGACATTAATAATTGGTAATTACTACAGATTTTTCTGTTCAGTAACTTCGAAGATAATAGGGGGGGAATTGTATTTTTTTAACGTTTTTCACTATAAATCAAAATATACTTATTTAAAAAAAAATACAAAAATAGTGTTTTAATCTACAAATCAAGGCCTTTCATTTGATACCCCAATCGATATAATGGCCCTTCTTTCAATTTTCAAAGTCTCATTACGGACCCCTTTAAAAAAAAATTAAAAAAGTTACAAGGTTTTTTGTACATCCCATAAGCTCGGGTTAGCGGTTCTTAACACTATTCCAAATTTCAAGTCGATAGCATCAGTAGATCCTGAGATATCTTTCTGTGACAGACGGACAGACAGACAGACAGAGCGACAGAGTCGCACTATAAGGGTTCCTTTTTTACCATTTTGGTACGGAACCCTAAAAAGCTCTACATTGCAAACATTTAATAAGTTAGGCACTCGTATCTTATATGTAATATGCATGACTAACACTTTTCTCAGATAACCTCTCTGGATTTAATCCAGGGATCGTATACCGGTATTATTTTTATACGAAAATACCGGTATTCAATTTCGGTATCTCGCTTATATTATTGAATATTTTGTTCTTTAATTAATTTATATAATAGTATAATAATATTACCTATTTTATTCGATTTTGGTATCTCGGTTATTATTGAATATTATGTTGTTTAATTAATTTATATAATAGTATAATAATATTACCTGGCCATAAAGTGGTTTTTTCCGCACGCAAGGAGCCGCTGTCTGGCCAAGTGTAGACATAAAATTATGTACACAACACGGAAGGTAATAAAGAAAGCCCTCGATCGCATATTTACGTCCCTCGCTTGCAGCTCGGGCCGCAAACATCTGCGATCTCGGGCATTCTTTGTATTACCACCCTAGTTGTGTAATGTACTATTAAATACAAAAATATTAAGGAAATGTTGCAGATTAAGTAAGATATTTTAATTTTTATCAATACCGGTCTATCGATCCCTGATTTAATCCAAAAACGATAGGCACCGCCTAATTTAATCTATTCCGATGACCCCTTTTTTTCTTAGGAATTATATTTTTATTTATAGAACTATTAACTACCAATGTTTATGCCACCATCAACAAACAGTTCTCTTTAAATAAATATTTCAGTGATAAAAGTTAAAAAAGTAAGTTGGCGTTTCCTTTGAACATGACAAATAAGAGTAAAACAGAACCAGCGTATTCAAAATAAAAAAAAACCATAACGCCTTACGCGGGCGTAATAGGTATTTTACAGCCCGCAGTACCTACACGTAACACAATTTACGAGCAAGTGGGATAAAAAAATTACGTTTCCCCAGGCCAGGAAGTGCGATTTTCCGCACGCGTAGCGGGCGGTAATTGCCGCTTTATGGCCAGGTGTGACGTAAAATAATTAACATTTTATCAAATTCGGCGTAGGCCAAGTGTGCCACCGTTCGTCGTACAAATCCTTGCAAACCTTTGCAGACCTTTATTCAGTGGACCAGCCGGGTTGACATGATGATGTAATATATCGGGAATCCCAAACTTGATGATTATTGCACTCAATTACTTAGCCTAATACAACCTAGGTATCTCAGTCAATTGGTTTCCTAAGCTCAATTGATGTCAAGTTAGCACACGCACTATGTGTCTGGCAAATGCCTTAAGGCTTTTAAGGTCAATTCGAGAACTAGTTATACCAGATTATGGAATCTTCTCGGTACAGTGTACTTAAAATGTATTTGAAGTTTATATGCAGTAATGCCAAAACGTGCCGATTAAAGTACCATCCAATGATAATGTTATTTGAAGGAAAATGTCTGCTTGTCGAGCAATTAACGTCTTTCGGTTGATTAAGGATGCAGATATATAACAACACCTTAGACACAGTATAATACAGTAATATTTCTTCCTACAAATGGCACATCGCGCGCTTGAAGTTGAATGTGTGCGCGCCGTATACGAACGCACTACAAGCAAAGAAATAAGAATACGTAAGAATGCTCCAGTATGGATCGCACTCACTCAGACGTGCTATCGCGTGTCTGTGTGAATACGTGTCACGCGCTCCTAAACGGCCGAAGTTGGACTGCCTACTTTCGTCTTTCTACTTTGTCTTAGGCCGGCTTTACACCTGTAAGTTTTACTTACGTAAGTAAGGACGCAGCTATACGTTAGAGTGAGATAGCTGACTGACTATCTCAGTCTAACGTATAGCTGCGTCCTTACTTACGTAAGTAAAACTTACAGGTGTAAAGCCGGCCTTAGAGCACAATTATTTGCACATGAAATTTCAGCTTTGTGGTTTTCGCTGTAACACACAATTTTCTCGTAATTACTCGTATTTTGGCAAGTGTAGCACCAATCTAATAGGCTTGGTATATATATTTGTATATGTTCCAAAATTACTTAAATTAGTCTTAAGTTTTTTTTTTTTATTTTGTTTAAGAACGTATATGGTCGTATTTCGTGACCCATTTAAACACGTTTCCAAACTAATGGTTTACATAATCATATATATGACATACTGAAAAGTCCAGTGTCCATATACGTATGTATCGGAATAACAAAAAGGGAGTCGACATAGTAATTTTTTTTAAATATATTTCAAGACCAACTAATCTTGTTGCTTGACGATATTTCGCAGAGGGGACCTCCTGCCCTTAAGCTGCTTCCAGGGTTGCAGAAAAAATGTACCTTCTACTTTTTTGTCTGATCATGGTGTGTCTTATACCATTTTACTCAGAATCACGAGCACTTTTTAATTATGAAATAAAAAAAAAGTAGTGCAAAATATCCCAACTTTTCCGTAGAAATTTTGAATTTCAGTTTCGTTACGCCCAAACGAAATATAGGGGAAAATCGCAACGAAACTAAGAAAAACTAAATCTCACCCTCCTATCAATTCCACGTTGCTTTAAAATCTCGGCAGCTTTCAATGTAACAAATCTTTATGACATTACTTACTGTTAGTCACATGACAGCACGTGACAGCACTCAAGGCAGGTTTCCTTCTTTTTTGTTTGACGAGGTTTAGTTTAGCAGTTAGTTTAGAGTTAGTCCAGTTATTTAGCCTTATAGGATAAATTTAAAGCTATTGTAATGTTAGATTTGTGAAGTATACACTTTTTAGTTGTTAGGTATAATACTCAGGGCGTTCGTTGTTGTTGTTCACAAGTAGCTGTGTGTGCTTTTTTTAAGCTTTCCAGAGAGACCAGTTGTTGTGATGAGTAAATCGCTACCCTAGCTCAAATGAGCTAGGGCATGAGCCCTGTTTGTGCTGCAATCTGAATAACGGAACAATAGAAAATGTCTCCAAAGTTGGCAGCTCAAACTTTCTCAGCCACGGCCACTCTAGCCACCCGAGCATAAACTGTATCGTTCGTGCGCGTGTCTGACTCAACATCAACAGGCTAGGATCGTGATTCTGTGCCGAAACACAATACGACACAGTAAGGCTGTATCGTAAATTCAAATCCAAATCTATGTTCTGGCCAGGCCAGGCAGTCGGGATTGTTACCCCAACTGCTGATAGACGGCTGTTTATTTTTTATTTTATGAGGATGGCTATTTTAGCAACAAAACATATGCGCTAAAGCAGGGCCTCGTTTGTTTAGATTACTTTTTTGTTTCTTTATTGCCTTATTTATTTATGACGATTTGCTATTGTGGTATTCACACAAAAATATTATCGAATTCGACATGACACTCTCTGCTTGTCGCCACTGATAGTCTGCAATAAATCGACTCCAGCAGCTTTGTAATATATTTGTGTATATTACATTACACAACTAGGGTGGTAAAATAAAGTAAGATCCGATATCGCAGATGTTTGCGGCCCGGGCTGCAAGCGAGGGACGGAAATATGCGATCGAGGGCTTTCTTTATTACCTCCCGTGTTGTGTACATGATTTTCTGTTGACACTTGGCCAGAAAGTGGCTTTTTCCGTACGCGTAGTTTTATAGTAAGGTGTGGCATAAAGGGTATTTTCCGTTTACTATAGATTTTTAAAGGTGGATCTAATCGTTTTTTTTTAGTTTTAAACTAACATTCTATGGACTGAATTGCGTCCAAAATACGGGCAATATGTCTCTGCCATTTCTGCTACAACTACTTATGTGCATTTTGCTTTACCATACGAAGTAAGGGAAAGATAGCAAGACTTACCGGCAACAAATTGCAGAAAAATATTGTCCGTGTAGACGCGCCTTTGATGACTGTGACAAGTACCTAACAACCGCCTATTGCATAACTGTTAGGTATATTTGACTTATTTTTATATTTTCCATATTTAGTCATAGTCATAACTCTATTGCATACCATGCCCTCGTTTTACGGTGTTCATGTTCACGGCACATGCCTTCATAGAGTAATGTCTCCGTAAATTATGACCACTGGTAAAGTCCATAAGTCCATGGCTTAAGAGCTACAATCGAGTTGCAAACGAATGTGTTACTTTTAACACGGAATCTCGAAGTCTTATCTAATCATTTATACCGTAATAACATAATTTAATTCGTTTGTAATTTAGTTTAGCTTATCGCGGAAGCGGGTGCATAATTTATTCTGAATGATGTAATAAGTAGCCATAATTTTCTTCTAATGACAGCGACGTATCATGTTATTATTATTAAACAGTAGAAACGGACTTTGCCCGCTACTTTGCCTTAGACACAGATAAGCCCAAGAGTTCAAACCCTTACTTTCAATTTACTTTCTACAGGCTAACAGTAATATTCTACAATGATCCTTGACTTTCAAGTCCCATCCAGTTCAAAATGATTAAAATCTTGCGAAATATTGCAAAAACCACGTAAGAAGTTGGATTGTAAAAGTGGATTTTGATTAATTATTCCTCCACACAAAATAAGCACAATATGAGACTTCGAGTGGAAAATTAGCACAAATAATATGCATCTTGTTCTCCTTATTAATTTGAATTGGTTGGTTCTCCATTAGGGCTTCGAATCCCGGGATTTTTTGTACGGCCAATACCGGGATCCCGGGATCCAGCATGAAAATCCCAAAAGGCTACAAAAATCATTTAAAACTAAACGTTACTCATTATATATTATCACAGTTTTGCACCACCTATTTGCCTGCTGTTTCTTGCGTCATCTCCGCTACCCAATTTAAAGGTTGTCTGGAAGAGATCGCTTCCTAGGGGTAAGACCGCCCATTGTCTACCATTAGTTTTTAATATTTTGTCTATTTAATGATCTCTGTATTTTTTTGGAGTGCAATAAAAAGTATTGTACTAAAAATAGACCTACTTTATTGGCTTCTTAAGACTTTTTTTGTGTTTTGCGCAAACCATATTCTTAACCCCCTATTAATTTGTGTGAAGTTCTTCACCTTCGTCGAGTCACCTTAACCTAAACCATAGTGATAAGCAATTAAAAATGTCTAAACGAGTTTATAAGGTTAAAACGACTTAATTAAAACTCTACCGTTATCAGGGATACCATAAAAGGTTGCACAGTTTCATAATACATTTTAAAGTCAAAATCTGGGTTAAAATGTTACCCTGCTGGTACTACTTTTACTGTCCTTGGTGTCCTTGAATAAATATGACGTCATATGCAAGTGTGCAATGCAACTTTTACATAACTTCAAGTGCAAGTCGTAGATATCGAGTTATATAAATAATGCGACGGTGAACTAAACTATTATAGTACACTAGCATTTTCCCGCGGCTTCGCCCGCGTTGTTCCCGTTATTGTCCCAAAGGAACTCTTTACCGGGATATAAAGTATCCTATGTTTCAATCCAGGACTTGGTCTACTTGCATGCCAAATTTCAGCTTGATCCATCCAGTTGTTATCCCGTTATTAGGTAACAAATATCCAAACATCCAAACATCTTCACAAACTTTCGCATTTATAATATTAGTGGGATTAGGGAGGTAATACAAAGAAAAGCCGAGATCGCAGAAGTTTGGGGCCCGAGCTGCAAGCGAGGGACATAAATGTGCGATCGAGGGCTTTCTTTATTACCTCCCGTGTTGTGTACATATTTTTATGTCTACACTTGGCCAGAAAGCGGCTTTTTCCGTACGCGCAACATGCGGAAAAAGCCCCTTTATGGCCAGGTATGGCATAAGAATAAATAAAGAAAATAAATGTTTATGGTTTTTATGCCCGGCGCGTTTTTTACTTTTAAAAACACATTTATGGATAACTCTTAGGGTGAAGCGTAATTTTTTGAGTAGTGAGTCGCGTAATTTCGTTCGCGAAATTTCTTCTACATTCGGTTTCATACAAAACTCCTGTTTGGTTCACACGGCGACGTAAAATGAGTTGTCAAAATGTATTGTTGAGAATTTTTGTAGCTGAAATTACACAGCTCACAACTCACAAAATTACGCTCGTCTGGCTTCACCCTTACGAGTGTTTCAGTCAGCCACTGTCACAATTATGGCGGCATTATTGAAGACTTCCCTATCGACTCGGATGTCTGACAGAATTGTCCCACTGGACAAATTTTATTGAATTAACTCAAATGTCATTTGCGATTATTCTGTAGAACTCAAAGCCGTTTACAATTTATATCAGGTATTGTTTAGCATTGCCGCAAAAAGTCGTCTATAATTCAGCCACCGTTGTGACGGACGGTTAAAACGGTATAAGAATTTTCTATGCCTATGCTCTAACTAAATTAAAAATGCTTTAAAAAAAGAGAAAAGTTAGTTTGAGTACAGAAGGCGGGCTCTTCTTCGAGTCATACTATGTCAGCATTCTGGAAAAAAATCAGGAAATGCAAGATAGACGAAGTAGGCAAAAACTTTCTTTAATAAAAACCAATCTTGAAGCTGTTAGCCTTCAATAACAAAAATAGGACATCACAATTCGCAATACTAATTAATTAATATTTAATATATTTAAATAAGGCGAGTAGGCGTGACCAAACACATTAATTTATGAATGCTAAATATCACAATAGGTAGCGTATTTGACGTTTGAATAATCCACTCTAACTGGCTCTAGGCGATTGTAAATATTAAAACGAGGTACCTACTTCGGCAATCAGTCAAGAGTCTAGACATCACTATACCTTAAGATGAATAGCCTGATTTTTTAGGGTTCCGTACCACATCTTAGCCAAAAGGCCGAGAAGCCATCCGATCCGATCCGATTTTTGCAACAGTCAATACGGGTTGCAAGTTTGCCAGGCTTAAAAAAAGCTTATGGCGCGACTCTGTCTGTCTGTCCGCTTGTCTCAACCAGATATCTCAGGAACTGCTGCTGCTATTGATTTGAAATTTAAAATAGTTTTAAAAATCCCTGAGTAAGATTGACGCATATGATCGAGACGTAATATTGGCACTTGACCTTTCACGACAGCCGAATTTCACGTAAGGATCATCTGACAGTGTCTATAGCGTCTAGGGTTACGGCAATACCCCTGCCAAATCCAGCCTGACAATGGCGAGCACCTTAGACATTTGATTACACAACATAGTGCCGATGGAAATAAGATGTGAGCTAATTTAAAAACGGTTCAAAAAGTTGTTAAAAAAACACTGCCTAAGAACACTACCTTAGTTATTCAAATGTGCCTATTAAAAGACTTCCAATCCCACAGTCAAACCCACTATTCATTTTGTGGGATGTTGTACTAAATTTAAGATATTGTAAGTTCCTAATAAAATAAAAAATAATAAAAAATATCATACCTTACCAATTCAGAAAATTACCTACGCTACTCAGAAGTCAGCACCGCATGCAGTATTTCAAATATTGCACTCATAATATGAAAGGCCTTAGAAATTTGAAATACTCATCCATTTAGTCAGTAGTACCAAAAATGGTAAAAATGGAATAAGGTGTTTTTATTTTTATATAGAACCTGGCTTATTCTATAAACTCTGAGAGCTCATGAATAGGAATCCTGAGCAAGCGGCCACTAGTGACTTTAGATTTAGGCTATTTTCACTAATTCAAGATAGCTTTTGATGTTATTATCGTTGAGTTCAGGACTGCTGTTTAATAGCATACACTTGACAAGTATTAAAAACGCGATTTCAGCTTGAAATTTAGCAATTTGGAGTGATGTTTGACGAGTATTTTCTTAATTAAAATAAATAAAATTCATATTAACTGCGTGTTATTAAGTAAACCACATCAGTTCTGAACTCAACAGTAAAGTCAAAAAACATCAAGAGAGAGGAAAAATTATAAAGGAAATAAATAAAATAGCCTAAATCGACAAGCGAAACGTCTAAGGTTGCTTAATAGGGAAGACTTTTATGGTTGTCGGTACATAAGTCCATCGATCAGTGTTAAAAAACTGCAAGAGCTACCTCCTTCCGTCCTTCACCAATGCACTTATATCTATCTTCGTTTAGTATTCTTTTACATACCCGGTCTCCCTTACCCATGTTATGTTTGCACATCGTTTTTGTATAATATAAGCATGCGTCATAAACTCCAGCTGCTACCTTAGCTTAACGGTAGGTAGTGTCAAACAAACATTGCACGTCGCTAGTAATTTGTGTGACTTGACTTGTGACCGCGTCCTTGGCCCATTGACTCCATCAATAGATTGTGACCGCGGTTGCGAGCACGACACGATATTCTGAGCTAATCTTATTCAGACTAGACCTACATTGCTCTGCCTAGTGCTTCAATTTAGGCTTCTTCTGCCATTAATAAGCTTGTGAACGCAATTTGTGGCCTCACTATACTGATATTTCGTGGTTCAAATTTGACCCTTGCCAGTAAGGATAATTTTTAACTGTATCCTCATAATACTAGTCTATTGCCAGAACCTTATTGACAACTATGTAAGTGGTATTTTCCTGAGAACAAAATATATATATATGGCCGCCCCTTCATCCAGTGTAGTAACGACTTACATTGATTTTAGTATCAACAGACATATATTTGTAGATTGTAGCTACGTATGGCTAATATCTCCATTTTCGAAGAAAATGTTTGCAAGTACGGTCAAGCAAAAAGATACAGGCCAGACATGCATTATCCAGTTTCATACTCGTATCACTCTAACATACAGTATAGGTATTAAAATGGAAACAAAACTAGCGTTTCTATATAAAGTATTTTTTTTTCAAACGTTCGACCTCTCTTTATTCTGTTGTATCAATACATACTACAAACTGCTACAATTGTACAAATTCCTTTGGCTGAGCATTCTATTCCATAACGTTTCTGTCGCGCATTCCACGTTTCTATCTTTTAGGCGAAATATGTTGCCTCACGGATCAGCAGCTGCTCTAGGTATGAAGTTAATAACTTACACAGGTTCCTACGTAATTATTTCGAATACATGTAGGCATTTATTACTAAGAAATAAGGGTTTTATTAATCTAGTTTCTGTTTTTTTCGACTGCAATTACCGAGTTTTAGTATCGATATATTCGCACTAGAAAAGTACTATTTTAGTGAAGAATTGGGTAAACTAGAGCGAAGTTGACTTTAGGTTTTATTCAATAGCAGTAAGATAAAGTATATTAAGAGCTAAAAATCACCCAGCAGCTCTCAATTATTTGTCGTGAGAGGATGCTCAAACTGTTTGAGCATATTCTGTGATCCAAGCACTGTTTCGAAAGAAGCATCATTCTGGGCCAAGTTGAGGGCCAACGTTGCCAGAGGACGAATCTTAGATAGTCTGACACCATGAAGAAAGCCCGTTAAAGCTGGTTCTTAACTCTGTTCTCATTCAGAGATTCCACAATGCACATAGTCTTTACAATCATGTTTAGAAACAACATATAGGTACACTACTGAGGATTATGCCTCTTATTGACATACGTGTATGAGTGTATGTCTCGGCCATATCTAAAACAATTGTATGTCGGACGCTCTCATTTATAGATTACACACGCCGTTTACCAACACGCTTTAAAGCACAAATAAAAAAAGAGTAAGCATCCATTTCCCTTATCAGATATAACTATTTCATAAAGCCATTATAACATAAGTTAACTCATCTTTATGCAATGTGGACTTATGTTGATTTGCTTTCGGCCACCATTGTGGCGGGAAAGTGGAGCGTGTAGATATTAGATATGCTAATATAACCTTATAGTCATAGCTTATAGTGGACTGGTTTGTATATGGTGTACATTCAGCTACAAATTTTCGGATATCTATTCCTCGGAGAAGGCTGATTGATTGACCGGAGTGATTCGCTGAGAAAAAATACGGCTAAATGTTCTTGAATCGGTACCTACCTACTTAACACTGTAAACCTCTAAGAAAATCTGATAAAAAACGAAATAAGTATGGCGGTGGTTCGATGATAGTAGGTTTGTTTGGAAGAGGTCGCTCTTTTCAGATAAGACCGCCTGTTGTCTACCTTTTTAAATTGTTTTAATTATGGAAGTGCCTCTTGTAATGTGTATTTCTGTTGTATAATAAAGTATATTTGTATTGTATTGTAGTCACTTTAAGGTAGATTATAGAAGCGAATTTAATTTTTAATATTGGAAGTTGGTAAATGCGTGTGCGGTGACCCCGTAAAGAACTACTATTACCAAACACCCTGTATTTGAGAAATCAAAATTTGCCTTGAATCAACTCAATTGTAAATATTTTTCGTATCATATATTTAATAACACTTTTTGATAAATTTGATGCTGACTGTACTGATGAAATACTTCAACTAAGCCTGACAACTGAAGGGTATCGTTGACATTTGTATAGTAGTTCAGTCAGCAAGATTCCCACGTTCAATTTATGACAATGCAACTTATACACATTACTTTTAGAGTTTATTTAAGGTTTCCTTTTGACATAATAATAGTATACAATTAACATTTTAGGGATGTCACTTTAAGAATAATACATAAGCAAAGCAAATTCTAACAATAGTGACATTCGTGTCCTTTTTAACTCACTTCACAAGAACATTTGTGACGTCCTACGTGAAAAGGTACCTTATGAGGGTTTCTAGTAACGGAGATATGAACGGTTTTGTGAAATCCTTCAAAATCATCATTTTTTTCTTTTATGCAAAATTGTAAAATATAGGAATAGACGTGTATTTGTAGCTTGGTTTCACTGCTGTACGTTATTTTTTTCTATATAAAAATTGGGTTCAAAGTTTAGTAGAAAAGGTACCTTATGGCGGATCACATACAAAAATGATAAAGCTGTTGATAAAATTCATTAATAAAATTTACTAGCAACTTTTGCTTATTTCTTTTTTAAAACACGACGGTGGCAAACAAGCATGCGGCCTGCATAATGGTAAGCAAAAATTTTCGAAATGATCCTAGAAAGCTGAAAATTTGGAAGGAAAGGGCCACTGGGTGCCACAGATTCGGAATTGAAAAAAAAATAAAAATAAATACATTTGTATGTCGTTTTTTTAAATTTTTAATTATTAAACATTTTTTTAAAACAGATAAAAAAGTGTTTTTGACGAATCGTATAACTTTTTGACCATTTTTAGAAAGACCTTGTTTTTTTTTTAAAAATTGACAAAAATAAAAAAAAACACTGGCGAATGCCTATCATTTTTGACCATTGTAGAAAAAGTTTTTTAATTTTTTTTTCAAAAAAAAATACAAAAATAGACTTTTTTTGCGGTTTCTATAATTTTTTACCACTTTGTCATGTTTCCCTTTCAACCTTTTTAGAAAAAGTCTTAAAAACATTTTTTTTTAAACATAAAAACGTGTTTTTGGCGAATCGTGAAACTTTTTGAACATTTTAGAAAAACCGTTTTTTTCAAAAAATTACAAAAATAAAAAAACACTTTGGCGAATGCCTATCATTTTGACCATTTTAGAAAAAGGATTTTATTCATTTTTTCGAAAAAATTACGAAAAAAGACATTTTTTGGCGGTTTCTATCATTTTTGCCCACTTAAGAAAAAGAATCTTTTTAATTTAAAACACGCTAAAATCCACGACGAACACTTCTCACAACTATTCGAACGAAAAGGTAAGCAAATACTGCTCATGCCGGCCGGCTGAGACTCCGAGCGGCCAGCAAGACCGAGAGAGAACGATACGTAAAGTGTTGGTGAGAGTAGGACAGATGCGTGGCGGTACTGGCGGTGTAGCCAAAATAATACCACGGCACGGCGGTATGAAGGACAAAAACTGAGCAAGTTACGACAAGTATTTCTATCATTTTTAAATTACACCGCCATAAAGTACCTTTTGTACTAAACTGTAGAAGCATATTATTCAGCCTTTAATTCGCCTATAACAAAAATAAAGATAGGCAAAGACGTGTCGTAACATATAATTTACTAAATGGAAATACATAATAAAAAAAACACAATTTTTACACAACATTGAATATCTCCGTAACTAGAAACCCTCATAAGGTACCTTTTCACGTAAGACGTCACATTTGAGAATTACTCTTAATTGGTCAAGATTTGAAGTAAATTTCTAATAACCTTTTTTCTTCAGTTTTCTGTCTTAATACAAGATTTGTCAATAAATAATGTAAATATCGTGCCATACTGTAATTATCAATAATTTTTGCTTATGGCCCGCCATAAGGTACCTTTTCTCAAATGTATGGGAATAATTTGTGATTTTTACGTAACTTCAATCGTTTATAAATAAAAAAATACGACTTGTAGAATAATAATGACACTTTTGAGATACTTGTGTAGACTGATTAAATATAATTTAGAACTCATTATACGAAAATTGTGAATATTATAGGAATGATGAAACATATAATAAAAATGACATTTTAATTAAAATAAAAATATTTCATTAACAATGTGATTTTATTTCTATCCAAAAATGTGCAGTCTAATATCTCTAACTATATACACTGGTTCAGATTACAATATGTTAAAGAACAGGCCGATTTTTTTTTTTTTTTAATTTCGTTCTCATAAGCGACTTGCTCTAATCAAAGGCTGATTTTTCACGACCTGGAAGTCACATTAAAAAAACCATTACTGATTTCCAAAGAAAAATACCTTGAGATACATAATCAATCATCATCTCCATAACTTCCAACGGGAACATACTTAAAATTAGTTTCAAACTTCTTTTGACGATTTCTCAAAAGTGCAATTTTAGCATGTGCAGGTTTGATGTTTTTTTTTAAAAAAAGTATGGGACTTAGGGTCGTGATTCTTTTTGTATTAGATAGCTTATTTAACACAGATTTAGGATCTGTGCTTAACTCAATACCAACCATAAGGTACCTTTTCCCGTGGAACGTCACATTTTATATTTATTTCTTAGAAAAGTTTTATAATACAAGCCTGTCCCTAAAATGGTCACAGGACGCTTTCAGTGCAGTCACCGTATAAATACGTAACTACTTTTATTCCTAAAAGTTAGTCTGTATGTGGTTATGCACGTTGTTATTTCATAAGTAAATGGAGAGACTCCATGTGTCTCTTGCATAATGCTCCATTGTCACTAAAGACACCAGCCCGATTTCGCTATTTAGGATCATATCGCGATTGCTTACTGTTTATGGTGGCGACAATTTTATCTCTACTGTATGAGGTATGTAGTACAGATTCTATAGTCTTCATGGGCTGCAGTATCTGATCCTATTTTTTGATTAAGCTCATAGGCTTTTTCTCAAGATTTTGCTGCATGGTCGGGTCGGCAGTTTGATTTTAGCATAAAATAGACTAAAATGGCCTAAAATACGCCTGATCGGACCCAGGCGTTCCCTACGCCTGACTTAATGTCAAACGCATCTAGCAATTAGTTATGGGTAAAAAATCAGTCCATGATGGTATTAATTATTGAGACATTGCGATAGCAAAAGCGCTGGTACACAACGTCCGGTTTGGACCCCATAATCAACCGGGCCGTTCATTGATATATCTCGATCCTGATTCATTATACAATTTACATAAGATGCAATCAAGTCTTCTAAGTGCCTCATATTCAGGCTGGTAGGTTAATAAGGGCATATAATATCTCATAGTGGAAGGTATTTATAGTTGGCTACAAAGAAAGATATTCATATGGCAGGGAAGCAGTTTTATCTAGGATTTACAAGCCCATTCGAATAAATAGTTGCGTCCCTCTCAGATAGCCAAAATGACTGTGTTGTAAGTTAAGGTGCCCAGTAAACCGAACAAACTTATAAATGCCAGGTGCAAAATAGGTTTTCTGATAATTTGCTTATAGCCCGCCATACGGACTGTGCCGTAGCGCCATTAATTTCCTCTTAATTGCATACTACACGCTTATTCTACAATATATTACAAAGCACCACACTGTGGGAACGTCCGTGGAATTGTCCAGTTACCGGCCGAAAGATAAGTGTGCTCCAGTTAGGGCAGTTTCGCAACATTCACAATGCACTCTCTTCCTATCCCGCTCGGCTGGCCGCAATTGCCGCAAAGGATGTAAGCGTGCTTTGATCGTAACATAAATAAGGCCTTTCAAATTAAGACTTGTAAATGTAACCGGCATTTATAATTTACAGCCTGAGCTTGGAATAAATAATTAAATATGTAGTTTTCAAGTGGGGACTCTAGCAAATTTTACTATAGATACTAAGGTTTTGCCTAGAACCGCTGTTTTCCAATTATCAGTTTCATAACGGTCGTCCTTTCCAGAAGTGATACAATGATACCGGGCAACCTTTCCCAATAAACATTGTCATCACAACATTCACCACTATATCCATCTGCAAGAAGATCCAGTATTTATACCTACCTACATTGAACTAGTGCCCCTGTGAGCTGTAGACCTTGCTTGTGTGACAACCCTCATAGCGCCGCCGCCATTTTGAATAAAAACCAAAAACTGAGTTGACAAATAAACTTCTATGTAAGTAATTATCGAACCTGCTCACAAAATTTCACAAGAGTCGGTTAAGAAATGCGACCTGTAGAGCTGAACGGACAGACATCCGCTGGACATACGAAAGTATTTTGCCTAAGCTGAAACGGAGACACTCCGTTCGCTTCGCTCAAAAAAATAAGACAAAATGTTATGTGTAGAGATGTGCCGTTCCCGGGAATAATCCCTACTTGTATGGGGAATATTCCCGCGGTGGGAATATTCCCCATACAAACGGGGAATATTCCCGGGAACGGCACATCTCTAGTTATGTGCGATGAAGAGCGAAACGAGCTTGGTATTATCACCACAGTATAACCTCTATTAACCTAACTTTGTATAGAGCTGAAGTCAATCCAAATCCACACATCTGTCGTCCTTCGTCCAATAACCGATTCTTATTCTTCTATCTTATATCGATCGAGTCACCGAAGTTAAGTAACCGAAGGCACCCTTAATTAAAATAAACGCGTAGTTTAGCAACTGTCGTAATACGGACTGCATTTCGATGCAACAGATCTGTCTTACACGATATGGCTCACAAGTCAACGTCACTAATTGCACGATCATAGCAGCTCTAGCTAGAAAGTAACAGGGAAATCTTTGTAACCATTTAGGACACTGATAGATAAAATTAACCACACTTAATTGCAAAGTGATTGCGTACCTATCTAAGAAATAATTATAATATATTTTTATTCATGCGACTGTAAATATCCACTTAAATTAATACGTCAAACTGTCTCTTATAATAACATTGGTGCCTAGCAACACCTTATCTTTTATACAATGTATGACACTGTGACACAAATTCTTTAGAAACCTCTTCCTAGTAATAAACATGCAAAGTCTCGAAGGCACAAGCGAATAAAAATTGCACGATATCTATGCGAAATCGCACGGAAACGTCATAAAGCGTTTGAGTTGGCTTCGAGGATTTTCACGCAACTCGAATCAACAGTACCGGCTCGTCTTACCTTCAATTTCAACTTTACTCTTCTGTAAATAAGGTTAAATTTTAGTTGGCACGCGGTAATCTAATCTTCGATTTATTTTGCTCGATTTATATCCTCGGTTCGGTATAGTGTCGGTACGGGAAACTCAAACAGCGTATGTGATTTTTAACCCCAGCTTTGCCGATAGTTTATTTACCGGTAGGTATGTAGGTACCAGTAGCGTGGCGTCCATAGAACTCAATTCCTACCGGCTTGCCTAATATCAGGCATTTGAGTACCTACCTTATTCTGCAGCTCTTAAGGGAAATGTACGCCAAATCTGCACCGGCTTGCCCAAGGATATCTTTTACGCCACGCCAATGGTAGATACTTTTCATGATTATGTGTTTGTTTTGAATATGTTATATAATTTTCTGATATACTTAGTTTTTACTAACTGGTTACTAACCAGTGCTAACACTAACTTGCATGCAGGTTTTTCGCAAAAACTCCTTCTTAGAAAACTTATGTGATAAAATGTGATTGCTTGAGGCCTGATTTCTAAATTATATAACACGCAGACCTAATGGGACGCTTAAATTAGTTTGTAGAATTGAATTTATCTTCGAATGGAAACGTTCACACGAATATTCAATTTTGAAATCACCGGCGAGAATTTGAAACTTCAGAAATTATTACAGTATCCGAGCGAATACCTTTCCCATATCCACCGTTGGATAACAAAATATCATAAGTGCCATTTAAGAAAAATAGTGTCCATGAACAATATAAGAATCACCAGATGTTTCTAGGCTCATTGTATTCCAGCCGTGTGAAAAGTTGAATTAGTCGCTTAGGGCATTGTAATTTTGTAAGCTGGATTGCAGAGCAGTAGGTACTAAATCTCGTCCTTTGATATGGCACCGGTCCTAGTCACGACGGGCCATGCCGATCGGATCTCTCTCGGATCAGAATGCCCTAGTTTAATTACATTATACATGAACACTTGTGCAGAAATTGCGAAAGTGGCGATTGTCTTATGGCCACCGATACGAAACTAGGTACTTATCTATTTTATTTAAATCGTATCTCTAATGATTATTGACATCAAGCCATTTAATAGTTTACAATAACCCTCCTTTTGGGATTCGCCGCGGTCGGGTAAAAAGAAAATAATTCCAAGTCGATATTGCTATATTTTACTTTATCCACTGTATCATTATCATACATTTCAAGAGCATCATATACTAGAATATACATAATACAATACTCTTTATTTCACACCAAAAAATTACACAGATCCTTAAATAAAAACAAGATAATAAAATCTACCACCTATGTCTACACAGACAATTTTTACTATACTACTACTTACTTTGTAGTTTTCACCAAATTGTTTTATGTATTTCGTAAATACTACTACGTAAGTTTAAGAACGATTATTTAAGAAAGCAACCGGGATGTCACAGATTTATTAATAATTATGCAATACCCTGTCGGAGGAAAATTATAAAAAAATACATAATTAATTCTACGACGTGTACGGCATTGATATCCCAAAACGGTGATAATTTACCATTATTTTATTTATATATGTAAACTTTTAAAACAACAAGCCTGGAATACAAGAAAAATATACGCAGCATGCAGTCCGAATTCATAACATGATTATTTTTTACGTGTTCTTAAAATAGTTAATATCGAAGATTCTTTTCAAGTTTGGTAGCCTGGTGATGCATTTTTCATCACTCCTCAGTCCTCAGGCAATTAATTCGGCGTTTTACTTAATCTTGCTATAACAATGTTATTAAGTATGTATTGAAATAACTTTTATAAATTCAGTTGGTTCAATGAATTTTCCGAGAGCAGCTAATCCAGTTCTATTTTAGTACACCATTATATAAACAAGTGTAGGAATTACCCCGAAGAAGTCGAAGAAAATAGTATTTTATGCAACAGTTGTATAAGTGGGTTCAAAAAATGCGAATTGCGTGAGTTGCGATACGAGCCGCGAATGCGGCGAGTATCGCAAAAAGAGACGCAATGAGCGTTTTTTGACTTAATTATACAACGTTGCATACAATACTTTTTCTACGACTAGGTTTTAAATTATAAAATACAAAATTAATCATAACCTGGAAACAAGGCAAATATGACGTTTGACTGACAGTATGTGTCTATGGTAAACTTTTTTTTTTTAATTTAAAATGTACTTAAATTAAAAATACTTTTTTTATGTTGGCATCAATGAATTTAGTTCGGAAAGTTTTGTTTTTCTTAAAAACCGTAGAAATTTAATTGTTTGTTAAGTTGGTAGTTGTGCATTTTTACCGTAAAGTTAAAATTGAGCGCTTAATCCTTGACCTAAGTTTAACCTAGATTTAGAAGTCTGTGGCTGCTAGCAATAACGTAAAGTGACTATAAAGACACTAGTGCTGTTGTGGGGAATAGAGTATAGACTTCTCTGAACTCATATTATGTATGTTCTTATATTAGTGTTCGTGACCAAGTAAAAGACAGATAACAGTACAGGAGTAGAAAAATATCAATTCAATCGTCGTTAGGCAAGGGCAACTAATTAGTCGACGCTACTCAGTTTATTCTAAAAGCTATTTTTTATCCATTTGCTTCTAATTAATTATGTCGATGTGGGATTTTTTAATGGACTGACAGATTTTCTGATAAAAATAAAAATGAGATAATCCATACTCTGAATCTCCGATAGCATCATTTTGATATTTTTATAGTATTTTTTCTATTTTATCATGCTTGTATTGGCAATTACATCTACATTTCTCTCTATCCCTCTTATATGTCTTCCTCTACTCCGCCCCGCTCCTCCATTATCTTTATCAGACCATCTTTGTCGTAGATTAAACGCATTTTTTTGTCGAGTCCATATGTGTATGTTAAATCCAAGCTTAATCAGTATTCCGTTCTTGCATGTGCAGGTACTTACCGTCTGTATATCCGTTAAAAGGGGCTAAACCTGCTTAATAATCAATTACAACACTTCATAATCTCTTGGCAGCGCAAATAAGTGAAAAGTGGTGCGTATTGCTAACGTATGTAGAAATACCATGTAAAGCCGCAGACACAGTCGGCATGTCGCTGATGCTGCATGTCAGAGGTTGAAAGCGGTTTAAACTAATGTATTCATCTTTTTAAACACTTTTATTTGACTTGACCCCTTTGACTTATTCATTGTTTATTTTTTTAATATTGTAACAGGATTTTCAACTGCATTTATTAAACCGATTGTTATGAAACAGTGCGGGCACGTTAGTTTTCCAGATAATACAATTTTATGATAATTTCTTGGTTGACGGTCCAACACCATCAATGTAACAGCTAGTAATTAAACTGAATAACTTTTTTTTTATTATTCAATATTTATGCATTTGACTTCGATCTCACCTGTTACCAAATTACGGCGAGTTCGATGGATGGAGCATAGATACTTAACATCTATAGAGTGCCTATTCAATTTATACTCAACTTAAATAGATCCAAATGATATTGTCTATTGACATCTGTTTGATTGTGACGGACATGGTCATTGATTGTTAACATTGTAACATATTCAGTGCCGAGAATCCAACTATGGGGTTCATTTAGTATGAAAATTGAGAGGTTGGCACTGAAAGTTTTAATAACTCACTTTCAAGCACTCACTCGTGCAAAACGGCGCATATCAGACCAGACGTCAAATTACGGAAAACTAGTCCACGTAAACCTACACATAATAACTATGACCTACACTAGTAGTTCATTATAAAGTCCTTATTGACGTCAAAATTAAAAACGAAATATAACTAAAACTTAATTAAATATAAAAACAGATATATTAAACACCTGTGACTGTGTGAATAATGAAATTGACAGGTCAGCTCTGTCGCACGACAAGCAAAGACGCAGCCAATTATTCACATAGGTACGTCGAGTTCATTTACATTTACACATATAATACATACAAGACATATAAGAGAACAAAAATATCTGAACAAGCTTTTATGCTTCTGACAATAGAGTCGTGTTCAGATATTTTTGCTGCCGTAAGTGTGTAGATGTAAATGAACTAGACTGTACTTATACTGATTTGACTGGTATTTTAGGACCAAGTGATTTATCTCCCCGCTATCGTTTATCACTTGTACTGTTGTTACAGTTTCAATATTACATATAAAGTTTGCCTTGAAAAGTGCAGCCTGGTGCACTAGATGCTCGTTTAATTGCAACCGATTCTGCAATTCGGTATTTTGAATACGGTCGCGTAATGTGTTCTTGAAACTTACATGAAATACCGTTCAGGTATTCAAACTTGTCAGGGTCAAGCTAACTTATCCATAAAACATGACTGAAGTAAATTTTTAAAAAGTAAATTGTAATATGTTAATTATGAATTTAAATGAACAGAGACGTTTTCATATATTCATCATCAGCCCGCAGTCATCCATTGTTGGACATAGGCCTTCCCTATTTCGCAAATACTATACACAAATATTATACCTAAGCACTGATAGCTATCTAGACGGGCATAACTGAAGACTCCTTTTGTTCTAGTAGCCAGACGGCTAAGTTGGCTGCTAATAGCCCAAACAAAGCTCGTGAGAGCAACACAATGGCCCGTAATAATTACTACAGTACCTATGTATAACAATGTGTACATTAAATCCATAATTTCTTTATCTAGACTTACTCTATGAAATAAAGTTACCGAATAATCTTAGGTTATGTATTTGAATCAATGTATTTACTGGAAATATTTTGTTTCTCCGCTACCCAAAGGTTGTCTGGTGGAAGTGTACTACGTAGTACAGTCATCAACAAAAGTATTTACACATTTTCCACTTTGCTTTGCTACGATACACGAAGCATTCGCCAATCGAATTGAACTATTTAGCTGTCAATTGTTGTTCTACTACTACTAGGTACGGGAGAAAGTGCCTTTCTAACTGCAGTTCCTAGAACGACTAGGTATATTATGATAAACCTGACAGCTTGTCCAAAATGAAATAGTATCAATGCAAATTCCATTCTGATTTCATAACTTAATAAAATAAAGAAATCCCTTATTTCCCATCAATCATTATCGAATCATCAAAACTTGATATTGATAAAAATGGGGCCAATTAGTCTATAAATGACAGAGTTCTGAGGAAAAAACATAAAAATATAATCTAAATGGAAACTTCCTTTTTGAAGCCGATTATAAATAGACGGCCTAATATCATTCTTTCGATATTATAATATGTGCTTTTGCTAATAAAAGTATTATACCTTATCTAGTATACCATACTATTAAATTAGGTAACATTTGAATTCTGTACTCTGTAGCATTACCAAATTACTCAAGAAGTGATTTTACATCGCGTGTGACAGCTTAATGATTGATTCATATGTTAGAACAGACCTAGCGGGTAGATTAGATGGTTTGTTTCGAAAATGATGTACCTCCCAGGCAAAAAATGAAATATTTATTTTCAAGGCTCTAGAATTTAAATTAAATTTTAATTTGACACGCAAATGTTAATCCTGTACACCTCGTTGCCAATAACTCGATTAATTGTGTACCGAAAGGGCAACAACAGGTAATCTTTATTTTTAGTAATAAATTACACAAATTACTAATTAATAAGAACGTAACCTTGCCTAAACTTCTAGATATAAATGGTTGGTATTGACAGTAACATAAACTATCCCAAGAAAGTAAACAATGATTATTGTGAGTGTGATCTTCTTTCAAGTTCTTGATAGTTAAAATAAAATAAGTATATGACGAAATTATTATACCTCGTTTAATTTTAAATTAAAAAAAACGTGCGTTATCCGTCAGGCGATTTAAAAAAAAAACATCTTGGATCTGAAAAATATGTGTCGTGCTATCTTTAAAACGTGGAGCGGAATTTGCGAATATAGTTTTTCCTACATATGTGACGTTCCGCTGTTAAAGGGTACCTTATGGATATTATCGCTTGCGTCTTATCGTATCCGACTCCGTTACTATAGCACATCAAGATAGAAGGACGCAAGCGACAATATCCATAAGGTACCTTTACCTGCGGAACGTCACATATTGCGTAGAACGAGCATTGTGACGCTACTGACACTTTATGTTCAGCCCATTAAATTTAAACCCGTCTTAAATAATGATTATGATTACAAACGCCAAGAAAGCAGTGTAATTGCAGCAATCTCATTTGATACTCGTATCCATTCTTTCATACGTGGTGCATGTATCGAGCGCTTCACCTATTATGGAAGGTCGGAGGACAAGGTCAAGTAATAGTAAGGCGTCGTTTGTTTCGAGTGCTCAGGTTACACGGCCTGTTAACCGCTGAACCTGTTAGGTTATCAGATCAGTAGGGCCGTTAGCTAAAAAGAGATCCATTTTATATACATTTCGTTGTATTGTACGTACCTACACTTTAGTACCTACTAGTACTACTAGCTGTATCGTGCAATCCTAACTGCTTACGTTCATTCTCAGAAGACTTAGACTTAAAATTTGAATTCAAAAGTCAAGATCTGGTCCTTAAGATAATTTCTCTCCAATGTGCTATAAATATGACATACGAGTAAATTCCATATTTTCAAATTTTAGCTATACCTAAAATAACTGGCCAAGAGCATGTCGGACCATGCTCAGTGTAGGGTTCCATAGCCGTAACTATAAGGTAAAAAATACGATGTAAAAAAAGTACAACAAGAGCGTATCTTCATAGCAATTACGTCCTTTTGTTGAGAAGCGCAGTCTATCGGCAATAACTCAAAAACGGTTAATCCGATCTTGTTGAAAATAATTTTCGTTGAAAGTATTAATTGAGCGTTATCTTTGTATTTTTTTTTACATTTTTCGGACACACGGTTTAGAAGATAGAGGGGGGGGGGGACACAATTTTCACAACTTTCGGAGCGATTATTTCCAAAGGTATTCACTTAATCACAAACATTACTTAAGAACCTTAAAATGTTTTTAAAAGAGCTGTCGAACTATGTACCACACGTTGACATTTTGTGAAAAAAATTTTTATAGCTTCTGTTACATGTATGGAGTGCCCCCCCTAGATTTTTTTATTTTTATTATTTAACTACCAAACTTAGTTGCGGCATCTACAAGACATCTATATTCCAAATTTCATCAGTATAGGTCTTGTAGTTTTTGAGTAAAATGCCTGTGACATACGGACGGACGGACGGACGGACGGACGGACATGACGAAACTATAAGGGTTCCTTTTTAGCCATTTTGGCTACGGAACCCTAAAAACATGTGGAGTGAAACATTTTTCCTTAAATTTCTTGTCAACTTCGTTCTGTTCTCGTCACTATTGGGTATCTGAGACTAAATATCGTCATCACTACGTATTTCTTTCTTGTTTTGGCTTCATCTTCAACCGATGATGGAACGTTACAGCTCGTTTATTCCTTTCGAGTAGCCTACGTTTTTACGATAGAATGTAAGAATAACTAAAGTACTTAAATAAGCAAAATAACTTTCACATACCGGAATGGGCAGAATAAAGGTATGATTAATAATATTATTGTAACACTATGTATACCATATATTCAGTAAATAAACTTCATTCATTCATTCATTCAATAAAATCATGATAAGTGTACACGCCTAGTAAGGGTGTCATTAGGTAATCTGTAGCCTAAGATCCATGTTATTTAAGATTCTAAAAAGTTATGAAGTTTGGCGAAGGCTCGTATCTAATAATAATACAACGGGCACCAAACCTGCTATTTATTAACTATAAAAATTATCCAATTCAAATTCTCCGGTAGGAAGCTGTATTTAATCAAGTGACACACAACCTAATTTGCTAATTTTACAAAATGTAAAATGTTAGCCAGCGACTAAATTTGTCGCCCGCGGTAGCCGAGTTTAATTCGTACAACTCGAAATTGCTATGAAATTGACATAAATTACAAATCTGCGCGAATTACATTTGCAATCAGTTAGCCGCAATTTGCTTAATCGCTCTCAAATTACATGGTCATATAAAGTAACATACGCGTGACAATTCTTTGCATGATTTACGGTCAGTCAAGTTTTATCCAATCGTGATCCAATCCATAGCTCAACACATTACGCGGGTCTCCACAATATGTCATACTATCCTCAGTTTCTTCGGATTATGCGGTCCCCAAAGTATGATCTCGAAAACAAATAATTTTAGGCCAAATAAATGGGCAGCGTGCTCAGGGAAGAGTACCAGCAAGATGGTCTGAATCCATTAAAATGTTGTGTGGCGGCAGCATGCAGAACGCAGTTCATACGGCCTATGACCGCACCCTCCGGAGACAAACAATATGTGGTCGTGATCCTCAGTAATGAGGGAACGATGAAGTAGAAGTTTTATCGAAATTTTATACATATCGCCGCCTAAAGTCGCAAACCTCGTAACGTTATATGTGAAACAATAAAAGCTAAGAGGTTTGCGACTTTAGCCGACATTATGTAAGGCATACATTTTTATTTTGGGAAGTTTGGCTTCTGTTAGTCCGCCACAAACATGAATACATACACGTACTTCGAATTCTTCGAAGCCGCAAGACTGGTACACGATATCGATAAACCTTAATAAATGTTCATTTAATTAATTTTCGCATACGAATTAGTACCTAATTATTGTCATAATTATAATTTGCAAACTCTAAGAGTTTCCGCCGTAGCGCTTTGGATATGCATTGCGAAAAGCGCACATTTATAATTATACACGTATTCTAATACCACCTGTTTATCTTCGTTAAATGTGTATACATTACTATAATAACGTTTATTATATTTCGTATCCCAACCGAAGACGATTACTATAGTTTACATGCAGCAGTACATGAGATGATGCTGTCCTTGTCACACATTTAGAGCTATAATATCTTAAAAAGCAAAACCATACTTCCATCTCTCTCCCGTGGCGCATCGACACACCCGCTCCCGCGCTTACCTGACCTCATTACATTTTTTGGTGTTGTCCGAGTCGCACGAAATTTAACGTTAAAAAATAGTGTAGTGAAGTGAAAACGAAAACGATCAAGGGATCGAAATTACAACCAGGATTATGAAGGTAAATTTGTAATCATTTTAACAAAAGTACTAGTTACTATAAAGTGTTTTTAGATAATACGGCACTGCCAATAACGGTACTTTCAAATTTCCTTTACGCATCTTACCTACAAAATCATTAAACCTGGTTACTTACATATTTACGAATAAAAAGTAAAGATACGTGTATAAAGTTATATAATTAGGAAAGAGGTATAACGGATTTGCTGAGTTTTTATCTAACTAACTTCATATCACTGTGTATGCCATGTGAAGGACAATTTGTCTCACCTATTTTCACAGTACCTAAACCTAACGGAACTCATCGTTTCATACTAATTGTAAGTTTAAAATAATTAAACAAATTCACTACGGTTCATCACTTTAAGTTGGATGACTGCGGTAGCGTACCGATTACTTTATTTCATTTCATTTATTAATTGCTTACATGTAGGTACATTTTATGTAAGGTATTGCAAGATATGGCAACAATAGATCTACATGATGCCTATTTTCTGATATCTGTTGATGAAAATGATCGCAAACGATTGCGTTTTAAGTGGCGACCACAATTGTTTGATTCGAATGTCTTGCTAAAGGACAAGAATTTGTACGGCTCCATTTGTTTATATAAAATTATTAAAAGAAATATCTACGTACTTCGGGCCTATTGTCATTTAACTACTTAGACGATTTTTTATATATAGTAAGATCATAGATTTAATTACTTAACAAACGTAAAAACTACAAGACTTTTTTAAGTCGTTGGGGTTCGTCATCAATAGTGATAAAAGTGTTATGACGCCAAGTAAAATTGGCAAATTTTAGGGTTTGTGTTATGACTATCACCTTGCCTGGCGAAAAGAAACAGACATGTAGATGTATTTACACGTGTATAGCTCCACGAAAATCGTGTTGAAGATTTCAAGTGTGATCATATTGATCATCCACGTTACAAAATGTTGACATTTGTGTACCTACTCCATGCGAGCCGTGTAAAGGACTATTATATACGAATGTTTACGTCTACCTACTCCATTTTAACAGTGTCGAGGATTTCATACTCCACGTAAATCGTGTAGAGAATACATACGTTTCATTCAGAACATCTGCTCCACTTTAATAGTGTCGAGGATTTCATACTCCACGTAAATCGTGTAGAGAATACACACGTTCTATTCAGAACATCTGCTCCACTTTAACAGTGTCGAGGATTTCATACTCCACGTAAATCGTGTAGAGGATACACACGTTCTATTCAGAACATCTGCTCCACTTTAACAGTGTCGAGGATTTCATACTCCACGTAAATCGTGTAGAGGATACACACGTTCTATTCAGAACATCTGCTCCACTTTAACAGTGTCGAGGATTTCATACTCCACGTAAATCGTGTAGAGGATACACACGTTCTATTCAGAACATCTGCTCCACTTTAACAGTGTCGAGGATTTCATACTCCACGTAAATCGTGTAGAGGATACACACGTTCTATTCAGAACATCTGCTCCACTTTAACAGTGTCGAGGATTTCATACTCCACGTAAATCGTGTAGAGGATACACACGTTCTATCCAGAACATCAGTTCCATTTTAACGGTGTCGAGGACTTCATACTCCACATGAACCGTGTAGAGGATACATTCATATTTACGGGGACACGGAGGCCTCGGACCCTGAGTTGGCCGAGCCGGGCGAAGCAACAACTACCTACTACTGCCGAGTACGTCGCCCGCGCCGATCGCGCCGGCGGCCGAGCCCGTAACGATCGAAGCGCCCACGCCGCCTGGCGGCACTTGCCGTGCCCATAGATAGAGTGGCGAGACTATACCGTCATTGGAACCGAAAATATTAGAACTACTGGGCGAGGACCCAACTAATAACAAAAAATACGGCAAAAACCTACATAAGGATATTGCACCCAAGTCGGCACCCATTTTGGCAAATGGATTAGCTAAGGACTTTCACCTGGAACTAATCAGACGTTACTTGCCTCCTGAAAATTGCCCCAATATGAGGTTTCCGATGCTAAATCTTGAGATCAAAGCAGCCCTTTTGGAAATCAATGTATAAAAGGACTTCTACGGCCAAAGTAAGCAGAGCCAGCTGTTCGGTAGTCTCGGTGCAATAGGACAAGTGTTAAATTAGGCACTGTCATCTAAGAATACAGTATCTCAAGACATAATAAAGCTATTATAGAGAAGCTACAACAGCTATTATAGAGAATCTCAGTCTCGTCGGTTCGCAGCCTTAAACACTTTTAATTAAAATATTAGAGATACCGTCAAAAATACCAAAAATGGATGAACATCTCTTCCGTTCAGCCTTAACAGAGCATATCAAGTTTTCAAAGGCGATCGTTGAAACCGGTTCAGAAATGAAATCGACAGTTGTGAGTCCTGCTTACAAACCATCAGTAGAAAGAAGCACAGCAACAACGGAGTGCTTTAAACTCGAGGGGGATGCCGCCACGAGTAGCAGCAGCGGCCGAGCCGCGGCCGCCCCCTGCACCTCACCGGCCGCCGCGGGACCGTCGCACAGACGCGCCGCGCGGCCGCCGCCCGACCAGCTACACGCGGCATTACGCGACCACGTGGTGGAGGCGATACTAGATGAACCGCACTGAATTCATCAGATTTTTGCCCTCCGTATGTCCAGCCGTCAACTACGGATGGATGTAGGTATACTAAATTCTTCGAACGAGAAATATTTTAGCTCTGGATCATTTGGAAAATTACAACAAACAAATGAAACTAGAAAAATATTTAAGTCCACATTTTTCATGGCGGATTAATAATACAATGATACATTCTCCCCGATCCGCAAGAATAACTACTTGTTAGAAATGTATAGTAATGCATCTATCTATAACTGGTTGGGGCGCGACATGTGGTGCCCAAACGCTTCTGGCAACTGGACAGTCAGTGAACTGACACTTCATTCATATAAACACGCTGGAACTTATAGCCGCATTTTATGGACTGAAGATATTTACAGCAAATCTAAAAGATTGCAACGTTTAACTGAGAATAGACAACACACCTGCCATGTTATATTAACAGAATGGGGAAGTACAATATCCCCATTTAAATAAGTATGCAAGAAACATTTGGCAGTTGTGCGAGTCAAAAAACGTCTATGTATTTACATCATACATACAGTCTTGCGATAATGTAGTAGCAGATCGGGAGTCTAGGACTCCAGCCAAATGAATATAGACACTGAATGGGAAATTTCTGGTCATATATTTTCACAGATTGTTCATATGTTAGGCTGTACACCTGCATTTGACCTTTTTGACAGCCCTCAGAACTACAGCCTACTGCAGTAGATATGCGTCTTCGAAATTAGATCCTTATTCAGAAATAGTCGATGCCTTTACTTTTAGTTGGGAAAATATTATTTTTTATCTCTTTCCCCCATTCAGCCTAGTGAGCAAAGTATTAGAAAAATCATTTCAGATAAAGCTAAAGGTATCGTTGTAGTACCCCACTGGCCATCACAAGCATGGTACTCCTTGTGGTCTAGTCTTGTCGTACCTGAAAAAACGTTTATTGATTCCGACGGATCTTTATTAGTCTCTCCGTTCAGAACGCGCCTCCCGCTTCATGCCAGCCTTATCCTGGTGGCAGCTAAATTATCAGGGATATGATAATAAAGCGTGGCCTACCACATGAATCACTAAATATAGTGATGGCCTCTTTAGCAAAAATACTTTTAAAGCAATAATTTAAAACTTTATTAATTCAAATCCTGGGAGCTTCTCTGTAAAAAACGAGAAATCTTGATGTTTATGACGCTAATGACGGCGATGTGTTTTAACACATCACCGTCTTGTCTTTTTGATGATGTCTTTTTGACCATAAAATTTTAAGCTATAGCTGTTTGATCATACACAGATCAGCCTTATCGCAATACGAATGTTACGTCAAATGATTGGGTTAATCGATTTCTTAAAGGTTTACAAACTTAAACCTCCGAACCCAAAATATAAATCCACGTACAAATATAGTTCTAAATCATTTCTTAAATATTTATCGAAATGAAGATGTCTCATGAACTGATTTATCATATAAAACTTGTACTTTTATCGCCATCGCTTCGGCACAATGGATGCACACGATCAGGCTACTGATAAAATTAGATAATATGCCAATAAGTAATGATGTAATTATGGCTTCACCTTCATTAGCACTGGTACTGGACAGTATAGCTAATGAGATGATACTCCTCCAGTAGGAGTCATCTAAATGTTAAATATAATCAAGGTTACAAATTTAATTAATACTTCGAGGCCTGGAGCTTGTTAACCAATCAATAGATTACCCTATATCCGCGAAAGTCCTTATTTGCCCAGCACTCGCAGTTCAAACGTATGTTAGTAGGACAAATGAATTGAGACGCCATCATACTAAAGGATACCTCTTTGTACGAAGGCCTTATAAAAACTTTGGATCTCAGACCTTAGCACACTGGGTTAAAAAGGTATCACGAGACAATGCCATTGACATAAGCATTTTCAGCGCTCACAGTACACGGGTAGCATGAAAATCTGCCGCGCACCGTGCCGGGTTTAATCTGGAGACTGTTTGCAAGGCTGCAGGTTGCAGTGATCGTTCCAATGTCTATCTTAATAAGTAATATTATAGAGACACCCTGGAATCAAATGAAAATAATTTTACGTATGCTATATCTGACATTCGCTAAATAGGATTAATTGCATTTATGCCATTAAAATTAAACAGTTAAGAATCTGATAAATGTAAATTGAACTTTAAATTAAGTCATCAGAATATTGTTCTCAATTTCGTAGCTAATCAGCATTATAATGATTGGAATTACCAGTTTTTTACTTTTCATTTTTCACATATTGAACATAACAATGCTCTGAACATCTGCATGTAAACTATAGTAATCGTCTTCGGTTGGGATACGAAATATAATTAAGAATCAAACGAACTTACCTTACGTGATGTTTGATTCCAATTATGTGAGTATCCCAACCGAAGACGATTACATCGTCCCATCCCACCCTAGCCCAAGGGATAAAATAAAAAATAAAAAACTTGTCTACAACACAAAATATCTAACTCTGAAAAAATGAGGTCAGGTAAGCGCGGGAGCGGGTGTGTCGATGCGCCACGGGAGAGAGATGGAAGTATGGTTTTGCTTTTTAAGATATTATAGCTCTAAATGTGTGACAAGGACAGCATCATCTCATGTACTGCTGCATGTAAACTATAGTAATCGTCTTCGGTTGGGATACTCACATAATTGGAATCAAACATCACGTAAGGTAAGTTCGTTTGATTCTTAATTATAAATGGTTGCAAGGCTAGAAAATATACAGTTTCAAACGCACAACTTACGCAAGTTGAACGCTTTTAAATCACTGGCCTAGTGGTACGGTAGGTATTTAGTGTACCTCCGCGTCATCTTTGTTAAACTGTAGGTACTTACTCTCAATTGCACAAATGTTCACTATCTAGATCATTATAAATCCACTTTAAACCCATTTTAAACTATACGTTTTTATTATAGTAAATCAGATACTAAAATGTAAATGTATAGGTATTAATTAAGCATGCCAGAGTAGTACCTTCAAACCATCACGCAAAAAAAGCGCATAGGTAACAGACGTAAGAGATGCTTAAAAGAGCATGTTTTCTAGTGGGACCCTTTAAAAACACTTTTGTATTTTAATAGGCTCCAACTTGCATAACTTCGATGAGTGAGACTTTCTATTGAAAGGGAAAACCTTTGCGCCGAATGGTAATACAATACATTAAGAATATTGAAGTAGCTTTTAAGATTGTGTATCGGCTTTCGGCGCATTGTCATCATGTGCAGATACAATCATATAACTAATGTGCTCAAAGTAAACCAGCAGCACAATTATAACTAGATGCGATCATCGGATGCGATGTTATCTCGAGAATTTGATGACTTCCTGTCATAGTTAATTTAAAGCTCGATTATATTTTGAAGATTTTAATTCATAACATTGGGTGTTACCTATTGGTTTTTATTACCTATCGATTTCTCAATATAAGTTGACGTGAGCAGAGACTCGGTGGCACAATTGGCAAGTGTACCCGTGAGGATTCGAACAGAGAGTATTCCTCTCAAGAGACATAATTTTTAAATATTTGCTATATAAATATATGCGTAACCAACAATATGTAACTAATTATCGTATATTCAAAGTAGGTACAGAAACAACTTTAATGTAGGATGTTTCTGAATCTGGTACCTATTAACAGAGAAATATAGACCTACCAGAGTTAGTTTTGTACAGACAATGGCTGATATAGACAATGGCTAAAGCTAAAGCTCTTTAATTTTTAGTGATTGATCATTTGATATCTACCTTTATATCCTTTTGGACTCTCACATCCTACAAAAACTCTCCATTATTATTGATTACTCAACACGTACTACACTACAACGTACTATGACTATCACTTTCCTTGGCGATATAGAACTATATCGCCAATGAATGGGACGCCATCACTTTTTGCGTGCCGCATTTAAAATTCCTCAACCAGCCAGAGGCAGAAACGTCAAATTAAATATTTGTATAATAATTATAGCTAAGTAGAGGTGAGACAACTTTCTCCTGTCTCGCTTTCGCGCCGGACCTAGCACCGATACCTGTGTTCACGAGTCCAAAATATGATGTCGTAATTAACATATTTTTACAAAACTTTTTTGGTCCACTTACATATAAAATTAGAGGAAGCAATTACAAACAAACAATTGGGGAAAATCTTATTATGTGAAGCACAATAAAGTTTTAATAACTTCAGTAGTTTTCATGCTTAAAATATCTAAACGTGTAAATTCTGATGTAAGTAGTTCTCTAGTATGCTCTCGGCCATTCACACACCGTTAACATCCTTTTTTTGTAAAATGTAATCCAATTATTTTTACTTTCTTTTGTTATTACTTGAATTATTAAAATTATTGCATAATTTTTCGATGGCATAACTAAATATTACAAAACATGTTGCTAAGCTGCAACGCAGTCAAATTTATAGGATATTTATGACAAATTGTCGTAGAAAGCTGAAATTATTCAAACTTTAGAAGATTTATTTCGCGAAATCATGCCTTACACGGGATAATAAAACTTTCTATCTTGAAATTGACTGTTTATCAATTATTTAAGCGGTAGGTTTTCAGATTTAAAAAAATAATATGTGCCTAACACTTAGCCACATTCTCTAATTAAGTAATTGTGTTTTTTGTTGTGCACACATGCTACCTACATTAACTCTGGGTTTAGCAATTTGCATTTAATTATATCCCAACATTTTATTTTACACCTTGTTATGTGCTTAGAGAAGAATGGGTTTTTATGACTACTTATTATTTTTCTATTGGTTTAGCACCTTGTACTTGTAGCCATTTCATTTTCATAATTCAACTTTAGGTACTATATTTTATTTACGATTGGTTTTAGGAATAGCTTGTAGGTAAATACAGTTGTATGGAATTAGCACCATATTATACTACCTCCCTTTATATTTTGCCTTACCTTACCTGGCATAAAAACGAGGACTTTTGTCTTTAAAAAAACTATCCTAGACACATATAAGGTAGGTAAGCGTCCCAGTGCTCGACACCGTAATTCCCAATGGTCGACACCCTGCTGTCACCTCTAATTGCTAAATTGCTAATGACTTAAGAGGAAACAGTAAGGCCGAGAGAATTGAAAATTAGGTATTTGTAAAATGTGTCGCTGTCCCGCACTGCCCGCCTCTCCCCCGCAGAGCGCGATAGAGACAACTGCAGCTTGGACCGAAAATACCTTTTAAAATTTCATGAAAACAACGTTTCGTAGTCCCCTGATTTCTTCCCCAAAACTTAATCTATTTAACTATTTTTTTCATTAAGCATTAAAAAAAGGCTTTGGCCGTGTTCCTATGTTTTCCTTTTTTTTAATGATCTAGTCAAATTTGTTTTCTGGATGTGTGAACACAGCGGAAAATCTGGCATTATTTTTAGGTTTTTGAAGGTTAATATCTCTTTTGAGAATCAATTTATCGTAAAAAGGAAAACATAGGAACATATCAATAGTAGCCATAGATTTTTGGACAAAAAATTATTGATCTACTGGCATTAACCAGGGAGGAAACAGGGGACTACGTTTGTATGGAAAAACTGCCCTCCTGTTTCCTCTTAACGTTCAAGATGGCGAATACTGGGACAGTGTCGGGCACTCGGACGGTTACCTTAGTATAAGCTAGATAGGTTTACGCGGGCTAGTTTTTCGCGAGTCGACCACAGATATGTGCCTATTTTTCGTGTAGTCTAAAGCAAAGTATAATGACGAACAAGTAGTCCAACATCGGCCGTTTAGGAGCGTGCGACACGTATTCACAGAGACGCGCGATAGCCCGTCTGTGTGAGTGCGATCCATACTGGACCATTTTGCTCTGCTTGTAGTGCGTTTGAACACGGCACGCACACATTCAAGCACGCGATGTACCTTTTGTAGGAAGAAAAATTACTGCTATTATACTGTGGTATACCTAAGTTATTTAATTTTATTTTAATTCTTAGTTTTAATTAATTAATGTATGAGTTCTTTTTGTGACTTGAAATAAAAATCTATTATTATTATTATAAGCTAAATTTTGTTACTAACTACATGTTTGTTTTAAATATCAATTCCTCCAAGATAAAGTCCGAGAGAAATCGAACCCGTGGACTTGTCTTGACAGAAAAAAGTAAAAGTGGTGAAGCATCTGCTCGAGTCGAAATGCTTAGCATTAACATGTTTCGAGTCATAAGTAGGTACCTATGTATGATTTGAGAAACTTTAACGATAATTTTATCATCAAGTCGTCAAAATTGTCGTCAGTAACCATTTAATTATCGTTATTCAACTAAACAGAGCATATGAAAGTGTATTTGTTGTACGAGATGTTGTTTATTATTTATTTAATATTCTGAGGTTACGATACAAAGGATGTAACGCAAAACCAAATACGAATGAATTTTGACTTGGTGGAGCATTCCACGGAAACGTTACGTAAGCGACAAAAAGTAGATGTTTTCATGGAACGCTTCTGGTATGGATTGGCATTGCTGTTAACTAAATATTTGTCCCAAATACGAGTACCTGGATTCATTAGGTTTTAATAAAATATTATAGGTACCTACGATACAATAGATACAATATTCTTTTCATCACACTTGCTCGAAAATGGTGTCATTACACGTAGGTTTTGCGGGCCGTAAATGACCTATTACGCCCTAGGGCGTAATGGTTTTCTTTTTAAATTTGAAACGCTGGTTCTGTTTTACTCTTATTTGTCATGATCAAAGGAAACGCCAACTTACTTTTTTAACTTTTATTACTGAAATATTTATTTAAAGAGAACTGTTATTGCAAATACATGTAAACACATATTTCTGTAACATTAATTAAATGTTTAAATAGTGTATTTCAGTATTTTGCAAATATAAAATCAACCATTTTAAGTCTTTACCGCTATGGTTTCCGAACGTGACTTGTCGTCTTGATATATGTCACTAATGTCACTGTCAGTTTTACAATTTTATTTAGGTTAAGTAAGGTTATTTTAATTAGATTTCCTCACAAGTGTGATGAAAAACATTGTGTGTGCCACGGGCGATAAAGGAATTACAAACTCGTGTTATTAAAGCCCTCGGCTTCGCCTCGGCCTTGTAACAAACACTCGTTTGTAATTCCTTACTTACCGCCCTTGATACACAATGTACTATTATGCCACACCTGGCCATAAAGTGACTTTTTGCCGAAAAGCCGCTTTCTGGCCAAGTGTAGACATAAAATGATGTACACAACACGGGAGGTAATAAAGAAAGCCCTCGATCGCATATTTACGTCCCTCGCTTTCCGCTCGGGCCGCAAACTTCTGCGATCTCGGTCTTTGTTTGTATTACCACCCTAGTTATGTAATGTACTATTATTATGCACCAAACAAAACAAAAGATTACAAAAGCTTAAATCTAAAACAGCATAAATGGCCTACCAACTTGTTTGAGAAACAGATGTATTTATTATTTTTAACTTTAGTTAATAACTGCTTGTTTGCTTTGCTTAAACTAAACTAACCTATTCCTAATAGTAAATCATATGTAGAATTATGTATATGCAAAAATTCGAGGTCTATGATCACGTCCGACTAAGATGGTAATTTATAATATGTCCAGTTTTTAATAGATGACTTCCATCTCTTAATGTAAAAAAATATATATTTTTGCAAAAAAACTTGAAATCTGACAGAAATAAATTACAAAAAAATGGTTTTGTTGAGTAAAAATTTCTGTTACCAAATTGCAAATATGTAGGTACTTATGTTGTGAAGACTTATGGGATGGACTTTCTAGCCAAAAAGTTTTTATGGTGTCTTTGGAATAATTTTTTTCAATCTACCAATGATTTTCTTTTAGGAAATCTTATCCTTAGAGTGTTATTACAGACATTGCTTAGTTGTCTAATCATTGCACAGCAACGACAAAAATCCTAATTAATACATTACATTAAGCTCTAGGATATGCGTTCGCCGTAATGTACGCATCTAGGCCACAGGTTAATAGTTGACATGATTTATATTGTCGTTACCTTCACTATTGTCTCGAACCTATACTGCAATGCTAAGCCAAAAAGGCCTATCTTAATGCAGTCGCATAGATAGATACAGCTATTTAATTGACGGCAATATAGCACTGCATGCATAATTACAATGTTTATGTTACAACTCATTTAAGCTTAATTAAAATCGTGCTTTAGGTATTTGAAGTCGCAGTTGAAACTGCACTAATTTTGTGTTTTTTTATGAAAGTAAAAGTTTTGTAAACTATGGTATAGTAAGTTTCATGATACAAATGATTTAGATAGATACCTAAGAGGTTATTGAAGAATGCGTAAACTCTTTTATAATATTGCCATTTAAAATTAAGTTAGGACAGGGATAGCTATGAAACTTAATTAGGTACACTTTAAATATTAATTTTAGGGTGGATTTTCGTCCGCGACATTTGTATGCCAAACTAAATGTATGGCATACAAATTTGTATGGCGAAAATCCACCCTTTAGTAGTAATAATTGTACAACTTTCTGTGAAAATTGTAAATAAATAAATAAGAGATTTACAATAAAATGTATGTCTTACCGAGGTCTCTATGCAGGTTATTTGAAGATCTTTGAGCATTTGCCAGTAAAACCAGCGATATCAATACCACACTGGGAATATTGTGACCAAAGAGAAACTTCATTTTTACACTTTTTACGACTAATTAAAAAACAAAACAGCTAAAACAAACAAAACACTGGCATAAAATTTAAAAATTCAAATTTCGTATTCGAAATAGACGTTCAAAATTAGAAGCTCGATTTCATTTTCGCGCGGATTATAACGGACGCGTTCGAGACGCGTGCGGCGCGGCCTTTAGGAGTCAGACTGAGAAGCTGCGCGCAGGTGGAGTAAAAAGAACGCGACCGGTCGATGCCATCAAACTATCCAATGAGATTACTTACGGAACCACGTATCTCACTGATCATACAGTTGCATACACAGCCTTGCATCTTTCGAATTAAGTTTAATTATCAATGAATCGCTAACTCCTGATAACAAGTTGTAAAGGTTATCCTGATATTTGCCATCTTCGGTGTAACAGGTAGACAACGAATTGTTGCGGCTTAGCCTTCGAGGATCTGTTTGCTTGCTAGAAAGGTAGGTCAATGGCACCGTTTTAATATTCCTGTCGATTGGTAAAGGATAGAAATATATTTGGCGAGGTAATACCGTTATTTTTAAGTTCATCAACATTTAAAAACTACTTTTCTATAAGGTGTTATAAAGCGGTATACATTTTAATGTTTTTTATGCGTATCTAAAATTCCGAATTAGTTTTTTGTATGTATAATTATTATCGCGCGACAAATGTAATCTCAACCATATTATGTTCTAACCCCGCGCTAATTGAAGTACCTATCTGTATAGAAATAGTAGTTTATGCAACTGATACATAATGAGGGGTCTTAAAACAGTATTACAGTTGCATACAATACCTTTATTTTATCTACACACACATAGTACCTATACCTAAATTCTCAATCATGTGTTCGAGAACCGTAAGAATTATCGCCATTGCACCAACGTGGCCGACTAGATTTCAAATCATGACCAACTAGAATTTCATAATAGCATCGTTTTCGGAGTTATTATGATTTCTCATACATTATTATAACACTGGCACATATAATACACTGATGTTACAGTACTGGTTGCAATTATGGTGGTCATTGTATAATTTGTATACGGTTTCCGAACGCATAATAGAGGATTTATGATATGGATGTGTAGATAATAGTACATTACACAACTAGGGTGGTAATACAAAGAAAGGCCGAGATCGCAGAAGTTTGCGGCCCGAGCTGCAAGCGAGGGACGTAAATGTGCGATCGAGGGCATTCTTTATTACCTCCCGTGTTGTGTACATCATTTTATGTCTACACTTGGCCAGAAAGCGGCATTTTCAATACGCGCAGCGTGCGGAAAAAGCCACTTTATGGCCAGGTGTGGCATAAAATATATAAAAACCGGCCAAGTGCGAGTCGGATTCGCACACGAACGGTTCCGTACTACCGTCGACAAAACACGCCAAAAACACGTTTATTGTATGGAAAGCCCCTTTTATTTTTGACTTTACTGTATTTTTATTATTTATTGTGATAGCCGCAAGCAGCGCCTAGGCCTACGAGGCCCCGGCCTAGGGGCCCGACCAGCCTAGAGGGGCCCCAGCGGTGGACCCTTCATATAAGCCCAAAAGCATGGCTTGCCTTCTCAGTACGAAGTGCCTAGGGGCCCTGGATATCTAAATCCGGGCCTGGCCGCAAGCAAAATACACATTCTGAGAATATATTAAGCATTTACCTATTACCATTCTTAAAATCGAGCAAAGAACGCAAAAAAAACACGTTTCTTATATCGATACCTTTAGACTCAAAGGCCGTAAACGCCGTAGGTTCTAATGGCGTTTACGCCCTTTGAGTCTAAAGGTATCGATATGGGGACCTCCTTTAATTCTTCATTTAGTTTTCTCATTATTATTTAATCTTAGCAAAAATAGAAATAACATATTCTGTGAAAATTTCAAGTCTCTACCTATTACGGTTCAAAAGCTAGAGCTCTGTGAGCCTGTGACTCACGGATAGACAGCGGAGGCTTAGTAATGGGTTCCGTTGGCACCATTTGGGTACGGAACCCTAAAAAAACTAAACTAACAGCTGTCACATTAGATGAATGTTACAATATCCCGGCCCGCGCATCTACCGTCTAGGCGACGTCCGAGTTACATAGTAAACTAATGGATGCTTACGGTGTTGGAATGGCGATAAACGCACACGCATGTTAGCCCACACCATGACTTATTTCCATTTGCATTTCCACCGAGATTCACATTCAACCGCATACGTAATAGTAACCTGCAATAGCGACTCTCGCTTGACCGGTTTCTTTCAAACTGGATGCTTACATCTGAGTAACTTGTCGATGGTACAATGAAAACCAACTACTTACCACATTAGCAATAGCTTCAGAAGATGAAACCGCTTTTGTGAGTGGAACAAGTGTTTTTAGAAATCATAATAATGTCAAAAGGCATACCGTAAGCTCTGGCTTCTGTGGTCCTATGCACTCAACCTCAGTCAATAGACCTTATTGGAGTACACACTACGCCAATTTCGGCTTTAGTCATGTCAATCATGAGCAATAGTTGAATATACCGGGTGTCCCAAAGACTATGCCACATGGAGGAAAAGTACCTCAAATATTGTAGATAGGATGTTTTGCTGAAAGAAAACTCAATTTTATTTTTAAAAGTAAGTCATACCGCATTCATAGATTTTCTAAAAGTTACTTGCTTCGTCGGGGAATCGAACCGACTCAAATGTGAAAAACGAGTTTTATAATGACAATCGAAAGAGTGGACAAAAACGAATAATTCCTCTTAAGTTACATAAGTATCTCAAAAGAAAGGAAGAGCGTAAAATATTTGATTTAAATATTAAGAAAATTATTTCCCATACAAAATAAGTAATTATTAAAAATCTTTGAATGTAGGTAGTTTTACTTACTTTTAACAATAAAATGAAGTCGAAGTCTCCTTTCAGCAAAATGTCCTATCCCATCAAAAACATTACCTAGATGCAAGTCTCGCAACGCAATTCTCTTGCAACAAAAAATTGTTGAGATGTATGTAATGTTAAACCAGGTCAGTACCGGGGGGGGTATCAACAGAACTCTATTTCCACCGACTTGGCTATTATTTAACCGTGGAGGAACACGTTTTATAGTTCTAACTAACATCCTGAACTGAGGCCCGCGCCAACCCACGACAGCGCCTTTGTGCAAACCTATGAAGCCATCTCTTTATTGTCGTCGGCGCCCCTATTGCCTTGGCGCCTGGGTGCGTTGCACACTTCGCACACAGGGGCGGCGCGGCTCTGCGTGCTGGCGGGTCATAGCTCAGTGAAAATGCTAGGCAGTTAACCAAATGGCTAATTAAACCAGTTGGCTGCGACAGTATAATTCGCCATATTAAATAAATAAATATTAGGGGACAATCTAACACAAATCGAACTAGCCCCATAGTAAGCTCAATAAGGCTTGTGTTATGGACACTAGACGACGATATATTTAATAGATACAAATACTTAAATACATAGAAAACATCCATGACTCAGGAACAAATACACATACATTCACTATATGCCGGCATTTCCTGATGTTCCTAGGCATATCATGAAATGCCGGCATTTCATGAGCCACCAGTGTAATGCTACTACTTTACGATCTGCCCGATATGTAGCTAGGAATATCGACGAATACGTTGGTCTTATCGATCTGCCGTATTTATTATTAGGCACATCGTGATATGCCTGGCCAAATCTTAAGGTGGATTTAGACCAAACGAATTCTAACACATTCTAACCCCACTCTACCAAACCTACCTTTGTGTAGGTACACACAAAGAATTTGGTAGAGTGGGGTTAGAATGTGTTAGAATTCGTTTGGTCTAAATCCACCTTTAGGCATAATTATCGTGAAATGCCGATATTTCATGATATGCCTAGGAATTTAATGATTTAGCGAATTATCGGCCGCCGCATCCGTATGTACATATTTAAATATCATACTTAAATACATATACGAATGGAACGAATCGCTTAGATTGGTTGAAACTAGATCGATGTGTGCAAGACTGACCCAGATATTTATTTCAGTCTGCTGTATGAATTATTTCCTTTGCAGAAATAAAAGCAAAATAATAAAAATATAACAGAGTAACATTTTGTCTATGGAATGAACAATGTTGCCAACGTGACACTTATAAAGCTAAATTGAATTCTTTACATTTTCTAAAGCTATAATTTAATTAAAACTGAGGCCCATTTTAGAATTAGATTATTATTAAAATTAAGTAGTTTTAATTGCTTTTCATTGTAAGGTTTAAGTTTAGAATTCTAGTTTTATCTTTAGTTTTAGAATAATTGTAAATTTTGAATTTATTTTGGCACTTATTCCTGACTTTTATTGATACATACTCTTCGATAACTTTAGCTCTAAATGAATTCCAGACTTGGCAACACTAAAATACAGACTCGTTTTCAAAATGGCGTCGGTCTGCTGCTAGCGTTCATGATCTCTGCAAGTATTCCGTGGTGATTTTATTCTAGGGAAAATTTAAATAATGGCCGGGTTTACAGAAAACGCGTTAATACGTAAATTGCAGGAGTTAAATTCGAGTCAACAAAGTATTCAGACTTTATCTTTGTGGTTAATTCATCACAGGAAACACCATGCCGCTGTAGTCAAAACTTGGTATAAAGAATTATTAAAAGGTAATCCAGAGTTTTAGCCTCCTAGTGTTACAATAACATACCCCACTAACGACTTTACGCATCATATATATCTTGTCCGCAGTAAAATCCTTATTACTTGTGGTATTATTACTTATCGTTAAAACCTTCGTTTGTACCAGTTTATACATAGCCAAAACATTAGACGTGGTGCCAAAAACGCTAATGAAACAAGTTCAAAATATTGTGACGTATCTATTTCATTAAGAGCGCTGTCTATTATTTTACTATGTAAGTGAACTAGCTGTTCCGCATGAATTGTTATAATTTTTACTTCAACAACTATTAATTTGATTTACAGTCAAAGATGCGAAGCAGTTGACATTTATGTATCTAGCCAATGATGTGATACAAAATAGTAAAAAGAAAGGCCCAGAATATGGCAAAGAGTTTGGGGAAGTGCTAGAAGGTGCTTTGAAGCACATGGCAAAGACTGGAATTAATTCTAAGACTAAGCACTCGCTGCATAGAATATTAAATATATGGCAAGAAAGAGGTGTATACGATGCTCAGAAAATACAAGAATTCAAAGTAGCTGGTAAGTGTTATTTAACATTTTTAAACCAAAATAAAAGTACTGACTCTGAAATACTATTATAAATAGTTATATTGACATTTTTTTCATTTTATTTTAGTTGATCCCAATGACGCCATACCAGAAAAGGTGCGTAAACGCAAATCTACAGATGCAGAACCAAAGGATCCTGAGAAAAAGCCTAAACTAGACTCTAAGAGGAATGATAAGAGGGAGAGACGCCGTAGTGAGACTAAAGTAGAAGTGGATGGACAAATTGAAACACACACCACACTTAGCCCAAAGACACCGCCGGGAGACCCCCCAGAACCTGACGAGTTGATCAAAGTGAGTAAACTTATATCACATATAATGGGGCTGCTAGTTGTTTAAAAACAGTATATCATGGACCATGGGATCACTTGATGTATAGTAAAAATTATCTAAGGTTCCAATGTTTGTTCATTCTTTTTACGAACATTCAAACACTTTAGATAATTCTATTTTATACAGAAATTGACACTGGAAGCCCACATACCTATCTTTAAATGACACTGGCATACAAGTAGTTTTTCAAGTATAGCCACAGATATGAGATGGCATTAGTTGGGTACGGTCAAGTATAAAAATATGTAAATTATTTTAGATCATTCCACTGATAAGTTATAAAAAATATTCACATTTTTAAATGTGACATGCAAACCTTTTTGGCATGGCATAAGGTTCAATACTTCAATGTATGTAATAGGTAGGTAAATTTTCAGTGTTTCAAATAAATTACTTTGCAAGGAGTAGATAAGAGTTGAGTTTTCATAGGAAGACAGTTGTACTGCCGTCCTCAAACTAAAAGGCCGCTAGTTTGTATGAAGTTTCATACAAATTAGCGGCCTTTTAGTTTGAGGGTGGCAGTGTTATCAATTGTTTTTGCTACACCACGCTTTGCACCTTGTGCATATGTAACTGTAATGACATTTTGGTGAGCAACTAAAATTTTTGAAAGTTCACTCAGATACCCTCTTTAAATAACCTTCATTGAAAGCTTAACTGTTATGCACATACAATTATGAGATTCATCCATTATCTAGTAATTAGAATACTATGTTAATACAATTAGTATTGATTTTGTTTTTGTAATGAAATGTACACTCCAAATTACATTTAATAAACTGATATATTTTTTACTGAAAGGTGATTCATACACAGACTTTATAGGTAATTAAAAGAATGCAAGATCAGTTATAGTCCGTACAAACTCTTAAGACCAAATGCTGTCAAACGAACGCAAGCTAAAAACTACCTTATGCTCTGATTATAAGGTAGCTTTTGGCTTGCGTTCGTTTGACAGAATTTGATCTTAAAGTTTGTACGGACTATACAGCTATTGGAAAACAAATTTTACGTTTTCATAACAGGTATATTGCTTTCATTCAGATGGTTTTATAATGGCATCTTCATAGCAGTTGCCTATTGCGAGAACTTTACTGAAAATTAGGAAAGTACCTTTTGTCTGAGAACACAAATAGTTTTTAATCTGGGTAAACTCAACATTAACATTTGCATTTTATTGTATTGATGAATTAACACATTCATTGCCAAGAACCCAACCAAGGCTCGGAACCGGTATTTTGCAAAAACCCCGGAATAGCTCAATATTATGAATTATTTTATGCTTTTTATGTAGGGTTCAATAATGAATTTAAGTAATGACTTCGTATTATTAGATTGTCCAATTAAAAAATGAAATAATAAACCAAAGAACGAAAAGAACAGAAGAAATACCGGTATTTTTGTATGCAGAAAATACGGTATCCGAGCCCTGAACCTGACTATCGGGTTAATTTTGTAAGTGTTAACAGAGCTATGTTTGCACCAAGTGTCAATGATATTTCATTGATGTGAGGATCAAACTTTGCTCAAGCTGGTTTTAGTTTTCAGTAGGGATGTAACGATACATAGTTTTGCCGATACGATACCGATACCGATATATTGTAGTAAATATCGGCGATACCGATACCGATATCTTAGCTAAATAATGAAGTATGAACTTCAGATATTTGTATGTCCTTATTATACCTAAAACTTGGCTTTATTTAACAGAGAGTCAACCTTGAAAGTGTAATATAAAAATATAAGAAAAATATAGATTGTCAACTCAAAATTCAATATTAATTTTTTAAAAAGAACCAAAGATTTAATGAACGTAGTAATTGACAACCTTTCATTTTTTTGAGCCTTTAATTTTATTGGTTCACTGTATTTGGTTTGAAAAGACGAATACGCTGATAGTTTATTTGTTTCACCAGGATTTGTAATTAATTTATAATTAATATATTAATATTTACTTATTCTAAAAGGGCGTAACTACAGTTCTACGGTAGAATAAACCATTACTTTAGTCTTATCGCGATCGAAAAAAAGTAAGCGATCTCACAGTATGCATTGACAATGTCAAATTCAAAATTATGACAGCTTATTTTTTCTGTGGCAAAAGGCACTGGCATTTCATCTATTCTGCCGTAGAACTGGTAAAATGAGAACATATTTTTTATTCATTTGTATTTTTTATATTAAGCGATATAAAAAAATTATAAAAATAGTGTAGTGTTCAGGTGACAAAATGCTTTCGAATCGTATATACATTTTAAAGTGTTCTTAAAATGAAATGTTGTCAATTGTCATTGCACAAGGTAATAGACCAATACATAAAATAAGTCAGTAATTGAAATTTCTTTTTGCAGATTTTTTTTCATACAGCAAATTCCTTTCGTGTTTTTCAAATATCGGTTGTATATTATCGGCGATACCGATATATCGGTATCGTTACACCCCTAGTTTTCAGAATACTTTACAGAACATGTCACATTAGTTTGTATCTGTGAAGTTAGTTATTGGAAGGCTTGAGGCTAACTTCACTGATAGGGTAGAGTGTTAATGTTTGTAAAGAGAATGAACAAACATTCGGACACCTTAGATAATTCTTACTATTCTTACTCTTGTATCTACCATTGATTATTGATAATCTACCATTGATAAAATAAAAAACAATGCAATGAATGGAATGTACTTAGGAATTCTTTTTGATGTGTGGCAACACTGAATTGCTGCCATTTTGTTTCAATTTGTTGTGTTCTGTTTATTTTTTATTTCTGGACACATTCAGTGCTAAGCTCCAAAATTTCCATACAAAATGAACCCAAGAGTCAGGTTCTTGGCACTGAATGTGTCAAGTTACCAATGGTACAGGTAAAACTGTTCATAGGTATAACATATTCCCCTATGTATCTGTGAAGTTATGTGACGCGATCTGTAAAACGTGAGTGTTTGAAATCAACCTCTGTTTCCGTTTTCAGGCCCTCCTAGAGTTAGAGTCAAGTGCTTCCAGCGACGAAGCGGTCCGCGAGAGAATCGCCTCCCTTCCTCCCGAAGTGTCTGAAGTGCAATTATTGTCTAAGTTAGAAGGTAATTCGAGAGATATCCTACTCACAAGGGTTATTATAAGACTGGTGTTATTTTTAAAACAAAGATTCAACTACCTCTACAGATAATAAAAACTTCACCTGGTTACTAATTTTTGTTTCATTTCTTCTAATAAAATACCCTATTACGAGATTGGTGTTTTAATCATCTAGTATCTATACAGCATCATTGAGTTGTTTATATGTGAACTTTGTTGTTTTCCATACAATAATTTGTTCATAGGATAATATGATCATCCTTATGTTTATGAATAAAAATTGTAATTTGTATACACCGAGTTGTAAACAAATATTATCCGTACATAACATTAGTCGTAATTCAGCACAATGTTTTGAAGAAATAAATGACAGCTATGCTTGTCAGCGATACTAGGTAATTCAAACATTACTTGATCAAGTTGTAAAGAACATAAATTGTAAATCGTTTACGCAAAATATGAATCGAAAGTTTGTAACCAGACAAACATTGTATGAAGTTTGCTGAATACAACAAACTGGACTGGATCCTTACATTTTCATTAGTAATAGCTAATCCACATCACATGGTCACATTTTACATGGAAGAGTATAATAACCTATGAATGTTGCTATTTTGACACGCATAACCGATGCATTTATTACACATCTATTTTGTGTCCGGTTCATAACTATTTACGATTTTACACTACGTGTTAAGTTACACAGTTATGTTGTGCTAGCTAGGAAGAGAAATATAGTAGTATATTTCGCGTCGTATCCAACTCCGTTACTAAGATAGAAGGTCGAAAGCGACAACGTCCGTGAGGTACCTTTACCCGCGGAACGTCACATATATTTTATTTAGTATTGCAACTTAATGTGACTAACCAGTAATCACGCTCTTACGCCTTTGACAATAATGGCCGGTTCATCTGTCATGGGCAAAGACATCGATTAACAAAAAATTTCTGTTATAGTTTAGATGGCTTTTGTCGATTTAGTGCTGCCACCTAGTTCCTGCACCTTCGCTATAGTAATTTTCGCCATGGATCATATATTCGCCACTCTCGCATTTAGATAGATAAATCATAAATTATTTATCTACTTTGAACAGGGTCAGGTTACAGGTGTTATAGTTATGATAGTGTCTCCTTATTCAGCTGTCCACAAACAGCATGCAAATATAGCACGTTTCAGTATTATAATTACTATAATAGTTCGCACCTTTAGTAACAAACCGGCCAAATTCAAAATGTTTTAAGAATTGACTTAAAACCGTTTGAAGTCGTTTTAAGATTGAAAATTAATTGTAATTTCTTGAGTTAGGCCGTTTTATTATTATTACTAACGGTGCGAGTTGTTAGACAGAGACATGTGATGTGATGACATACGTAGCAATAAACACAATCGTCTCGACTGTGATAGAATGGGACAAAAATAGCCGCATCTCTTTCGAACAAACAGATGGATTGTGAATATTATGTTTATTATTGTATAGCCGTACCAGTTAGACTTCACAACTGTTTTGATCTACAAATTTTAATTCCTTTTAAATTCGCTACCCAAAGGTCGTCTAGAAGAGACCATTCTTTAGCGATAAGACCGCCTGTTGTTTACTTTCTGTATTCAGAGGTGTGCAATAAACAATATTCTATTTTATTGAATGAAGAGTACTTGTGTTGTCGGTATTGTATTATGTACCTAAGTTACCTACTCACCTTGCAACTTACCCACCAGCTTGTGGCGATAAGTTAGGTGGCCAGTGGTGAGAACCCATTTTGTTCCCCTTGCCTACCACGCCAACAACACCTAAAGGTGACGATACATAGGGAACGATATCACGTTCGCTGTCCGTGACCCGTATATGGGTCACGGCAAGCCTATCAAAGTCGTAACGTTTACAATTCAGATTCGGACCGTGAACGTGTTAACCCTTTATAGAGCAGAATCAAAATGGTTAAGCAAAATTTACCACCTTACAACGTTGTCTTTTGGCTTTTTAGGGTTCCGTACCAAAATGGTAAACAAGGAACCCTTATGGTGCGACAGTCTGTCTGTCCATCTTTCATCTCAGAAACTACTGCTGCTATCGATTTAGAATAGTATTAAAAGTAGCTAAGAGCTAGCCTATTGGATGTGAAAAAAATCTGGTAACTTTTTTAAAGGGGTCCGTAATAGGACTTTGAAAATTGAAAGTAGGGCTATTATATCGAGTGGGGTATCAAATGAAAAGGCTTGATTTGTAGATTAAAACAGCATGTTTGTTTCTTTCTTAAATAAGCGGTTTTTTGTTTATGATATTTTACTGAACCGAAAAATCTGTAATAATTACCAATTATTAATTTCATCCAAAATATTACAGGAAAAATATAACGGTTTTCCTAACTTGCACCGTTTTGGGAAATTTTCAAAATCGTAATACGTACTTGCTCCTACTAAACTAATCGCCATGCAGTTTTTCTTGAACTATTCATGTATCTACTTATGAGTTTGTACGGAACCCTCGGTGCGCGAGTCCGACTCGCACTTGACCGGTTTTTTTTTTCTTAACCAGAGTCATTAAGACAATTGAGCCCCGAGGAGGCTTGAACTCCCGACCTCGATGATTTTTGGGCGTTAAAGGGTAAAAGGTATTTTATTGTTCATAGATAAAGAATCGGCGCTCACCCTCAGCGCTATAGTGAACTCGGCGGTGGAGTTGCTCGCCGAGTACAACCTGCGGCTCACGGAGGAGCTGGAGAAGCGGCGGCGCGTGGCGGCCATGTTGCGCGATTTCGCGCAAGCGCAGAAGGACCTCGCCAAACAGGCCGAGTCCCGGCTGGAGGTACGACAGTTATTAAATTAAATTTAAATTAAGAATATTTTATTCAGTAAAACAAATAGTTTTACAATATACAGGTTGGTGCCTCTTTTTAAGTTTAGAGATACTTGTGTCAAGAGACACCGCTCTTCCATTATCATGTAGCTTTAATGGCACAAGGTGAATTTAACTTAGGAGTCGAATCAAACTTAACGTCATGACAGACCAGTGCCCCACATATGGGTCACGAGGAATTAGCTCCGTGCCCCATGTATGGGTCACGAGGTGCCCCACATATGGGTTATTTATTTTTTTACATTTATGCCTAATCAATTCATTGCGAACTAGGTTTCAGTAGCTATCTGGTTCCTAGAATTTCTAAATTTTTCTAGAAATCTATTTAAAGACGAGAGTGACTAAAAATGTTCCCTTTGAATGAGACAGGGGCGTATTTTGAAATTTGGCGCCCACCCCAGAAGAAGTAATAGTTGGTTCAAGGGCGCCAAAACGGAAACGCATCCGCCAGGGGCGGTTACGTCGCCGCTGGCGGATTGGCGCCCCGGGCCATGGCCCGGATGGCCCTAGGGTAAATACGCCCCTGGAATGAGATAAATATTATAATTTAAGACTCGTTTTAAAACCCTGCCAAGTTAAGTAAAAGGGTCGATCAACTTTTTCTTGCACCGGGTTGCCATGGTTACGTCCCCTGGACAACTCTTTAAAAACATGATTTTCTCTACTGTGAAAATTCATCAAAAGTACATTTTTGTCATAGTCATAAGCGCATTATTTTATGGACCATCCCCTATGCACATTAGTAGCATATATTATAACAGTTTTCTTAAGAAACTCAGACACTATTGTCCACTGGACAACGGGACAAAATGACAAACATTATAAATATAAATAAATAAATAAATATTAGGGGACAATCTTACACAAATCGAACTAGCCCCATAGTAAGCTCAATAAGGCTTGTGTTATGGATACTAGACGACGATATATTTAATAGATACAAATACTTAAATACATAGAAAACAACCATGACTCAGGAACAAATATTCGTGCTCATCACACAAATAAATGCCCTTACCGGGATTCGAACCCAGGACCTCCAGCTTCGTAGGCAGGGTCACTACCAACTAGTGATGGGCCGGCGGTAATATTCCCGTTACCAGTAAATTTCCAACTGGAATATTACTAGGAACTTACCGGTAAGTTACCCACGATCGGTAAGATTGGGTAATATTGAAAAAAATGTTAGAAAGTAGATGTTTTATTCGTGTTAAGTACTAACAGAGTTTACATTGCACCGATTTTTAATGATAAATTTTACGAATCTTTTTTAAGTTAGTAAATTACCAATCTTACCAGTAACTTTCCCAATGTTACTCGGTATTTGCCCAATGCTACCGGTAATTTAAGATACGAAACTACAGTGTTACTTTGAGAGTTATTGATCAATTACTTAGTTCAAGGAGCAATATATGAATATCTGGAGGCACGGTAGTGCCCCGCCAAGTCGAGCAAAACAAAGGCACGGCCGTACCATCATTTTCTTAAAGCCATTCAAGCCATTTTCAGCCTCCTGTAGTTTTGTGCTGGCTAAAGCTAGAAACCTTGAATTTACAGGGATATATAGAGCATAATTAGTACTTAAATGTTATATTTTCAATAACATTTAATTTGAACGTGTAGTTTAAGAACTATTGTAGTTCTTTAGTTTTGTCACTGACTGACTGGTAATATTACCGGTAGCATTGGGAGAATACCGAGTAACATTGGGAAAGTTACTGGTAAGATTGGTAATTTACTAACTTAAAAAAAAATCGTAAAATTTATCATTAAAAATCGGTGCAATGTAAACTCTGTTAGTACTTAACACGAATAAGACATCTACTTTCTAAAATTTTTTTCAATATTACCCAATCTTATCGATCGTGGGTAATATTACTGGTAATGTTACTGGGAATATTCCCGCCTTTAGTAAGTTACCGGTAACGACCCATCACTACTACCAACTAAGCTAAAGCGGTCGTCAAAACATTAAAAAATTGATTGACCCAAAAACTGAATCAAGAATTACTTTCCTAATTTCCCAGGAATACAACATAAAGCTGCAAAAGATCTACGCAGTGAAGGCCGAAGTGAGGTCCCACATAGAGAACCTGCCCGACGTTTCGCGGCTCCCCGACGTGACGGGAGGCCTGGCGCCCCTGCCCTCCGCCGGGGACCTCTTCAGCATTTGAAACCCCCACAAGAAGCTGACCACTCTATACTTAAAGAGGTGACGTTGCCATTTCCTGATTTCGGTGGTCTAGTGAAAACAGAGCCGAATTAGCCATATAGCAAGAGTAGCAAATGCTACGGGCCCCCTGCATTGGGGGGCCCCGCGCTCACTCGCAAAAGGGGACCCCCCGCCCACGTTATGTCATTTCGTCACGTATAAAATTACCGGTCAGTCGGTATTTAAGAATATCTAAGACCAACCAAGCGCCTCTTTGAAGAAATGCTACAGGCCCCGCGCTGGCTTAATCCGGCACTGAGTGAAAAGTGGTACAAAAGGTCACAAGTCTATGACTTAAGCTCTTTTGCTCCTAGGTTATATGTGATTTGCTCCTCTTCACTAGACCCACAGTTTAAGATGACGTTTAGGGCGTTTCTCCGGAAATATGTCTGCGGTCAGCTCATTCATCTGGCCCTATTTCATACTAAATGTATGGAGACAGATGAATGAGTCGCAGACATATTTCTGGAGAAATGCCCTTTAAGGTAGGAATTTACTACACGGCAGCGGCGCGACGTGACCGTGTTAGCAAAGTACAGACAAGTAGCCACTCTTCGGCCGTTTAGTAATATATAACCAGATATTTCATTCTCGCGCGTTTACATACCAAAAAACAAGAATTCCCACGCTCACCACTAAAGTAAACGCCATAAATAGACGAACTAGTTTGACAGTTCCACAAGCACAAATGTTGCCAGAGATAGGCCAGTGATGTTTTGTCGATATGATAAAAAAAACTGTCTGTGACTTAATTTATAACCCAATAAATAAAGTAAGGTGGCGCAGTAAATTCTTGAAAAGATTTAAGGATTACACGTTTCATGAATTAATTTTGTCTTTTTAGACCTATCCTGATGCGTGCAAACTATTGTCGATAACATTTTACACGTCTGTATGACTGCGATCCATACTGGAGCATTCTTACGCAGTCTTAAATTTTGCTTGTAGTGCGTTCGTTCACGGCGAGCACACATACAAACCGCGCGATGTACGTTTTGTAGGAAGAAAAATTACTGCTATTGTACTGTGCTATGGTACTAGTGTACAAACGATGCCACTTTTAACTGACCACACCTTAAGACGTTGCTATAAAGTTTACATCCATTTACAAATATACAATAGGATACTTGACAGTGTGAAAAATAATGGAAGAATTATGGATATATGTATTAATTACAAGTATTAAAACCAATTTACGTGAATATTACTAAAAATAAATGGGTAATTTATTTATAAAACTCGGATGAAAATTGATTATTTTTTATCTGTCGCCATTTTATCGAAAACGGTTTGGATTGGCCGATGACGTCACATCATTGTAAACGGCATTGACAGCATCTGTCAATCCTATTCGTTCGTAATTTTGTCATTCAGAACGTTATGCGATCCTCGTTGACGTTTGTCGGTTTACTATCGTGTTACGTCATAGACGCCATATTGTCCGAGAAAGCGTTTTGGCGCCTAATTTTAAAAGTGCATTTTTATTTGCTTTTTTCAGAAAAAATACACAAAAGAATTAAAAATAACCACTTTCTGAGTGCTCAATAGACATCATTAAACAATCTGAGTTACTTTTCAGAAACCTGTCAAGTAGCCTATTAGCAGTCTCTTCAACAGTACCGCAGTCGGCGCGTAATTCTGCTGCCGTGTCGTGAGTTATATCATACAATTGCATACAAAGAATAATTATGTTCACGCAACGCTGCCGCGTGGTTACGCCTATTGCGTTCTTACCTTTAGCTTTGATTCGATGCGCTTTTAGCGTTAACGTGTTTGGACAAATGCGTTGAGATCAAATTTTTCGGTGTACATCAATTTATTATTCTGCGTTTTGTTCAGAATTTTACTAGACAAAATATGTCTAGGTCACTTTTCTTGCGTTTGTTAATATTTACCTACTAAAGTATAGTCAACTATCAAAATTAATACTTGCGTAAAGTTTGAAAAAATCAATTTTTACTGAGCATATAAAAGTCAAAAATCTAAAAATAAAAAAGACTTGGTAATTTTTTTGTTATATACGTAATTTTTGCGAGATTAAAATCACAATTACTAGACTTTGCGACGGTTAAGCCTAACCATATAGTTTGTAATATTATTAAAGTATTCCTTTGAATCTTCGGATGGCAACCAAAACTCACTGTAACGTCGATTCATTTCAACGGTAATTTTAGTTTCTTCGTTTCCCTATCAGAGGATAATATTGTACAACGTTCACTTACTTAAATACCTTAGGGCTCTTGTACATAGACGCGACACGGTATCGAGTCACGATGCGACGTCGTGTCGTTGAAAATTATATTTTAATTTTCAATCTTACAACACTGACATAAAGTTGTTTTTTCATTGAACGTTTTCCACAACACGAAGTCGCATCGTAAAACGATGCCGTGTAGTGTACTATCGCGATATCGTATCGTGTTTATGTGTAAGAACCCTTAAGGTATAACATATAAACGTAAAAAGGGTCACTGCATGCTTCTACGGCAGCAATCGGCAACCTTTAAGCAACAATGAGCCGACGAAATTAACGCGGGCCGCACTTTGTTAATAATTTGTGACTTTATACGATTCTGAATATAACAACCTTTACATACAAAATAGCCAGGGAGGCTCGCGGGCCGCAGGTTGCCGACCGCTGTTCTACGGCATCAATTACGTTTGAAATGTGTGTTTTTTGTAATGTTTGGTTCTCACTCGGCGATATATTGTCTCTAATCTATGAGAGTAGGTCTGTGCCCGGCAGAGGGATGTATATAGGCTGATGATGATTGCATTGTTTGTTCACAAACCAAAAACGGTTCAAAAACAAGCTGATGTTACCATCGTCTAAATTAAGAATACACTCGAAAAGCACATATGTAATGTGTATAAAAATTTATAATAAACTGCCGCAAATACTACAAGATGAGCCGAATGATAAAGTATTTATAAGAAAACTCCGAGAGTTGTTAATTGATAGGAGTTATTATACCGTAACAGAATATTTTAGTGAAAAGCTTTAGTTAGTAAGATAAATACCCTAGATTAGATTTTGTAAAATATATGTGTTAAAACTATTTTTAATTCGCAAATATTGTTGTGCCCAACAGGGTCCTTAGTGTATTTATAGTTTGTAAGTTTCACATCTGTAATACATAAGGAATGCAATAAAGTATTGAGTATTGAGTATTGAGTAACCCCTGACTATCCTAATGCATATGATGCATCACGTAATTTTATAGTTTATGTATAAGATGACGTAGATTAATGTTGCTGGTTTTTTTTCTATTGTTTTCTCGGTTAATATTAATATGTATAAAACAATTTATACAATTATATCGTATATATTATTTCAATGTATCTACTTGATAAAATGGTAATTAAAGAACTCTTAATGCACGTCATATAAATAGGTTTATTTAAACTTATTTTGCTTTTCTGAACTATATATGAAGCACAAAAATCGTTATATGTATAACATTATATCGTGCGCTTAATAACGATACAGTGATTTAACAAAAGAAAATATATTAAAATTAAGAGAGAGAAAATGATTAAATTTTAAGTAAAAAGCTATTAGTTCGGTCACCTATTATTGTTAAGCGTATGTTTACACAAAAGGTTTATCAAAATAACTAGATAACGTCCCATCCTAGATACTTTTTTGTATTTTCATGATAAACCCTAATTTCAGATTAAAATGGGGATGACGACTGGGTTAAAACTATATAATTCTATTTAGTCCGTCAGTTAGATTATGGCAAAATATGGGACACGTATTTTTTGGTTTATCAAAATATTAAAAATCGACAAAGTTATAGATCATCAAACTTCTGGAGTGGGGGCTTGTGACGTCACTCCCAGGTGAAAATTGTACCAAGGAGTGACGTCACTCGAAACTTCTAAGCACTCTATCCTCGTCATTTTTTGATTGTCAAACAAAAGAAAAAATACGTGTACAATATTTTTTAATAATCTAACTGACGGACTAAACAGTTTTTTTTAGTCGCCTAGCCCATTGCTTCATCAAATACAGTCATGAAGAAATATCAACTTTATGGGGTATTTAATAAGGTTTAATTTTTAATATCACGAAGGTTTGTTGTAATGTAACATTTTTGTTAGTTTGTTAACTAGTATTTTATCTCAAAAGCATAAAACAATAATTTAGTCGCCTTTTTATAATATATTTCACCTCGATCATGTATTTCACTATCGCCTTGTGTCTCAATCGTCTATTTTATTATTAGACAATATCTTTAGTCACACTGTTCTTCGTTAGCTTTTTTTATAACACTTAAATTGATCAAGTATTGTCTATTATTTATTAGTCACAAAAAAAGTTTCTTCCGGCGCTTCTTCTAGTTTCTTCCGGCGCTTCTTCTCACCAGAAGGTCATTACCCGAAGCGCCAAAAGAAAAGAAAAGCAGGCAAAATAATGTAAGACATGTAAAAGAGCCCTTGAGGGCCTACTTGCAGAAATAAATTATTTTATTTTATTATATTTTAACGAGTTTGATAGTCCTTAAGGCATGAAACTACAGCTACAAACGCCTTACGTGTCAAATTATATAGAGTCCCAAACAAACATCGATTGCCGCGAAATGCGTGAAAGCTAGGGTGAAATACTAAACGGAAAATAAAATGCAAGAAAATAATTATATTAACGTAAAAAGCCACGCGAAAAATTGCTTCATGTAAAAAATTCTATAGAGATTTTGTTCCGTTGAGACAAAGTGCGATTAGGTGAAAGGCGAAAATAAATGTTTACTTTTGAGGTAAAACACTAACAAACGTTTTTGTTGATACTTGACGTGCAAAATGGGTTGGTGTTACTATAAAAGTATTAAATTATACTATGTATACAAACGTATATTTGACATGTAAAATAGAAGTTAACAATATCTACCTACCGGCTGTCTCAAAAACCTTCGCTTAAAAGTTCAAAATAAAATGAGTAAAATCAGTTCCTTTCCTGTAATGTTGAGACACTCTGTAGGTATATTCTTGAAATAATAATAGTCTTGCCTTTGAAAAGCAAATATTATGTCCCCTGTCTTCGTATTATTTCGTACATATTTTTATTATAGTCATAAAGAAATCATGAGTGCTGTTACATATATTTTTATTTGTTTTTTGGGTACCAATGTCCACAACCACTAGCGTGAGAGTTCAAACACGTTTGTTGGGTTGCACTAAAAACAATAAAGGGGAGTTTAGTAATAGGTAAAACGATAAGGAAAATGTTCAAAGAACCAATATAACCTATGGGTTAGATAGACATTAATTCCTGGCAAACAACTTGTAAGGTTTTGTCAAATATGATTGTTATATACGTGTATGTACAGTTGTACACCTCTTTATTTAGTTCAGATCCGAACTTGAAATTAGTGGAATCTGATTTTGGATATCTATTGCAAGCTCATGTTGGTTCGTCTAAACGAGACGAATGCTTTATCAACGTGGATCGTACATCTTTTTTTACAAACGGAGATAGAAGCGAATTAACTACGGAATGCAATATCCGGTCAAATTTGAAACCCGGGTATTACCAGACTCTAAATTTAGTCGTATGTGGGTCATTCTCAAAAAATGATGTCCGTAGTTAGGGCTTTATAAAACAACCTCTTAATCTTGTTCCTTTGTGTAACGAAACTTACCATACAATTTATATGGTTAACTAACTACGGACATCATTTTTTGAGAATGACCCATGTAGGGTTTTCGGGTACCCACAATGAACGTGCTGGCATTACCGGTTGTATTAAGTAAGATAAGCAAGCGTGTAGTGTTTTTTCGCATTTGCTTTAAGGCAGCCAACGTTTGATTTTATTAATTATCTTTGAAATACCTTAAAATAAAACGATACATATTTTCAATTAATTACTAGGTTTTTTATATTACGAAAACCCGGGTTCTGAGTCAAAATACCCGGGTTTTACCAGATTCTAAATAATGTCGGTTACCCGAGTTGCATTCCCTAGAATTAACATATTGTTTCAAAATTAAACCTAGAATGTAAAATACGAGCTTGCAAAAATTGTTTGTGCTGAGTTTGTGAGCCAAATATTAGTGTGCGAGCGTTGGTGCGAGTCGGTCTCAACGGCCGGACATACCCACGATGTATAAAATCTAGCTAGAACCATATTTAATTATAAGATTTGTTATTTTAATTACGTGTTTCATTCTAATGTTAAGCCTTCCAAATTTCCTGTAATCTCTTAAGTTTCTAGAAATTTCCGTGAACTTTCCCAATTCTTTAGAAACTTTTTGCAACTAGCAACAAGTTTACATTTGGCATCTGTGAGATTCGCTGGGTGCGCGATGACAGCGCCAACTAGCGGTTACAAATACGGCGGACTTTTTTTTGTGTTTTGTGGCTTTTGCTGCAAGGCACTTTGCCAACTAAAAACGTAAATTTCGCTAGTAAAAAGTGACAGCTGGTCTGCCGAAAGTTCCTTTTTTGGCCATGACGCGCGCTGTGATCGTTTCGTGGTTCCCCCACCTTATACTTCGCACCCAGCGAATAGGGAACGTGCCCAACGAAACGAAGGAGCTGCCAACTAGTACCGGCAATTCGAATCTTGTACTCTATCATTCTGGGACCACATTAACGGAAAACGTTACTATCACGATTAAGGATGATTAACGGTAGTGTAGCCACGATTTACTATACTAGACATGGACATTTATAACCAGTATCAAGGACCATTAAAACAAGAGGACTGTCATTCTCCATACTTTGGATCGTAACCCGACCGCTAGGGGATTTCCGGGCAAAAACTAGATGGCGCTAAAAACTAAACATTTAGCGATGTTATAATTGAACAAAGAAACACAGTATAGTAACAATTACTTCGTAAACAGCTAATAATAAATAAATTCTAACATTTAAATACTGTGTCACGTTTGCAAAGTTGAATAATTGTAAATAATATAATTCTTATACCAAGCTTATATATAGATGGCGTTGTAAATTCGGGGAACAGCTTTTTGTATGGAGAATGACAGTCCTCTTGTTTTAATGGTCCTTGCCAGTATGATCTTTTTTTTTTCAGTTTTGATGAGTTTCGTTCATTGTCCGTATAGTCTCTTATCGATAATTTCCGGATGTAGCTCCTGCATGTTTCCTATCAAACGAACGAGGATATAATTTGTTTAGAAGAAAAGAGGATATTGTTGTCAGCCAGGATTCTTCTCGAGTGTGAGGTCGAGCGTATCCAAAACGTTGACAGTGACATGAGGCAGGTTGACATATTTATGCCTGAGGTAAAGAAATATTTTGAAAACGCAATTTTAGTTTTTTGTACACATTATGAGTGATAGTGGGGTGAGCTCTTGTTCTGTTAAATTGAGTTTTATTTAGGTATTCATTACATAGATGAAGTGCTTATAAGAAGTATTTTAAACGATATATTTCAACAGAGTTCCGGTACGAAAACTGCCACAGAATCAGGGGATTCTGAGTCAACAGATGTGCCATTGGTAATTATTTCTAATTGTCTTATCGTTATTAAAGCCCTTTAATTATCTTTAGTCTATCTGTGTTGTTTCTTCTGTTTTAAGAACGAAGAATTAGTTATTTCGGCATGTATGTATTCAGATCGGGCGTCAGACCAGACCAAATCTTTGTACGTACAGTACAAAAACATTTCGCCGCTATACTTACTCAACCACGTATCTACTCCAATAGTTTCAAAGGAAAATCGCACTTTTCTACTCGTAACACGTCAAGATAGCGTACACCGTAAAGATATTCAGAATCTGATGTAGCCAATAAATAGTACCCAAATAGTACCGACGAAATACCTAGGTGAAAAAAATAGTACCCTTAAACTTTCCTAAATATAAGGCCTGTTCACGGTGTACGCCACCGGGCCGTCAAGCTGTCGTACACCGTTTGTATCTTTAGAACGGCTTTGTTTTCGGGAATGTTTTATATGTCAAAAAATAGTACCCTAGGGCCCTAAAATTTCACTTCTCTAGCTATCGTAGAAGCCGAGATATTCCATGACTTAACGGTGTACAAAATTTCGCAGCGTCAAGCTGGCGTACCCGGGAATTTCATATAGAAAGACTTAAAATTCCGAAATGAGGTATATACCAATAAATAGTACCCCTTTTTCATTAATAATAATATACAAAAACTATATAGAAAACTGAAAAAATCAAGCCAAACTTCTACATAGTAAAAGTACAGGCACGCAAAAAAGTGTTTGGCATGTAACGAATTGACTCAACTAGAAACTACCATGGCCTCATATTGAACCTTAACTTAATGCATATAGGTTTTTTTACAATCAATATTTTCCAAGTAATGCCATTTTAGTATCGAGCGTAAGGACAAAAACAAGTTTGCCGGCCGGCGATGCTGGCAGGTACCTATATAAAAAAAGGGTTCCGGTTGGTACGCTATCTTGACGGACACCGCCGTGGTGTCCGTCAAGATAGCGTACACCGTAAAGATATTCAAAATCTGATGTAGCCAATAAATAGTACCCAAATAGTACCGACGAAAGACCTAGGTGAAAAAAATAGTACCCTTAAACTTTCCGAAATATAAGGCCCGTTCACGGTGTACGCTATCTTGACGGACACCACGGCGTGCACACATTCAAGCGCGCGATGAACCTTTTGTAGGAAGAAAATTACTGCTATTCGCCCAATGCGCGGGCGCTCTTTTTACCATTCCTTGCAAAGTTATTTGCTTGAACGGTAATAAATAAATGCCACAGTAAAAACTTTGAAATTTTACCCGGTAACGAGCACAAGTAGGTACTTAGAGTGCTCTCGAAGAAGTACTAGATAGATACCTACTATTGGATAAATTCATAATTTCGTGCAGCTCAGTATGATTCACTATCTCGTCTCCACTGTACTTCAATACTTCATTTCTTTAACTTCCGAACAGGTGGCAGACCGCTGGACTAATAACATAAGCTACCGTCAACTGGTGGTCTCCTCATGCGTCGGCATCCTACAACTATGGTGGCACCCTTACCTGTTCGACCTTCGCAAACTCGTACCTTTCATTTTCCTCTACAATATCTTCAGTATACTTATCGGCTACCCGATGTTTTACTTGGAACTCGCGATAGGAATTGTTACGAAGAAAGGAGTGCTGAAGTCTTGGGACTTAGCGCCTGTTGCTAGAGGTAATACAAATAAAACTATTTAAAAGAAAACGAATTATCTAGACACGCCATCTATTATCGGGTAACTGCAGTTAAGGAACAAATAAATCAGTGGCGCCATCTGTTACTAAGTAATTAAAATATTGCTTGTTAAAGATTATAAACACTTTTAATTTACTTCCTGTTAGTTCTGTTGTACACTTTAGGTTGTGAATATTAACAATTATCATCAATACTACCATGTTTTACTTACAACAAACGCATGAAGATGCAGTTGCGATAGTCTATCTTCTCTATTTAGAGATGAAAAAGCATTTACTAGGTATCGAAAGAGACGAAATTTATCTATATTGGCCATACCCACACCTTTCGATGCATATGTCGCAGCCAACTTAATCAGCCATTTAGTTAAATGCATTTTCTAGCATTTTCACTAAATTGTGACCCGCCAGCAGGTCGACGAAGCCCCGCTACGCGGGGCTTCTATATCTGCTCTGAGGGACACAAGCTAACTAACACACCTAACCTAAAATTTAAATGAAAATGCTAGGCAGTTATCTAAATGTCTAATTAAGCTAGTTGGCGGCGACACTTATATACCGTATCGTGCATTTTATTCAACAAATCAACTTGGGTCATTTTAGTAGTATCGTTTTTGATACTGTACCTAAGGGTAAAAATTCAGTTGACCTTGTATTCAGTCAAATTTAGAAAAGAGGAAAGAAAAAAGTAGCGTGGTCACTGTTCGATGTGAACTAGTTTATTGTAATTCTGGCTTGCGCCTCTGATACCTAATCAACCCAGGTGTAGTTAGCGAGGTACGGGCAAGGGGGGGCAGACCCCCCCCCCTAAAAGATCCTGTCCCATTGCTCATGCACCATTTACTTTAGATATGCCTGCCCCCCCCCCCCCCTCCTTAACAAAATCCTAGCTACGACCTTGCCCAGGTGTGGGGTGCTCAATGCTGCTAACGTGCGCGATGACGGCGCTCTCGCTGGGCGCGGCGGGCGCGTGGAGCCTGGCCGTGCTGGTGCACTCGGCGCACTCGTTCCTGCCGTGGCTGCACTGCGCGGCGGGCTCGCAGCCGCCGTGCGCCGCGCGCCACCGCCCGCTCAACAGCGACAACGAGACGCCGGCCCACTCCTTCTTCTTGTTAGTTACTAATGCTAGATTCATGTGGGAAATGTATAGCAAATGCTGCAGCACTCTAGCACGAGATCCCGCGGCTCAGCATGTAACAGATAATGAGAAACGCGCGTCATCTCAACACCTCGAGATGCCAGCGCGCTCTTTCTTCTTGTTAGTTGCTTATAAGTTCGCCACTAGTGGCGGCCGCCATAAGCTGCGGGCGAGTTTTTTCATACGTTTTGTACCTATAGCACCGGCGCATACCGGGCGTTCGGGACACAATGCGGGAGTGGTGCGCGCTCGCTACCTGTGGCCGCCACTAGTGACCCGGTCGCTCTTAGACTTGTATCTTGTAGCGTCGTGAAACGGGCCACAATTGTGATATAATACCTGCTTAGGTAGGTAATTACGTTCTGTCTACTTTCCCCAGTAATTTCGTGCTGAAACTGAAGCGTGACGGACTCAAGGGTGGTCTAGGCAATGTTGTTTGGGAGCTGACTGTATACCACATCATCTGCTGGATTCTCATCTACTTGATATGTGTCAAACGAGTTTACAGTTATTCGAAGGTGAGACACTGAAAGCAAAATTAGATAGGTATTTTTGAACTTTTATCTACCTTTTAGAATAGAAAGAACAAACCCATAAGAGCAAACCCATAAGAGCAAACCCATAAGAGCAAACCCATAAGAGCTAAAATAACGAAAGCATTTCTGTTTTATCAGTTGGTGTTATTCAAAGACGTGTTGGCATTTTTCGTGCTGGTTTGCTGCGCGCTTGGGTGCATGCGACTCGAAGGGGCCAGCAAAATGTTCCGTATCTGTGACTGGGGAGTGCTTTTTGAAGGAGTGCAGGTCAGACATACTACAATGGAGAAATTTATGGTTATTTTCAGTTGAGTGGTCCGAGACGAGTTGTTTATGTAAGTAGCAGTAGCGTGGTGTCCAAGGAATTCGAATCTTACCAGCTTACCTATTATCAGGCATTTGAGCACCTTATTCTATACCTCTTAAGGAAAATGCACGCCTAATCTGCACCGTCTTGCCGAAGGGCATCTTTTACGCCACGCCACTGGTAAGTGATGGGTAGGTACCTACATCTCTAGAACGTCTTGCGGAAGACGCAGTGTGGGTAGATCTCCCACAAGGGGGACTGTTGACCTGCAGCCTCTTATGATGCTTGTCGATCGATGAATAAATGATAAAGCATCCGTCACGTTCCGACAAGTATGTAAGTGTTAGAGTGACGGATGCTTTATTATTTTGGGTTATTCCCACCTGTTACCACCAATTTGTTACCAGTGGTAACAGATGGGAATTTTTTTCCCATCTTTCACCACTGGTAACAGATGGGAATTTAAATTCCCATCTGTTACCACTAAAATAAATGGTGGTAACAAATGGGAATTTTATTCCCAGTAGTTACCACCAATTTTTTTAGCTTATTTAATGCTATTGATGAAGTCTGGAGATATATGTACATACATACTTACACCTGTATCCCATTTGGGCAGGCAGAGACGACAGACTACGATTCCTACACAACTCGTCGTTTTTGCCTTTAAAAAATGTTTAATTCATAACTATGGGTTTATTCACATTGTTTACTTTATAACTTTAAAAGAATATTTCATTCGAAAACATTTGAGCTCACTAATAGCTCTGTAAAATTAATCGTTTTTGAGATAGGTATGAGGCTTCAAAGCCAGATATTTGAGCTAACAAAACTCATCTAAATGAAACGTGATTCTGTCACAAATATTGGCATTGGCAGCGGCCGTAGCCTACATACAATTCTTAACGAATGTTGGAAATAACATCCTTTAGCTGTCGCTGGTGCCACGAAAAAAAAGTGATAGTACCTATAATATAAGTTAACCTGCGCAGCAGGTGGCTTGTATGGAAGTTTCTTTGGAGTGGGCTTCTGCGCAGCTTTAGAATGGTGAAATCAGCAGCCGAGAAAAAAATATCATCCCCTCTAGGTACTTCTTATGATACTGAGGAAATATCCGTCATTTCCACCTGATCATTTCTTGCGAAATATCAATTCAGTCATTCCTAATTCTTTAACCCATTCACGGCCAAGCCTCCCCGCGCGAACACTATGCGCCAGGCCCCCATACAAATTATTTTTCGCTAAAACTCATGACGCAGCTCATGCGTCTTGGGCCTGGCACTTCCTGTAAACGACGCGCCGCTTATGAAATCGGCTAGCAGGATATGTTTATGCAAGATTCTTAGTAACCAACTTTTTTCTCTGCATTAATTGAAATTTTATTTTGAGATTCAATATTAAATTTTTTTTTAGTAGTTCTTCAGGTTTTAAATGTTAGATAAATTTCATTTTTATTCAAAATGTAATAATTCAAGTGAAAGATAGTTGTACGTTATAATATAATATTCGGCTATTCGGCCATCGACTCCGCCGAATATTCGGTATTCGATATTCGGCCGAATCACTATTCGCTGCATCTCTAATACCAATACAAAAATTAAGTCAGTAATTGAAATTACTTTTTGCAGTTTTTTTTCATACAGCAAATTCTTTTTGCGCTCTTCAAATATAGAAATGAAATGGAATGAAGTTTATTTACGCAAATATGGTACACGGATATAAGATGTCTGTACGATATCGGTTGCATATAATCGGCGATACCGATATATCGGTATCGTTACATCCCTAGTTTTAATTATTTGTTGTTATAGCGGTAATATATCTATTCACATTATTAAAATCGGAAAGAAACACCTAAAAGACATGTCTTTTGTATGGGGACCCCCTTTAATTGTTGTTTTTTTGTTTATACTTAGGATTCCGGCAGGGCTTTAGCGTTTGAACCGTAATAGGTAGTGACTTGAAATATTCGCAAAATGTGTATTTCTATTGCCGCTATAACAGCAAATAATAAGGACAAAATAAAATTAATAAGAAAAGGTCCCCATACAAGAAACGTGTTTGTGTCGATCAGTCACAGGATCTTTAGAACCATAATAGATAGGGACTTGACTTTTTTACAGAATGTGTACTATTGTCGCTAAAAGATAAAAATAAGATTAAATCCAGGGCGCCCTTTATTTCAAGAAACCAGATTTTTCGGTGTTTTGTGTTCGATTTTAATCATGGTAATAGGTAGATGCCTGATATGTTCCCAGAATGTGCATTTCTATTACCGCTATAGCAACAAATAATAAAAATTAAATAACGTTTAACATAAATATGGGTTCCCATACAATAAACGTGTTTTGAGCATATATGTGACGTCCTACGTGAAAAGGTACCTTATGAGGGTTTCTAGTAACGGAGATATGAACGGTTTTGTGAAATCCTTCAAAATCATCATTTTTTTCTTTTATGCAAAATTGTAAAATATAGGAATAGACGTGTATTTGTAGCTTGGTTTCACTGCTGTACGTTATTTTTTTTCATATAAAAATTGGGTTCAAAGTTTAGTAGAAAAGGTACCTTATGGCGGATCACATACAAAAATGTGACGTCCTACGTGAAAAGGTACCTTATGAGGGTTTCTAGTTACGGAGATATGAACGGTTTTGTGAAATCCTTCAAAATCATCATTTTTTTCTTTTATGCAAAATTGTAAAATATAGGAATAGACGTGTATTTGTAGCTTGGTTTCACTGCTGTACGTAATTTTTTTCTATATAAAAATTGGGTTCAAAGTTTAGTAGAAAAGGTACCTTATGGCGGATCACATACAAAAATGATAAAGCTGTTGATAAAATTCATTAATAAAATTTACTAGCAACTTTTGCTTATTTCTTTTTTATACCACGACGGTGGCAAACAAGCATGTGGCCTGCATTCTCTGCATTCGAAATTATCCTAGAAAGCTGAAAATTTGGAAGGAAAGGGCCACTGGGTGCCACAGATTCGGAATTGTAAAAAAAATAAAAATAAATACATTGGTATGTCGTTTTTAGGGTTCCGTAGCCAAAATGGCTAAAAAGGAACCCTTATAGTTTCGTCATGTCCGTCCGTCCGTCCGTCCGTCCGTCCGTCCGTCCGTCCGTCCGTCCGTATGTCACAGGCATTTTACTCATAAACTACAAGACCTATACTGATGAAATTTGGAATATAGATGTCTTGTAGATGCCGCAACTAAGTTTGGTAGTTAAATAATAAAAATAAAAAAATCTAGGGGGGGCACCCCATACATGTAACAGAAGCTAAAAAAAATTTTTTTCACAAAATGTCAACGTGTGGTACATAGTTCGACAGCTCTTTTGAAAACATTTTAAGGTTCTTAAGTAATGTTTTTGATTGAGTGAATACTTTTGGAAATAATCGCTCCGAAAGTTGTGAAAATTGTGTCCCCCCCCCCTCTAACTTCTAAACCGTGTGTCCGAAAAATATAAAAAAAATTACAAAGATAACGCTTAATTAATATTTTCAACGAAAATTATTTTCAATAAGATCGGATTAACCGTTTTTGAGTTATTGCCGATAAACTGCGCTTCTCAACAAAAGGACGTAATTGCTATGAAGATACGCTCTTTTGTTGTTGTACTTTTTTTACATCGTATTTTTTACCTTATAGTTACGGCTATGGAACCCTACACTGAGCATGGTCCGACATGCTCTTGGCCAGTTTTTTTTAAATTTTTAATCATTAAAAATTTTTTTAAAACAGATAAAAAAGTGTTTTTGACGAATCGTATAGCTTTTTGACCATTTTTAGAAAGACCTTGTTTTTTTTTAAAAAAATTGACAAAAATAAAAAAAAACACTGGCGAATGCCCATCATTTTTGACCATTTTAAAAAAGTTTTTTATTTTTTTTTAAAAAACTTACAAAAATAGACTTTTTTTGCGGTTTCTATAATTTTTTACCACTTTGTCATGTTTCCCTTTCAACCTTTTTAGAAAAAGTCTTAAAAACATTTTTTTTAAACATAAAAACGTGTTTTTGGCGAATCGTTAAACTTTTTGACCATTTTAGAAAAACCTGGTTTTTTTTTTCAAAAAAATTACAAAAATAAAAAACACTTTTTGGCGAATGCCTATCATTTTGACCATTTTAGAAAAAGGTTTTTTTCATTTTTTCGAAAAAATTACGAAAAAAGACATTTTTTGGCGGTTTCTATAATTTTTGACCACTTAAGAAAAAGAATCTTTTTAATTTAAAACACGCTAAAATCGACGACGAACACTTCTCACAACTATTCGAACGAAAAGGTAAGCAAATACTGCTCATGCCGGCCGGCTGAGACTCCGAGCGGCCAGCAAGACCGAGAGAGAACGATACGTAAAGTGTTGGTGAGAGTAGGACAGATGCGTGGCGGTACTGGCGGTGTAGCCAAAATAATACCACGGCACGGCGGTATGAAGGACAAAAACTGAGCAAGTTACGACAAGTATTTCTAACATTTTTAAATTACACCGCCATAAAGTACCTTTTGTACTAAACTGTAGAAGCATATTATTCAGCCTTTAATTCGCCTATAACAAAAATAAAGATAGGCAAAGACTTGTCGTAACATATAATTTACTAAATGGAAATACATAATAAAAAAAACACAATTTTTACACAACTTTGAATATCTCCGTAACTAGAAACCCTCATAAGGTACCTTTTCACGTAAGACGTCACATTTGAGAATTACTCTTAATTGGTCAAGATTTGAAGTAAATTTCTAATAACCTTTTTTCTTCAGTTTTCTGTCTTAATACAAGATTTGTCAATAAATAATGTAAATATCGTGCCATACTGTAATTATCAATAATTTTTGCTTATGGCCCGCCATAAGGTACCTTTTCTCAAATGTATGGGAATAATTTGTGATTTTTACGTAACTTCAATCGTTTATAAATAAAAAAATACGACTTGTAGAATAATAATGACACTTTTGAGATACTTGTGTAGACTGATTAAATATAATTTAGAACTCATTATACGAAAATTGTGAATATTATAGGAATGATGAAACATATAATAAAAATGACATTTTAATTAAAATAAAAATATTTCGTCAACAATGTGATTTTATTTCTATCCCAAAATGTGCAGTCTAATATCTCTAACTATATACAATGGTACAGATTACAATATGTTAAAGAACAGGCCGAATTTTTTTTTTGTTTAATTTCGTTCTCATAAGCGACTTGCTCTAATCAAAGGCTGATTTTTCACGACCTGGAAGTCACATTAAAAAAACCATTACTGATTTCCAAAGTAAAATACCTTGAGATACATAATCAATCATCATCTCCATAACTTCCAACGGGAACATACTTAAAATTAGTTTTAAACTTCTTTTGACGATTTCTCAAAAGTGCAATTTTAGCATGTGCAGGTTTGATGTTTTTTTTTAAAAAAAGTATGGGACTTAGGGTCGTGATTCTTTTTGTATTAGATAGCTTATTTAACACAGATTTAGGATCTGTGCTTAACTCAATACCAACCATAAGGTACCTTTTCCCGTGGAACGTCACAAATGATAAAGCTGTTGATAAAATTCATTAATAAAATTTACTAGCAACTTTTGCTTATTTCTTTTTTATAACACGACGGTGGCAAACAAGCATGCGGCCTGCATAATGGTAAGCAAAAATTTTCGAAATGATCCTAGAAAGCTGAAAATTTGGAAGGAAAGGGCCACTGGGTGCAACAGATTCGGAATTGAAAAAAAAATTAAAATAAAAATAAATACATTTGTATGTCGTTTTTTAAAATTTTTAATTATTAAACATTTTTTTAAAACAGATAAAAAAGTGTTTTTGACGAATCGTATAACTTTTTGACCATTTTTAGAAAGACCTTGTTTTTTTTAAAAAAATTGACAAAAATAAAAAAAAACACTGGCGAATGCCCATCATTTTTGACCATTTTAGAAAAAGTTTTTAATTTTTTTTTCAAAAAAACTTACAAAAATAGACTTTTTTTGCGGTTTCTATAATTTTTTACCACTTTGTCATGTTTCCCTTTCAACCTTTTTAGAAAAAGTCTTGAAATTTTTTTTTTTAAACATAAAAACGTGTTTTTGGCGAATCGTGAAACTTTTTGACCATTTTAGAAAAACCTTGTTTTTTCAAAAAAATTACAAAAAAAAAAAAACACCTGCGAATGCCTATCATTTTGACCATTTTAGAAAAAGGTTTTTATTCATTTTTTCGAAAAAATTACGAAAAAAGACATTTTTGGCGGTTTCTATCATTTTTGACCACTTAAGAAAAATAATCTTTTTAATTTAAAACACGCTAAAATCCACGACGAACACTTCTCACGACTATTCGAACGAAAAGGTAAGCAAATACTGCTCATGCCGGCCGGCTGAGACTCCGAGCGGCCAGCAAGACCGAGAGAGAACGATACGTAAAGTGTTGGGTGAGAGTAGGACAGATGCGTGGCGGTACTGGCGGTGTAGCCAAAATAATACCACGGCACGGCGGTATGAAGGACAAAAACTGAGCAAGTTACGACAAGTACCTATTTCTAACATTTTTAAATTACACCGCCATAAAGTACCTTTTGTACTTAACTGTAGAAACATATTATTCAGCCTTTAATTCGCCTATAACAAAAATAAAGATAGGCAAAGACGTGTCGTAACATATAATTTACTAAATGGAAATACATAATAAAAAAAACACAATTTTTACACAACATTGAATATCTCCGTAACTAGAAACCCTCATAAGGTACCTTTTCACGTAAGACGTCACATTTGAGAATTACTCTTAATTGGTCAAGATTTGAAGTAAATTTCTAATAACCTTTTTTCTTCAGTTTTCTGTCTTAATACAAGATTTGTCAATAAATAATGTAAATATCGTGCCATACTGTAATTATCAATAATTTTTGCTTATGGCCCGCCATAAGGTACCTTTTCTCAAATGTATGGGAATAATTTGTGATTTTTACGTAACTTCAATCGTTTATAAATAAAAAAATACGACTTGTAGAATAATAATGACACTTTTGAGATACTTGTGTAGACTGATTAAATATAATTTAGAACTCATTATACGAAAATTGTGAATATTATAGGAATGATGAAACATATAATAAAAATGACATTTTAATTAAAATAAAAATATTTCGTTAACAATGTGATTTTATTTCTATCCCAAAATGTGCAGTCTAATATCTCTAACTATATACAATGGTTCAGATTACAATATGTTAAAGAAAGGCCTAATTTTTTTTTTTTTTTAATTTCGTTCTCATAAGCGACTTGCTCTAATCAAAGGCTGATTTTTCACGACCTGGAAGTCACATTAATAAAACCATTACTGATTTCCAAAGAAAATTACCTTGAGATACATAATCAATCATCATCTCCATAACTTCCAACGGGAACATACTTAAAATTAGTTTCAAACTTCTTTTGACGATTTCTCAAAAGTGCAATTTTAGCATGTGCAGGTTTGATGTTTTTTTTAAAAAAAAGTATGTTACTTAGGGTCGTGATTCTTTTTGTATTAGATAGCTTATTTAACACAGATTTAGGATCTGTGCTTAACTCAATACCAACCATAAGGTACCTTTTCCCGTGGAACGTCACATATATTTACTAAATACCTTACCTTACCTTACACTGTTATTTTGTAATGAAATAAATGGCTTTTAGCGAGCCGGATTCAACCCTTATTGTTTTAGATCTAGTTGGGCAACGTGTTAGGTACTGATTAAATATCAGGATTATCGTGGACAGAAATGACACAAAATGCCTATGTACATCAGTTAGGTACTACTTCATTATTATTATGAAAGTAAAATTTTCATCTCTAATTTTCTATTCATCCAATACTGATCTAAAAGATAAACTCCTAAAATAAATATCTACCAATGCTAGTACAAGTAGGATGACACAATGTAATGTATTAGGTTAAGCAAACGGTCCGGCAACTACATGCGAAACACAAACAACTTTAACATTTTTGAGATCTCAAAATCTAGCGCTACGGGGCTATAATTTTTTAAAACTAACATATCCCTATAGAAATATTTTTTTTTATTCTGAAATATAATATAGAATTCGTAGCCAAGTCGTTCAGGTTAAGCTGATTCAGAGTCATAGCACAGTCAGTCGGCTTAAGAAATTTTATATTCCGGTAATCCATAGCCAAGTCACAAGTTCACAACAAAATCACTAGACACGTAACACGGTAGAGGCTGTCAACGAATAATTCGTACCTAAATTAAAAATTTAATATTATTCTAAAACCAGGCTCAGGTAGAGTGGCGAAGGTCAGCTTCCTGGGTTTACCTGGACCGCATAAAATACCACGTAGATTCCTTAAAGCCGCACCGCCGCCGCGCAGATGCAGTCATTGTTAATTACACCAGTGTGCTATTAGGTCGGCCATTATCACTATCCATTGCCCATTGTCTTATAGACTTAGGTGTAACTAAATACCATGGTCATGGTAGATTCAAATTTCCCTTAACGACTAAGAAACTTTACAAACATTGCAATAAATGAGTAAATGGCGTTTTTAAGTGCTACCACCGTGCACCGCACTCTTAATATTTAAAGTTTGATAAATTGTATGTGATTCCTTCCTACTCAGAATCACGAGTACGACCTACTCAAATTGGGGAAAAAAAGTGTCCCAACATTTTTATCCAAATTTCGTTCCTCTGTTCCGTTACCGCCATACAAGTGTATATGGTATAAAAGTATCGGAAAGGGACTAAAAATATTGGGACACATTTTATCTCCTATCGGAGTTCATAGCCTCGCGCTTCTGAGTAGGAATCACAAAATTTACCTAATATAAATATTAAGTGTTTGGTAGCAATTTAAAAAACATGCCCAAATAATGGTATCATTCATAGGGGGGTAAAATAACACATTAACTTCTAAAAGTTTGAACATTATTATACTGCTTGGTTTGTGGACAAAAAGTGTAACACCGTCCAAGCTTGTACCGCTCGTAAAATGAGACATGTCCGAACGACATTCATAGCAAAATAAGCTTTAAATCAACGCAGTAAAGTTTATTTTAGCCTGACACCAAAAGAGTCATAATTTTTACGGGAAGTGCCAGGCCACCGTGCCGCATACCCCGCGTCATGCCAATAACTCCTAAAATATACGATTTTTGAAATTTTTTTTTCGCTTCAATCCTGTTGTGTGGGGTGTCGGATAGGTGTTTAAAAAACAATAGGGGTCTTCAAACATCATTTTGTGATAGAAGTAACATTTTCGTAAATAATTACTCCGAAAGTTAAAAAATGAGCGTCCCCCCCCCCTTTAACTTTTGAACCGCTGATCAAAAAATTATGAAAAAAATCACAATAGTGAGGCTTAAAAAACACTTTCAATGAAAACTATATTGAACAAAGGCCGTAGCAGGATAAGGGAAGAAAAAATGCCCTTGAATGATTAAGAGCTGTTTATTTTTTCTATAGTTGCTTTCATTTAGTTGTATAGTTGTGCAAAGTTTGGTTGAAAAATTCCCAGTGGTTCAGCCGGGAAAAAATAAAAACAAAATTTATGAAATTTCACGTATCTCTAAAACTATAAATCTTTATCATAATATCTTTAATTCATTTTGGTAAATTGATAGGTATGTATGCCTTAAAAGAAAATTGAGTCTCTATCTTTGCAATTTCTGTAAAAAACACGTAAGTCAAAATTTCAAAAAAAAGTTTTTTTGATACCTGAAGGAGTGACCACTCTAAGTGACATTTCTAAAAAAGCCTTATTTAACGATCTGTCAGTCATATAAGTTTGACGGTTAAAATCGAAAAGCAACAGTGTCAAAATTAAAAAACTATGTTGGTCGGATTCTGTTACATTTTATTCTTATACTGTTCTAATCTAATACAGCCAAAGAACTTAAAAATAAATCTTCTTTGTAAGAAATTAAAAATAAATCAATTATTGACATTCCCATTAATATTGGCTTGAAAATATACAGGGTGGTTTTCGATAATCTGTACATATGAAAAGGGGTGAAATCTCGGCCAATTTTATCGGTAAAACTGATTTTAATTTTTGTTTGTGGTCATTCGTTTTTTTTTACAGATTTTTAAACTTTCAGTGAAATTTTCGGCAGTACATCTGTTTGCCACGGTATAACTTTTGAACTAATTGCTTAAAATTGTAAGAAAAAATTGCAGGGTCATGGCAATAGACACGTTATTTAGTAGCAATAACAATAAACCACCGACTTGAAGAAAAACTCGTCAAAAAAAATTATAATTGTGAAAAACGGCTGCAAAACAGTTTTTTTTACGGAAAACACCGTTTTTCTCGAAAGTTTGCGAATATTGTGACCATTTTTTCATGCTTATCTTCGTTTAGCACTTAATTGTGATCTTACAAACATTTTTTTCTTACAGCTTTGAACAATAAGATCAAAAGTTATACTGCGTCAAACAGATGTACTGCCCAAAATTTCATAGCAAACTGTAAAAATCTGTAAAAAATTTTTTTTGCCCAGAAACAAAAATTAGTCATTTTTACCCATAAAATTAAATGGAATTTCACCCCTTTTAATATGTACAGATTATCGAAAACCAGCCTGTATTTGTATTAATTGTCGCCTTTTAACTTATAAAACCTTTTTTTTTTCAAATAAGTAATCATCATTATTTCTAATTAAGCCTTACTTATCGTTTCACCAGATATATTCATTCGTAGGTAGGGTGTTGTTCACACATTGCCGCAATTGTGTACTACCTATCGCACGCAAGATATTTATCAAAAATTATTCAGCCTGCCGAAATTCTTAGTGGACCTTTTTTGAGAAAAAGTATTAGTGTTACCGTTAATGAAGATAGCGATAGTGATTAAAATAAGAAGTAAAAGACATTTTTAAGTTGATACATATACGAGTAAATGCCATAAATTTATTTTATTTTTAGTTCTTAACAAAGAATATTTATGTTTAAGTTCTTTGGCTGTATTAGAATTGTATAAGAATAAAATGTAACAGAATCCGACCAACATAGTTTTTTAATTTTGACACTGTTGCTTTTCGATTTTAACCGTCAAACTTATATGACTGACAGATCGTTAAATAAGGCTTTTTTAGAAATGTCACTTAGAGTGGTCACTCCTTCAGGTATCAAAAAAACTTTTTTTTTAAATTTTGACTTACGTGTTTTTTACAGAAATTGCAAAGATAGAGACTCAATTTTCTTTTAAGGCATACATACTATTTAATTAACCAAAAAGAATTAAAGATATTATGATAAAGATTTATAGTTTTAGAGATACGTCAAATTTCATAAATTTTGTTTTTATTTTTTCCCGGCTGAACCGCTGGGAATTTTTCAACCAAACTTTGCACAATTATACAACTAAATGAAAGCAACTATAGAAAAAATAAACAGCTCTTAATCATTAAAGGGCATTTTTTCCTCCCTTATCCTGCTACGGCCTTTGGTTCAGCCGTTTTTGAGATATAGCTGAAAAACTTCTCGTCAAGAACGACGTAAGTGCCCGTGAAAAAGACGTAAGTGCTCACGCTCTTTGCTATTTAATTAAACGTAGAGCACTTTTTTGAATGAATAGCTACGGAACCCTACACTGAGCATGGCCCGACATGCTCTTGGCCGGTTTTAAAAAGCTAAGGACTTTGCAACTTAACATTACACCTATTAAAAAATGAAAAAGGTGATTTCACCATTTTTCATAATTAATCCTCTTAGAGGGTGTAATTGGAGTTAAGATATAGCATACTTTTTAAATTTGCATAATATATATTATTATAGACTACTCACTACAAACCAGAAATGGTCTCCTTCTGAAATCTACATATACTTTTTATCCTTCTGCGCGGACGAAGTCGTGAGCATAAGCCAGTAAAATATATTATTGTTACCACTAAAGATTTTTTTCCCACTAGTTACCACCAATTGTTTTAGTGGTAACAGATGGGAAAAAAATTCCCACTTGTTACCACTAAACCGCTTAGTGGTAACTAGTGGGAATTTTTTTCCCATCTGTTACCACTGGTAACAACTTGGTGGTAAAAGGTGGGAATAACCCATTATTTTTATAGCATTGACGACTGCCAACGTATTCTAAATATTTTATTACAAGAGAAAATTTGAAAAACGTACATGCTTCGGGCAGGATTCGAACCTGCGTCTCCAGCGGCTTTCCGGACCAATACTGGCGCGCTACCAATTGCGCCACCGAAGCTATACCCAAGCCAAATTTGTCACCCAGTCCCCTATTTGTGACGTCATCATGGGTGACGTATGTAGCACCATCTAACCGTCAAGTTATATATAGTATAATAGTGTGACTATTTATATTAGTTAGAGAAAGTGTATGACGTAAAAACTGCTGGCGTGCCGTGGTTCTGTTTCTCTGCACCCAAGTGGATATGGAACGCAGGAGAAACTCTATTGTTATATTCTGTTACAATCGAACAAGTCCACTTCACTTTCCATCAAACGATACCAAGATCAAACGCAAACCCATCATCAATTAAAAAAAAGTACCTACCTGCGTAGTGCGTAGTCTCATTAAGTCCTAATTCTAATAGAAAACATTATACTTATTCGAGCTTCGAGGGCACATTTGATAACATTTCGCAGTACTACCTTACCTTTTTTTTTTTTTTTTTAACCCGGAGAAATGCATGAAACTGCATACCACTACGTAACCTAAGGCCATCGGGGGTGACAGCCAGATGTTACGCATTGGTTATGTGGGGCTCTCCGCTCCAGAAGGGATTGGCCTACCCACTAAAACTCAGGGATGCTTCCACCCTGTGCCTTCATGGTGATGCCGTGGAATCGCTAGCAAGCCACCACGACATCACCGGCACCTTCGCCCTAGGGCGAACCCTCTCCGTAAAAAAGGCACACTGTAGCATGGCCAGTGTGCCTTCCCTCACCTGCTTCCCCCCGACCAACGGCCGTCCCCCCGGGAAACCAGGAACCGGCACCGAACACACGGGGTCCAATCGTGTATCCGGCGCCAGTCCCACCCTCGCCGCCACGGGAGGACAAACGCCCCTGCCCCGCAGCCGTCCACGGGAGGACAAACGCCCCTACCCCGCAGACACTCCCGCCTGTCCTTACGGACCGCGGTGGTCCAGTCCTCCGCCTCCCGCCCCCAGCACATGAGGTAGCGGCAGCCTGCAAGGCTGAGTTCTCGGGACACAGAGGACTAGTCCACCGCCACCACGCAGCGGCACAGGTCACCCGTGTGGTGCCTGCCCGCAGTGCCCCCCAAAAGGAGACGTCGGAGGGATGCTGCCCGTGCCCGACGCTCCGCCCTCGCGTGCCGCACCTGGAGAGTCCTCTAACAGAGGAACCCCCCCTGACAGGCTCATTCGCAGCATCGGCAAGTGATCAATTAGGGGCCCCTAAGAAATCACTTGCCGTTGCTCCCGGGGTGCACCGGCCAAGACGCTTCCCTTTCCTGCGGATCAACCGGATCAAGAGGAATGAGAAGAATCCAGAGACTCTGGGAGGTTTCCTGTCTAGCACCCCAGTACTACCTTACCTAGGTAATCGGTATTGCATGCCCTACTAGGTACTAGTTAGGTGCAGTATTTTTAACCGACTTCCAAAAGAAGGACGGTTCTCAATTCGTCTGTATGTTTTTTTTTTTTTTTATTTTTTTTTTTATTTTTTTTTTGTGTGTTTGTTCACCGATTACTTGAAATCGGCTGGACCGATTTGGAAAATTCCTTTTTTGTTTGAAAGGGTAGACTTCCGAGGTGGTCCCATTGCAACCAAGTCAGGATCTGATGATGGAATCTTGGAGAAATCGAGGGAACTCTTCAAATATTATAGGCACACATATAGCGATTTCGGCATTTTTCCTAATTTCTCGTCCATCTCTTATTAGCAACAAGTTTTTAGTGTTAACCGACTTCAAAAAAAGAGTAAATTTGTATCTAGGTTTCTTCCCCGATTACTTGAAGACGGCTGAACCTATTTGGAAAATTCTTTTTTTGTTTTAAAGGGCATACCTCCGAGGTGGACCCATTGCAACCAAATTAGGATCTGATGATCGGATCATGGAGAAATCGAGGGAACTCTTCAAATATCATAGGCACACATATAGAGATTTTGGTATTGTTCTTACTTTCTCGTGCATTTCTTATTAGAAATAAGTTTCCAGTCTTAACCGACTTCAAAACAAAGAGCAATTTTTAAGTAGGTTTGTTCCTCGGTTACTTGAAAACGACTAGACCGATTTGGATTTTTTTTCTTTTAACTAAATAGAATTAAGTCTATTTGGTTAAAACAATATTTATCCAGCGCCACTAAAAATTTAAAAATAAAGTAAATTTTTAAAACAAAAAATAAAAACCGACTTCCAAAAACTTAAACTAAAAACCAAAAAAATAATATGTTAATTACCCCAAAGAAATGGATAAACAACGATTCATATATACATATACAGATATTTATAGTTTTTAACCTGTTATATTTGAAGTCGGTGCCAGCTAAGGAGCTCAACACAGCCAGCTTTGCGTGGCAGGCACCAACTTCAAAAATAACAGGTTAAAAACTATAAATATCTGTATATGTATATATGAATCGTTGTTTATCCATTTCTTTGGGGTAATTAACATATTATTTTTTTGGTTTTTAGTTTAAGTTTTTGGAAGTCGGTTTTTATTTTTTGTTTTAAAAATTTTATTAAAAATGTTATAATCGCATTTTCAGATATGGCGAGAGGCAGTCGAATATGCTCTCATCGAGATGTCGATGGGACAAGGCACGCTGGTCATGTTAGGGTCGTACTGCCCGCAGCAACAGCACAAGCTGTCGACGACCGTAATGCTGACCTTCCTGGCGGCTAAGATCAGTTGTATGACCAGCGCACTCATACTCGGGGCCACTCATGGTGCCTTGGTGAAGGATTACGAGAGTAGCAAAACTAATTTATGGAGCGGTAAGTTGCTTTTCGTTGTTGTTGTTGTTGTCGCTCAGTGAGCTATGGAGAAGGAGACCTAGGAATTTCTCTGAAAGACACTCTATCAGACTAGCATTTACCCGCGGCTTCGCCCGCGTTGTTCCCGTTACTGTCCCAAGGGAACTATTGACCAACGTTTCAATCCAGGACTTTGTCTACTTGCATGCCAGATTTCAGCTCAGTCCATACAGTCGTTACCCCGTTATTTAGTAACAAAAACATCCAAATATCTTCACAAACTTTCGCATTTATAATATTAGTGGGATGTCCGACTGAGAATCAAGGATGTAAGTGGCAGTGGCGGGCATATTTTTCGGACAGCGAGAGAGCCGATGGCGGATAGGGTAGACGAATTCAAAAACGGACACCGCGAACGACTCGCTCTGTGGGATGACCTCTGATGATGATGATGAACATGCTTAGTAATTATATCATAAATTGGGAGACAAGTCGTGTAAAAATTGAACATGAGCTTTGTATAGACAGAGTTAAATAGGCATCACATATTTCAATGTTCAAATAATAATGTTAGTTATATGTCCTTTCACTCTTCACGGCAGTTTCTTAACGCAAATGGCTATTTTGGCAGTTGCGTTCAGTGGTGTAACTATATCATCTGGGGCCCGTGGCAAATTCCTTTAATGGGGGCCCTATCATTAAGCTTTATTATTCTAACGTTATACTTACGCCGGGGCCCTCTTGGGTCGGGGGCCCGTGGCATTTTGCCAGCCCTGCCCTGCCACCCTGTAGTTACGCCACTGGTTGCGTTGCGACTAGTTGATTCTTTCCTTTTATCTGCTTAAGAGGATGCCTGTTGACTAGTGACGTAGTTAGTTCTTTTTAAACTGCTTGTATTTATTGCAGGCCCTTCTACACCGATGATCCTGTGGGCGGATTTTGTGGCTCGCATTCCAGGCAGCCAGTTTTGGTCGTCGATCATTTTCTTCACCCTATTTGTGCTCACGGTGTCTTTTGTGGTATGATTACTTATGTAACTTTGTAATTTATATCGAATTTTATAACGTGCCTTTTTTATGAAATCGAATTCTGCTAACCGTGTACATAAGGTGTTAGATGATAGTAGACAATAAAATTGTACTGGTGACGAGCATAAAACATGAATCAACATACTGCAAAAAACCGCTATAGATGAGTAGCTTCATGCAAGAGAATTATTTGTGACGAATAATAATGATGAAATACTAGAATCTGTGCGGAAAGAGAATAGGATTAATTTTGGGGGGCGCTGTAATGTTTTTCTACCGTATGTGCCGTATTTTCCTGTTCTGTGGCCATACTGGTTAGGTTAGTTCCGTTTTTCGCCACGCCTATTCTCTTTCCGCACAGACTCTATTTGTTTTACATTACAGTAACATTCTCTTTAAATTTTCTACTCTGTGGTCATACGAATACTGTTATCCCTTTTTTATTTCAAATCTTGTTACCTACTTCTTGGTACCTAAGATTTTCTTTGCAGGCTTTGAGTGTGCAGACGATAATGTCCGCTTTCACGGGCCACTCTATCCGCAAGATCACGTGGGCACTGCTGATCGCCATTTGTGTTTTATTCTGCTTCATAGGCGTCATGATACTGTGCACACAGGTAAATAGGAATGCGTCGTTTATAATTGACAATATTTCAAATTTTCTACTCCTTCATTTTATTAGCTGGATAGAAAATAGGTGGAATTTTAAGCTACCCGTATTTTTTCTTTTTCGTTTTAACTCAATTTTTCAATTAAAAATAGCAGTTTGAAAAGTAGCTCATTCTAAAAGGGCGTATGTAGAAAATGACGTCACTTTCCCAACTAGAATCCAGAGCGACAATTACGATTTAAAAAAACTAGAATCCAGAGCGACAATTACGATTAAAAAAATAACTGTCAGGCGTTACAGCGTTGTCAACATAGGAAGTTCGGGAAGACAACGATGCTTTTGCTCCTCTTATTTTTTGGGCTGGATTATATTTATCACTTGCCGATGTGTACTCCATCATCATAATTTCAACACGCGGCAGATTCGTGCTATCAGCCTGAGAAAAACCTTCTGATGTCTTCATTATATGAAAAAAATCGGTGTCCGGTAAAATAATGCCAAGTTAATAATGTTTGAATGCGTTATCGGAGTCCAGTGGGAAAGTGCCAAGTCTTTTAAGGTCTTCGAAAACGTGCAAATGAACCAACGGTAAGAAAATTAAACTTCTAAAGCCGTTAAGCAGTTGTAACAATTTTCAAAACAAATAAACGTCAGACGGCAAGTATGTCAGAAAATGACAACCGGATACCATACACTTTTTAATCGTTTGAGCACTAAGGTCTCTCTCGATAATGCAGGGAAAATGACGTCACACTTCCGGTTCACACTAATTGACGATTTTTTCCAAAATGAATGGGGAAAAAAATCCAAAAATATTTTTTTGAGCATAAAATACAGTTTTACCCAAATGGTTTTCGAATTAAGATCTTTTGAAAATATGAAATGTTGTCAATTAGTGAGTGACTTATCTACTTATTTATTCACCATTCAAATAGAGAGACTCAAGCGCTATCTACAGCGCAACCATCTTTCACCGTTGATCTATATACCATCTAGTGGTAACTAGCGGATGTTTTTGTTGCAACGTAAATAGCGACATCTAGGGAGTACCGAGCGACAGGTTCATGAATCAAGTGTATCTACACGTACACATTAATTAATTAAGAAGTTGCTTCCACGTATATGTATTTACAAAACCGGTGTAGCTGTACCATGATAATTAGTTCCCCCTTTACCTTTTCCTAGGGTGGCCTTTACGTGCTAACCTTCCTAATGGACTGGCCGGTAACGCGGCCACGCACAGCGATAGCGGGCGTGCTGGCGGCCACTGTTACCTACGTGTATGGACAGACGATGTTCTGTGAGGACCTGTATTTCGCGGTTGGGGAATACCCGTGCGTGTTCGTGAGGATCTGCTGGGCTATTTCACCGTTTATATTGATGGTTAGAAAACGCTTTACAGTGCGGCTTGTAGATAGGCAGTCACCAGGCAAGGGTGGTCCTCTGCCGTACGAATTATCGTAAGCCTCTTTTCTGCAGCTGATTATACCTAATATTAATTCACAATTTATATTCCTAGTCCTTATGGCAAGCGACACATTAGTACCTTTTTTGGAAACTTCACATATCGATATATTTAGACTGAAAGGGCGTAAACGCCATTAGAACCTACGGCGTTTACGCCCTTTGAGTCTAAAGGTATCGATATAAGTTACATTTCTGGGGCTCTTAAAGTGAAATTAAATAATGATTTATTTTGTAATATTGTTAACAATACATATTTGAAGCTATGGTAGGAACACAAAAACACATCTAGGTAGTTAACCTAAACCCACATCGCTGTCTCAACATTACAGGGTTTTATGTTCCCCTTTTAGCGAATTGAAATCTGAACATTGTCATGATTTTGTGATCATTTTAACTACCAACAAAACGTAGCAACCTAGAACCCTGTAATATTGAGCCAATAGGGAATAAGCATGAATTTTTTTAACAGATTTCTTAACAATATATGAAAATACCGTAAAAAAGATGACATACAGTCAAAATAAAACTGAAATCGACCGAGAAACACGCAAGATATAAACATTTTAAAGCACTATAATCAGACAGCGATTAGAGAGAAATCCGATATGGACTATGACGTCATAGTACATGGCCGCCATACAATCTCCATACTATATTCTGTTTTGCGAGAAAGAGATAAATCTTTGTTGTGTTATATCTTGGTTATTTTTATAGTTATTCGAAAAATATTTTTTTCCTACTGTTTTTTATATGAATGAGCATTTATTAAAGTAAATTAAAAATATCATGCATATTCCCTATTGTCAGAATGGGCCATTTCTGCGGTTATGCATTTCTTTTAATTTATATGGTTTCCCTATAGGTGGCGTTTTTGTCCGGACTAGCGGAGCATTTCCCTTACACCGCAGCGGGCTGGTTGGTGATCACATTAATCCTGATGCCCATTGTCATCATTGTCACCGCGTATCTGATCTTCAAATTCCGAGTTAGGGTAAGCATGCCTTCATGGGTAGATTTGGCACTTGCCCCCTTCCACCTAGTCCGACCCCCCCCAAGGTGGGCCGGGACTAGCGACCTGTACGTCTAGCATAACTAGCCGCGACTTCGTTTCTCGCGCGACAGAGCATCACCTGTCACTGTCACACTATATTGATTGGAAAGAGATGGGTAGCATATCTCGCGCGAGAAATAGTCGCGTGTCACAGTTGTGCTAGAGGTACTGGTTCGATCCCAGGCGCCCCCCTAATCCGGCCCTCTTAAGGTGGTCCGGCCAAGCGACCTGGTTCGATCGCAGGGGACGCCACGGCTCCCACCTGGTCCGATTTTTGCAAGTCAGTAAGACTTGCATGTTTGTCAGGCTAAAAAAAAAACATGTAACGAGTACAGTGGCGAGACAGTGCTCGGCCCAGTACGTCTCTTCCCATACTGGGCTGGGACACACCATTCTCACGAACCGAGTACTTGGCCGAAGGCAGTGTCACCACTGTGCTCGGTCCGTCTGATCAAGGCATAAACAAGTAAAACTGGGCGAGTAGAATTACATTGCGGATCTGGAAAGGTTGACCGATCACACTTTGCCACGTCAGCCCGCAATGAATTTTTACTCGCTTACTTGCTGGCGGTGCGACAAACGCCTACCTGAGCAATCAGTGTATATTTTAACAGTACCTAAACATTGTTTCAATACCGTCTGTCAGTTACGTCATGAAAATGACGCGAGAACTTTCAGTTTTGTCACTGAACGTAACTACTTAGTTAGAACATGTACTTTATTTGAAAAACACCCACCTACTTCGTACGACTATTCCTAGTACAAAGTTTGCTGATTAGTTTTCTTTTTCCAGAACATCATCAGCGAGAAATAAGATGAAACTACTGTACATATGAATAAACAGTTCACCATAAACAGTCTGACGCAGGTACTGTCAGACCAAAAAAAGTTGAACCGTACTAACGATTTAGATTGTTGAATAAAAAAATGAATGTATTTCACCGTTTCTGTTATACTCCTCTTTATTAGGCTTTACTACGAGATCCACGGATTCTAATGAAAATGTCAGTACCCGTTTACGTATGTCTGTTCGTATCAATCTCGCAAACTGAATTATTATAACCAATTCCTCTTTAAATTTTTACTTGTAATCAGTCTCGATGACAATGTGATATTAACGGTACCATTGAGCAGGTTTGAGACGGAAGGTAGTCATACGATTATCTTATTTAGATGCTGAAACGAGACGTCGTTTAAAAAAAATAAAGGAGAAAACAACAGTCAGACGTGTTGAGCTTAAAATTGTTATCTCCTTTATAACATTTTCACCTCCTATTTGGATCAGTCGCTTATGTATATGAGAACAATTCGTATGACACACTGGTGAATAAAAATGCCTTATTAGAATGACACCATATTTTATTCACAAAATTTTCATAACACCAATTTGTTACCAAAATAAGGATTATTTTATAATTAGTCATACACACGTATCACGTAACAACTTAGGAAGCTGGCTATAATAGACAATGCTCCGTATACGTTTCTGAAAATTTCGATAAGCATTTATCTATCATCACCAACAGGAGTATCTTCACACAATAACTCAGTGGCGAAACAAAATCGGTTTCATCTCATTGGGAAAAAACACTCCTTGTATTAATACAGCCTTGGATCTTAATACTAAAAATTAACCATAACTTAAACGATAAACCTCTCATATAAAAATAAGGATAATTATTATTAGACATATTACATACATTAAAACCTAAGTAGATAGACCGCCAATGTGTTCGTTTATCGTAATTCTGATTTATTATCATTGTAATTTGTAAGCATTGCAATATTGCACGTATCTTGCTATTTATTTTTGGATCCTAGACTAAATAATTTGTGTAATGAGAAATTTTATAAAAGGTTGCTGTCACAATACAGAGATTTTGAGTTATTTCTTTTCACTATCGTGAAGTACTGCCTATCCTAATTATTGAAGTGTGTCCCCACATATTAAAAGATTTTAACCTCACGTATGAAAAAAATTGGCAGAATTCTTGATACTGAATCAAAAGATCACAATTTCTTTAATCTGAGAGACATGCACTTTAAGTCCCTTTTTTGAAACTCTTCAAATACTAGTTGTCACGTGGCATTAAGTAGCTACTGTTACAGCAAACATACCGCACCGTTAGAATGAAAGCGGCCTAATCCAATTTTTTTTATAACCGAGTTAAAACCGTTTAGGTCATTTTAAGATTGAAATTAAATTATCAAAACTATAATCGCTTAAAAAGGGCGCTTTCATTCTAACGGTGCGATACATTCAATGTTTAGCAAATACAAAAATGATAATTACACGTGAGATTATCCAACTTGACTATTTCATCCTATCTTATTTTGATGACATGTTTTCATGAAACAGTGCTCTATTTGTACTCTATTTTTGTAAAGAGGAAATTCTTTTCAAGTAATCCACCCTACAAGATTTTGCTGGAGCTTAGGTCGAAATGGTAAAGTTGGAAATGATCACTTGTACCTATTAAGAAATAACTGCACCGAAAATGAGTATTTTTTTGCTGTAGGCTAGACATTATTGTCAACATAAATAAAATTTCATTGTTCTCGTGTGACTGATAGAACGAAACATTGGTATTTGAAACTTCGTAATTTTGTGCTGTGTATAGAACTATATTCTTGATACAATACTTATGTATAGTTTACTTTCGTTTTGTTTCAATCCTTTTTTTATGATAAAAGCGTAAAACTATGAAAACTCTATAAATACTGTCACAAAACAATGGTGAAGGTATTTTCTGAACATACTATTGGTCTTTTCTAATATTACTAGAAGATGGAGTGAAGAATGCCAAAAAAGGAATTCAACTAAAAATTGTGCCGTATTTTTTATTATAAAAAAAAAAACAGATGGCAACTCAAATTGGTAATCAATAAATAAATGACTAAATGCATGCTTGATAAAGATTCATTGGCTTATGTCAAATATATATATTTGAATATACTTGGTTTGAGTTAGGTTACGTACTGTAAGCTTGTCAAAGACAAAAAGCATTTTAAAATTGCAATTGACGAATACGCATTTAGTAATATTAAAAAAGGTCAAAAACTTCAACTATCTGCTTAAGAAAGTGTCAGTAGGAAAGCTGCACAATACTCTAGTAAAATTATTTAATATTAAATAAGTTCGTTAAACTCACAACTAGTTTGATCAGATTAAAACTATAATCAGGAACATTTACTAAGGATTAAACTCTCTAATACGGGATGAAACTCGACCGAACGATCACATAATATTCTGAACATTGATTCAATGATCACATTTATCATAATCATAAATTATTTTCTTATCGATATAAGAACTTCTAACACCGATTCATAAAATCAAAGTTTACTTCAACGTAAACAAGATGTGTTTAAATCGTTTAATTAGCCTGGCAGTGTTAACTTAAATAGTCTATAATTAAGACAAGTTTTTGCTAGCATAAGATTGATCTACACGAGCGAAAACATCAAAGTTTCTAGTCTCTTCACAGTATAACCGTATAGATATTTTCGAACCCTTCGTCATTTAGATATATCTGCACCTGAATGTATAGCTATACAGTTGAGTAGTTAAATATGTAACTTCTTCGGAATGCCAAAAATTGTTGTCCATTGGTAACTTTTGAAACAATCTTAAGCCGGAGCAACGAGCGTATCGAGATATTTTGAGCACCAATAACAAACTGTTATTATAATCACACGGGTCAAATAATATTAGGAACGAATTTGACGCCGAAATGTGAATTACCCAACCGGGACTTACTCGAAACATTCTGTATGTGGCTTGTTTAAAGTGTCAAAGGAATCACAAATATGTGACGTTCCGCAGGTAAAGGTACCTTATGGCGGGTAGGCGCTTACGCTGTTATTAACGGCACTCCTATATTAATTTGATACTACACGACGTAAGTGCCGACCCTCCATAAGGTACCTTTTCCTGCGGAACGTCACATATAGTTACTCAACTAATAATTTCATTTGGCAGTCCAGTCCATCCCGTATATCAACAATTTTAAAATCTACCATCATACCTGCGGTAATGTAGTGAAAACACACGATCAGTTCACGAGTTTGCGACACATAAGACTATATACCATTCACATTGAGAAAAACATTAAATATCAGGTGCTAACTGGTATTTATAACAGTCGAAGTCCTAGGTGCTACGTCACAGCCAATCTGCAAAAGGATCCGAGTCCAGTTATAAATGCCAGAGCAAGTTTATACACAGAAAATTATACCTACGGGATTTACTTACTGACGAAGTGCTTGAGCGATGCGACCGATGTTAATATGAGAAAATCTGGACCAAAATAGAATCATATCGCAATATGGCATTTAAAATGATAGTTTCAAAACCGAAGAAAAACAGCTTATCAGACATGGTCACACATAATGTAATATATATATAGATCACTATGTGCGTCAATTCTTTTTTCTGTCCTCCGGCCGGAAAGCGTCAGCTTTCCGGCTCCGTCGAACAGAAAAATAGTATATATACCTTGGCCAGAAAGCCATCGATCATCAGACATTTCTTACTTTACTGGCATGTAATACATATACTAATTATGTTGAACTACCTGTGATGTATGTAATAAGCTAATTCCGACCATATTTCTTCTTATTTACATCGGACACAATACCCAAGCCCTCTAGAAATATCTCAATAAATATGCAACACAAGACACTTAACTAAAAGGCAGCAATTGTTATAATAAAAACTTACGAGCTAAAGTGTGCTTTTTACATAAATAAGCCGACATTCGGGACCCTGCGATCAGTCTTACACATACATGCAAACCAGCCACACACCAACTTACAGCAACCAATAGGAAATGTGCTTTATACAGTTGGCAGCATATATACCCACACGTGTGTAAGACAATAGTCTTTGTCTGTGTAGATACATTTGTTGTAGATCAGTGGTTCCTAACCTTTATTACCATATCACCCACATTCTCATCGAGATTTGTATTATTACCCCTCCAAAAAATAGGTATTATAAGCTTATAAGAAACTACTCAAAGTAAAACGGCTTAACATTCATGCGTATTACCCCCGAGAAAACTTCGTTTTACCCCTGGAGGGGTAATTACCCCAGGTTCGGAACTACTGTTGTAGACTGTATAAGCGGTTTTCAACAGCTGCTTTGGCGACCGGCCGGCGGCTCGCATTAACATGATTAGCACCGGATCCAAATAAACATCATAAGTCTGGGCAAATGAACAAGCAAACGAATGTATGAGGAAGATTCTGTAGGAAGAGCATGTTACTGACAAAACTCTGCCGACGACCATATTTTTTGTGATGACGTGTCAACCGAAATTACGCTGCCGAAGTTTGGTAGCTGCATTCGGACATAGTCTAGTTGCAATTACGCTCAATGTAATTTCTGCTGCATGGCGTTTAGTATGAAGTTCGCATTGAACTTTCCATTACCAAATTGATGCGTCGCGTCCTATACAAAATGCATAGAAAGGCGTCGATACCGTTAACCCGTCCGAGTTCGATTAAACGCAAAAACCAACGAAATTTACGTCACGTATTTTGATAATAGCGTAAAAAGCGTAGATGTATTCCTAACTTCAGCGGCGTAATTTCGACGTAATCACTTACTGTTACGAATGACAATAAATTCGTACGTTCTAACCCTATACTTGTAACTAGAGGACTCGTGCAAGCCGTTACGTCGTGTAGACTTTGCGTCAGAACTAAGTTCTGTCCGCATTGGTGTTAAGTGGTAGGTGCCATTAACTTCGTTTCTTATTACAAGTTACAATTATTGCCAGTATCACTAAATATTATGACCTACCCATGATCCAAATTAAACAAAAACAAATATTACTAAAAAAAGCTTAGCATGTTAGCCGCAAATAACCTCTCTCTCGGAAACCATACAAATCTAAACCTATTTCGATTCATTAATATAATATTAAATTGACTAATTTTTAAGACTAAATATTTTTCATACCTTTTGGACACTGAACCAAAGTATTTTTTTATTTTATTTATAGATACTTAGATATATATTTATTTATCTCTAAAGGGTGTTTGCATTTTTCATTACTAGAACAATTTAGAAAAGCTCTATTTTATTCGCAATTTCAAACACTTTTTTTATTATATTTTTTGGTCATTTTCATACTAGTAAAATATTGGCTTTCAAATAATAAGGCATTGATGTATTGCCTATATCACTAGAGAAGAGAAATTCCGTTCACATCAATATACATTTTTTTTCCTCCAAACAACAACAAATGTGAGATCAAAAAGTTTAATATCAGCAAAATGCTACTAATAATTTAATGATCCTCGACAATAAGATATAATATAATCATGTAATGATACGCGAATATTATTGTAATGTGTCAAAAAAAGAAATATAAACCTCAATTTGAATTCGAATAATATTAAAAACAGGCATCCTTTCATACAACATACCAACGGCGAGATAATATATATCTGTTTATTTATATGTAACACTTACATCGTTATAACAATTTTATACAATAAGTGACTACAGTTAAACCTTTCGTCGTCATTCTCAGGCATCCCATATCACAAACAAGAGCACTTCCCCACTCCACAGCTCCCTCTGGCCAGGCGCTAGTCGCGCTCCTAACAAACAACCAACAGACCGACCATCCAACAACCCTAATATCAATCACTACTAGGACGAAAATCAGCAATTCACGTTACATAATTCTACCATTCACGAACCAGTCTTTACAATACAATAACATTGTATGCCACCAAATGCGCTCTGGTATCAAATCCTCAGGATGCAGTTTGTACTTTCCGACAGTACCTTGATATTTCCCAATGGAAGAATATTTGGAAGATTAGTCTACCATTATATTTAAATGAACAATATAGAAATATGTATCATGAATTTAGTTTTTTTTACAAATATTTTTTTATATTTTTTAAATTATAACACGACAATTCCATATTGTCCAGTAGAGAACGCGGCTACCTTAAACACTTAATACATATCAATCAATATATACAGTTGTTCTGCAGATTCAATTAGTTACCAAAATAAATAAATTAGGTCGAATGCATCAATAAGAGTTCGTTCAATTTATAAGTCATAGCTAACCGAAGTATCAGCTTCCACAAGTAGCAAAGATATACCATTTTGTACTTTATTCTAAAACGTATCCGAATTTACATATAAAGTAATCCTATGCCTCAAATAAAAGTGAGCCTAATGTACAAAATATTACACATATAAAACTAAGCTGTGGTTAGCACTGCATTTCTGGCCTCACTAAGTTAAGATTTCTTTATGTTCCAAAAACGAACCATATACAATGCTAATCACTAGTCATTTTTTTTACAAGCCCTTGAGGGCTATTTTTTTATAAACATCAGAATTATACTTACATTACGTACATGAGACAACTTCGTTGCACTGTAGGAGTGTTTGACAGGCACAATTTGAGTCTTCCACAGTATTTACACACTATAATACATCACTGTCCGGTCAGTTCATGCGCTTTTGAAGCGGCAAGTCACGACATGTCACTTTCAATCCACTGTTATGGAGTGAAAGGGCAATATTCATTGTCTCACTCGGGTTTGCCTGGCGCGCGGTGAGGTGGCAACGTATCGTGTCTGCGATACATCAACAGATACGGCATTCTCGGTGGCTTGGGCTTCAACACTTGTGCATCGGTCACTTGCGTCACAGTGGAGTCGTCGTATCTATAAAAAGAAAATTTATTTACATACTGTATCAGTATGTGGCTTTGGGATATTTTTGTTTTCTTCGTTGACATCTAAAACGTTATCACTTTCGTAAGGCACTAGTCCCACCAGCGGCGACCAACGAGCAGCGAGTAGCGATTGGCGAGTTTTTTCTTCGCGGGCGAGTGAATTCTCTTAGAAAATTTACTCGCCGGCAGTGTGAACAGCCAGCGATGAACTATTAATATATGTGTCTCTTTTACTAACACAGGATCCTTATCTTTTGTTCGTTTCTTGGGCGAGAAAATCGCCGATAGCTAATCGCTTTCTCGCTCTTGGTGGGACCAGTGCCTCAGTCATGCGGTTTTTAGCATCGTGATACATGACTTTCGGCTACCCTTTCTCTTAAGGCCGTCCTTACATACATTTTCACAAAAGACTGTTGTAATTTCAACCCAACCTGGTACCTCCCTTACCACCCCTTAAAAATGGCATTATTCAAAAAGCTGTGGAATTTCGCCAGACTTTACAACGTCTACATGAACGCGGATCCGCCGCGCCCTGAGAGCGTCCTTATGTTATTTATGCCACACCTGGCCATAAAGTGGCTTTTTCCACACGCCGCGCGTACGAAAAAAGCCGCTTTCTGGCCAAGTGTAGACTTAAAATGATGTACACAACACGGGAAGTAATAAAGAAAGCCCTCCTTAATTTATACAGAAACGATTGAAATCTAGCGGCGCGCGCCTAAAAACACAATGGAAAATGAATTCGCAGTTTCTCATCTGTTTCGTACTAAACAGTGTTGATAAGATCAATCTAAGCAACAATTCTTACTTTTGTTTTTGAAGCCTGACAAACTTACAAGCCTGCAAAAATCGGACCAGGTGGGGGCCGTGGCGTTCCCTGGGATCGAGCCAGGTAGCCAAGCCCGGACCACCTTGAGAGTCTGACTAGGTAGGGGCCGGGACGCCTGGGATCGAACCACGTCGCTAAGCCCAGATTACCTAGGATGGTCGGACTAGGCGGGGGCCGAAGCGCCTGGGATCGAACCAGGACGCTAGGCCAAAGCCACCTTGATGTTACGCTGATTGCTCAAAGTGAGCAGCGGACCAGGAGCATTCCAGGAGAATGTCCCGCACAAGACACCATTTTTTCATAGCAAAGATAGGAAGTAAATTTTTATCACGTCAATATTTTATAAATTGGTTTCTAAATTGATAATGTAATTTGGGACTTTCTATATATTACAAAAGAAAAGAAATGAAATAATACATACTTGCAAAAATAAACTATTTTATTTTATTTTTAAGGTAGCTGCCATAGTGGTCTCGTGCGGGACAAAGTAGACGATTTCGTGGAATGCTCCACCAGCGGGAAGGTTGAAGAGGATCAACCAACCAAATCAAATAATGGGACTTAAATGGAACTAATGCAATTCTTACCTAATCCAGCCCGCTTGTCCGTGGAAGGTGTCAGTGACATAATGCCCCTTCACAGCTTCCACTCCTTCATGGTACACTACCGCAAACAGCTTGTACAGCCTCTGTTTTCCGGAATACTTGATCTTCGATGACATGATCTCTGTAAAATGAGTAACATTATTATAATCATTTTATTTATTAAACAGACACAGAGACTTGGTGATGTTTGATTACTCAGTCAGTGTTGTCAACAACGTGATTATATCACTATCAGAGACGAAAAATAAAGTACCATCATTGTAAATACATAGACTTACTGTCTTCATTTGCACTCTACACATTCTAAACAACTACTATTTTTAAATAATACATATTTTTTGTCTATGTAAGACATACAATACTCAAGAAAGGTTTACTCGTATAAAATATAGGTAGTAACAAAACGTTTTTGTTTAAGTATTCCCAACTAGCTGTTCCGGCAAACTTCGTTCCGCATCAGAAATTAGATGTTTTAATAGTTATTCTGTTATTCGAGCCAGAGACAATCCCAAAAAATTAAAAATTAAAATTGGTCCATCCATTCTAGTTATAAATGGTGTAACTACTTTGTTCTATGTACATAGATAGGATGTCTTTTTTTAAATCCCTTTGCTAAGAACATCCATGCAAATTCCGGCTTCTAGAACAACTGGTTTACTTTACATTAAGCCTTGCCTACAAGTTCAGCTGTTTACAATTAGGTAAAGTAGGTTTGCAAGTACGAGTTTCTTTTCAGTCTCATGCCAGATCAGCCATGAAAGATGTCACGGCTTTTAAGCAGGTCTATGAGTATTGCAGATAAACACTTACTCTGATCAATCTTAAGGTCGACAGGGAAGTCAACATTCTTGACAATCTTGGCGGTGTGGCCCTCAGAGTCCAGTTGGAAGCACTTGAGGTGCAGCAAGAGTACCACAGGCAATTGCTCCAAGGACAATTGCTGCCACGCATCAGACACTCCTTCCAATGTATCCTTGCCGGCGAGGAGTTCCAGAGCGTCCTTGACGCTTGTCGCTCGCTGTGAATAAGAATTGAAAGTTAGGAAAGGGGCACACAGGAAATGGTAGAGTTTGGTGTTTGGTAGCTTACTCAGACTGTTTTGTCAACAATGTTGATTAGATAATCGTTTTCAGAGACGAAAAATAGTAGCATCATAGTAAACTGTATAAACAATATTGAAGCAAGAAAAGGTTATTTTTTTGCATATTTAGAATTGGAACAGACGAATAACTAAAAAATTATAACGTAGTTTTTAGTATTGTACCTTCTACCCTTTTCATCTACAAATAATTGTAGTCTTTAATAATCATATTTCGTTAGGAAGATAGAAAATATCATCAAGTCTGTTTCAAACGAGCTAATTTCGTTAGCTAATCGAAAAGACAGCTGTCTCCATAATGGACGGAAACCATCTGGACAGATAACGGCGTCCCTTAGGTAAGCGGATACGCGTGGTGCGGAGGCGCGTTGTGGTGCCATCTGGCGGCGTTCAATTCGGCCGGCTCAATGTAACCCCCTCAAGGAAGACGTCGGATGATATAGGGAACGTGCACAACGACGGTGCTGCCAACTGGTGCCGCCAATCGGGATCAAGCTGGGGCCACTTTAACGGGAAACGCCGTTATTATTGCGGTAAAGGATGATTAACGTTAGTGTAGCCACGACTACTTGACATTGACTCATATTTGATATGGATAATATTTATAACTAGTCTGAATTTTTTTCCAAACTGCTAAGTTTCTAAGTGCTAAGGGCGTAAACGCCGTAGATTCTAACGGCGTTTACGCCTTTTGAGTCTACAGGTATCGATATTTGACCTTGTTAGTATAGGCTGTCACATTTGCCTAGACACCCCCCCCCCCCCCCATGTCACACTTTTTCCTAACATATTTGACCTTGTTAGTATAGGCTGTCACATTTGGCTAGACATCCCCCCCCTGTGGTGTTGCACTGACCTCGATGTCAAGCTGCAGCGTGAAGAAGGGCTGCACGGCATCGGTGACGATGTGGTGCGGCGCGCGGTGCAGGCGCACGCGCGTGCGCCCGCGGAATATGTCCGCTACCGGCGTGCGGCGCGCCGCCCAGCGACGCTCCACCGCGCCCTTGTTGCGGGGGCCCATCACCTGCAAACACAACGACAATAGTTACTGGGCATTTTCAAAAATAGTTGTTAATTTAACTTTTTTTTTACATTTCAGAAATTTTAAGTGTTTTCGAATCAGGATCATGAGCACTATCGACCTACAAAGGTCGAGAAAATTAAAAAAAATCCGAATGCAATTTTGTTTCTTTTTAAAAATAAAACGATGTTTCCTTTCAGTCAAATGAGCTAACTAAAGGATTTAAGGTACTTTACTTCCCCTGCAGGGCCCATACATTTTTTCCAAACTGTATATTTGTTAAACATGAACGCGTGCGGCCCCACTCGAGCGTCCACTCAGGCCGTACACTTACGGTCACTAGTCAGCTTTTTCGGCCCAAAGCGGTCGCACATTGGGCCACTCAACGCGACTACGACTACGAGTAGCGACGCCACTTGAGCGCCCGGTGTGCGCCGGTGCCATACAAATTGTATGAAAAACCTCGCTCGCAGCTTGTGGCGGCCATTACTGGCCCAATGTGCGGCCGGTCTGAGCGCGCCCGCACATTACGGCTATTAGTACAAAAATAAAACTACGTAAAAACTGACATATTACGGCTACTACTCGCGGCCGCTAAACGAGACCATAAGTGACTTAGTTGGGTCATTATTTGAGCGTTTCACCCGCCTTACTTTCGTGGACACATTATTGTGGAGATTCCGACTGATTATAATGCAATTTTAAGGTATTTGTTAGTAGTTCCAGATATGTACCAAATAGCTCGATATGAGACTAATATCTAAGGGAACTTCGACAAAAATGTGTCCATGAAAGTGAGGCGGGCCCATTTACACCACTTAGGCTACTTACACGCCGCCATAATGACGTAAATAAAACTCTGTAAAAACTGAATATTGGCCCCAGAACAATATCAATGTCTCGGCTCCAATAACTCAAGTACCGTTTTTTCACCTTCCGAAATTTGTTTGGAGGGTAGATGAGGCCATAGTTAACATTCCTCGGTAATCGCTCGTATTTATGAAATACTATTTGCATTTACAATGTATCCACGTATAAATGACGATTACCTTCCATTCGTCGTCATCGTCATCTTCCTCGGGAGGTTGTTCCTGAGCGACGATCCCATTGACCTGGGCGTTGGCCTCCTTAGGTTCCTCTGGTTCAACCAATTTCATTAACTGAAAAATATACAAGACTTAATATAATAAAATATTAGTTGGTATTCATTGTCGTTTAAAGTACTTAATTCAATTTAAAGATCCTCAGTTGCTAAGTTGATGATGTTAGTGGTGGCTTACAGTTGTTTAAAAAAATCTAGTTTACTCAGTCATTGTTATCAACAAGGCAGTGATTCGCTTTTGAATCATTTTCAGAGACGAAAAATAGTAGCATCATCGTAAACTAGACCTATTACATCGTATGCAATTGCATAATTCTTCATTGTAAACTTTGATACCTATACATCCGCCAAAATAATACAGGAGCGATAAGAAGAATGAAGTAGGAAACTTTTGCGAAGTTGGTTAAAAAAGACAATGTAGGGATCTGGAATGAACTTCCTGCTAAGATGTTCCCACTGCGCTACAATTTGGGATTTTTAAAAAGGGTGTCATCAAATTTCTTCGAGACCGGCAATGCATCTTGTTGCAAATGTCTATAGACGGCGATAACCACTTTCCATCAGGTGGACCGCCTGCCTGTTTGACAGTCTGGCAATAAAAAAAATGTAGAACTCACCTCAAGCATTTCATCGTTGAGCGAGTTGAGTAGACACCCTAAGAACTCCTCGGCGTCTTCCTGGCGGCCCTCCTGGGAGCCAGGGAAAGGGCGCAGGGCCCGTAGCACCCGGAGCCCGGATTGTCCGTCGAGCGGAGGCCCGGCGGGCACGGCGGGGGCTCCGCCCTCGCCGCGAGCGGGGCGCGTGCCGCGCGGGCAGAGGGCGAGCGGGCTGAACTCGTAGCATAGCTCCACCCTGTAAATGTGTTCCAATTTAGAGAATCTGTCCGCAACTCTTATGGCTCAAACTCATATTTTCCTAAAAAAAAAAACACCCTCAAAGGGCTCAAACTTTGAAGGGTGTTTTTTTAGGAAAATATGAGTTTGAGCCGATATAACGAAACACGTGCTTATTATTTTTTCAAGTTCTCAAACATAATATCAAACCAGTAATTACATAACTAGCAACTCGCTCGATTTTTTTTTACAATACAGTTTCCCACTAGCAATCTTGTGTTGAATGTAGGCTATTTTGTAACACTAGCTGTAAAAGATCTCTATCTATTATTGTTGTATTGTTTCCTGGCTGTTTTACTACTTATATAATAGCACTTTAGTAACAGCATTTCAATGCATAAGTGTAATATATATTCAGTATCTCATATCTCCACACTTGTAATTGAAAAGATCCACGTCATTTGCCTGTTTTCAATACATAAAACAGTTTAATTTGCTATATTTCTAGTTTACTCAGTAAGTTCTGTCAACAATGAAATGATTTATTTTTAAATCATCTTCAGAGACGAAAAATAGTACCATCATTGTAAACTAGATCAATATTTTTTAAGTGCACTGAACTGATGTATTAACTTAGATGTCAAGCATGCTCATCTCACGCAACTTCAAGCACAGCAGACCACGCGACACGTCTCCCATCACTCTCGCACTTATTGATGTGAAAGATACAGGTGTCTACTGTCACGCGACTAGCGACTAGGGGCTGTTATGTTAGACATAAAGATCGCACCACGCAAGTATGCGTCTGTCTGTGAATTTAACTACTGGCAGTCTTGAGGCTTGCTTCACTGGTGGTATATTATGTAGTGCGAATCAATTCGCAAGTCCTTATAGTTAGCTACTAGTAGTTTTGACGCTAACTTTCGTTGCGCGTCTGTACTGATATTCGAAAGGACAGACATCTGTGCTAACTTCTTCATCGTTCCCTCATTACTGAGGATCACGATCACATATTGTTTGTCTCCAGAGGGTGCGGTCATAGGCCGTATGAACTGCGTTCTGCAAGCTGCCGGCAAACAACTTCTAAATGGAGTCAGACCATCTTGCTGGTCTTCCCTGAGGACGTCGCCCATTTGAATTGTTCCTGATTCGTCGTATTCCTGTTTCGTCGGATTCCTGATTCGGATTTTCAATATCAAATGAAACTATGTAATTACCGTGACTCCACTTCTGTATTTAATATTTAAAACTAAATGGTGTGAATAGTGCACGACAGATTTCATTAAATATAGATAATTCTGACGACACAAGAATACCACAAATCAGGAATTCGACGAAACGGAAATCCGACGAAACAGGAATACGACGAATCAGGAACAATTCGCCCATTTATTTGGCCTTAAATACATGGTGCATTGTACATGGATTGGTGCTAACTTACATGGAATCGATAACAGGGGTGCTGGACTTCCCACGTCGGGTTTGGTACGGGAGAGCCTTCAACATGTTGTAGAACGGCGGGCACGCGATCAGGGCTTGCAGGATTGAATTCACGTAGCAATAGTTGGAGCGGTTCGTGAGTCCACGCGGCATAAGCGTCACAGGTTTGTTATCCAGCTGATACTTTGAGAGGAATTCTGAAAAGAAACGTTTATATGTCATCAAACGGTATAGACCTTGCTATAAGTAGGCTTCAGGCTTCACAGTTGCAACCTTACGCAGTGCGGTGAGAATCAATTCGTACGTTTGCATCTGTGATAGTGGTCGACCGAAACTAGTTTTCACGGTCGACACCGAAACTGAATTTCTGCTTTGATCTCAGTCTCGGCCGAAAGCAGAACCGAAACTTCCATATAAGGCCATATTGGCGGGAAGAAAAAAAATTACGAGCATAATCAGTCAATCTTCATTATTATCTCTGATATTTAGAGTAATAATTAATATAACATATTATTACTTCTTATTTCAAATAAATTATTTGTGCTCTTTGAAATAAATACTGTCCGATCGCAGCACGTGACCCCTCAGACTCAGTTTCGGTTCCGGCTGCCATCCGGAAAATGCAAATCGAAATTTCGTTCGGACTCTAATCTGTGATGTTTATTTCAAACTTACGTAGCACGATCGGTACGTGCAACAGCAATGAACATCAAAAATCAAAGCGCTTGAGACTCAACTCATAACAGCGCGAGAGACACATATAAAGTATTAGGAATATAATTTGTCAATATTTACCTCCCATCCTATAAGAGTTCGGGTCATCAGCGAACGGCGAAGGTTGCACAGGGAACGCCGGCGTCGGTTCTTTCTGAATAGGTACATCGCGTACCTCAGGAACTGTCTGACTGGGAGAGGCAGGTTTGACCGCAGCTGGCGTGATGCTGACCGCATTCACAGAAGTTTTCTCCGAGTAGGAAATAGCAGGAGCGGTTGTGACCGGTCGGGGCAGAGGCGAGCTCTTATCTGCAGTGGTTATTTGCGATGGGGAAGCGTCAAAAGGAGGCACTTTAGCTACAGGCTTCTGAATGCTAGCCGTCGCTGGAGGGGTGATAGTCGTCGGGCTAGGTGGTTCCTCAATAGCCACAGGGGCCGGGGGTGCAGCGGTTACTGTCACTGTAGAAATCTTGCTAGAGAACAGACTCGCCCAGGATTTCCCTGGAGCAGGCTGCGGCTGAGGCGCAACGACTGGGGGAGGCAAGTCCCCGCGATTCCTAGGGGTCGGAGGGGGAGGGAAATCGGAAGCGGTTGGCGCGGGCGGTGGGGGTTGCGGTAACGGCTGCGGTTCCGGCGCGACTGTGGACTTCCTCGAGTGTCCGAAAGGAGATTTGTTCGTCACGATCAATGGAGGGCCCTGCGAGTGGAGCGTGATCGATATAGGCATAGGCGCTTTGCTGGGCGGCAAGGGTGGGTCGCGTTTAGGATGCTCGACGACTACAGGGCTTGGAACTTCAGCCTCGCTTGTCGGAGACCTGTTGGTCACATTATCCCGCTTCTGCCTATTCCCGAATGGCGGTTTCGGAGTCGACGCAGACTGTTGAACCGGCACGGCTGTTTGAGGAATCAGAGGTTTAGCGGGTTTGCCTCCGGAGAACGGAGCTGCGGGGCCTTTCGTCGTTTTACTAACGGTGGAAGGCAGTTTCGCGGCGGCTACCTGATTCGTCGGCGCCATTGGAGGGAAAGCCTTTGCTATCTGGTTAGTTTCTGGGGCCTTGTCATTGACCCATGCAGGCTTGATGGTTTCTATTTTAGGAGTCGGCGACACTTTGTCGCTGACAGTGACAGGGGGTTTTGCTTGTTCGATCGGGCGCTCCATTTGCTTTGGGCTGCCTGGGCCCCTGCTGATTTTCAGATCTTTCATAGGCAGTGATTCCACTGAAGCGCTCGCAGAGGCGGTCGCAGGAGGGGTCTTCTGTTCTTGACTCTTGTCTGGAGGAGTGTACGATTTGTTTTGATGCGACTGTACGACGAAGTTTTTAGCGTGAACGTTGAACTGATGCGGGGTCGACTGATGAGGTGGCTGCGGCTGTATCGGTATAGGAGGCGGGTGTGGAGGAGGTGGGAGATACATTGGGGGCATATATTCCACTCCACCATCGACCGGCGGTCCGTATGGGGGTCCACCATAGTGTGCTCCGGCGTAATACGCGTCAACGGCTTCTTGTTCCATTACGATTTCCTGTTGATACTCATCGGGTCCCTTATCGCCTTCGCCTTCAACCGGCACCGGGTATTCTTGATAATAAGGCGGGTAGGCGTACGGTCCGTAAACTAGAGGCTGGTATACCGGTAGGTGGTACAAGGGGGCGCCTTGCGCTTGCGCCGCAGGGTAGTATTGCGGGTACTGGACGTAGTAGGGGGGTGGTTGCGGGGGAGGGGAGGGGTTGCGCTTGCCGCGGCGGTCGCGTCGGTGGTTCCTAGGCGGCCGGTCGACTTGCGGGGGCGGCGCGTATTGCGGCTGCGGTGGTTGGTAGTATTGCCCCATGTACCCGTGCACATTTACGTTGGCTGTGACCTATAGAAACATCACATTTATTAGTATAAACTTACATTTATTACTATTATTATCATTGAAACTTAAGTTCTACAGAGTTAAGTCCTATTTTTAGAATATAAGTGAGAAGACGCGTCGTGCACTATTTTGGTGTGCATGTGGCGTTGAGTCCACAGTATAATAGCAGTAATTTTTCTTCTTACAAAAGGTACATCGCGCGTTTGAATATGTGCGCGCCGTGTATAAACGCACTACAAGCAAAGAAATAGGAATCGTCTTTATACTTTGGTTGAGTCAATGCAGCGTGTGACGGGTTTTGGCTTCATTTTTTAATCGATTTTTACATTCATTAACTTTCAATTTTTGCGAATGTTCCGTTCTATTTACCAGACTTGCGTGAGTGAAGTGATACTTTAAACTGTACAAACTTGCAATATATGAGAAGAATTTATATTCATCAATACCCAATTGCAATTCTTGTGTTCATTATGCACTCCTCATGTTTTTTATCTTGACTACCACCCGGGGTCATCTAAGTCAAGAAATAAGATTTTATCAGATAAAATATACTCTTTTTCCTCATATTGTCTACTGTTCAACAGCAGAGAAAATATACTAAGTGATTTGATGTGCGACGTTTTACTGTAATTTAGTGAAAAGTTCTCACTAAATAACCGTCTTTTAGTTTTAGGACGGTAGCGTTAATTTGTATCATAGATATGAAAAGGTGTAAGGTAAAGGCGTTTTTCAAAAAGTGTAAATATTTTGAGAGCCTCGCGAGGCAGCTTCGGAAGTTTGCCGCGCATTGTTTAGCGGTGTGATCGTTGTTGAAGATAAGTTTAAGATTTGTCGCGCGAGGACAGGCCGAGCCAGTTTTGCTCAACATCGCTATGAGGCCGCACGTTCGGAAAGCTATCGCCACGAGGCGAAACAACCGTCTTGAGTGAGCCGCGCACACGTACTGAACTGAGGCGCCTTTGAGCATAGACAAGAATCGACAACGCTCGGCTCGGGCCGCGGCACGCTCGCCCGAGGCCGGACATGCGTTTGCCTCGGGCGACGCACGTCCAGGCCGTCCGGGCTGCTACACTAGGCAGGTGTCTACAGACTTGCCTGGCTGACGTAGACATTGGGCGGCGCGACGGGCCACTGCGGTGGCTGCGGGTACGCGGGCGGGGGCTGCACGTGCGGCGGGGGCGCGTTCGGCGCCATGTGGCCAGGCTGTCCGGGCTACACTAGGCAGGTGTCTACAGACTGTTACCTGGCTGACGTAGACGTTGGGCGGCGCGACGGGCCACTGCGGCGGCTGCGGGTACGCGGGCGGGGGCTGCACGTACGGCGGGGGCGCGTGCGGCGGCGCGCGCTGCGGCGAGTGGGGCGCCATATCGCACTCGCCGCCCGACAGGCTGTCCAGGCTGCTCGACACGGTGGGTGGGCCCGCGGTCGAAGACGAACACGATGATAGATCTGTGGCGAATGGATATTATGAGCTACTAGTAACAAAACCCAACGCCGCCAACGACGGATATAACCGCACCGCAGGTTCAACCCTAATGAAGTATTAATCGGTCACAGAGCGCAGAGCGATATAGACCTACATGCACCAGCATAAAATTCAAATTTGGATGTGACACTATTATGACATGGTGTCTGATTTGCAACTTTTATGTTTGATGTAGCGTCAAAAAGGTTAACAATAATCTGCTTCCTGTTCTATCCTGCTTATACTGTCTTACTTAATGCTATAAATGTGAAAGTTTGTGAAGATGTTCCGAGGTTTCATTATGAGTTGAATGGATCGAGATGAAATTTGGCATACAATTATAGTCCAAGTCTTGGATTGAAACAGTTATTTAAATTCCCGTGTGGACTTCCCTCTGGATAAAAAACGGAATGACGCAGATAAAATGACGGGTAAACGCTAGTACATTGTATTTCATACTTATAACATAGAAAAATTATTCAACCCACATCTTCAATGAAATTTCAAGCCTTAAAATTAGTTACAGAGTACCTCATAAAGTAATTAAGAACCATTTCATGTCTGTTTTTATTGTAATGGCCCTTACAAAAAGGAATCTTACCTATGGCAGGTTCAGTCCAACCGTAGTTTGTCGCTGCCTCAGTCTTCCGCTGGAATAGTGCACACTGCAAACTGCTCAGTTCCGCTTCTTTCACATCTGACAAGTCTAGGAACTCATATTCCTGAAACACGTCACATATATATAGCCGGATGTCTACACCGCAGCCATATCCACACCAACTCCACAAAGAATCTTAGGCCTCATACACACATTCCGTAACTACCAGAAGTCTTAAGCTTTTCAGACAGGGAAGGCAGAATAGACTGGCAGTCATACTCAAACTGATTGATACAATAAGGAGCTCTGCATATGCAATGCTGAAAGTCTTTTAAATTATACATGTGTACATGGCCCATAATACTGTTAACACTTTTATATTACTATGCAATAGGGATGATGACTGGGTTAAAAATATGTAATTCTATTTAGTCCGTCAGTTAGATTATGGAAAAATATGGGACACGTATTTTTTGGTTTATCAAAATATTAAAAATCGACAAAGTTATAGATCATCAAACTTCTGGAGTGGGGGCTTGTGACGTCACTCTTGAGTACAATTTGTACTCAAGAGTGACGTCACTCGAAACTTCTAAGCACTCTATCCTCGTCAGTTTTTGTTTGTCAAACAAAACAAAAAATACGTGTACAATATTTTTTCATAATGTAACAGACGGACTAAACAGTTTTTTTTAGTCATCTAGCCTATTGCTTTAGGATACTTGATAGTTTCACAAAAATAATTTTCTACGGTTTGTCAGAATAAACCTACAAATTAAATGCACCATGTCAACATCCACCATGGGTTAAAACAGGGTTTTTAAGACATGAGCATACATCACATCCAATGGGCGATATGAAATCAAACCAACTCCCAGTAAAATTTTGACATGCCTGCAATATCTACTGAACTGAAGGCTAAATAGTCTTGAATTCTAAACTCACAAGAGGGACTCTGTTTTAATTTTATTGTGTACTTATGTGCATTTTTTACACTGTCTTATATGGAATGCTTTCCAGCATTGTACAGCATCTAAGTGGCGTATGTCTATAGAGGCGCCACCGCTCATTGCACTTATTTTGCCTGTTTAATTGTGTATGTATAAACATATATTATGAGTGAGTTTACCACAAGTAAATACAAATAGCTTTCATGCAACATGCACATAATCTGATCAAGATAACTTCTAAACAAGGTTTGAATTAGAAATCATTTACTTAGTCATGGTTTTAATTGGATAACAAAATTGTTATTGCACAATCTTTTCAGTGTGACTGCATTGAAGTGATTGCAATATTGCAAAACTGCATTAGCAACATTGCAAAGAAAATTGTGTGGAGTAGGATACAGAAGCCAGAGTTTAAATAACATAGAGTTGGCCAACATCCATTCTTTCGTATGAAACAACTGGCTAACCCTAAAATATCGGATTGTTCTGTTTAAGGGCACCTGGCAGGGGATAATTTCTAGGAAGGCACTGGTGCATCCACATCTATACATTACGCTAGGGGTCACAAAATGAACCGCGGTCCGGATCTGAACTGCCAACCTCTTTTGTGCGGACTTCAAGTACTACAAATTTACTAAGAAACTGACTGTGATGGTAATTTTATTTAAAAACTGAATCCCCGAAAGAAACTAATCTAACTGGCGACCCCTGCATTATGCTAATGAGTAATAGTTTAGTTTCTTCTAGACAGCAGGGTGCATCACCTTGCAGTCTGTTGCTGGCGCCCATGGCTCTGTCTAAATGTCTTTGTCAGCCGACTGTATGTTCTTAAACTGTGGATTAGCTATAGCCAAAGGCTGAGTCATTGTAATAGAAGGTTTACAATGAGATTAAGGACTTTGGCACAGTATTGCTACTAACATCCTAACCATTTGGACATTAACATGGAAATAATGATTTATTTTAATGTTGGAGTCATGTTACCCATTTTTCACTGTGTAAAATTCACTTGCAGCAAAATTTTGCCTTAACCAATGACACAAATGATTAATAACACTCCTTTCTTTGGGTAGTCATGTAAAAACGGAAAGTTAAATATGGTGTCTTTTTTAAATCAATACACAGCAGGAATAAGTTGCTGCAAGTCCAATTTTACCCCTGAATTTAAATAAGAACAAATTACATGGGGTAAAATGTTTTTTTTTCTCTGTTCTAGCCAATTGCCAATATCATGTCTGACACATGTATATTTACAGATTGCATGTGTACAAACACAAGTCATCTGCTTTGCCCTAAAGTTAACTGGTAGAAAATGTCTTAAGGCTTAAGCTCGCCTTTTGTATTATAAGGTTTCTTTTGTGCATTAATGTTTAAATAAATAACCAATTAATTCCTCTAACAGTTAGGATGTGGTTTATAGTAGCTATAGGACACATAGAAAGTTAGACCACAAGTTAATCATTGTTGCTGGTATATTTTGGAATAGTGTGACTTTAATATTTTGTTTAGACACCTATATACTATGACTGGCAATTATTTTGTTGAGAATCTAAGCGAGTTCCTTTAAGATTGATTGAACTAAATACTAGAAAATGAAAAAGTTCAATCTACTCTTGATAATTGTAACCAGGATAAATTGTAATTTGAATAAAAACAACACTCATTCAATATAAATCAAGAGACATACAGAAATTTAGGTTCCAATCAGTCAATTGAATTGGCTCTTTAAATGCAAAATGTACTCTTGAGCATATCTATTCATTATATTTATACACTTTAATATTATACTCTCTATCCCCTTCTTGAACTATTTAAGTGCTTTGTCATAGTATCATATTGCATAAATGTATTTTAAAAGCAGCACAATAGGATATTTAAGATAATACAAACAACAATTGAAGTTGAATAATCATGTAAGTGTCCAATTTGAGATAATGAAACAACTCACTGTTGTAATTATAGATACTTTAAGTGTTTGAGGTTATTTTAAACTAGTTCCTGAACACCTATACATAGGTATGGAATGTTGTATGTAATGAAAGTGACAGGTGGAACATTTTAAAGACAATGTACATAACACTTATTTGTTTTGCTCATACATTTTTTATTATTTTAAAGAGTATCAGCGCAGAAGGGTACAGGCCAATTTCTGTATCACAATAACCTTGAAGTTACTTGCAAAACTAATAGATACATTGACACTTCTTCCAAAGATGAACATTGGACTTTTTTACACTCACTGCCTGTCAAATTTATAGGTTATACATAACACCTATTGATAAAACACCAAATTTAAAGCACAAATACATGACATGTAACTGTAAAATACACTTTGCGGTGTCCCAACGTGCAAAGTAGAAGTATATTACGCAATTCTGTACCAAATAACAACAACAACAAATCTACGCACATGTGGTTTGTACTCGTGAAATGAGATGCAATAGTGAAAATGACATACCTAAAACCAATGTTTACTGAACCAACTTCCATTGCAATCCTTTTCGATATAAGCGTGATTTTCAGCCTCTAATCGTGCCTCTTAATAACGCAAAGCTGTAAAATATGCGGAACATTTGGAGGACTATAAGATGGCGTAACAACGCTCGGGCCGAGTTGCCGGGCCGGGTGTCAATTATGTATTGACAAATCAACACACCGAAGATTCTTTATCACTATACTCGAAACTGGGCACCATCTATTTTTATAAACTATCACAACTTACCTTCCACGTGCCCACAATTTCTGGAAAGAGATATTTTTTCTAATGTAATGGCCAGTTTCAAAATCACCAAAACAAGAAACAAAAGCCAAACAAATTAAACAGTACATATAGAATGAACAGTTTGCTTACCGTTTTCATCAAATCCATGGCCTTTTAGAGAACACCATTACGAATTATACCGCGGTTAATATTACACATGAATTTTAGTCTTGTAGACAAATCTTGGAACGGGATCTACGCTGCGTCGAGTCGAGGCCATGCAGCACTCACTCAACCAACACAACAATACTACAGAACAGGATGTGACAAAAGCCGCGCTCATTCAATTGACTAATTTTAGCCAATAGGAATACCGGATTTGTTCCATAGATCAGTGTCTTCGGTGAGTTTTTTTCATGGCCATAGTGTTGTCTTTAAATAAAGATTACCATTCATGAACAAGCCACACATTTGTTCGCAATGCCACCAACATTAGAAAGTTACCCAATGCTTCAGCTACTTATCAATAGATGGCGCTCAATAACGGCTAGAAACAGATGATGTAAAATTAGTATTAGTATATTACACAACTAGGGTGGTAATACAAAGAAAGGCCAAGATCGCAGATGTTTACGGCCCGAGCTGCAAGTGAGGGACGTAATTATGCGATCGAGGGCTTTTTTATTACCTCCCGTGTTGTGTACATCATTTTATGTCTACAGGTGTGGCATAAAGTATCTAACGTAACGAATTTTTAGTTAGTGATATATTATGTTTACTTTTATTATACTGTGGCCACATTTTCGGGATTCGGTGAATATTCGTGTTGATGTCACATTCGTTTTGTACCTAAGTTAGAGAAAGATATGCTAATACGAATTTTCGCCAAATCCCCGATAATGTGGCCGTAGGATTAGGTATAGATATTTATCATTTTTTTTACATAAAAAAATCTCTATCTTCATTGAACAACAAGACAGTTATTTTTAAGTTTACAATTTTTTACCCGACTGCGGCGAAGCCCAAAGGAGGGTTATGTGTTTGACCTGTATGTATGTAAGTATGTATGTATGTCCGTTCCTGTGTCCGCTCGTAACTACTCAACGGCACATCCGATTTTGATAAATGATACATCATTAGATTCGTCTTGATGGTGCGAGTGTCACTGGGTATGAAGTTCGTTAAACAAACAAAATGGCGGATTTTATGCAGTTTCAAAGTGCACCGCGGTCGGTTTTTTTTTAGTAAAAATGTGTTTTTTTTTTAACCGATTTTATCAGATTTTTGTTATGTCTTTCTGTTCCCCGTTTTGTGATCCTAATGCTGGTGGGATCTTGGAGAAATCAAGAGAACTCTCAAAACATTACAGGCACACTTATACTCGTGTACATGTACAGGGTGACTGGAAATTCGCCGTATTCCTTGATAGGGGGTGTAGTGTCTACGTAATGTGTATTGACAGATTGGTAATGTATATATTATATATAAATAAATGTATAAGGACGGTTGGTGGGAAGCTTCCGAGTGGGAGTGTCAAACTACACGTAGAGCAAGATGGTCGCTGTCAATCAACCGGCCCGGGTACGGATACAAACTGTGTTTCATTCCTTTATTCCTGATATCCTTAGTGCTGAACGCCACAATGGCGACGAGGATGAATTTGTGAGTAAATTACGTGCAGAAAAATGATAGCAAACAAATCAGTGATCAATAGGTTATAATAGTAAATGAGACCATCGTATGCCAACGACAAACATTTAAATGCTTTGTTCAAGATAAGTACCTACATAGAGGAGATTGATGCATTCGTATTTAGTAAGTAAAAGACTCGACAAACCTCGACGCGTAAGGTTATGCGCTAACTTATTGTTAGATTAAGTCTTTGTAATAAAATCACAAGCAAGCGTTGAAAAAAAATGGAGGGTAAATGATAATCTAACTAGTTTTATGGTGTCAAAACAATAAGTGCTAACATATTTCCTTATTTTAAACAAATAAAGATTATGATTGATTTTGACATTTTAAGATATTTAAAGACATGGAAATAAATATATAGATTTATTTACTAGCAACCTTGGGAGAAAAACCCGACTTTAGAATGATTTATTTTTATTAGATCAAATTATCCTATTCTTACAGATACGTGACTCTGTTACATTTTGACGTTCTATTTTCACATAGAAGAAGTACAGTGTGTGAAGATGGTTGGATGTTTGGGTATTTGGAGGTTGTTAATAAATTCTAGTGATTGAAAATATCGCGATGTGCTAAAAAATTGTCTTGAGACAAATATCCGTTAATTTTAGTAATTCGGAAGTTTCCGTATAGTACAATTTGTTTGATTTTTTAATTTGGTAATCAAGAAAGTGTCCTTTGGAGTCATTATGATCTCAGTGGTGATCGGGTATATCGCATAGAATTACCGGGTTGGATTTAGGTCGAGTACTACGGTGATAGCCGGACGAAAGAGGTACTTACCTTGATATTTTAGTTTTGAAAAATGTTTGGTTGTAATGGGTACTTGAACTCTAGTTAGTGAATTTTATTTTGATATAGAAAATGAGAAAGGAACGTTTAGATAAAGTTCACCCCAAATTCAAAGGTCCATTTGATGTCACAAAGTGGTGTTTTGTTTTGAAAGTACTAAACTCTAGATACACCTATAATTACGCACACGATAGGCTGCGGGAAATGCCTGAGAGCCAAATACCTATTGACATTACTGTAGAAAAGGAAAATCGGGATGATAATTGAAACAATAATATTGTTTTATGATTTTTATCAGTTGCTGAGTTAGAGATGGTGCTTGGTTCGGTTGGTTGACTATACTAGAGGCTAGATCGTAGCTGTAGCTTGGTAGAAGTCGGTGTCTGCTCTTGAGTAGTCCGTGAGCGCGCAGTGCGCGGCTAGCCCTAGTGGAGGTCGGGTCTACCGCAGACCGGAGTGTAGGCCAGGGGGATGCGCGGCGATCCATTTGTTGGATGCGCGTAATAGCAAGCATGTGACTTGCTGCGTAGGCTTAATTGCCATAGGCCACGAACAAGTTGCCAGTCTCTTACTTAACTTATCATTGCTATAAGTCTTAGATTAATTGTGATCTCCGAACATAAGAGAGGCTGTTATGATATAAACAGAGGCACTTGCACTGCGAGACAGTCAACACCGTGAAATATAGTCACAAATAATAGTTTTGAATTGTCAGAAAAACTTTAAAGGTTTACATTTGAGATTAACAATGAAAAAAAAAAGAAAAAAGGGGAGCGTGGCTCCACGAAGTGGTTGTGTCCCTACATTAAGTTGTAAATCCACAAAGGAGCTTGACTCCACAAAGGAGCGAGGCTCCACAGAGGGTTTGTGTCCCTACATTAAGTTGTGAATCCACAAAGGAGCTTGACTCCACAAAGGAGCGTGACTCCACAAAGGGTTTGTGTCCCTACATTAAGTTGTGAATCCACAAAGGAGCTTGACTCCACAAAGGAGCGAGGCTCCACAAAGGGTTTGTGTCCCTACATTAAATTGTGAATCCACAAAGGAGCTTGACTCCACAAAGGAGCGTGACTCCACAAAGGGTTTGTGTCCCTACATTAAGTTGTGAATCCACAAAGGAGCTTGACTCCACAAAGGAGCGAGGCTCCACAAAGGGTTATGCCCTTGACGTTGATGACGTGGATGACGTTGATGACGTGGATGACGTGGATGACGTGGATGACGTTGATGACGTGGATGACGTTGATGACGTGGATGACGTTGATGACGTGGATGACGTGGATGACGTAGATGACGTGGATGACGTTGATGACGTGGATGACGTAGATGACGTGGATGACGTAGATGACGTGGATGACGTTGATGACGTTGATGACGTGGATGACGTTGATGACGTGGATGAGGTGGATGACGTTGATGATGATGATGACGATGATGACGATGATGATGATGATGATGACGATGATGATGATGATGACGATGAAGATGATGATGATGATGATGATGATTATGATGATGATGATGATGATGATGATGATGATGATGAGGGCTATGATGACGATGATGATGATGACGAAGATGACGATGATGACGATGATAACGATGATGACGATGATGACGATGATGACGATGATGATGATGATGATGATGATGATGATGATGATGATGATGATGATGATGATGATGATGATGATGATGATGATGATGATGATGATGATGATGATGATGATGATGATGATGATGATGATGATGATGATGATGATGATGATGATGATGATGATGATGATGATGATGATGATGATGATGATGATGATGATGATGATGATGATGATGATGATGATGATGATGATGATGATGATGATGATGATGATGATGATGATGATGATGATGATGATGATGATGATGATGATGATGATGATCACGATTATTATTTATGATTTATTGATGAATTTATTGTAAGATTTAATAAATCACTGGAATCTAATTAATGGCAGTATTTCAAACATTAACGTAAATGAACCAGATTTGCCTAAAAAGTGAGTTAAAAAAAAAAAACGACATATATTACGATGACGCGTTGTCTACATAGTATTATGATTATTATATTTAGTCAAAGTCTGCTTAAATCAATTTAAATGTAATAATACTAAATCATTACTCAGGCAGGCCGCGCTCATCAGTAAAGCATATAAGTCAGTTCTTATAAATATAATAACTTAAAAGAATTGACTGGAAATGTTCAGTAGCTTATTGATATAATTATTATTGCTAAAATACCAGTCATTATAACTTTATTAGCCTTCAATTTAAGATGCATTATTAGTGCAATATACCTACATAAACAACTAGAAAACATATCTGTTTCTGTAACAGCTTGATATCACAATGAGTGAAAGCGCTAGGCGCGACGCGATACAAGTCCGTACTCGTTGTTTCAAGAGTTAAGAGGTTTATAAAAGGCAAGGCACAAAGTCTGACCTGTGGGTAATTCAACTTGCAGTGATGCATTCTAGACAGGGAAAATTAGTCTTCTTAACCTACCCCGAAATAACGAGAGCTCAAAGCAGGGACTGCATAACCGAAAAATGAAGGTAGCGTTTGAAAGCGGTATGACGTCATACCGTTTGTTTCGGTATGATTTCGGTAGCGCAGCCGAAATGATATGGTATCGAAATAACGGTACGGTAATTTTCTTTCGGTACCTTAACCGTTTTAAAAAGGTACCGTTTGAGATTTATGTGTGTGCTGCCGAGCGTCGTCAACCAATCAGCGCTTAGTTAGATATTGTTCAGTTCGGCACATTTTTACTTATTCACTGTTTATTTGACGGCTTTATTTTATCGCCGCGCGCGCGCGCCGCTTGCTATCAAGAGCGTGAGCTTGGATCAAGATCGAGCAAAGCAAGTATCTACCTACCTACATCGTAAAATATGAGAGCGAAAAATGTCGTGTGAATGTCATGAAATAATATAGGTTGGGTACCGTAATAATAAAGGTATAAGTACCGCTTTCAACATTAGCGGTACGTAGCGGCATAAAGCGGTACAGGAACAAACTATTTCAACCGATATAGTCTACCTTTATTTCATTACGGTACCGATATTCTATAGCGGTACCGTACCGCTTATAACGTAACGAAAACAGTCCCTGGCTCAAAGGCAATTTTATGATAAGAAATGACAACCTAAACAGTACTTACCTATACACTTGTTACTAATGCTATTTATGTACCTACTATTTAAGATAGGATAAATAATCAGTAATAAAAAAAAAAAAATATACATATATACATATATACTAAAACTAGAGTAAATAATTCAATATGAGGTTGTTCAGTTTCAGTTACGTTACGATAAATGATAATAGGGAATAATTTAATATACGCTAGGTGACCTTGAACCAAAGTTAGTTCAATAAGTGGTCTAAGGTCTCAGACACTTTTAATATCAGAAAACCATGAAAATGTTTTGTTTCATGAAATCTCAGGAAATAAACATACCTATTATTAATGAGTAAACGATATACAAAAAGAGTGTTTTCTGAACGATATGTAAAATTGATGGGATGGAGACCGCTGGGCGAGTAAAGTAAAAGCAAACTTGACAATATACTAATTTTAATGAAGGAGCTTACAATTATTATTGATGACCGTACGTGCTAACAGATTTATAGTAGAAGAGGCTGGTCATATACCAGCTTAGGTTTATATAGACCCTGTGTGAGCGACATCTATTAAGATCTACCATAACAATCTTCAGACTTAACCAGTAAAGCTAATGAACCAGGTAGATAGTTTGGAAAAGCTCCGATAGGGGTCGCTACTGTTCCCATACAAACAGTCTACACCTACCAGGACATAGTGGAAATCAGCTTAAATTGGTAATATAGAAAGCGGCCCAAATGGCGCCACATAGCTTGGAACTATCTATCTAGTTATATTATCCTAGATATTTATGTTACTCGTTAACAATAATTGCACCTTGCGATATTGTGTTACTTCTATTCAATAACAAAATAAGAATAAATAACAATAAAGCTAAGAATACATTAAGCTATATTACTTATTAGTGATTAATTATTTTGAACAAGCGGTAAATTGAAATGTCGCACTTACAATATCTCTGTTTACCCCAAGGGTAGATTAGGGGAGAATGCGTACTTTCTTGTATTCGGAAATTAAGTTTAAAGAATAATGATAATAAATTATATCTATGTAATAAGGGCCCTAGTGGCATGGTGCCATAGATGCTGGCAGCATTTTCTTGTCGTAACGCGATGCTGACACTGTCTGATACCTTGTGAGATAGTCTAATGATATAGTTATAGCACTATAATGTTTTGGGTCAAAAGATTTTCAATATTTTTGTTGTTATTGTGATTAATTTAGCAGGAAACTTTTCCAAAGTATTAATTGACGGTTCAAAATGGATTGTCCCACTGGGGAAAATTACATGCAAGTAAAATCACCTAAATTAGTGAACATGGACTACATGTCCCAGATGAAGACACACAAATTGGAAAAGTAAAATTGAGGAAAAAGAAGGAAGGAAAGCACGAGAATCATATTGAGAGTAATCAGGAAGAATATTAACATTTAAGAAAACTAAATAAATTTCAATGAATATTTTATTCCGTCAGAAATACATGGATATAAATTAGAAAATACATAGTATCAGATGGAATTAAAAGATTAGTAAGTGAACATTCACCACATATAAAACTTACAATACGCATGGATCAGAGCCAGATTACAAGTGACGTAACAACATGCAAGTCTACAGTATACAAGACCCCGCCGACGAGGGCGACCTCCTCGCGACACCATAACATAAGGGCCCGCGACCCGATTTGCCCCAGGATCCGAATATCCTGGATTAAATTCACTCCGACCATGGTCGGGCTCAGCTAAGTTTCTTGTCGGAGTCTTCTTAGCTGGGCTAGGGGTAGCGAACCGACAACTAAAACTCCCATTAGCTCGACATAAATTATCTTAGTAAGAATCGGTATCGTATTCATCAATATGTACAGTAAATAACAAAATAAAACAAAATCTGTTAATGTGATAATAAACCTAATTATAAATACCTGCCTGTAAAATAAACACTTGGAAAAAAGGGAGAGATGTAGTGTCTACGTAATGTGTATTGACAGATTGGTAATGTATATATTATATATAAATAAATGTATAAGGACGGTTGGTGGGAAGCTTCCGAGTGTGAGTGTCAAACTACACGTAGAGCAAGATGGTCGCTGTCAATCAACCGGCCCGGGTACGGATACAAACTGTGTTTCATTCCTTTATTCCTGATATCCTTAGTGCTGAACGCCACAGGGGGTTTTAGAGTAAAATGTCGTAGGTACCTACTACATTTGTTAGTTCAGGTAAATAGAAGTTTGAAGTATTTATAATTTTTGATTAAGTATTTGTTATAGTAAAGTTAATAACTTCAATTATTTTAATGATTAACAATAACGTTGATAACGGTCTCAAAAAGTTACCGATGTCGTTATTAGAAAGATTACGATAAAGTGAAGTAGTCGGTCATATCATACGAGATCGTGATTAAGCTATACCTGACCGGTCATCCCAATTGTATTAAAGGCGCTTTCTCTGCAAACATTGAGTGTTTGCTCGGCCACCCTAATTCTGCTACGTGACGCATTACTTCATTATTTTCGTATTGCTATTATTTCTTCAGAAAAATAATAGATATTTATTCTTATCACCAAAGGCAGGATGGTGAAATTATTAGATTTTTTTGTGGGTTTCCTTTTCTGCATGCCAAACCTAATAACATTATTAAAAGGCTTTCACTATTATTTTAGACAAGAATTAAATTCTGCAAAAGAGGCATATAAATACTTTATATATTATGAAGGTAACATTTTTGTCTCTTCATTGGTTTTAATGTGGGCAATTTACACCACACTTTTTATGTTACATATATAGATACAGGAAATCAAAGTACACAGAAAAACTAAATGGCACTCGCCTATGTACAGACCGAGAATCGAACCCGGTACCTCTGGATTTCCGGCCCAGTGACTCAACCTGACAAATGACCCATTCGCAAAATGTTCCGCCTGCAAAATGCTTGCATAATATATACAGAGTCTTCTCGCGTATTCAAGTCAGGGAGAGGGAGATGGGCAATATGTTTGTTACTAAGTAAATACAAACACGACAGGGTAACAACCGGATGGATTGAGCTATATTTTGCATGCAAGTAGACCGAGTCCTGGATCGAAACATAGGGTACTTTGCATCCCGGTAAATAGTTCTCTTGGGACAGTTAAGTATCGGGAACAACGCGGGCAAAGCCGCGGGTAAATGCTAGTAATACTTACATACGGGTCAAACTGATAACCTACTTTTTTGAAGTCGATTAAAAACTAAGCGATTGACAGCCAATTTTGCAAAAGGTATGTCTTGCGAACGGGACATTTTGCGAAAGGAACGTTTTGTGAACGGGTCATTTTGCGTAAGGAACGTATTGAGAACGGGACATTTCGCGAAAGGGACGTTCTGCGAAAGGGACGTATTTTATGTCAAGGGACATTTTGAGAGCGGGATATTATGCGGAAGGGCCGTTTTAAGAACGGGACATTTATAAAAGGGACGTTCTGCGAAAGGGAGCAAGGGACATTTTGCGAGTAGGACCTTATGAGCCCTAACCAGTAAAAAGTATCCTAATATAAAAGCCCTTTGATGTCCAGCCACTCTAGTAATGTAAACACAGTACAGTACTTGATGTTGTGTTGTTACAATTGCGCAATTCTTGTTACCGGTACTAAAAAGGACCTTAAAATAAATAGCCGGACGGAGCCCCGCAAGCAAAAACTGAGCATGAATGTCTAGTCCGCCGGCTACCTTTGTGTACGTGTTGCTCGCAATAGGACAAAACTAGTTGATGTGTGCGTACAGCTCGTCGGTACAAACAGCAACACAGTTAACTATACACTTCAAAAATGGGAAATACTGCAAGAAAAAGAATCACACTTGAAGGCGTCGTGTTATGCATGTGTGCGTGTGTTTATGAGTATAAATTGGCTATTATTCAAAAGAGTTTTGAAACAATAATTTTTCTTTTATGGCTGATCCGACGTCATTATTGACATTAATGCCATATTATTGAATTCGTGGAAAATAATGAATGAATAATAAATATAAATTACATTATATTGGTGCATCATATCAAAAATATGAAGCACCAATAAAAGCATTAGCAATATAATTAGTTTATCTCATCCCAACGTTCGTCTGAAAGCTAAATCATAATTTTGACAAATTCACCTGTCTTGTTGAAATAAAACCTTTATTTACAGTATGGAAAAAAAAACTTTGCCCAAACAACTACAATGACAAAGCTCAAAGGCACATTACACATACGCAAACGTTATTTGATTTGAAGTTGACATTATACAAATATATATATCTCTTTCAATCGTTATCATTTTCTCTCTGCTCTGTCTTTAATGGGCAGTTAAGTGTGTTGCTGTTTGTACAATCAGCCGGCTTACTAGAAATGGCTTCAGTTCTCGGTACTGTTGTAGGTACTTGGGGATAGTTGTTTTGGTAATTTTAGAAGGGTATAAATATAAGTTAATCTCTACCCCGCAGATTTATCGGAACTGCATACGTTAATTTGGAGTAATTTATTGGAGCCATGTCCCCAGTGTAGAATCCCCCTTCTTTGTATGTGCTACGAGTATTAGTATGGCAAAAAAGAGTAGAAATTAATACGGGCGCTATCTATGTAAAACTGTCTTACATGTGGCAACTATTGAGTAACTTTCTATGAGATAATTAAGTGTTGCAATGAAATAAAAATTAGTTCGATTTCTACACTATTTTGCCAAACTGTACTATGTGCTAAGCCGATTTCTGTTCATTTTGGTGATGGTTTGTTTTGTACTAGTGGATCCGCTCGCGGCTTCGTTCGCGGAGGTGAAATACTTACGCGAACCTGCGTCCTGTAGATAAGGTTCAGTTCCAAACAAATTTGTTAGAAATTGAAACCTGTAGATAACTGTGGTTGTAGTTGTAACTTGTAGATGGTATGCTACTTACGCGGTATTGCACTATCCCCAAAATGTCTCTTTTTACTTCATTTTAATAATAATGTGTGATGCTCTTTGATTAAGTATATATTTCGTAATTTTGGTAAGTAGCGTTTGTACCTATTTGAATTTTCCCCATAGTCAGTGTGAAAAACAGTATGTGTCACAAGGTAGCAAAATTATTTTCACCACGCACGTTAACCCTTAACTTGACAATGTGCACCACAGTTCACAAACTCTTTGGCCATCACTTGAATCCCTTACTGCGCTCCGGATTATACTTTAGAATTGTACAATCTTTCACTTCGTTTAGGATCAATATACGCCCTCGCCTTAAATACATAATTTTGCTTCCTTGTGACGCAATCTACTATTATGTCCCCAAGGTGTATTCGGATAAATAATACAATTTTATTGCTTAGGCATTGGAATACAACCAGTTTAATAATGACTCTCAGAGTACATTTTCTGATGGTAAACATAGGGGATTCTTGAGCGTTTTAGTGTTCAGTTCATATGCCACAACGTCAGGACGCTTCGACGGTAGGGTTGCCTCTATCTGCAAAAGAAAATATTCATGAATAAAATAAAATAAAACCTTAAAATAAATAACCGAACGTAGCAAACAAAGAACTGAAGCACGTCTAGTCCGCCGGTTGCTTAACGCTGGTTGGTCCAGGTCAATGTGTGTGTGCTGCAGGTAGTAGGAAAAAACTTGTTTATGTGTGCGTGCGGCTCGTAAGTACAAGGCAACCGGCGCACTAAATAGGCTTCAGTTATCTGTTGGCTCCGTCCGGCTATTTATTTTAAGGTCCTTGCCATGCAGGGTATGTTTGTCAAGTGTTCGAATTTCCAAGAACTCATGATGTCTAGATGTTATAAAGGCCATTATAAGTGTCCTTTTTAGGTACTGGTTCCGTAGCTAAAATGGCAGAAACTGAACCCTCATAGTTTTGTCACGTGGGTACCTACTTTGACAATTGCACATAATGACAACTAGGCGTTTTAACATTTTGACATCACTTCCTTGTCATTTTGACATTTGGACATTCTGACACTGGCTCAGCATAGGGAGGGAAATTCAATGAGCGCGAGAGACCTATAACTTCTAAGCTAATTAAATTAAAATGTTTCACCGCGTTATTAATAACATAGTATTTTTAATTCTCACGTGAATAAACTAGGCGAGCATGAATGAATTATGAAACTGTTGTCATAGCATTACGAAAATTTTAATCGGCTGAAATACTTGGCTACTTGCGTGTAGCGAATAATGCGATGCTAATATATTATGTACATCCTAACAAACCAACGCTTAATGTACATTTTTCATCAAAATATAAACTAAGTAAGATGGGATATAGTTTCGTCGTTTTTCAAATTCTACATAATTGTACAAGAGACGCGCTGGACTGAAACCGGTAGAAGCGGATCCTCCGCTCCAGATGCGACCACGATCCTCAGACGGGACCTACCCCAGAGAGAGAGAGAGAGAGAGAGAGAGAGAGAGAGAGGGGGGGAGATATTGTTTCGTTAGGGCTACTAGTTTTTTTACCACTAGAGCGGTGTTATCTACTACAAATGAGGCTATCACAATACATAGATGCTTTTTTTAGTAAAAAGACTTTCAGAAATCGTCTTGCAAGGTAAATTTTATAGACTATCAAATGTGGGAACTTAGGACACGCGAGGAAGCATTCCTCGTCCTCGCGTCTCGTTCCTGATTGCTGAAGGTCGTGAAGTCCCCGTGGAATCAGCTTCTCTCTCACGGTGTCCCGCCATCTATGCCTGTTTTTGGCATCGTGAAGTGCGACGTGCAGCTGGGTGTCTAGAGTGGTACGGATTTGATCTGCCCATCTAGTTGAACTGCGGCTGCGGTCGTCAGTATCGATGTGTTCTTCAAGATTGTGGCCTTCTTTTCTGGGTATGTGACCAAAAACTCTAGTATTTTGCGTAGACAGATGGTTGGCAGTCTGGTCTTGATATCCAGTTCGCGTAAGAAGATACGTTTGTGCGAAAAGCTGTCCAAGGAATTTGCAGCATTTTCCTCCAGCACCACATCTCGAAAGCATCAATATGATCCCGGTCAGCCTTTTTCAAAGTCCAATTCTCAGCTCCGTAGCCGGATCCGGGCGGGGGAGCATTAGACAAGGGAAATATTGCTCAATTTCAGAAATGCTGCTGTCAACACTTTACCGTATATAATCTTAGCAAATTACTAGTCGATTACCAGCCTCATAGTCATTCCATCAACTACCAAATTAGTTCTTTGTAAAAACAGCTGTCTACAGTCTACAACAGCGGTCGGCAACCTGCGGTCCGTGTACCGCTCACTTGCGGTCCGCGAGTCTCCCTGGCAATTTTGTATGTAAAGGTTGCAATATTCCTCATCGCATAAATGACAAATTATTAACAAAATGCGGGCCGCCTCAATTTCGTTGCCCTTTGCTGCTGAAAGGTTGCCGACCGCTGGTCTACAGTTACCCCGTGTCTTCCTAGTTTCCTCCTATTTGACGGTACAGTCCGTTCAACTAGAGATACATTTGGTTACTTATAAAGTGTTAGATATATTTTCTTAAAACATTAATCTATTTTTTAAAAGTCCAATCTGCCAGTGCCAACCCTTATATACCACAAAACTCCAAGGCACATGCAATATATCTGCGGAAAACTTCAAGGCTCGTTGCAAACGATTGTTTACTCTATTCCGTTACCATACGGCGCTTTTTAGCATCGCATTATCATGATAAGTGAATTGTTTCAATTCACAAGTCATATTGTGAACTTATGGATTTCAATAACATTTGTAGCGATGCTCTTCTCGAAGCCATTGTTATGAGAGCGATATTGATTTCTATAAAACTAATAAAGGATGCAATGGAGATTGTGTACTTAGATTATGAAAATAGACCAAGATTGAAAACTTGTGCATATATCTAATATATTTTAGAAACATCGTTATATTTTAGGAAGGTACGTTTATCACAGAAGGTACAATAGCAGTATTTTTTTATGCCACACCTGGCCATAAAGTGACTTTTTCCGTACACTGCGCGTACGGATAAAGTCACTTTCTGGCCAAGTGTAGACATAAAATGATGTACACAACACGGGAGGTAATAAAGAAAGCCCTCGATCGCATATTTACGTCCTTCGCTTGCAGCTCGGGCCGCAAACTTCTGCGATCTCGGCCTTTCTTTGTATTACCACCCTAGTTGTGTAATGTACTATTTCCTAGAAAAGGTACATCGCGCGGCCTTGTATGTGTACGCGCCGTAAACGAACGCACTACAAGTAAAGTTTTACGAACTCGTAAAAATCCCCCAGTAGGTACGGATACGGATCGCATAGAAGGCCCAAGTTTGACTACTTGTCTGTCCTTATACTTTGCGTTTACCTACCTATAGGTAGTTTCACGAGAGTTGAGGTGAATGGTTACATACACAGCTACATGAAGTACTCATTGCAAAAAAAGTGAATGAATGAAATGAATGAGTGAGTAAATAAACACAAGGCTATAGTTTAAACAAACTTTTTGGTCTTGCAATTCACTGTTGAACCTGCTATCGGTACGAAAAAAGAACAGTAATTTCAAAATCCCGCTGTCATTATAGACAGTGTTGTTGTGTGCGTGGCCTCAACTCTCGTGAAACTACCTATACACATTTTGCACAATTTTGCATTGCACTGTGACCCCGGATGGACGGACACACTCGGTAAGTGCACCCGTTTTCAGTGCTGTCGAGTATGAGTACTTAAGTAATTTATGTGTTGCGGCTTGTTCAATATTTATACAAAAGTTGAAAGACGAGAGCTACTCACAAAATGGCTGATTTAATTCTCTGAAAATATTTGACTTTTCGCCAATGGTAGCTCTACACCAGTGTTTTTTAAAGTGTGGGTGGTGACCCCCTGGGGGGACGCAGAGCTTCTAGAAGGGGGTCGCGAGGGTCGAGAAAACTCAGGCAGAAAGGAAAAAAAAAACAAAAAGCTCAAAAGTGTAACGGAATAAAATTCAGGTTAGAAATCGTAGAGGATAGGGGGTCGCGAAATATTTCCTCATACAAAGGGGGTCGTGCCATGAAATAGTTTGAAAAACACCGCTCTACACCGATAACCTCGCAATCGGGCTTCGGGTTCTGTCATAGAATCGTTCATTTCGCTCTTCGTTCAATGTGTCACATCATTAGCCTATATCTGTGGGTCTGGTGAGAACGGGTACAAGTCACATTTATACCAGGACCAAAAGGTCACAACTCTATTGTATGACTTAAGACCTTTTGCTCCTAGGTTAAATGCTACTTGTACCCCTTTTCACTAGAGCGACAGATATTATACGTCTCATGCAGATTTGGCGTACATTTTCCTTAAGAGCTGTAGAAAAAGGTGCTCAAATGCCTGATATTAGGTAAGCCGTTAGGAATCGAGTTCTTTGGACGCCATTTCGCTCCCTTGTGGGGCATTTCTCCAGAAATATGTCTGCGGTCACCTCATTCATCTGGCCCTTTTTCATACTAAATGTATGGACACAGATGAATGAGTCGCAGACATATTTCTAGAGAAATGCCCTGTGACACAATCAACTATTGTGAAATATTGATTTAAACTTTCACGATTTTCACTCATTATTATAACAAAACGGGACTTAACTTACGTATGAATTGGAATCGGAACGGAGCTTGCCTTTTTTGGATGTGAAGGTGATAAGTCGAACGGACGGAACCCTGACGCACACTGTCTACAGAAAACCGACGCACACCGACAGATATTTGAATGCTCTGTCTCACCATCACCCCCGTCACCTGCGGTCTGTTGTTAGCTCGTTATTCAACAGAGCACGTGACCTTTGTGACCCAGAATTTTTGGATAACGAGTTGTCACATGTGCAGAAGGTCCTCGGGTGGAACGGATACAAGGTGAACGGGCGGCAGCCGAGAAGAAAAGCAAAGGAAAAGCGTCCTGGCGTTCAGAGACAACCAGCGTTCATGCCTTATGTGAAGGGGATAACGGATAAAGTCGGTGCAGTACTAGAAAAGTACTCGATTAAAACTGTGTACAAACCGTTATCCAAGGTCACGAGGCATGTAAGATCACCCAAGGATGTTATTCCTTTACAATCGCCGGGTGTTTACAGGGTTGGTTGCAGTTGCGGGAGTTCTTATATTGGGCAGACCAAGCGCACCATAGCGGAAAGGGTCAAAGAACACATCGCGGCTGTTAGAAAACTCCAAGTAGACAAATCGGCTATAGCGAAGCATGTGTTGGAGTCTGGATCAAACCACTGGATGGAGTTTCATAATACCAAGATCCTGTCTACAGAACGCAATTACTATAGTAGAATTGTCCGTGAAGCGGTTGAAATCAAAAAACACCGCAATTTCAATCGGGAAGATGGGTTTAAGCTTTCTTCGTCGTGGAATCCAGTCATCAGCATGTGTCAATATCATCAAGTGTCTTCCGGCAAATCGCCTGATGTTGTTAGTGTTGTGTGTCGGCCGAGTGACAACCCTAATATGCAAAGTATTAATCAAGACCAAGTGTGGGTAGTTCGGAAAATCCGCGCGGCTAGAAGATGTTGACACCCGCCTCGCCAGTCCCTTCGCGACCATGGACGTCACGGCACGTCCGAAACGTCGAGGTAATATCATGTTTTTACGCGATTAAGTCCCGTTTTGTTATAATAATGAACTATATTGTGAATTTAATTCAACTTAGATAATGGTATAAAGATGATCATGTAAGGAAGTTAGTAGCACCGCCCACAAGCCATCTGCTTTGCTCTAAGGTTAACTGGTAGAGAATACCTTATGGCATTAAGTTCGCCTTTTGCACGATAAGTTTTCTTTTGTGCAATAAAGTTTAAATAAGTAAGAAGGAAATACATTTTATATTTATTGATAAGAGGCGACCGGTACGTCTTTTGCACCTATTAACTATGTATATTTTAAAATGGTCACCAACTACGCGTCTAACGAGCAAAGAGAACGAAACAAAAGTGTAATCTTCAGATAGTTCTTAACAGCTAGAGAAGGGAACCCCTTAGAATATGCCCCTTGAATGTTCTAAACAATGCACAACCTCGAAGGAAGAACGTAGTAACTAAACAAGGAATCTATATGGAGTTAGTGCTTTTTTCTTAAAGAAAAGACAGTTCAAACAAAAGAGATGTCCGTATTCTTGACCCATGGCCGCGGGCAACCTGCCGCCCACCTTAAGAATAATAGAACATTTTTATACTGAAAATATGAGAGGAAAAGTTCAAAGTCAACTTTTGGGAAGAAATACTGTTAATGAAATATTGATAACATAACAGGAAAATGTTCAAAGATGGCTTCAAGTGCCTCCAAGTACAATATGCACTAGGTACCGGGTCAACCAGGGTATTAGGGATAGCGGGTTGAATAAGGATAGCCTCGGGAACCACATTTAAGTACCTGATAATTTCTTAAAAACGACCTGCCTATATAGGTAGTTTTTTATATAGGGTGATTTCGGGGTCGTGATCTCAACCATTTTTTTCTGACTCAGTAAATGATTGCGATGCTACCTGTATTTATTTTAATTGAAACAAAGATGATTCGTTATTTACGTATTTTTATTTAAAAATTATTATTGACTCAAAATGCGTGGTAACCCTACTTTTAATATTACACCTTTTACAACCTTACTGCAACGATTGTTAAGTCCGAAATAAATGCTTTCATTTCATTTCATTTCATTTAAGTCCATTCACTTGACATAAGTTTTCTTGGGAAATAGTAGGGTGACCATGATCTCGAATTATCGCAGTTTTTTTTGCTGACTAAAATAAGTCGCTGGTGTACTGTTAGTCCTAACCTATCGTGATCCTTAGGAGAAAGTAAGTTAAATGCTTCTTTCTTGCTCCACGACCCCGTAATCACCCTGTATAATAGGGAACTGGGCTGAAATTCCTGCTAAGATTTTCCCACTGGGCTACAATAGGTACAGGACTAAAATATCAATAATCAAATGTTGACAAGCGGCTGTGACCACTTTTGATCAGGTGGGACGTCTGCCTGCTTGCCAAAATTATTGATTGAATATCAACAAACTCATCAATTCTATTTTAAATGACGAGGGAGTTCATAATTTGGCTTTATTGCGGGCAGTGGATACAAGATCAAAAATCGCGATATTAGCTTAAATTTTGGTAGGTACTTTAAAGTGTCACACCGCCATAGTTTTTAATGAAAAATAAATAAAATTCATGTTAAGTAACTAGTGGCTATTACACCACAGTGTCCACAGTCGACAGCCCTGAACTTCATATTATAGATTCAACGGTAGCGTAGAAATAGCCTTAATTTGTAAAGAAGGGATAAAGTTATTTATAGAACGCGCAAAAATACTTACATACTTTGACAATTGGTTTTTCCCCGCGTTTTTGGTTAAAAAGCTGGACTTTCCAGACAAGGCGTCTGGCAATGGAGCCTTGGGAGCGATTCCATGCTTTCACCAGTCTAAATAATTAATGGTTATAGCGTGTTCTTTACCAATGTGGCGAAATATATGTGACCATTTTTAATCAAGTACGTTTTCATTTGGACACAACACAATAGTACATTACACAACTAGGGTGGTAAAACAAAGAAAGGCCGAGATCGCACATGTTTGCGGCCCGAGCTGCAAGCGAGGGTCGTAAATATGCGATCGAGGGCTTTCTTTATTACCTCCCTTGTTGTGTACATAATTTTATGTCTACACTTGGCCAGAAAGCGGCTTTTTCCGTACGCGCAGCGTGCGGAAATGCCACTTTATGGCCAGGTGTGGCATAAATTAACTTGCATTGTTGGTACTATTTTGTAAAAACTACACTATTGTTATTTTTTTTCCTAAATCAGAAACGTTCTGGTATTCTAATATCCGAAAGACTAAATTAAGGTAAGGTGGGGTAAGACGGACAGTATGAAAATTCCATACAATTGTTCGTCTTACCTCACCTTATCTTACATTATAAACAACAGAATATATGTATAACCAATTTAGGTATTACCTCGGTCTGACTAATAAGTTACTACTTATTACGAAAAGTCGTTGTCTCAGTCCACTAGTATTTTACAAGCTTTTACTTACTTTCACCTGTCCCTGTGCAGCATGTCTGTAATCATTTTATGTTGGCATCAATGAATTTAGTTCGGAAAGTTTTGTTTTTCTTAAAAACCGTAGGAATTTAATTGTTTGTTAAGTTGGTAGTTGTGCATTTTTATCGTAAAGTTAGAATTGAGCGCTTAATCCTTGACCTAAGATTAGCCTAGATTTAGAAGTCTGTGGCTGCTAGCAGTATCGTAATGTGACTATAACGACACTAGTGCTGTTATGGGGTATAGAGTATAGACTTCTCTGAACTCATATTATGTATGTGCTTATATTAGTGTTCGTGACCATGTAAAAGATAGATAAAAGAACAGGAGTAGAAAAATAGTACATTACACAACTAGGGTGGTAATACAAAGAAAGGCCGAGATCGCAGAAGTTTGCGGCCCGAGCTGCAAGCGAGGGACGTAAATATGCGATCGAGAGCTTTCTTTATTACCTCCCATGTTGTGTACATCATTTTATGTCTACACTTGGCCAGAAAGCGTAGTTTATTATAGTATTTATGGCCAGGTGTGGCATAAATACGTGTTCAAAATCAAAGGTAGGTATTTAGGTTTAAACATCGATGATCAATGTTAATCAGAGTAACCCCAGTCCACGGTACCGACAATCGCGTCTTAGGCAGGTTTGTGTTTACACTTATTTACCTACCTGGGCATTTCTCTAGAAATATGTCTGCGGTCACCTCATTTATCTGGCCCTTTTTCATACTAAATGTATGGAGACAGATGAATGAGTCGCAGACATATTTCTGGAGAAATGCCCACCTACGTATACGGCTTCTACGGTCACGGACTTTAATTGTTAAGCCATTAGGTACCTATATGTACATTATAAGGTGAATCCCAAAATGGCTCAACGTATCTGTAAAAAATAGGTACGTAAATATCTGATCTTCAATTACAAAATCACCTCTAAATGCTCTGTAATGAGTATTATTCAAACTGCCATCCCATCCTTCGTGGACTTAACTTGGCCTTTATCTTCCGGACTCCCTTAATCTTTGCATATATATTGGCTTTAATTGCAAAAACATCGCCCGACGTTTAAGTCAGTTTAGTATTAATGCGTCTTACCTTTCTAAAGATAGCTTCTAGAAGGATGTATCTCACTCGGCGTTGCTGTTTTAAAGCGAGTCTTGTTTCATCGGCATAGGGTCCAAATTACAAGATCAACCTAAAGGCTTTGCGGTAGCTGTGTATTACTTGGTATAGTCGCTGTTTAATACTAGTAAGAGCGTATGGCAATAGGGCTTAACGGTCTCTTACATCGTTTTGTAAACAGAGGACAGTATTTTTGATAGCCTAGTGATAATTAGAACATCATTATGGGACGTGGATTCGATATCGGTCGAATATTGTCCTAATGTTGGTTTGATAAGGTCACGCGCTGGGATAATTTGCTTTGTATGTAGGTACGTGATATAATCTAAGACGATTTATTTAATGTGACATTGGTACAAACAGCAACATACTTAACTGCCCATTAAAAACAGAGCAGAGAGAAAATGATAACGATTGAAAGAGATGGTATATCTCTTGTTGGGTGGTCCATTTAGATCGGTTTGTCTTAGGTTTTTTAACCGACTTCCAAAAGAAGGACGGTTCTCAATTCGTCTGTATGTTTTTTTTTTTTTTTTTGTGTGTTTGTTCACCGATTACTTGAAGACGGCTGGACCGATTTGGAAAATTCCTTTTTTGTTTAAAAGGGTAGACTTTCGAGGTGGTCCCATTGTAACCAAGTCAGGATCTGATGATGGAATCTTGGAGAAATCGAGGGAACTCTTCAAATATTATAGGCACACATATAGCGATTTCGGTATTTTTCGTAATTTCTTGCCCATCTCTTATTAGCAACAAGTTTTTAGTGTTAACCGACTTCAAAACAAAGAGTAAATTTGTATCTAGGTTTCTTCCCCGATTACTTGAAGACGGCTGAACCTATTTGGAAAATTCTTTTTTTGTTTAAAAGGGTATACCTCCGAGGTGGACCCATTGCAACCAAATCAGGATCTGATGATGGGATCTTGGAGAAATCGAGGGAACTCTTCAAATATCATAGGCACACATATGAGATTTTGGTATTTTTCTTACTTTCTCGTGCATTTCTTATTAGAAATAAGTTCCCAGTCTTAACCGACTTCAAAACAAAGAGCAATTTTTATGTAGGCTTGTTCCTCGGTTACTTGAAAACGTCTAGACCGATTTGGATTTTTTTTCTTTTAACTAAATAGACTTAAGTCTATTTGGTTAAAATAATATTTTTCCAGCGCCACTAAAAATTTAAAAATAAAGTAAATTTTTAAAACAAAAAATAAAAACCGACTTCCAAAAACTTAAACTAAAAACCAAAAAATAATATGTTAATTACCCCAAAGAAATGGATAATCAACGATTCATATATACATATACAGATATTTATACTTTTTAACCTGTTATTTTTGAAGTCGGTGCCAGCTAAGGAGCTCAACACAGCCAGCTTTACGTGGCAGGCACCAACTTCAAAAATAACAGGTTAAAAACTATAAATATCTGTATATGTATATATGAATCGTTGATTATCCATTTCTTTGGGGTAATTAACATATTATTTTTTGGTTTTTAGTTTAAGTTTTTGGAAGTCGGTTTTTATTTTTTGTTTTAATTCCATGAAAGTCCAAAACTATAAGACATACGAAGATCTGTTTTTAGGAACCATGTCATCGATTTTAGGGGCAAAAAAAACTGCATACATAGATTTGAAAAAAAAACTTGTACTTTAACCGGGAATCGAACCCGGTCGTTTTGGAAAATATTAAATACAATGGATTTTATTCGTTTCAGATATCGTGTTTCCTAGTAACATTTACTGCTTATGACCTACACAATCGATATCCAAATAGAAATAATGTAAGTTTTAGTTTTCAAAACGACCGGGTTCGATTCCCGGTTAAAGTATAAGTTTATCCTTGTCCCTAAAATCGATGACATGGTTCCTAAGAACAGATCTTCGTATGTCTTATAGTTTCAGACTTTCCCATACTGACCGATCTAAATGGGCTACCCGGTACCTATATAATATTTGTATTATGTCAATTTCAAATCAAATAACGTTTGCGTATGTGTGTTGTGCCTTTGAGCTTTGTTACTGTAGTTGTTTGAGCAAAGTTTTTTTGTATTCTGTGAAGAGTAGGTTTTATTTTAACAAGACACGTGAATTTATCAAAATTATGATTCATCTTTCAGACGAACGCCGGGACGAAATATACTAGCTATATTGTTAACCTTTTATTGGTGCATCATATTTTTGATATGTATATATTTAATATATACATCATATACATATTTAATGTCAATAATGACGTCGGATCAAACATAAAAGAAAATATATTGTTTCAAAACTCTTTTAAGCACACATACATACCACGACGCCCTCAAATGTGATTATCTTTCTTGCAGTATTTCCTAGTTAACTGTGTTGCTGTTTGTACCTATCTGTAATATTATAAATCTTGATATTAGTGATATTTTGTGTTATTTTTTATAGGTAGGTGGAACTTTATACCTATCCTTTTGTTATAGCGTTACGAATGTTTGTTTACTAATGTCTAGGTATAAGAATACCCAAATCACTGAATGTATAATAATTTTGTAGGACATAATCATTTGATGAGTAAGTTCCCTTGAAATCTCCAAGAATCCATCATCATTCTGATCTGGTGCCAATGGCACCAGGTGGCCGGGAAGGTATAGTCTTTCAAACAGAAAAAAAAACTGGCCAAGAGCATGTCGGACCATGCTCAGTGTAGGGTTCCATAACCGTAACTATAAGGTAAAATGAAGAATACGATGTAAAAAAGGTACAACAACAAAAGAGCGTATCCTCATAGCAATTACGCCCTTTTATTGAGAAGCGCAGTTTATCGGCAATAACTCAAAAACGGTAATTTCGATCTTGTTGAAAATAATTTTCATTGAAAGTAATAATTAAGCGTTATCTTTGTAATTTTTTTTATATTTTTCGGACATAGTTTAGAAGATAGAAGGGGGGGGGGGCACAATTTTCACAACTTTTGGAGCGATTAGTTCCAAAGATATTCACTTAATCAAAAACATTACTTAAGAACCTTAAAATGTTTTTGAAAAACCTGTCGAACTATGTACCACACGTTGATATATCTGTTTTTTTTTTAATTCTGTAACATGTATGGAGTGCCCCCCAAAGACTACAATATTATACTAGGTTATAGACAGGCAACTCGGCCAAATTTCTAATCATCATACTTGTGCTTCCATCTATCCTTCATTACACGTCAACAAATCTACACACATATATACACCCACACCCACACACATACATACACGCATACACATAGCTACGTATATATAGGTAATTATAGTTTGGCATGGTATGACACATCTTAGAAGTTACGTTGAAATAAGTTTCTAATTACAATCACCAAGTTTAAATAAAATGCGCCCAATAAAGCAAATTAATTTAAATTTAGTGACCTCAACTAAAAACTTATTTCTACGTAACTTCTAAAACGTGCCACACTGCATAGTTTGAAAGAGGATTACTAAAGAGCAGTGTAAATAAAAACACCAGTTTCCGTTTTTTAGTTTTACTTATACCTACTTATTTCAAAGGTGAATTTATCTTCGCATTCGTTTTTAAATTGACAAGAAAATGTACTTATCGATACCTTTAGACTCAAAGGGCGTAAGCTCCATTAGAACCTACGGCGTTTACGTCCTTTGAGTCTAAAGGTATCGTTATCATCTTTCCCTTAAAAGTCAGATCCACAACTGTGCTTCGATATTTTAAATTTTTTTGGATTGCTAGCAGGATTCCGAAATCTATGCAATTGGATCCCTGAAAAAGAAAAAGTATTAAAGATGATATCAACGCCGAAATACGCAAACCTATTTAGTACCACGAAACATTTATTATAGAATTGGTAAAAGGTTCACTTTGTTGGATATTCATAGGCGATTTCAATTCCGTGATTACCGTGTCTAAATTATAGTAGACCAGTAAGCTTATGATGCTACGTTTTGTCACGCGATAAATAAATGATAAAGCATCCGTCACGTTCTAACTAATAGTGTGCGAGAGTGACGGATGTTTTATCAGTGATTAACTATCACTTATTTATCGCGTGACAAAACGTAGCATCATAAGCTTACAGCTTTGATAAAAACCCATAACATTATAATTACCTTCTCCGTCACGAACTTTGCGGCCGGGTAGTCAGAAAATTCTGACCGACATTTTGTTTAAAACAAAACTTAACACAGCAAAAGGGTAACAGCACATACAACGGGGGAATTAATGCTCAACTCGACGTTGAAATGAAATAAATAATGGAAAATACTGCACTCGATAAAATTCCCGACATTTTTTATTTGATTGATGTCAAGCAGCACCGATTTCTTTTTTTTGGGAATGTTATGGCCAACCAGCACCGCCTTGACAGACTATTGTTGCCATGTAACAAACAATAAATAATATCATGAGTGGTTAATTTTAATCAATTGAAATTTAAATTAAAATATATTTTTAGATTCACACGATTTTTATATGTATTATCTGGTATATATCATGTTTATTTAATTACATTCACATCATTACGTATGTTAAAAGAAGGCCAAGTGGTACGTGTAATGTAAGGTAGATGGCAATCAAAGCAAAGCGGTTCACTTTTTTTCTATTGAGTTACCGGGGCATGGTGCCCCCCTTAAAAATATTTATTTTAGTTTTTTAACTACCAAACTAAGTAGCAGCTCATACAATACACCTATATTCCAAATTTCATCAATATACATCGTGTAGTTTTTGAATAAAATGCCTGTGACATACGGACGGACGGACGGACGGACATGACGTAACTATAAGGGTTCCGTTTTTTCCATTTTGGCTACGGAACCCTAAAAAACGAAATCGGTCTAGCCTCCTCCTTTTTGAAGTTGGTAAAATATGGATCGCATTATCCACAATCCATGTTTCATGGTTTGAGTATCTATTTGGCTAGTGCAGTTAAATTTTTCTGGGTTCGCACTCGCAGTAAGTATCTCTGGATTGGAGGATTATTTTTATAGATGTTTAAGTGATTGGTAAAGCAATTTCCTAAGTAGCATTGGTTTAGAACCTTCTATTTTATAGTTACATAAAATACTTCAGGAATATCTAATTTTTAATAATAGCGTTATTTTTCATATCAAGATGGGATAGCTTTAAAAGTGCTAAAAGATATTTAATTTCGACGAAGGAAAACGGCGCGGTTTATTATGTCTGTCCTTCACATAATTAATACAAATCCGCTAATCATAATAATTTGGATATAACTCTTATCCTATTGCCTTCAAGCAATTTCACCCTTATCATCTACGAAATACAGCTGATTTTCTAAATGCTTAACCAAATCTGTGGATTTGTAACTATTATGCAGGTGGCCTCGCAGTTAAAACTTTGATAACTCTGAAAATATGTCCAAGGGTGGTAATTAGCTTCGTGGTTTAGTTTCTAGGGCAAATTAGGTTTGTTGAATTTTATGATGGTTCACAAGCAAAACTATATTGTACTCGCATTAACTGATTAAGAGGCGTCTGTAAGATGATTGGAACTCGACTAGTTACATAAAAAAGTTTGATTCTTATTTTATACTAGGATCTCAAGTATCATATCAATCCTTTTAATTATTACAGTGCTATTTAGCAAGCATCCAAACCTCCAAATATCCAATATTTACTAATATGGTTTAGATTTACTTATTTAAGGTTAAAGGGTGAATCAACTTTTAGACCCACACTTTTGCCGTCTCTGGCGTTACCGAAAATGTCTCTGGAGTTACCAAGAAATAGAACTTCTAATGGGATATTTTTCTATTTAGGTATTAGGTTTATGAGACGGGGCATTCAACGTTTTAACATACAATACACCATAAATTTAAACATAGACAAACCATTTTTAACCGACTTCCAAAAGAAGGCCGGTTCTCTATTCGTCTGAATGTTTTTTTTTTTTTTTTTTTTGTATGTTTGTTACGCGATTACTCGAAGACGGCTGGACCGATTTGAAAAATTCTTTTTTTGTTTGAAAGGGTATACTTCCGAAATGGTCCCATTGCAACCAAATCAGGATCTGATGATGGGATCCTGGAGAAACCGAGGGAACTCTTCAAATATTAGAGGCATACATATAGCGATATCGGTATTTTTCGTAGTTTCTTGTCCATTTCTTACTAGCAATAAGTTTTTAGTGTTAACCGACTTCAAAAAAGGAACAAATGTTTATGTAGGTTTCTTCCCCGATTACTTAAAAACAGCTGGACCGATTTGGAAAATTATTTTTTTGGTTGAAAGGGTATACTTCCGAGGTGATTCCATTGCAACCAAATCAGGATCTGATGATGGGATCTTGGAGAAATCGAGGGAACTCTTCAAATATTAGAGGCACACATATAGCGATTTTGGTATTTTTCTTAGTTTCTCGTGCACTTCTTATTAGATATAAGTTTCCAGTCTTAACCGACTTCAAAACAAAGATCAATTTTTATGTAGGTTTGTTCCCCGATTACTTGAGGCTAGACCGATTTGGAAAAATTTTCTTTTAACTAAATAGACTTTAGTCTATTTGGTTAAAATAGTATTTTTACAGCGCCACTAAAAATTTATAAATAAAGTAAATTTTTAAAACAAAAAATAAAAACCGACTTCCAAAAACTTAAACTAAAAAGCAGAAAATAATATGTTAATTACCCGAAAGAAATGGATAATCAACGATTCATATATACATATACAGATATTTATAGTTTTTAACCTGCTTTTTTGAAGTCGGTGCCAGCTAAGGATAAAAGGAGCTCAGCATAGCCAGCTTTGCGTGGCAGGCACCGACTTCAAAAAAACAGGTTAAAAACTATAAATATCTGTATATGTATATATGAATCGTTGATTATCCATTTCTTTCGGGTAATTAACATATTATTTTCTGCTTTTTAGTTTAAGTTTTTGGAAGTCGGTTTTTATTTTTTGTTTTAAAAATTTACTTTATATTGATTCGCTTCGGTTACGTGCTTGCGTATGGTTGACAGCGAAACTATGAGGTGAGGCGGTACCGTTTCGGTGCTGAGCTGTTATGTGTGCTTTAACCTTTAAGAGGGTGAAATCCAGTTAGTTACATAGAAACGTTGGTTGATTCATATTCTACTCCTTCGTAACGTGGCAAACCTCCTTGGCTTAGTATTTGGTAACTAAACTAACACAAATTTCTAGCACTTACGATCCTCTTTGTTTTTTCTAAAGATATATTTCAGCTTTTCACTAAACATTACACTGCGTAATAACTTGTTATTTTAAAGAATATAATTGTTTTACGAGTCTAAATCTGCCAAAATGTTAGATTCATATTATGAAACTTTGCGTATAGAATGGAATATAAATGTAAAATATTTTAAAAATTAATGTCTCAAAAGTTACACGGAGAGTTGAATAATATTGACTTACATGAATATTTGTTCCTGAGTCAGGGATGTTTTCTATGTATTTAAGTATTTGTATCTATTAAATATATCGTCGTCTAGTATCCATAACACAAGCCTTATTGAGCTTATTATGGGGCTAGTTCGATTTGTGTAAGATTGTCCCCTAATATTTATTTATTATTTTATTTATTTATATGGAAAATACCAAGATAGGTTTAGTCTAGTGGGAGTGAGATTGTCTATGAAGCTAGAGGTCCCGGGTTCAAATTATAGTATAGGTGCAATAACTTAAAATGTATCCTTATTCATTTTTTTGACAAGGTTTAATTTAGTCTTAGTTTGTCCAATTATTTTAGCTTATGATAGATTTTACGACCCCAATTACTTAAGTCGTAACGAATTGGTTTCAAGATATACCTATTTCCAAGCTGATATATGAGGTTAATGATGTGTAAATGTGTGCTTTCTCAAGTAAATCCCTCTTGTGCCAAAAAGTGCCTGGGCTGACCTTTCCCTAAGACGAAAAACACTCGGCAACGCGATATCCATCACGGATAGACAATCAAAAGTGGACACTGATTCTTTAATCAATTAGATAAGGAAGCTTTCGGACAGACCACTGGTCAACACATACTTTTTTCCTGAGATATTTTATGCTATATATATATATATAGAGTACAGGAAAAATACAAATTGCATTCTATAAGCTTATTTTTTTTAATAAAAATTTAAATATTAAAAATACTTGTATTTAATCTGATTGCAGTTAGGTAGTGGAATATTATTTAAAAAGGCGGTCAAGTGCCTTATAAAATATAATAAATAGTTCAAGGTAAACTGAATTGAAAGACAAACTTAACTTTGCTGTTGGAAAACTGTTGTCCCTATACATCGACATAGGTCGCGGTTAGTTTAGCAACGGACAAAATAAGTTTATATTACGATTTTTGTGAATTTCTAAAAAACGAGGCAAGTTAGGAAAATCATTATATTTTTTCGAATCTACGAATTTTTTTTCTTTATATTTCACTTGATATCATAGCCCTACTTTTAATTTTCAACATCCCATTTCAGCCCCTTAAAAAAGTAAAAAAGGTACATAAGGGATATTTTTTATGTTTAACAGGCTTAGGTTAGCGATTTTTAACACAATTCCAAATTAGTTCCTGAGATATCTGGCTGTGACAGATGGACAGACTGAGAGAGTTGCACGGGTTCCCTTTTTACCATTTTGGTACGGAACCCTAAAAATAGAGCTGTTAGAAGTGTTAGAACTATTAAATTGTCATATATCGGTATTAGGGTATACAAACAAATCAACCATAATCTGAAAAAAAAACAAATCCCTGGAAAAAACAGTACCTACATTGTTGTAGAGGCTGGAAAGTAAGCAATAGATGAACGAGTGAGTTCGAAGTATACGAGTTCATCTACTTATTGCACTTTCGGCCGAGATTAAACATAGTGCTTTTCGTTCCTACTGCGAGGAAATATAAAAAAATAGCTTAAAAACAACACCTTCTCAAATCGTCTTAAAATGTTGATGTATATGTGTCGGACGCGTGGGGACGCCGAGCCCAGGTAGGGTTGCCAGCAGATGGTCGGGAATTAGCGGGATTCTCCCGATTTTTTGTATGTCCTCCCGACTCCCGATAAAGAAGAAAATCTCCCGACAACTCCTTCAGGATTAAAAAAAAGCTCGCGCGTCGAGCGCGCGGGGCATCTTCCGATTCCAAGCTCTAGTCACAAGTTTCAAATCCTATTCAAAATAAAAACTCGTATTTTATGATCTAGTGTACGTCCACCTTTATTCGCGCTTAACAAAATGAGTCAACAAGTCCTAATAATGTGGGTAGATTATTCATTGAATTAGTTTACGTTTTCTTTTTATTAAGTATTTTGGAGTTATATGCAAAGTGAAAGTAACTAAAAAGATTAAAGATATGGGAAACTAGCTCAATGTTAAATGCTCCAGTTATATCTAAGGGGAAAATCTTACACAAATCAATACTTACTTTTAGATTTAAATGAAGTTTGCGATCTTTGAAAAAAAAACAGATAAAAATAAATTCTTTATTTATTTCTATATGATTTTTCTCAACATATTCTGTGACAATTTTACACTTAGTCAACTTAGTAAACAACGCTTGTACTATGGGCACAAGTATACATACTTATATTATATAGATGGATAAAATTAAATAACTAAATAGATAGAAAGAATTGACTCTGAAACCAATTGATACACTCATCCCACAAATACTGTTCTCACACAATTAATTACCCTTACCAGGATTTGAACCAGGAACTTCTTCGAGAGCTTCGTAGGCGGTGTCACTTACAATTAGGATTGCCAGATGGTCGGGAATTGGCGGGATTCTCCCGATTTTTTTGTGTGTCCTCCCGACTCCCGACAAAGATAAAAATCTCCCGACAAACGACTTCATTTTAAAACTTAGTCCGATCCACTCAAGATGGTCCGGCCAGCGAAAATTTCCAGGCTAAAAAAAAAGCTCGCGCGTATCATCTCCCGACCAAAGTCTCAAAATCCCGACATATTGTTTCCTGCTACCGATAATACGGTAATTCAATATGGCAACCCTACTTACAATACAATCAAAAGAAAATTACAACGCGAACTTATATAAAAAAGTGGTAAACAAGCGGTCTTATCTCTAAAGAGCGACCTTCAAATCATATATTATATATGTGCATAGAATCCTGCTCATGCGTTAGCTGATTAAGCAGTCTAGTTCTCTAGCCAATCTTAATTGTGTCTCATTTCACAAAGGAGATAACGTTTATTAATCAGTCCAATGGCTCAGAAAATAGGTTAGTATTAATACGAGAGTAACATTACTAGTATGTATATGGGTATTATTTTGAATAGTATTACGCGATTAATATATCTAATCAGTAGGCTTATGATGCTACGCTTTGTCACGCGATAAATAAATGATAAAGCATCCGTCACGTTCTGACAATATGTGTGTGAGAGTAACGGATGCTTTATCATTTATTTATCATGTGACAAAGAGTAGCATCATACCTTTTAAAGCTCTAAACCACTGAACCGATTGAGATGATGTTGGGTATGGAAAATAGTATGAGATCCTGGGAACGACAAAGTATAGGTACTTTTATCTCGGAAATCATTCTTTAAAGAGGTGAAAAATGGACTTAGGGAATCAATAATTTCCCAATAACTACATAGAATAAAACAAAGTAGCTTCCCGCTGTCTGTCCCTATGTATGCTTAGATCTTTAAAACTACGCAACAGATTTTGATGCCTTTTTTAATAGATAGAGTGATTCAAGAGGACGGTTTATATGTATATACATGCATTTAGTATCAGCATTGCACCCGTGCGAAGCCAGGCGGGTCGCTAGTTTATTATAAAACTGATTCTACGCAGGCAAATTCGCGAGCCAAAACTAGTTTGGGGCTATTCTTCAGAAATATGTCTGCGACTCATTCATCTGTCTCCATACATTTAGTAAGAAAAAGGGCCAGATGAATCAGGTGACCGCAGACATATTTCTGAAGGATAGCCCTTATGGAATATTTGCGTGACAACGTACCGTAACGGAAGGGTATTTCCCATTAGTTTCCCAGACCTGACACTTTTCGTAGGTACAAGTTTTAACTATATTGCTTGGGTTAATCGTTGTTGAATAAAATTGGACATATTTCAACGGGTGGCGTCACTCCCGTATCACATCATATTGTTTGTACGGTGTTGCTTTGTAAAAGGGAGTTTAAAAATACTCAGAAATAATGATTATAACAAAGACCTTAAACTAAATAGCCGGACGGAGCCTTGCCAACAGATAACTGAAGCATTTCTAGTGGGCCGGTCGCTTTGTACTTACGAGTCGCACGGACGCATCAACAAGTTTTTTCCTACTACCCGCCACACGCACACATTGACTTGACCAACCAGCGTTAAAGCAACCGGCGGACTAGAGCTGCTTCAGGTATTTGTGAGCGAGGCTACTTCCGGCTAGGTCCTCGGAATATAATAATAAATAGTCCCATTTTATGTACATATTTGTTTGTTATTGGTATTACGGAAACGTTTCTAACGAATTTCTTTAACTTTAATTCATGAAGATGGTTTAGCTTTCAACGTTGATCCATTTTTGCATTTTTAGGATTCCGCACCAAAATGGTAAAGACGCTTAAGGTGCGACCCTGTCTGTTTGTCTGTCCGTCAGTCACAGCCAGATATCTCAGGAACTACTGATGCTATCGATTTTTTAATACTATAAAGCAGCAAAAAGATATGACCTGAAAAATTTGTACAGTTCACTCGAATTGCTGGTAGTTGCGAAATAGTTTAATTACTTCTCAGGTGTGGGTATACAAATTTCCTCGTGATTTTTTATACAAACAAAACATCATAAGTTTAGGGATTGCATAAGTTACTTATTGGTAGGTAATAGCGTGTGGTCCAATTTTAGTAAAACCAGATGCTAGAGTGTTAAATTTTAATATGATGGGATTATTTTCGATCAACTCATCACGATCGAAACTGAAATTCAAACGACCTATTTTCAGACAACAGAGATTCAAATCGGATTTCTTGTAGGATTCAGCATAAATTCATTCCATCTGTCAATGACCGGAGGAAAATAAAAATAAAATCGCACGTCGTAACTACTAAACAAGTTTCTACCCTTATGCATTGATCAGATTTCTCCAAAAAGAGTGCACACCCTTTTTGCGGAAATCAGCTATGTATTTCCTCATAATAGACAAAATCAACTTAAGATATAGGTAGTTTCGCGAGAGTTGAGGTGAATGATTACACACACAGCTACATGATTGAAAAAAAATGAATGAATGAAATGAATGAATGACTAAATAAACACAAGGCTTAAACAAACTTTTTGGTCTATCTTGCAATTCACTGTTGATACTGCTATCGGTACGAAAAAAGAACAGTAATTTCAAAATCCCGCTGTCATTACATGACAGTGTTGTTGTGTGCGTGGCCTCAACTCTCGTGAAACTAACTATACCCAAGGTTAAACGTCCTACAGTTTGACACGTGAATGCCCAATGGTTGACACCCTGTCATCTTTATTGCTAATGGAAGGACAGTGTTAAGCATTTGAACCTCTATCTTATTGAAAAACTACGTTTCCAATGATTCACCTTACTTCATTCTCGAAAAGACACCAGTTTTGACAAAAACTTTTTACTACTTATGACCGCTAAGTTGAATCGGATAATATCATTATTTTATTCAGTGAAGTTCACGAGCATGCAGGCTAAATATTGGATTTCAAACTATAGTAATTATAAAGTTACAATCATCCAATCGCATAGAAATTTCGTTCACTTTTGGACCATCTGCATGACACCTACGCCCGCCTACGCGGGGCGTACTCCGCTTGGACCAACCCCCACTTGGCGGTATATAAGCCTGCAACCCTCCACTGCTTCGGTCATTCTAGTCCCACCAGCGCGCAACACGCGCCGTGTCCAGACGTGCTAGTGAGTGCTTACGACAAACTAAGGTAAGTTTATAATACATGCGATGAGCTGAGGAAGTTTGGGAGTTGCCATCATTTTGCAATTAGCTCAAGTTTGGGGAAGTTGCTAATCTTTGCAGGGATTCGGCGGATATTCGCTAATAGTTTCTATTATGCTGAATAATTATGGTAGTAATCAGTATAAAATTAGTGAAAACATCAGTTATAATTTAAATTTATTCATAAAAAAAGTTATTTGCGAATAGATAAATAAGTTTGATAATAAATAAAAGATGACTTCACCAACGAGTAACTGACATGAATTATGTTAAAATAAAATAAAAAACAAATCACATATATTTTATTTACAAATTTATATAAAAACTGTACACAAATTCAAAATCATGATAATAAAGTCAATTGTTTATTATTAATGCGGCATGTCTTATTAATTAACTTCAAGGAATATCCATGTGCACTTAATAGAAAGAAACATAAAAAAATATCGAGAGAAAAATATGGAAGGAAATATTTATCGCGCAAATTAGCATGAATATTTCTGAGTCTTCAGTGATTATTTTCTACGTATTTAAATGAAAACATATATTTTTTTTAATTTGATGACTAATCAATCCAAAATGACTTGCACAATAGCACGCAAAAATATATTAGCGATGTCTATAAAATAGGATATATTTGAAATATCATCGTGTTTGATAGCTTTATTTATACCAGTGACTGCCAAGGGTGCTCGCTGACCTATGTGATATGTTCCACAATCGGCCTGCCGCTATATAATCAACTCGATATGCTATCAAAATAAGCAATTAAGCATTTATTAAACTGTGTGTAGCCGATCGACCTTTACTCCCAGTTTAAGCCTTTTAGGTAATAATGTATTTTCAAAAATCCCTTGTCTTTAACTCCTCGTGATGTTTTTTCATTTTTTTTTGTTTAAATGAAGATGTGAATTATACAACCGTAGACTTGTACTAAACGTTGCATTAAACTTTTTAGTACAGAGATTTAGTTTAGTAGAACAGAGAGATAACGATTAAATTATTGATTTCTCTAAAACATACACTTTTTATTTAAAATAGTGCCATCGTTTTTAGAATGATAATAATTGAATTCTTTTTCATAATGTTTCTCAATTTAATTAAGTCAAGAGCAGACCAAAAAGAGTTTACAAAATGACGGCGTACTAAAGTATTCATAATCGTCATCCTCGTTGTTTTCATTTAAATCGGTGTCCATGTTGTAAACTGAATTATTTAGTGAAATCAAAGAAAGAAATCAAAGTACCTACATAGAAAAAATCATTATTAAAGAAGCTGGGCCGGAAATCCAGAGGTACCGGGTTCGATTCCTGGTCTGGACCATAAGTGAGCGACATTTAATTTTTATATGTACTTTGATTTCTTGTAAGTACCTATGTAACATAAAAATGTGGTGTAATTTACCGGCATTAAGAACTAATAAAGAAACATCATGTTTCTTTCATAAATCATATAATATGTTTATCCAACGTAAAATGCTAAATGTTTATTTGTACATACATATGAAAGTAGATGGGCCAGTCTCGTTTTTGTGCACTACCGTGGATGTCACTGCTGTGGGCGTTGTTACGTGGTTATTACTCTTTCTAATTGATTAAAAAATACTAGTATGAATGCACTCATCAATTAAAAAAATTCATTATATTATGACGGTTAGGTCGAACGTTTAGAAAGGGTAATTAAAGCCACGGTGGTGACGTCCACGGTTGTGACTGTATGCACTAAAATAATGGCACAGATGTTTACAGTATTTGTTTAGTATCACTATGTGACATGATAAAAGTCGATGACATGCTTTCATTTAAATGCCCCTCCGTCGTGCCATTATTATTTCATCAACAATAAACAGGAATAATATAAATTAACGCCAGGCCTGTTAATAAACTGTCCAACCTACCTTAATCACTAAGGACTTTGACATTAATGATCTAACCTTTATTCAATCTAGATCAACTCCTTCAAAATTATGTTGAAGATTTAGTAATAGGTAAACCAGATTCCGCTCCGCGACTTCGTCCGCGCGAGTGTTGAACTTTTTTTATTCAAACTATCGTCTCCTTTTTGAGCTTTTGGGATTGAATTTCGAAAACATCATTCTTAGTGCATCTTTACGTCCTCTACAGAACGTGTGCTTTAAATCGCATTCATGGTTTAAGCTGTTTGTTTTTTGTCAGTACCTACCTTAGTCACGGAACTGTTTTATAAATTTAGATACAGGGTGTCCCTAAAACCAACGACCATACGAAAAGGGCTGATAGACCAGCTCACAACACACCAGATAAAGTAAATTTGACTTCAGTAAAAATATCTTTGTTTTCGAGATATTGACGTTTTTACAAAACTCGTGCTAAGTGTAAATATCAAGTATTTTTTTAATTTAATTTTTGCTATGTGTTGCCAAATAACTATGCTATTGAACGTTATTCCTATGTATGTTCATTTCTTCATGCTGTGGCCACAGTAGAATAACAAATTATAGATTTTTAATTTTTTTCCAAATTTCACCTCTGATTTCGAACGAGGATGGTCAAAAAAATGTACCAACTTAACCTGGCATGACGTAAAAAAATTGCGCATTTATTGTAGTTTCTAAATCGCTATAACATTTACTACATACTTTAATCATTTTTGTGATAATAATATTTTGCTACAAGGGTAGTTCTCTGCGACTAAACAGTCGCACCAATCACATCATTACCATCGCCACATTATGGATGAGCTCCCTATAAACTATGGAGTCGTTTTCGGTTATCTTGTAGAAGTCGCGTTCCTCTGCTATTTTTATCATAATGATCCTGATTGCTTTTATAAAACGGCCAATAATAGGGGCGATGGTAATGAAGCAAGCAAAACGGTATAAAATCGCAGAGAACTACCCACAAAAAGAAAGTTTTTTTCTGGAATAGTAACTTTAGTACAAGTGTACTAAAGTTACTATTCCATGAATTGGGATGTTGACTAATGTTGAATTTTACAACATAATTTAGTCACATGGATTGTGTAGTGCTCTCCCTCTCAGAGGGTGCACTGAGGGAATACCTACTTGGCTCGTTACGTCACCAGTAGCTGGAGTCGACACGTCCGCTCTCGCCCGTGGCTGTCACGTGACTGTCGCCCCACCACCCGTGAACCCGAGACTGCGTCATAGCTCAACGGTACAAACACTACATCCCTTCCTTATTTTAATATTTAATTTATTATTAGATATTACTTTCTAATTGATGTATTCTGATTGATCATTTAATCAGTTGTTTCTTCTTCGTCCGTCTTTCTTTTAACTTCCCATTTGCCTTCCACTTTCTTCAAGTGATGTACGTTCTGTGTAAGTCTTAATCCAGTTTTTACATTTCTAACAATCACATCCCCACCCTCAGCTTCTACCGCATGAGGTGTGCGTTTGAAGTTAGGATTTAACTTGTTTTCATTTTCCATCTCTTTTATATCCACTTTCTCTCCTTCTACTAACTGTGTATCATCTACCTTTTTTTCCGGTCTCCACGGTATATTTCTTTCGTTTTATGTATCGTGTCTTTGTCTCTGATTTTCAAGTCCTCTGTTCTATTTGTTACGTCAATTAAAGATGGCATCTTCTCTCTATTTTGTCGGCGGAAAACACTCAGCAGTCGTTTTGTCTGTCATCGTTTGTATAGTAGAATAGTATTATCGTGAGATGTTCCCATGTATACTCTCTTTCAGGTCGTTCTTGTCCGTTTAACTTATTTCTAATAGTTTTATTTAGAATGTCTCTGTTTTGTCTATAGTTCTCCATGCGGCCAGTAAGGAATCGAGTTAGACAATGTTATATTGCATCGTTGACAGAATTCTTTACATTTTTATTTTTCAGCTGTAGTAATCGACTATTACTAGCAAGTAGACATTATTTGCCAAAAAGCCTAATAGATCTACTGCGACATCCACCAAGCCTTTTTAGGGAATATATGTCGTTTCATCGGTGCAGGAGAACTCAATTCCACAATCTTTGTTTATGGTAGGCTACCAAACTTTTGATGTTAATCTGCCCACGCCTAGGTGGCCTTCATATGCTGCATCCATGCACTTTTCTTAGGGTACGAGGTACAACTGTCTTGTTTCCTCTTTATAAAACGTATTTTTAAAAGAAGTTCTTTCTGAAACGTTTTCTATATTTTGACCGAATTGTCCCAGTCATATTTATAAATCTTTTTTTTTTTCTTAATAATTATTATATTTGTCCTTGATCTATTTAGAAACAGCACCAGTACCTCTAGCACAACTGTGACACGCGACTCTTTGTCGCGCGACAAGTGCTACCTATCTCTTTCCACTCAATATCGTGTGACAGTGACATGTGATGCTATGTCGCGCGAGAAACGAAGTCGCGGCCAGTTATGCTAGACGTACAGGCCAGACATGCTTTAGTATCTCTTTCACATAATCATCAAAGAGTGCTGATCTTCTGGACTTTATAGTCGCATTTACGTTAATCGAGCATCACGTTATTATTCCTAAAACTTTATTTTTTTAATTTCGACAGTTTAGAATCGTGTTGTTCTTCACCTTCACGATAAACCAGGATATCATCAATGAATTATCACATCATCTAAGCCTGCCCACATGTTTTCCAGTATTTTTCAAATAGAAAACAATAAATAATCACACAATAGCACAGTACACATATAATACTGAACATCAATCGTTTGTCCTTGTGACGTAATTAACGTCGTAATATACAGTGAACCGGGATGTATTTCCTTTTGGTGGAATGTATTTTTATTATTCAATTTAGAAAAATACAGTAGCCTTTTTAATTTTGGGTAACAAGTTGTCCGCGCATGGCAATGGATGATTGGCGAGACCTATCGAGAAGGTCCATGCACTTTTTCTATAATGTCATTGTCAAGTAGCTCATTTATTTTGACTCATTTATTAAGTTTTCCTTCAATCGGGATTATAATTTCCGTGCGTGATCTCATTCACCGCAACTCCTAGGTTAAGAACACCCAGTTTCATAGTCAATTATTTTCCTAATAAATTTCTGGTGTTCGTTTACTTCTATCTGTTCATTTACTTTGATGAAAGATTCAAAAGGCTGTTTCACTGGTGGTTTTAATGGTGTTTTACTTCCATTTGCATTTTCCTTTTAGTTTTTTTTTTCCGTACATATCCAGCTAATTGTTGTCTATTTCTAGCCAGTTAGCCACCTTCATAATCTTATCCAATTGTTGGTCATCTCTTATTATCAGTATCTTTCCACAGACGACGCGTACTTGGTCACAATTTCGTCGATTAAGATGAACATCTGACTGCTTGGTTTCTCAATTTGTTTACAATTTTTCAAAACCGCTCCTCGACTTTCTGTTTAATTTGACAAAACGTGTCTCTCGTAGGTTCTATTTTGTTTCGATTGAAGATAGGTACCTAACTTCCGGCCTTGTCGGAAACATCGATTTTATCCGAGCAGTAAGAGCTGTGCTCTTTTTCTCACATCACTAGTAATACCCGTCGCTTCTAGATATATCGTTAAGCTCCTCTTCCAGTTTTCCCACTTAACTACCACGGTGGCATCGTCTCTTTTGAGATCAAGCTTTTCTGGCGGTGGTAAGTGATTTACTGAATCGAGGCGACCTTAAACCAACCACCGTTGGCTATAGGATGTGTACCACATTACATTTATCTTCATGTCGTTGGTTATTTCCTCAATAATAGCTGTTAGTCGCACACACATTCACGTATGGTTTACTATTTCCATGTAGGTTCATACAGCCGTAATACTTCACGTACTTATCGTTTTCATTCACGTATGGTTTACAATTTCATGTAGGCCCATACTGCCGAAACACATTCACGTATGGTTTACAATTTCATGTAGGCCCATACTGCCGTAACACATTGACGTATGGTTTACAATTTCATGTAGGCCCATACTGCCGTAACACATTGACGTATGGTTTACAATTTCATGTAGGACCATACTGCCGTAACTAACACATTTACGCACGGTTTACAATTTTATGAAAGCCCGTACTGCTTACAACACACTTACGTTACGCACGGTTTACAATTTCATGAAGGCCTGTACTGCCTAGAACACACTTACGGACGGTTTACAATTTCATGAAGGCCCGTACTGCCTACAACACATTTACGGACGGTTTACAATTTCATGAAGGCCCGTACTGCCTAGAACACACTTACGGACGGTTTACAATTTCATGAAGGCCCGTACTGCCTAGAACACACTTACGGACGGTTTACAATTTCATGAAGGCCCGTACTGCCTAGAACACACTTACGCACGGTTTACAATTTCATGAAGGCCCGTACTGCCTAGAACACACTTACGGACGGTTTACAATTTCATGAAGGCCCGTACTGCCCAGAACACACTTACGGACGGTTTACAATTTCATGAAGGCCCGTACTGCCTAGAACACACTTATGGACGGTTTACAATTTCATGAAGGCCCGTACTGCCCAGAACACACTTACGGACGGTTTACAATTTCATGAAGGCCCGTACTGCCTAGAACATACTTACGGACGGTTTACAATTTCATGAAGGCCCGTACTGCCCAGAACACACTTACGGACGGTTTACAATTTCATGAAGGCCCGTACTGCCTAGAACACACCACACTTCTTTTTTTGAGTCCTACCGTTGCAGCAAGGTATGTAGATATAGCATAATTCTCAGAAACCACTAGTTCCTGGAACATAAAATTGTTCATTACAAGTTCCTACCTGCCTATTGTCTACGTTTTTAAAATTCTCCTAATTATTTTATGTACCTATCTCTTGTAATGTGTTTTTGTGGAGTGCAACAATGCATAGGTACCTATATGTATTATATTGTCGCTTAAAACATGATATCCATAATGTCATAGGTACTAAAAGATCACTCGTTTTGTTTTGTAACTAACGTAGGTATACGCATTCATCGTCTTTTACATTAAATTACCTTTAGTATACCTATAGTTCATACCAGATAACAACAGCCTCCAGAGGGACACAGAAGCAAGGATTTCAAACGTTCTCTGTAAAGTTATAATACTTGATATTTATTTAATATAAAATTTTAAATCACAGTTTGTATTGTTAAACTATGTAATGCACTAACACATCTATTTTTACGCGATGGTCGTCTAACAACATAGGTACGCCAGGGCAAACACTTCTTACACATCACTCACATTTAACTGATTGAACGTTACAAGTAACTAATTCACCAATTACTTATTTAAGAATAATAAATTATAACAGAAACAGTCAATAACAATATACAAATTCGTCATAATAATTTGATAGTGCAATATATTAATGACACCTCCGGTCAACGAGCAGAACTAAATGTAAGTAGGTACCTCTACCCTCCATAGCGTAACATTTCATTTCCTGAGCGTTGCCCATCTCTGGCTCTTTGGGTATTTTATAAGGACACTTTCTTTATTTTAAGGCAAAAAGGAGCAAAAAGCATTGGTGAATAAATTAGAAGAAAGTATTGACATCCTCAATTTTATTTTTTGCACTTAGGTAAGTACTTTAAAATGTAATTTACTGAACGTCAGCCCATAACCGGCACATGAAGACTTTTTTATTTCCTCTGTCCATTCCTATACGGAACAGACTGCAATTGAATTCTATATAATTCTACTATTATGTTTCCGTATAATAACTACTACGAGATAATCAAAACTTACTTTCTGTCTACGTTAGATCAATTTTAATCACCATCTGTCGCGTAAGGTGATATAAGATACATAACCATTAGTGCGAAATACCTAGATCTCGTATTTCTATCAAAAATGTCGTCGTTTTTTATCTAGTTCGTTATAAAAAGTAGTTGTAAATAGTTACACTTATGACCATGTTTTCATTTAATTACCCGTATAGTTCTGGCCACTATCCATCGTTTCAAGTATTTATTTACTATTGTAAATTCGTCAAGTACAAAATGATAATATATGTACCTATAACTGCTACTTTAATAATGCCGAATTTATTTAACGAACAGCTAAACTCAAACTAAACAAAATGAGCTGGATAACCTCTTTTCCTTTTCGAAAATTATTTCTATCGTATAGTACAAAATATTCTATTTAAGTATTTACTTTTGCACTGACCTTTATCCTAGTCGCCACTTGTAGTGCTCTCCCTCTCAGAGGGTGCACTGAGGGAATACCTACTTGGCTCGTTACGTCACCAGTAGCTGGAGTCGACACGTCCGCTCTCGCCCGTGGCTGTCACGTGACTGTCGCCCCACCACCCGTGAACCCGAGACTGCGTCATAGCTCAACGGTACAAACACTACAGATTGGAAAGTACTAAATTATCATAACACAAAAGAAATAAACCAAAAATGTATAAATAATATAAAGTTATGAGACCACAAAGTTTAAAAAAAAACTATATTTCTTTTATCGTCTTAAAGAAAAATTAAAGTCAATTTCGGAATGCTTAAATAACACTGAAAAAATAAATGTATGACAACTATGTGCTTAAACGCACTTTTTCGTGCTCAAAATGGCATAATGCTATTTTTTTCATATACAACTTAGTGCGATGGAAGCGATGACGTCATAGGTTCCTCCCGTTTTGTATAGAGCGTTTTCAATGCTCAGTGCGATCTGCTACTTTTGATTACAATTTATGGCTGTTATCTAAATATATAAAAGAAGAAGTCCTGACTGACTGACTGACTTACTGATCAACGCACAGCCGAAGCTACTGAAGTTAGGAACTTGAAATTTTCACAGTAGGGTGGTTATATAACGTAAGTAAGGGATAAGAAGGGATTTTTTGAAATTCATCCCCAAAGGGGGTTAAATGGGGGTTGAAAGTTTATATGGGGACCATACGATTTTTAAAGTAGGAGATCTGAGACTTCGAACATAGACTCTTTAATACAATTTAAAAAAAGTAATTTCACCGTTTTTGGAAATTCATCCCCAAAGAGGGTTAAATGGGGGTTGAAAGTTTATATGAAGACCACACGATTTTTAAAGTAGGAGATCTGAGACTTCGCATATAGACCCATCAAGATGAGTACAGGAAAGTAATTTCACGGTTTTTTGAAATTCATCCCCAAAAGGGGTTAAATGGGGGTTGAAACTTTGTATAGGCACCAAACGGTTTTTGACGTTAGAGATCTGAGAGTTTGCACATAGATCCTTCAATATGAGATGAGAAAAGTAATTTCACCCTTTTTTGAAATTCATCCCTAAAAGGGGTAAAACGGGGGTTGAAATATTGTTTAGGGACCAAATTATTTTTAAGTTACAGATCTGAGACTTCGTATACTAGACTCCTCAATAAAGGTCTAAGAAAATAGTTTTACCGGTTTTCAAAATTCATCCCCAACAGGGGTTAAATGGGGGTTAAAACGATTTTTGAAGTTGGAGCTCTGAGACATTGTACATAGGCTCCACAATATGAGTGTAGGAAAGTAATTTCACGGTTTTTCGAAATTCATCCCCAAAAGGGGTTAAATGGGGGTTGAAACTTTGTATAGGCACCAACGATTTTTGAAGTTGGAGATCTGAGAGTTCGCACATAGATCCTTCAATATAAGTAGAGAAAAGTAATTTCACCCTTTTTCGAAATTCATCCCTAAAAGGGGTAAAACGGGGGTTGAAAGTTTAAATGGGGACCACACGATTTTTAAACTAGGAGATTAGTTGCAAAAAGTAATTTTACCGTTTTTCAAAATTCATCCCCAACGGGGATTAAATGGGGCTTGAAACGATTTTTGAAGTTGGAGCTCTGAGATATCGTACATAGTCTCCACAATATGAGTACAGGAAAGTCATTTCACGGTTTTTTGAAATTCATCCCCAAAAGGGGTTAAATGGGGGTTGAAAATTTGAACTTTGAAGTTGGAGCTCTGAGAAATCGTACATAAACTCCTCAATAAGAATAAAGAAAAGTAGTTTTACCCTTTTTCGAAATTCATTCCTAAAAAGGGGTCAAACGGGGGTTGAAACTTTGTATGGGGACCAAACGATTTTTGTACTAAATCTTGAACTTCGTTCATAGACTCATCCATAAGAGTAAAGAAAAGTGATTGCTGTTTTTTGGAATTCATCCCCAAAGGGGTTAAAATGGGGGTTGAAACTTTGTGTAGGGTACAAACGATTTTTGAAGTTGGAGCTCTAAGACATCGTACATAAACTCCTCAATAAGAGTAGAAAAAGTGATTTTTCGTTTTTCAAAATTCATCCCTAAGAAGGGGTCAAACGGGGGTCAAAACTTTGTATGGAGACCAAACGGTATTTATAGTAGATCTTAAACTTCTTACATAAACTCATCCATGAGAGTAAAGAAAAGTGATTGGTGTTTTTTTGAAATTCATCCCCAAAGGGGTTTAAATGGGGGTCGAAACTTTGTATACGGACCAAAAGATTTTTGAAGTTGGCGATCTGGGACATCGTACATAGACTCCTTAATAAGAACAAAGAAATGTGGTTTTACCGTTTTTTCATCCCTAAAAAGGGATCAAAAGGGGGTTGAAACTTTGTAAAGGGACCAAACGATTTTTGTAGTAGATCTTGAACTCATCTAAAAGAGAAAATAAGTGATTGCAGTTTTTTGAAATTTATCCCCAAAGGGGTTTAAATGGGGGTTGAAACTCTGTATAGGGTACAAAGGATTTTTGAAGTAGGAAATCTGACACTTCGTACATAGATCCTTCAATAAGGGTACAGAAAAAATGTTAAACCATTTTTTGAAATTCATCTCCAAAAAGGGTTATAAATGGGGACCAAAACTTTATAAAGGGACCAAATGATTTTTAAAGTAGGGTATCTAAAACTGATTAAACTGAATAGAACTCAAATGAATTCACGGTTCATTAAAATTTATCTCGGAAGACGGGTTGAGTAAGTAGGGGTTGAAAGTTTGTTTAGGGACCGTACAATTTTTAAAGTAAAAGGTTTTTAACTCCATGCATAGCATATAGCAATTAGTAGATTGTTTTTTTGTGTAAGTAACAAGTGGTTTATTAAGTGCATTTAATTTTTCGGTAATAATCCTTAAATGGACTTAAGAATTGATTTTCGCGGTAAATGTGCATTGTGCAGTTTTGGGCCCAATATTTGAGGGTTTTGTTTAATTACAACAAAGTTTATGAACAAATATCAGAAACTATTAATTGCCTATTAAGATTAATTGCCTAATTATAATTTACACCGCAGACGAAGTCGCGGGCATCAGCTAGTACTTATACAAATGTATTAGGTGTCATATAGATATTTGTTCCTCACAAATAGTAGAATCGATTTACGACAGAAAAAATCGAGTCAACAGGCGAATTCCAATGCTGAATAGGGTGCCTCATATTTTTCAACGATCTGAGGGAATTTGACAATAATAAAAATAAATGAATTAATTCTAACCACCAAGTTACGTTTATAAAACTGCCCGGATAAAATCAATTAAACTCATTTTCGTGCCACCAATGATTTTTTAATTACAAAAACTAAAAATATGGCACCATGTTGAGCATGACGTCACAAGTCACTATTTCATACTAAACAGTATACTTTCTAAGTGTTTTGATACTCCATAAAAAGAAGTTGATTTGAACTGTCATCAAATAGCCTTATAGTACGTTTTAGTCTTTGGTCATAAGAGTCTTGAAACAACCATTTTCGACATCTATCACTGTTGGGACTCGAGCCCTACTCCCACACATGCCTGGATTAAAATAAACACCAATTTAAAAGCGCAATTAATTGCGATGCTCACAATGTATTGAAAACATTTAAATTTATACTGTCCTCGCCGACGGCACTGGGAACTTGTAAGGAAATGAAAATAATAAAATCAAATACGGTACGAATACATGTCGGTTGATGTTACCTTTATTATTTGGTACGATAATTTAGATGTACAGAAAGAAAGAAGTGTAGAGGGTCCATTCATCTTTCTTTAAACAAAAATATATACTCGGGGCTCGTTTTATGTATTCCTGACTTATGTTTACTTACAATTAGGTAGGTACCTACTACGGGCTTCTTCAGTCACAAAACTGACGATTAACGTCAAACGTCATATATTTCGTCACAAATTGACAGCCTATTTAAACTTAAGTTATGCCTAACTGTATATTTTAAATGAAAATGACCTTAAATTTTGAAATAAAAATAAAATGTTATTGGCTTATTATAAAAGGTTATTCTTCAGAAATATGTCTGCGACTCATTCCTCTGTCTCCATACATTTAGTATGAAAAAGGGCCAGAGGAATGAGGTGACCGCAGACATATTTCTTAAGAATAGAATAACCCTAAAACGGAACATGTTTTTTATCTAGTGTTAAAACTCCGGGCTTATTTTTTTAAATTGTCTCGTTTGGTTATTAAATGGCAACTTTGGGCAGTCGAGAGTTGTGTTTTTCCACATAATTTATAATTTTCCATTTGTCCCACATAATTTATAATTTCCTCCAGGCTTTGCCGGCAAAGCATCTTTCATTTAAATGACTCGTGACGTAATAGAGATTATACTTAAATTCTCTATCGCTCGTTTACATTTTGGCATCCGCTCATTTAATTTGGTTCCCTCTGGGATTAAATACACTAATTATGTAATTCTTTACAGTAAATGTCTCCCCTGCTATATACACTTCATGGAATCAGTTCGTTTGACAATCATGATTTATTCACAAAGAAACTTCACATACTGGTTTTAACAAGAATAGATAGCATAATTATGAAGTAATTTTGACTGTGTGATTTTGATTCAATGATTTATTTTGAAGCAGAAAAAATGTTTATTGGTAATAAAATAGAATATACAAACATTATATTAAGGTTAGTATTTATTCAATAAATTAAAAATCAATAACAGTAAACCGAAAATTATTGTAAACTAAAATACTTGTTTATTCTAAATTAATGTTTTTCTATAGGTAGACTTTTATTTATTTTTGATTCATTACATAAAGCGTTATAATTATATAAATTTACAAATAAACATGAAACTAAAATTCTGAAACCTAAAAGTAAAAACTTTCATTTAATTTATATATAAAAAAAACTGTTTATGCCAAACCTGATTGGTCCATAACGTTCTAGTTACACCATCTTATATGCTATGCTATTTATTTACAAACACTTTCTTTCCTTTAAATGCAACAAAAACGGTTTTTAGCGAAAAGACCCATTTTAATTGTACAAGTAGGTACTATAAAGTAAGAATAGATTGACTTCATGATTATTGTTTTAATATAAAATATCATTATTAGAGAATGTCTCAATGATTTCTGCCCATAAATATTGACGAATACCTTGTAGGTTCCGCTTCACTGGTATATCATTTTTGGGAATTGTGTAATTCGTTCAAAGTTCTATTCGATCACTAAAAATACCATGCTACTGAGTTCGAATCTACAAGGAATTCATTAATGATTGTAGACAGAGGAATTAGATTCTCGAAGAAAGATCCTAAAACATTTGCTTAAATAACAATTATGAAATCTTTTGATAACATTAATTACCCTTGAGAGCCCATTGATTAAGATTAATATAATAATTAAGATTAGATTATTGTAATATTTGTTGCGTTGCTTGTAATTTTTGTATCAACATATCTGATTTCCACAGTGTCTTAGTTTTAACTGTAATGCTGTGTCTAATATTGAATAAATGAAATGAAATTATATTCAAATGATCTAAGTAAAATGCCGATGATAAACAAAAGAATAATTTCCTATTACGTCATTCGGCCTTTAAAGAGTACAAATATAAATATCCCAAGTTTAATAATGGTTTAACAGCTGAAAGAACCCCTAACTTTGTATTTGGATAAAAATGCTGCCAACACTTCAAAGAGCTCTTTAAAACGATTAATTTTGCAGCATTTTAACCAAATTGAAAAACATGAGAAAAGTTTCATTGAAAACGTAAAATTTTCTTGAATTATTCTATAATGAAAAGGGAGGTGAAGTTTTTATGGCGGAGAAAATTTGATGAAATAAGAGGAAATGAAAAGAAACGGAAATAGTTGGGACGGAAATCCGGAGGCGGAGGGTGACCGTAATTTTGGATAGAGTAAATATTGGATTTATATGAGACGAATAAATAAACTCAATACGTGTTGATAACACCCGAAAAAGATTTATCGTTGACAATTTGGCAACAACGTAACAGTGAAATAAATTGGAGATTTGGTAAATTTGTTCTAATCACGCCAATATCTCATATCAATTAAACAAACTTTCATCTGGGTAAACGCAATTTCAGATAAAACCACAGAATTACGAATTAAACTTATAACCTTAGAATCCTACTAGTGAAAATTCGAATAATATTTTCGTTGCGTACAATTTATGTAGGACATTTAATTTAAACAAATATTCTCATTTAAAATTTCAAGTAAACATAAAAGCGTTACAAATAAAAGAAAGCTTCTATGAGAAAAATTGCTCTACAATGGGTTACATTAGCCTGAAAAAACACCCTTCCGTGTAATGTTCAAAATTTACGACTAAAACTGTGGTTAAATACGGGCTTTTGCGAGTACTTTGCAAACTTATTTATAAAAACGCTTTCACTTTTATGTTAACTTCAGCGTATTATCTCCGTGAGGTCTATCATTTAGATAATACTGAGTAGAATAAAAGTCACACCTAAATACAGAACGCAACGTGGTAGGTATATTTTGATTTATACTTTAGGCTTTTATTTTATGTGTATATTGTTTCTACTTTAGGGTTTTAGTTTAGTATATAATTTGTAATTTTCTTTAATCATTTATTATTTAAAATTCTGTATATAGGTTGTTAATAAATGTTTTTCACAATGGCAACTAAAGTTAATTTAGCACAGTCTAAAATGAATGCGTAGTCTAAATTACAGTGACATGGCACAGTAGAAATCCATTCGTACCGACTACACTTGTCTATTTTAAGACCATCGAAATATAATATATGGAACAATAACGTCTATAAATAAAGTTGACGTTGAAACTTGCCCCACAACGCCCACTTTTCAAAATCAATACGTCTAAAGTATCAAGTGGTATTGATAACCAACTTAATGTTTACTATGTGTGAGTCTAAAATCATTTATGACAAATATTAGTATTAAGTTTGAGAAGTCTTCATTTTTGGATAGGTTTGTATATCGTTTAAAAAACAAAAATCTGTGATTGGTTACAGCTACTGACGTGAGAATTTCATTTGCCGCTACAGTTTTTTCGTCAGTACTAAGGCTCCACCCTGTTAGTACTTATTCCGTGGAGCCGATTTTAAGCTTCAATTACGCTTCCACACTTATCATATTTCGATGTTTAAGACATCTGAAAATGTTATCCCATTGGTCTTAGAGAAAAAGTAAGCTCATACCGATTGCACAGTTGGGACTTGTGATATTGTCCCATAGTTTTGTATGGGGACAGTGAACGCGAATATTCAAAAGACCGTGATTTTCAGATTCAGGATGATATCTCATTTTCATTTATTAATTGATTAATGTTGGTTGGTTTGATTTACCTGAGCGACTGGGTAAAAATGCAATATTTATATTTTTATTGCAAGAAATATTACCTAAATGTTAGTCTGACACTCGCGAGAAAGAAAAATAACGAGCAAAAATAATGTATCATAAGGCCTGTTTACCTTGACTATGTAGGCAATTTGATTGAATATACTAAGTATAATATTGTAACTAGGGATGTAACGATACACAGTTTTGCCGATACGATATCGATACCGATATATAGTAGTTAATATCGGCGATACCGATACCGATATCTTAGCTAAATAATGAAGTATGAACTTCAGATATTTGTATGTCCTTATTATCACTAATAGCAATGACTACTGGCTATATTTACCAGAGAGTCAACCTTGAAAGTGTAAAGTAAATATAAATAAATTGTCAACTCAAAATTCAAATTTTTCTTTTATTAAGAACCAAAGATTTAATTAACATTGTAATTATCATTGCAGAAGGTAATAGACCAATACATAAATTAAGTCAGAAATTGAAATTACTTTTTGCAATTTTTTTTTTCATACAGCAAATTCTTCAAATATCGGTTGTATAATATTGGCGATACCGATATATCTGCCGATATATCGGTATCGGTATCGTTACATCCCTAATTGTAACGTTTATCAAATCAAATATAAAAGTAAAATATTAATGAAATTTTCTGGCCAGGTTTTTAGGCGTTCTCCATACAAAAATACCGGTATTTTTTCCGTTCTTTTCGTTGTTTGATTTATTATTAAATTTTTTTAATCGGACGATCTAATAATACAATATCATTACTTAAATACATGATTGAGTCCTACAAAAAAGCTTAGAATAATTCAAAATATTGGGCTATTTCGGGGTTTTTCCAAAATACCGGTTCCGAGCCCTGATCTGCACTGATATAATAGTTAAGCTTGAACGAACCAATTTTGATGTTATTTGTAGACTTTCGGATCCAAAGTATGCTAACTCAACCCTATTATTGAGACTAAAGATCAAAGTCAAATGCTTACCTATCGTGAATAAAAAAAAAAAAAAAACTATGCTGTTCCTCCGTCTTTTACAATCTTTGAACCGTAATAGGGTATTCATATGATTTTTTTAGCAGAATATGTTTTAGGCAAATTCCCTGTAGATTTCGTGCGAAGTTGTCGAAGAATGACCCTTTATCTCCAATACTTACTGAGTCCTATGTTCTGGAGTAGTTTTAATATATGTACATATATACAATGGGTATTTTCCTCACAAATGAAATCAGTTACTTTTCATGCAGTTTCAAAACACTCACATAGTATGCGATTTCTATGAAAAAGTGTCATGACACGTGTGTTATGTGTGTGTGTTGTTTACACTGGTCAAATCGTCTCCATTATTTTTTAATTTTGGTCATTTATAAATGCATTATAAACCAAACCCTACTTAGGTAAACCCTAGTTAGGTCGAGAACAGTGTGTAAAATAATTTGTATTCACTATAGTCGCCCAATATAACTAGATGTCAATGTCATTCATATTTTTTTATTTTTTTGTTTTTGGTCTATTTTAGACGGCTCCGCTACCGAGTTGCGAATGATGAATTTGCGATGAACGTTAGTGCGACAGAATTTTTATGCGACAAATTTTACTTCGAAAATACTTCACTGCGACAATTTTTTTACCGACAAATTAAAGTCCGACGCACGTTAGTGCGACAGTCGAAGTATCGCATCATATAATATCGCCTTTAAATTCTGTCGTACTTATTAATGTAACGCACATTATATACTAAAATATTGACACTTAAAAATGTATAGCGTGACGAATTATTTACTAACCAAACTATTCAAAATTCTCTTTCAATGGATGTTAATAAAACGGGTACATATCAGAATACCGAAGTTCAAAATACCTAATTCATAATGCCTAAGGACGGAAGGCCGAAAATTAAAATGTCGAATGTTTATTTGACCGAAAGCTTTAAATCTCGAAATAACGTTTGACCGAAACGATGAAATCCCGAATACTGTAATCCCAAAAACTCGGGATTTCATCGTTTCGGTCAAACGTTATTTCGAGATTTAAAGCTTTCGGTCAAAAAAAACATTCGACATTTTAATTTTCGGCCTTCCGTCCTTAGGCATTATGAATTAGGTATTTTGAACTTCGGTATTCTGATATGTATCCGTTTTATTAACATCCATTGAAAGAGAATTTTGAATAGTTTGGTTAGTAAATAATTCGTCACGCTATACATTTTTAAGTGTCAATATTTTAGTATATAATGTGCGTTACATTAATAACTACGACAGAATTTAAAGGCGATATTATATGATGCGATACTTCGACTGTCGCACTAACGTGCGTCGGACTTTAATTTGTCGGTAAAAAAATTGTCGCAGTGAAGTATTTTCGAAGTAAAATTTGTCGCAAAAAAATTCTGTCGCACTAACGTATTGCTTAGTTTGGGACTATATCGATTTGTGTAAGATGTCCCGCAATATTTATCTATTTATTTATTTTTGTTAAAAATGGAAAGCGAAAGGTCCACATGTAAATGCGGCCTCTTTGGCGCGTAGCCCTTTAAACGTAGGTACCCCTTGTTCCCAACAGGAGGGCGGATGTCGACAGGTAATAAAATATAAAGCCTTCGTATACATTTTCAATATAAACAGAAACGCGAGTCACTGTTCATTGTAACCCGTTCGGTTATTTTGGATAAAAAGCATAGGTGAGAGAAATATAGAATTTTATTCTTAGCTTAATCGCAAAAAGGGTTCGTTATGAATGGAGCTTCTATGAAAATTTATAGGCAATTGTAGTAATTTTTTTCTACCAATTAGATGTAATATTTATTGCCCGGTGTGTTGCGGCAATTCATTAATAACCAGTAGCATCTGTACTTCCATATTCTGAGAGAATCGTGAAAGTCAAAAATAAAACGTAACAATAAGAATGTTCTTGTTGATTTCACATGGGAATTCTTAGTTCACATTAGGCATTATATTTGTATCAGTATTTTTTTACATAAAAACCGCATCAGTGCCTCATCTTAAAAAAGATAATATTAACAATTATATAAGTATCACATTATTTGTACCTAAGAATTTATTTTCTTAGCATTCAAATCAATTTCCCATGTACCTTTTCTGCTTCAACTCATTCAAATGTGAATAAAGAGCCGGCATGTCAGTACATGTCAGAACTCTGCAACTTGCCACTGTGGATGTGGAGCGATACTTTTCTATTTTAATGGAAATCTATGGACGTAACGTTTGTTAGACATACACTAGGTTAAATAAGGGACTATACGAGCCCCGAGACAAAATGGGTTCCCTTTATTTGGCATACGTTTTATTTGTCCGAATGTATTGTTAGCCCGAATTTTATTTCGCATAATTTTTCTCTAGCTTTAACGGAAAATGTTTTGCAAAATGTTTTACATCAGCCACTTAGAACATATTAGGTTAGGTTAGGTTTCTTTTATAATTATTCTGAAAAGTCAATATTATCTGTAAAATAACAATTATGCGTAAATAGTATTCGGGCAAATAGAGCATTCGGACAAATAAAATTATGCCAAAACAAGGTGAACCATACAAAATATCTCTTCCAGTAAGAGCATTTTGTCAGGCTCTATAATTTTTTAGAAAAAAAGTTTGACAAAGAATTGTATACTGTTTAATACAGGTTTTTATTTAGAATAAAAATATTTTACCCTAATTATATTAGAATACAGGAAATACCAGTTATATGAGTATTTTTTTTTTCATTTACCTACTAATTAAAATTATTACTTAGTGACACCGCCTATGAAGCAAGAGGTCCCGGCTTCAAATCCTGGTTAGGGCAAATATTTGTGTCATGAGCACGAGTATTTGTACCTGAGTCTTGGATGTTTTCTATCTAATTAAGTATATACAATTTATCTATATAAGTATGTATATCGTCGTCTGGTACCAATAATACAAGCATTGCTTAGTTTGGGACTAGGTCGATTTGTGTAAGATTGTGGGGGCACAATACATATATATTTATTGTAAAGTTGGACAACCTATTAGGAATGCCCTTAGTCTGCCAGGTTTTTGCCAGGTTTGTATGAGAGCTCTTTGTTAATGAGAAATCTGGTAGGTAATTCAGAAATTCGCCGCTAGTCTCGTCCCGTAAACTAATAATAACGATCCGTAATTGAATGCCAAAGTTTGTCGACTTCAACGGCGACACCAGCATGACCTTCCATCACGAACTGTAGTCCTTGTAGGGATTAGAGTGGTCCTTATTTTGTATTTTTTTATTTATTGCGGTGCACCCCTTCATTTTATTCTAGAACATTAATAGTACATTACTTACCTAGGACGGTAAAACAAAGAATGTCTCAGATCGCAGGTATATGGACGCCCGAGCCGAAGGCAAGGGCGATAAATATGCGATCTGAGGCTTTCTTTATTAGCGCCCGTGGTAAGTACGAAATTTTTTCGACTCCCAGTCAGGACCAGGACAGGAAGTGGGATTTTCCGCACGCGTAGCGGGCAGTAATTGCCACTTTATGACCACGTGTGGCGTAAAAACATTACAGTCTTTTTTAGATTTTTTTTTCAAGTTTTAGAATCGCTGTCGCTTAAGGGATGTTTCGAAAAAATATACATAAAAAAAACAAATTTCTCTAATAAGATACAGTACCTAAGCAATATTTTACTAAAAATCTAAATGTAAATAATGATAAAAAAACTCCTTTTCTTAATATCAAAAAAGGCAGTTGACAAATTTACCTACAACCTGTTACATTTAGCTAATAGAACATAATAATAATCTTGTTTTGGTCCATATTTCGCTAAGCGATAGCGACCTCTAAAACTTGTCATAATCTAAAAAAAAGTGATGTTTTTCATGCCCTAAAACAAAATTAAGGAGTAGGCCCCGTAAATACTAATAACCGGCCAAGTGCGAGTTGGTTTCACACACAACGGGTGTTGTATCACCGTCGAGTAAAAAACTACATAAATATTCTTTTTTTTTATTATATGGGGTATTTTGTTTATTGTCTGTTGTTAACACAACACAAATACACATTTTGTGAAAATTTCAAGTCTACCTATTACGGTTCAAAGGATACAAACCTGTGACAGACGGACAAAGGAGGCTTAGTAATAGGGTTCTCTTGTCACCATTTCCTCACGGAATCCTAAAAATTACCAAATAAGGACCACCCTATAAGCGATAATTAACAGCGAATTCCTGAACTAAACTACTGATTATATTTTCTAATTTGTGGTTATATTACTATATGACAGCAAGGACCATTAAAACAAGAGGACTGTCATTCTCCATACAAAAAGCTGTTCCCCGAATTTACAACGCCATCTTATTTTTGGCAGTTAGGGGGATGCTCTTAAAACGATACTATCTATGTATAAGCTTGGTAAAAGAATTATATTATTTACAATTATTCAACTTTGCAAACGTGACACAGTATTTAAATGTTAGAATTTATTTATTATTAGCTGTTTACGAACTAATTGATACTTTGTTCAATTACTTATAACATCGTTAAATGTTTAGTTTTTTAGCGCCATCTAGTTTTTGCCCGGAAACCCCCTAGCGGTCGGGTTACAATCAAAAGTATGGAGAATGACAGTCCTCTTGTTTTAATGGTCCTTGATGACAGGTTGCAACTGTAGCACGTGTCGTACCTACCTACTTAATCAATTCGCCATGGAACTGTCAAACACACGTCTTCTGCCCCCCTCCAACCCTATACAATACTCGTAATGTAATAGCAATTATGAACTTCGCTAATTGTCGCACAAATCTAATTTATTTTAAACAAAAGTTGGTAATTTTGTAAGGTGACGCGTGATAGACTTGGACTCGTACAGAATATTAGTAAAATAATAAATTCTGTTTATGAATTTTAATGAAGCGAGATCCGTTAATTTTTTAGTAACAAATATAAACATTGGATAAGTTTTCCCGCAATACCATCTGACACACTGTAATTGCACAACGCGAAAGTACAGAAACATACATACTCGTACGTACTACATACAGAAATCAGAGTACCTAACATTAATAGTAAGCTAAACAACAGGTGGTCTTATCACGTCACGTTAAATTTAAAACCCAAGCGTGAGATATGTCTTAAAAGTATTATTATGTTTGTATTAAATATACACGCTTGATATGTACTTAGACGAGCATAAACAAATGTAACGTTATACTATCTATGCTATAACATGCATAAGCTTTTCGCTTAGGAAATGAGATTCATGAAACCGAAAATAATGTTGGAGTAAAAGAGTTTTAAAAATCTTTTTATACTCAGTTTTGCGCAGGAGGTGGTACACGTCGGCTCGTTTAGGCACTGGTCCCACCGCCGGCGAGTAGGCGAGTAAAGTTGGACGAGTAGCATTACATTGCGGATCTGGAAAGGTCGATTGTTCACACCGTGCCTGATCAGCCCGCAATGAAATGCTACTCGTCCAACTTTACTCGCTTACTCGCCAGCGGTCGGAGCAGTGCCTATTCCATTGATAGCGCTCTAGACCTTACCAATATTGCCTACGTCATCACTCATCAACAGTGATCAGCACCTACGATGCAACAAAGGGCCAATGCCTCAATCATTACGTTATGCTAACGTGAATATACTATGGGATTACAGGATTTAAGTTGTTGAAAGAGGTCAATGGTTCTGATTTTAGTATTACTAAGCCGTGATTAGATTAGAATACGATTGAGCACATATATCGTTTTTGAATTAATAAATGAAATGACATTGTCAATGGTAGAGTGTGCAGATAAATGAAAATGATTATTTCATTACGAAAAAGTTCTAAAGCTTGGGAAAAAACATAAATTATATATTATTACCTACTTAAATAAAATAAAAATAATGTAATGAAAACCATCCAAAATTCTTCCCTCATAACACTATCGTCTTCAGAGCTGTCTGTATCATCATCGTCATTCGATAACATGAAAATAAAATGATGTGGAAAATAATGACAGATTTGTCTAATACCTACTGTCGACTTTAATATTTTTTATTAAACAAATGAGCGTTTACCAAGAATAGGTAGAGTTGTAATATGTAGTGAATAATTCGGATGTTGACTAATGTTGAAATTTACAACGTAATATAGTCGTATGGATTGGAAAATACTAAATTATCATAACACAAAAGAAATAAACCAAAAATGTATAAAAAATATAAAGTTATGAGACCACAAAGTTTAAAAAAAACGATATTATTTTTATCGTCTTAAAGAAAAATTAAAGGCAATGCTTAAATAACACTGAAAAAATAAATGTATGACAACTATGTGCTTAAACGCACTTTTTCGTGCTCAAAATGGCAAAATGCTATTTTTTTTCATACAACTTAGTACAGCGATGAAACCGATGACGTCATAGATTCCTCCCGTTTTGTATAGAGCGTTTCCAATGCTCAGTGCGATCTGCTACTTTTGACAATTTGTGGCTGTTATACTTATACAAATGTATTAGGTGCCATATAGATATTTGTTCCTCATAAATAGTAGAATCGATTAACGACAGAAAAAAAATCGAGTCAACAGGTGAAATGATGAAGCATACGTTGTAAATCTATTTATCTATTAAATGTCTGCACTTAAACTATGAAGATATCATAGATCGACTTATATTGATTCATTGTATGTACTTTTGTGCTTACGGCACTTCGGAATTGTATTCTAATCGCGGTTTGACGTAAGTGCCTGAAATAAATTTCAGTTAAGAACATTACAAAAAAACAAGAGGCAGGACTTACAATTGTATTCGGAAATAAAAATAATTTACTCATTCAAAGATAATCAATATTTCTTAAATGGATAACTTTATTATACTATTAACGTGCTTATTAAATATGTATCTAAAGGTATGGAGGGTTTTGGGCTTGAAAGAAAAGGAAAAGATATTTATTTCAAGTTACAGATTATTTCGTATTATCAACGATCGATTTATCGTGGTTCTACTGAACATGGAGTGTTCCACAAAAGTGTAGCCAAAGACATGGAGGAAAACGAGCATTAAAAATAAAAAAAACCGGTCAAGTACAAGTCGGACTTGCGCACCGAGGGTTCCGTACAAACTCTTGTAGATACTTACGTGAAGAGTTCAAGAAAGTTTTTCTTGAGTTGTTCATATGGTGAGACAAACTTTAACTTTGCTACTAAAAACGATACTAAGAAATAAGATTAAAAAGGGTTTTGGAATCTAAGGCTGTGATAGACAGACAGACAGACAAACCGACAGAGTCGCACCATAAGGGTTCCTTTTTTACCATTTTGGTACGGAACTTTAAAAATTGCCCGCTAAGAATTCAAATTCTTGTATATTGTCCATGGGTTTTCGCTCCCAGCTATTCACGTCACGCTCAGGTGAAGGGTTTAGGCAGAATCCGTTCAGCGTCAGACATACGGTTAGATCAAACAAGCGAAGTTAATACACGAGAGCTGTCAGAATATTTCACTGTGGAACGTGAGCTGGCAAAAGTTGGGAATAGAGCAAACTAAACTTAGAGCGATGGAGGCTATGACGCAACAGATTTAAAAAAAAAATAAAAAAAGTATAGTCACCGGCAATATTTATGATATACTAGTGGACCCAGCCGCAACGTCGTTCGCGGAGGTGAAATAAGTTAAATGGCTTGGTCAGATAAAAAGTACCCTATGTGTTAACCGGGGTCATAATCTACCTGTATACCAAAGGGTGTTTTGTGTGTACAGTACAATACATATAGTTTGGTATAGTTCGCACATGAAAACCGAGATAATGTGGCCCCACTTACCTTGCTTTCCAGCCTCCGAGCCGGGTGCCCAGCCGTACTTATTCTTATACCATTTAACACATAGTTATTGCCTTCCTAGATTCAAACGCATAAACGTGTGAAAAACAAACTCAAAAAGTTCCCCGATTATTAATTCAAACAAGCTCTCCTCTTTCTCCCGCGAGCCGGATTGGAATGGCTCGCGGGCCGTCCGTAGGCACTCCCGCTTTCTTCCCGCGGGCCGGAGCCCCGTTTCGACATAATATGAGGTATAGTTGTAACTCTCTTTTATGTTTCACCGTAATAGTATATTACCGCCAATATTGTATAGATGATCTTCCCATTGCTAGGAAATAGATGTTTTTTCTCCACGTACCTACCGTCTTCTTCTAGCCAGGAAGCGGAATTTTGTCCCCGCAATGCGGGCGAAAAATCCCACTTATGGTCTAGGGGACGGAAAATAAATTAAATTGCCGCGTCTTCTAATACAAACAAATTTCACCCTTAGGCATTGTAGAATGATACCCCTGAATTTTAACGTAATACTATTCATATGGTAGACACAACAACAATTAGTTAAATAAATAGAAAGTGTAAATCAAAATATCTACAGGCCATTTTATATAGTACTCTAGCGTTTGGAACACACACGTGGTTGCGTGAGTAATTCACGGCCGGACGACCACGGTACATAAAAGTGTGTTGAAACGTTGGAAAACAAAGGTAAATGAATATTTATAGCGTTTGAGCCGTCAAAAACATTTCACTATATACCTCTATATAGGGGGCATTCAGATTTTTTGTACGGGTTAGTATTTGCATCTATCCTGGAGGATATTAGTGAAAATAAAGGCTTTATGAGCCTAATTTTTTTTATTGGATCTTTGTAGAGTCGAAAAATGAACTCTGCTATACATCTTTGTATATACTTCTTGCTTATTTCGACTGCACCAACCCCCTAAAGTAATAGAAGATAGGAGTAGTAGTAATTATTAGTAGAAGCTAGTAATAACCAGACTTGAATTATAAATATAGTCATATCCTAACTATTTATGTTATCTGCAGGAAGACGCGTATTTTTAATGTTACATTTACCTTTGTTTTAAAGGTTATAATAGTTATTATAGTTTTCTTCATTGTTATTTGTGTAAGTAGGTTCAGTAAATTTGAACTACCTAGGCTTTAAGAGTGCCTTATGATAATGACCTTTGAAATATATTAGTAAATTCACAATACATTGTGTCCGTTTAATACTGCAGAGAGTGGAAAGCGAATATCTCGGAATTAAGCGCTTCAAAGGCTTGTTCCGAATGGGTTTTAATTTGAGAGAGTTGCTTGTTTGATGTCCGTTGTTGCTTTGAGGCAGTTTGAAATTTTTGCAGCTGCAATAATGCCTGTACGATAGTTGAAAAGCTACTGTGAGCTAAATACCTACAATTGGATACGGGAAAAGTCGTAAATAGATAAAAGACTGTACACGATATAATCTGGCCATGCATGATCTGGTATATTTTTACCCGACTGCGGTGAAGCCCGAAGGAGGGTTATGTGTTTGATCTGTATGTATGTATGTATGTCCGTTCCTATGTCCGCTCGTAACTACTCAACGGCACATCCGATTTTGATAAATGATCCTCCTCCTCCTCGCGTCGATTTCCTCATTGCTGAGGGTCGTGATTCCTCCTTTGCAGAGCAATTACGCGTCCAACAGTAGAGCGCCACTTGGTTGTTGATAAATGATACATCATTAGATTCGTCTTGATGGTGGGTATGAAGTTCATTAAAATAAACAAAATGGCGGATTTTATGCAGTTTCAAAGTGCACCGTGGTCGGGTTTTTTTTTAAATAAAAATGTGGTTATTCTATTCACTGCTAATTTCGAGGCAGCATTGTTTTTAGATATTTATAATGTTATACAAATACAATAAAATAAAATCATACTAAGATATATGAGCTGTAGGCGTATGATGCTACGCTTTGTCGCGTGATAAATAAATGATAAAGCATCCGTCGCCTTTGATAAGTGGTGTGTTAGAGTGACGGATACTTTATTATTTATTTATCGCGTGACAAATCGTAGCATCATAAGCCTACTGGAGTGTGTTTTCTCGATAAATATTTCAAGGTCCATGAGATGGGCCGAAATAGGCTGATGATTATTCTTTTTTACAATGTATGGTATCGATTAAAACTTCAAGTTTCAAAAAGCGCAATATGATACATACCAAACTGTTTGTATTTTAAATTTACTTCACATTAAAATAACGAGATAATGTTTAGCGAACTAAAAACATTCAACTTTTAATACTGGAAATTAATCGCAATGGAAGATTGGTGTTAACAGAAACATTTTTTTATTTCCCGAAAAAATATCTAAAGAAGTTAAAAAAAAAACGTATTTTTCTCACAAACTAATAATACATCGAAAAAACTTACAATAACTACCCGCGACCACGAACGCTGAAAAGGGTTACGAAACGTCGGGACTTAAAATGTAGTAATATACGCGAGTTAATCAGTTTAAGTTATTTTATTACTATGAGTGATAATCGCGGAAACCGAAGACAATATTACAATAACTAGCTATGACGTAGCGAAAGTGCTACGAGCGCTCAAAGTGCTACGCCGTAGCCGTCGTCACTCGTAGACGCTCGTAGCTCTGCCGGGATTTACTTTATGGAGACAACCAATACCGCTTTACTGTCAAGTTATGTCACTACCAATACGACTTATTTTATCGCGTACTTGCACTTAGACGACACGTGCTTGGGTAGTGAGCTTGCCAATCGGCCATTGTAAAGTTTTATTCGTTAACACTTTAAGTGCCATCGACTCGATAGTCGGGTTCGACGTCTACGCACGATTTTCGCTACATATGGGAATTAGCGTGCTACGAACTACGGCGCAAACGCGCGTAGCAAACGTGAACGTTAAGTTGTTAGTATAATATTTTAAATGCCAAAGTTTGTGAAGATGTTTGTTATTAAATAACGCGGCGACAATAGGCTAGATGACTAAAAAAAACTGTTTAGTCCGTCTGTTACATTATGAAAAAATATTGTACACGTATTTTTTGTTTTGTTTGACAAACAAAAACTGACGAGGATAGAGTGCTTAGAAGTTTCGAGTGACGTCACTCTTGAGTACAAATTGTACTCAAGAGTGACGTCACAAGCCCCCACTCCAGAAGTTTGATGATCTATAACTTTGTCGATTTTTAATATTTTGATAAACCAAAAAATACGTGTCCCATATTTTTCCATAATCTAACTGACGGACTAAATAGAATTACATATTTTTAACCCAGTCATCATCCCTATTCAATGGACTGAGATCAAATTTGACATACAAGTAGGCTAAGATATGGATCCTATGTTTCATAGGTTTGTGTATCTCCCGATAAAGGAATTCCCTTGGATTAATAACGGGAGTAACGCAGGAAAAAGCCGTGGATAAATGACTGGTAAATAATGTTGCGTACCAATAAATAAACAAGGCTTTAAGTTTTTGGAACATTTTACGGATATAATATTGTTTTATGAAGTGAAAGTAAAAGATAACAATTTAACAGCAAATATTCAATAAAGTCCACTTGAGTTAACGTATGTACGTAACCTTAACGATTTTATAAACAAGGTTTAACCTAATACGTAATCTGGCGAGCTATTTTTCCAGACTATTGAATTTTATGACGTGAAAAAACCTGAACCTCTTTAGCTTAAAGACTTAACTTGAAAAATTTTCTCGAAGATGTAAATTTACAACACTGTTTTATGTGTGATTATCTTAAGCCTTGGCACTGGGAAGATAAAGTAAAAGAATTCTCTTCAAACTTTGTTATCACTGAATCAACAAAATAATGAGACATGTAAAAGAGCCCTTGAGGCCTACTTGCAGAAATAAATAGTTTTAATTTTGACTTTAAATTAATAGTGTAAAAAATCTGCTTTTTTTTAAAGTTTTAGTGGAATTTCTTTTAATTTTTCCAATATTTGGATTTATAAAACGTAGTTACTTTGTAACTTTTGGAAGTAACATAATAACTCTGTTTATTTATTTTTTATTGTGCAATTATTATTTAATTTCTCAATAGTAAAATACCATAATTTAATGACCACGTTATGTTGCTTTAGACTAGCTAAACGTAACCAAAAACTGTTGTATAGAAGCAAAATAATTTACTTGAAGGTAAAAATGAAAAAAGTAAAGGGCTTAAATAGTGGAGCCATTTTGATATCTGACTTTAAGTATCCTCGTAACTTTACCCGGTTGAGAAGCTCTCGGATAAAAAGTTTTAGCCAAGATATCCTCAAAATTTGTTTTTTAAATAAATTTATTTATAAACTTTTTCCGCTATATATCTTTTCACTTTTCGTGGGGTGAATGAACCGAGTAGATTGCTACGTCTTCCGCATTAGATTTATAACCTTTAAATAAATACTCTTTGAAGTAGTATAGATAGATGTATACGACTTTGAATTATTTGTTACACACCCACATGATACAATCATGCGTTTTAAGAGGAAACAGTAAGGTGGAGAGAATTGAAAATTAGGTATTTGTAAAATGTGTCGCTGTCCCGCACTGCCCGCCTCTCCCGCGCAGAGCGCGATAGAGACCGAAAATACCTTTTAAAATTTCATGAAAACAACGTTTCGTAGTCCCCTGATTTCTTTCCCAAAACTAAACCTGTTTAACTAATTTTTTCATTAAACATTAAAGAAAGGCTTTGGCCGTGTTCCTATGTTTTCCTTTTTTCTAATAATCTAGTCAAATTTGTTTTCTGGATGTGTGAACACAGCGGAAAATCTGGCATTTTTTTTAGGTTTTTGAAGGTTAATATCTCTTTTGAGAATCAATTTATCGTAAACAGGAAAACATAGGAACATATCAATAGTAGCCATAGATTTTTGGACAAAAAATGATTGCTCTACTGGCATTATCCAGGGAGGAAACAGGGGACTACGTTTGTATGGAAAAACTGCCCTCCTGTTTCCTCTTAATACTTGAGTGATAATGTATTACTATTATCAAATAAGAGCCATGAAGCAATATAATGATTAAATATATCATAAAAAAAAATAGTACATTACACAACTAGGGTGGTAATACAAAGAAAGCCCGCGATCGCAAATGTTTGCGGCCCGAGCTGCAAGCGAGGGACGTGCGCGTGCGGAAAAAAAGCCACTTTATGGCCAGGTGTGGCATAATAGTACATTACACAACTAGGGTGGTAATACAAAGAAAGGCCAAGATCGCAGAAGTTTGCGGCCCGAGCTGCAAGCGAGGGACATAAATATGCGATCGAAGGCTTTCTTTATTACCTCCCATGTCGTTAACATCATTTTATGTCTACACTTGGCCAGAAAGCACTTTATGGCCAGGTGTGGCATAAAACATATATTTGCCTTAACGTCAAAGTTACAATTATACAAAAAAATCATATTATGATTGCAAATGCACAAAAAAATGTGTATTTTCAAAAAGAAAGCTATATAGCTCCTGTGCTTTTAAAATTATCAATACCACCTAATTTTCTTCCTATTTTTTGGGTGTCTGTTAAATTCATTACAAACGAATTCCAATATTCCGTACGTATGCTGATATTATTGATTTTTGCGCACTAAAAACGAAATAAATTCAAAGGATTTGACGTGATTCGATAATTGTTTTCGATGTGATGTTTGTAAATCTCTACGCAAACAAATAAACTATTAGAATTGACTGATATTCGCTCCTCTCGTTTGTACAGTAAACTTTTCCCATTTCCGTTCTGGAATGTTGGCACAGAGTATTATTTTTTAATCAAAACTAGAAATAATTTGCAGATTTTTTACTTTTTCAACAGTCCGACGTCAAAATATACCACGAAATATATAAAATTAACTTCATATTAAAACTAAACCTTAAAATAAAATTATGAAATTGTTAACGTTATTATTGTTTCGATATTTTAAAAACTAAGGAGCACTTTTGTCGGCTATTTCAACCTTTTGTTAAGAGCAGGTTTATTTATTTAATCAAAAAACGCGTGACACAGTATAACCAACGAAATTAGATATTTAATTTATAGTACATTACACAACTAGGGTGGTAATACAAAGAAAGGCCGAGATCGCAGAAGTTTGTTGCCCGAGCTGCTAGCGAGGGACGTAAATATGCGATCGAGGGCTTTCTTTATTATCTCCCTTGTTGTGTACATACATCAAAAAGCCACTTTATGGCCAGGTGTGGCACAAACGATATTAATTTTATGTATTTTTACTTAAAAGGTAAATTATAGTGCCTAATGTCTAGATAAGTAATTCATTGATTGACATATATAAAACATCATAGTTTCTTATTAGAACAAAGAAACTGTACCAATATGCCGCTGTTGAAATGCGCGTTGATATTTTAATCACCCCTAAGTTATTACTTTAATTGGATTTTTTTTCATGCTAATTAAATGAGGAAATGAGATTGCAAATAAACATTTGCAATCTGTATTATGTTCACATCAAATTATTTAACATGCTCTGTACCTATACATTCATATGAAATAATAATAATATGTGCTTTATGATATTTACTGGTAAAAAGTATAAAAATCAACTAATAAGTTTAAATAAATAAAAAACGAATATGATACTCTGCCTTAAAAATATCAATATGATAATATTTAAATAAATATATTAGGGGACAATCTTACACAAATCGAACTAGCCCCATAGTAAGCTCAATAAGGCTTGTGTTATGGATACTAGACGACGATATATTTAATAGATACATACATACAAATACTTAAATACATAGAAAACATCCATGACTCAGGAACAAATATTCGTGCTCATCACACAAATAAATGCCCTTACCGGGATTCGAACCCAGGACCTCTTGCTTCATAGGCAGGGTCACTACCAACTAAGCTAAAGCGGTCGTCAAATATTTAATTTAATTTCTGTAAGTTAGTATTTTTGACGGTATTATTTATCTATACTAACCTTTAAATAGTTTCTTCCCTCAAACATTTCTCTTAATTTATTGTACACCGTCAATCAGGTAACAGCTGAAAAGCCCGCGCAGATTTCCGCGTAGGCAGAAACACTCAACTCAACTGAAAGGTGTATTGACAGATTGACAGTGACGGATCGCTCTAATAGTTTGACCTAATCATTGTGTTGCTGATTATGTAAGCATTTTGTTCGTACAGCTGTAGGAGGAAATTTTTATTGATTTTGATTAGGGCAAGCAGAACCAAGGTATTAATTATGAGAGCGGGCCATTTTGAGAAAAAGATGTCCGTAGTCAGGAGATTAATTTAACAAAATGTTAATCTTGGTTTTTTGTGTAACGAAAATGACCATACAATTTATATGGATAACTTTCGTTACACAAAGGAACAGGATTATCGTTTTGTTCAAGTACCTCTTCAGTAGGTACGGACACCTTTTTTTTGATAATGACCCAAAACCGGGAATCCGCGGTACTGCCCATACTAAAAGTCTTGCTTCTGCACGCCATCATTTTGAAATTCTAAAGAATATTTCTGTCAATTGGTGGGTTTCCCTTTTAGCATAATTTTATTTAACCAAATATTCTTTCCGCATGTAGTTTCCAGATACCGGTGACTTTTAGAATAATTATAAAAGAAGCCTAATAATTATTTTTTCTGAAATACTGTTTAGTTAAGCTAGAGAAAAGTTATGCGAATTCAAAAATGTGGACAGGATGAAATTATGCCAAATATAGGGAGCCCGTGTTATACGTACAAACATCGCCTAAGTCCAAGATAATTCTGAATAGTACGCGAGCCTTTAAAAAAAGAGGTTTAACTTAAGTTGACATTTTGATATGTATCGCATTTGAAGTACTACCAAATGTAACTACAGTGGATGACAAATAGGCGTTGTTAACTTTTGAAATCTTGTAATCTTGGAGTGACCTCTCTATATCATTAAAGATAGTTTTTCCAAATTTACACCAAGCATGTAGCCGTAACAAACATACATCCACTTTATAATATTTCTGAAACATGCTGAAAGACTTCAACTGCTACAACATTAAATGCTAATAAAATAAAACCACGACGCCAAGTTACCATCAACTTAACCAAGACGTTTGAGACGCGGATGAAATATTTCATGTTTGAATTAGTTCAACGATGGGGTAACAATCGGATTCGCTTGCTCAGGTAATTAATGAGTTTGTGAATCCATTAGTGGATAAAGGGCCGATCACAATAGATTCACTGAATCACTGACTAAATACAGTCTTCCCTGTTTTTTGGGGCACGTCTCTTTATTAATCATTGTCGACTTAACCCTGTGGAGTGGACTACGCCGCAGGCTGAGCTGCTACACGGGGAATTTTCTTTGTAGAGTCGTTTTCAAAAAAGATGTCCGTAGTTAGGGCTTTATTAAACCAAGTGTTAACTATTTCCTTTGTGTAACGAAAGTTAGCTATATAAATTGTATGGTAAATTTCGTTACACAAAGGAACAAGATTAACTTTTTTGTTTAATTAAGGTCTAATTACGGACATCTTTTTTTGAAAACGACTCTGTAATCTTTTTTTAGGGTCTTATCACACTGATGATTTGCGAGCGAGTTGCGAGCGTGTTTTCATACAGATTTCGATCGCGACAAGTTTTGTATGAAAAGTACTGTTTAATACAGGTGCTCTAATATTTTTTATTTAGAATGAAAATATTCTAGACTAACTATTTTAAAATACCTACAGGAAATACCAATTATATGGTGAGTAATTTTTTCATTTTCTAATTCAAATTATTTTTGTCACGAGCTCGAAAGGTGTAAGAAAGGGTTATTACTAAGGAAAACAATACAGCACAGCGATATACCGACAATGTTGCTTTGAGCCCAAGTGTGCAGAAGTGCTGTAGAAGAGCACAATTATGATTTGGACAATAATTTTTACAGAGACAAAAAATACACCACTAAAGTTTTCGTGGAAACTTTATTTTAGAATCAAAATAAACTACATTAAAGATAACTATCATTGGTCTTATCACTTACAATTAGTTTTTTGATCTAAAGAGGTAATGAGTATTTCGAAAACTGTGATTGTTGCTTCGTGCTAGACGAACTTTTATGCATTTGAGCTCGTAAGTATATTTCGTTTTAGGTATTTTAACTCATTATTTTATCTTCCTCTAGTATGCATACTTTGTTGTATTATTTTAATTGAAAACTTCTGAAGCCTGAATTATATTGATATTATTTAAATCTGTTGTTATCATGCACCGGAAAAGTGGGTAGACCCGCTTAAAGGTTACTAATTAAAAAAAAAATACATTCCCTTTAAACAGTTAAAATTTTAGGGTCAACTTACTTCCTTCAAATTTTAAATGTCTCATAATCCTATTAGGACAGGGTCCAGAAAACAGTAATTAATGTGGATTTATTCACAACGTTATCTTTTACATGGGAATATTGCGAAATTTGTAAAATCTCGTGCATCGCCATAATATTACCTCGATGGATTTAAGCATTCGTTGAAAACGTGGACATTTAGTACATTCCATTTAAGAGGATTTCATGTTAAGTAATATGCAGGTAGGTGTTATCTATTTGTTAAAGCGGTTTATATTTTTATAAATAACTGTTAACCATACTTGCATCTTATATTTATGTAAATAAGTAACAGAGAATTGTTTATTTAAATTGAAAGTTTAAAACTACTGATATATTAACAATATCATTGTAGTATTGTCATAATTAGATAAATACTATTGTACACTTACGTTTTTATAGTGGCAACCCACATTGGTCTTGAATTAGAAATCGGACTATATATTATTTCTTAACGGCTGGCCAGAATTTGCTCGGAGCCGGGACGGTCTTTGCCCTGCAGTGCGACACTACGATAGGCTAGCAAAAAAAAATCCAATGCTACGGTATCCTACAAATTACCGAAAATGGTAATCCGAGTCTACATGGAAATAGTCAGAAATGTCACCAGGGTAGCGAGAACGTTTGAAGCGCTAGTAAAACTAGACTAAACTAGACCCACAACTAGATATCAAATGTAAAAAACTGTACGAGCGTGATTTTTAGATTGACTGAGTTTAACAATATTGAATGCCACAAATAGCTGCTACTTTTTATCCATCAAAGTAATAAATGGAAAAGGTGTACTTAGGTACTTGCTAAGTGTGTATTTGTAGCTAGAAGCAATATCACATTCCTTTCTATTGTATTGGCTAGGAATACCGAAGACTCCAGAAAGGTATCCTATCCTCTATTCGAAATGGTCAATGTGATATCGCTGCGATGTTGCTTGAGATGTTGTATCTCTCTCTTGCGCTCAACTGAAAATATGTGCGAATGTAAAATAAAAGTACGCACGAATTGAGTACTTGACTAAAGTAAAAACTGTACACAATAAAACTTTGCCGTGCTTGATCTGGTATATTTTTCTATTCACGGCTAATTTCGAGGCGGATTTTTTTGAAATATTTATGATGCTATACAAATACAATTAAAATAAAATCCTACTAAAATATACGAGGTGAGTAGGTTTCCTCGATAAATATTTCAAGGTGCTTGTTTTTAAACCACTAAATGGTGTTTTTGAGACAAACGAAATAATGAGCCAAATTGACAACTGGGAACTATAAATTACGTCATAATACATAATATATTCTGAGGTACTTCACACTTTATAAAAAGTTACTGATTTGATTGAAGTATCCAACTGAAGGCAGCCGTAGGTATAGAATGCACTTAGGCTATGATGGTCATAATGATCGATAATGTAGTTACACTACACTAAGAATAGCGAAAAGGGTCGTGTTGTCGACGGGACGATGCCTGACCTCAGGCCTAGCAATGTAATGCACCAACAAGATAGGTATATTCTAATCAAAGCAATCACCAAGAAATCAACCTGTTGTTTCTTATGTGGCCGAAGTCACGGTTGAGTTATCGACTGTAGACCTTATTGCAGTGCGATAAGGAATGCAGTCGGTCGCTCAGCCGTGCCTTTGTACAAAATTAGGTTAGGTACGTTAGGTGCATGCTAAGATTAAGTTAATTATATTGTAGGGTACATTTACAAAACTTACTTTAAAGTGAGTGCAATTTATCGCCAATAAACGCATGTTTGGCGAGTTAAAAGTAAAAAAATGTACCAAGAGTCTTTGAGATAAATAAATAAATAAAAAAAAAACTATTCGGTAGTTTTTGAGATTTATCTCAGGAAGTTTAGAAGCGTCGTTGGCGCTGCCAAGGAATTGCGTGTCCTCTTCCAACAAGGTGAGTCATTTAACGTGCGAACCCTGGTTCTCGTAAAAGTTCTCAGAAATTTCCGTGAAAGTTCCGCATATTAAATTGTTACTTAAGCCACGACTGCACATATCATATACCTTATACTTAGGCCTGAAATTGCGTATTTTTTTAAATCATAGATTGAATTAAGATTATCTTACATAATAATTACGTGAACAAAGCTTGAACAAACTTTAGTATTCACTAAACATGTCTCAATCGCCGCAAAATGGCCCAAGGCATGTAAATTAAGAATATATGTTACACAAAAGGGTTTCCCGACCCATACGTTTGCTCTGAATTGTTCTAAACATATAATCCTTCGGTATCCTTCAGTATATTGTCCTTTGTATTGCCCCTCGATTTGTAAGCTTAGACTTAATGCAAATTCGGGTTTTAACTCGGCATAATTCATGATATTTGCTAACGGGACTATTGTGAGCCAGAATTAATGCTGACGTTTTGATATAGGTACTATTTAAATTTATGGATTCATCAAACTTACTTTTTATCTGCCTTGGACTTCGAAGAATACGAGTTTGTCTAGTAATAAAATAATAATAATACAAAAAATCGGACAAGTGCGAGTCGTAATCGCCCATCGAGGGTTCCATAATATAAATACTTTAAATAAAGGCTATATTTTTTATGATTTAATTAAAAAATTTACAGTTTTCAGATTTTTCCCTATACTTGTAGTATAAGACGGTATTATCTGCCACTGTCATGTTTGTACATAAGGGATATATGTGTTTTTGTCAAAGAACATCCCGAATACTTCAAGTTACGGAGTGAAGTCATAGAGAGACGGACAAGACCACATCTTATGTCCCTTCTGTACAAACCACCCAGTCACAAGGACATATACAAAAGAAATGTGTTCAATACAAGTATAACTATTTATAATAATTTACCAAATGATTTACGGACATTATCAGGGAATATATTTAGACATAAGTTGACGAAATGGCTGATGGATAAATGTTTTTACAGTGTGGGGGAATATTTAAATTATAAAAATCTACTGACATCTTAATGATCGATTACGTATATATTATTATTATTATTTTAATTCAATAACATCTATAAATCTAGCTTAATTAATCAAATATTTGTACACGTGCTTGCATGTTGAATACAAGAACATTTTATACTGTAAAACCTTTTAAACTGTATTCTGACAAATAAAAATTTTCTGATTTCTGATTTCTGATTTACTTACCCAATTTCATAGTTCTAGGATAATAGAAAGTAGGTACCCTATAAATTTTGGTTTCCGTGAGAGTGCCGAAATATACGCTTTTTGCGGCATACACGGCCATATCTTTTTTTCCGTAAACTTTTTTTGAAGTTTGATTTTTTCACAGCTTCAAGGGACTGTAAACTTTAGTATATGGTTTTAATTTCTACTCGATATCTCCACCCGTTTTTAAGATAAAGGGTCTTGACAGACGGACGGACGGACGGACAGACAGACTTAAAACAAAGTTATCTTATTAAGGATTCCGTTTTTTTCCTTTTGATGTAGGGAACCCTAATTATAGCTTGAATAAAAATCGAAAGGAAGAGAAATAGACAGATTTCAGAAAATGATTATCTAGAGATTCTAGAGGAAGAAAATAAATGACAAAAGCATGTCCCATCAGGATGCCAATTGCGCAGGACAGAGTCGACCAACCCAGTTAAGCTTAAAAAAGTTTGATAGTCCATCCGAAGTCCTAAACTAACTCGATAATAATTTAGCATATGTTTATATCTTTTTCTAAAAATATAGCTGTTTGCAGCTTCGAACTTAAAGCCAATAGGTGTCGTTATTCGTCATTTTAATGGGAAGTGTGCAAATAATGGGAATAGCAATTATCATAATTCTTTCTTTCTAATTCATATCTTTGGCTATAAGTGAATGAAAAATATGCTCGTTTCAATACGGAGATTATAAAACTGTAGTGTAGGGTGTTTATACTCTGTATAAATACTTTATTAAGGTATATTTTTATGAATTTTAAACATACCGAAATGGCGGGGTTCCTTCGTACTTACCTTAAAAGGAAAAGAAACAGAAACCTTATATGAGAACTCCGTTAAGTATGTATCTATATTGTAATTAAATTTATACCTACACTCACGGACTATGAATTCGGGTCAATTTCTAAGTAATTAGGCTTAGGGCCTTATCACACTGGCGATTTGCGAGCGAGTTGCGAGCTAGAGTTAGGTGATACATAAAAGCCTATCTATCACTTGAGTTGGTCAAGAACTAAGAACTAAAAGGAATGAATTCCCGTCACGGTCCGAAACGTAGTAGGTCCTTATTAATGATCTTACCCGTTTTCGGTCTTTAGTTCAGTAGTAGCAATCGACAAAAGTAGGTATGAGCGAAAGGAGCGATCGAATTGATGGGACGATAGAAGTCGTAACTTTATAAGAAACTCACACACTCCGTAGAAGAGACTCGGTAGAAGTCTGTTTAATAAACTTCCTAACTCCATTAAGGAAGAGCAAAGACTATCTGATGTGCTTCGTGTGAAAGTGAAAAACCTTCTTTTAAGCAAAACTTTGTAGTGTTAGTGAATTTTTAGAGAAATAATTAATACATTACTAGCAAGACGGACGCAAGCTGATTAACAAACCTAACCTAAAATAAGGAGTGTGTTTAATAAAAAGGCTAGGCAGCTAACCAAACCAGTTGGCGGCGCCAGATATAAAGACCGAGTGGGCACAACCCAAGTACCTAATACCACTACAACAGTATCACACCGTAATTACGTCAATCTAGCGAGTCCACAAACATCTAAATTACTCCCGTGCTCAAATATCTTTGAAACAACGAGCCAAGTGTTTCGCTATCAAAGAGGTTCTGATTTAATTGCTCAAAGAGATTTACCGCTTTTCTAATATTAGGAAAGCGTGGGATTATTAACTGGTCCGCTGAAGTGATGGATACAAGTTTGAGACTTTTAGTAAGCGTTTTTGGATTCTGCAATTTTATCGAATAATAATCGTGCTAAACAAGGCTCCAGGGTTAGGGAGAAAATATTGAATACTTAGTACCTACCTAGGTTTTCCTTTTATGGATAATCTCTTATTCATTGATTATATGATTATTAATTCGGTATTCAAATAATTTGGAACATAGGTACTCGTAGGTAAATCAATACGAAATAAACAAAAGAATCTATATGTAATTATGTGTCTTTGATTGTAACAAATGCTTTAAAACAACTTATATGAAATATAATAGTTATTTATGTGACTGGTGCATAATGAGAGGCATTAATACACGAGTGTGGCCTAATTATGAACAGTCGCATACATAACTTTATCTACATGCATATCATAAGTTTTCTACAATATGTACAAATATGGCCTGCATTTACAAGTGGTACTATTATAGTACATTACACAACTAGGGTGGTAATACAAAGAAAGCCCAAGATCGCAGATGTTTACGCCCCGAGCTGCAAGCGAGGGACGTAAATATGCGATCGAGGGCTTTCTTTATTACCTCCCGTGTTGTGTACATCATTTTATGTCTACACTTGGCCAGAAAGCGGTTTCAAAGCGGGGTCAAAATCCACTTTATGGCCAGGTGTGGCATAAACTTATTTGTATGCATAAAACCTAAGTTTGAATAAAACACAAATAATAAGAAGTTAAAACTTTATGTTTAACTGTGTATAACATTTAGTTAAGTATAGTTTTCTATATAAACTTTAGTGTAACAATACCCCGGTAGATGACGCTGTTACATCTGTGAAATCTCCATACTACAGGCTGCATCGCGGTGTTAAGATTTTTATGCCACACCTGGCCATAAAGTGGCTTTTTCCGCACGCTGCGCGAACGGAAAAAACCGCTTTATGGCCAAGTGTAGACATAAAATAATGTGCACAACACGGGAGGTAATAAAGAAAGCCCTCGATCGCACATTTACGTCCCTCGCTTTCAGCTCGGGCCGCAAACTTCTGCGATCTCGGCCTTTCTTTGTATTACCACCCTAGTTGTGTAATGTACTATTCCAGAATGAATGACCCTCGCGCGGTGTTGTTTGTTAAATTATAACGACACATTCTGTGAAAATTTCAAGTCTCTACCTATTACGCAGCATTTCTGCAGTCGAGTCTTAACTTTCTGTACTTAACTGATATGTACTTAATATCGAAAAGTTTTATAAAGACGAGTCAAAAAGGCCAAACAACTATTTTTATTACTCTTGCGACTTGCCGGCGCCTCAAATGAGTTTTATTTTCGTGTTGTTTATTTTTTCTCGATATTTATCTGCTAATAAGTTGTAGCTAACCAACTAAAAACAAACAGAGCCATTGAAAGAAGTTCAATGGTAATAGTAAAACTATTATTTATACGTAGTTAAGAACAAAATAAGTTTTAACTACAACATCTCAACAAATCATCTCATCTAATATAGTTACAATTAAAAACCGCCTAAGTGCGAGTCAGATTCGGACATGTAGAGTTCCGTACCATCGTTCAATATTTAACAACATTTATAAACGTATTTAACGAAAAAACGCCAAAAACAGTTATTTTTGTATCAGTGGTGGTTCGTAACCCATCCATTTTTATTTAGTTTATTATTTGTTGTTATAGCGGAAAAGAAAATAAACATTCTGTGAGAAAGTCTGCCTATTACGGTTCAAAAGATACAGCAATGGGAGAGAAGGACAGCCGAGGATTACATGTTGTTACACACAGAACCGTGTTGCTACATGTAGTAATAGGGTTCCGTTGGCACTTTTTGGGTAGGTACGTAACGCTAATTATTATACCTACATACAATATTGTTTGCTCCTACGAGTATATCACCAGCACCAGTATATTTGGTTCTTCAATCGTTATTTTGTACAGCATTATCTAAATTACAGTACGTGTTTCCTTTCAATGAGCGAAGTACTAAATAATTCACATACAATTTAGCAAAGACTCGCCTCGAGGGTGCGTACTCGTAAGTACTGTACCGGTACATCCAATTACCAGCATCGAAGTTTTAATACATTTACACCGGTACTTATTCACCCTTTTCGCTTGGCAATAATGTTAAAAAACATATGAACGTTTATTAATGAGCATGAATAACTCATTAAATTCTAGAAAGCTTTTATATATTGTAAGCAAGTTTGTATAGAGATTGGAGAGGCATGTAAAAGACATTGTTTTATAATTCGGATTGAACCTAATGAAATTTAATGTTCTTTGGAAGGAAACGAATATTAAATATAAATTTTTCTACTCCTGTACTTTTATGTCTTTTACTTGATCACGAACACTAATATAAGAACATACATAATATGAGTTCGGAAAAGTCGCTATTCCCCATAACAGCACTCGTGTCGTTATGTCGCAAAACGATACTGCTAGCAGACTTCTAAATCTAGGTTAAACTTAGGTCAAGGATTAAAAAATAATACTTACCATTTAGAATTTCTGTTTAATACATATTTATTTAGTGGTTTATCTATCCCCGTCTATCGTCACCTCGTCGTGTGGTGTCGGTGTAGTGCGGGCGCGCTCATGAACACGCGGGGATAATATCCGCGCGCCGAATCCCACGACGTCGTGCTCTCATTGGTCAATTGGCGGTAATTACAGCACTTGTGCGGTAATGTTAAGTAAAAAGCACTTGTGTGTAATAAGCTGCGTTCCGCGCATAAGAACCACCAAATAAGACGAGCGACTTTATGAGCAAGTGTGTTGAAATAGTACATTACACAACTAGGGTGGTAATACAAAGAAAGGCCGAGATCGCAGATGTTTGCGGCCCGAGCTGCAAGCGAGGGACGTAAATGTGCGATCGCGGGCTTTCTTTATTACCTCCCGTGTTGTGTACATCATTTTATGTCTACACTTGGCCAGAAAGCGGCCTTTTCCGTATGCGCAGCGTGCGGAAAAAGTCACTTTATGGCCAGATGTGGCATAAAATAAATAATAGTTTATTTAAAGCAAATTCATAATTTGTTACTATTTGCGTGGCGTGCCTTTAGACGCATTTAAATACACTCACGGACAATGAATTTGGGTCATTTTCTATGAACAATAATATAGACTGAAATACTGAGTATTTCAAGGACATCAAATATATATCAATATCAAAGCAATTCCACTTATGATTTCGAAACTATTCAACAGTTCCGAGTGATATGTGATACTCGGGAGACAGATAATGAACAGCATGCCAGTTCCAACAGCGCTCTTGGAGGAAATACATCGGATATCTGACTCTTTGATATAGCGCATAGATTGAAAACCGACACCGGTACCAAAGTATAAAAACAAACAAGTAGTCCAACTTCGGCTGTTTAGGAGTGCGCGACAAGTATTTACACAGACACACGATCGCGGGTCTGTGTGAGTGCGTTCCATTCTTGCCATTCTTAAATCTTTGCTTTATGTAGTCTTTATGAGTGTCCGTCAAGATAGCGTACACCGTAAAGATATTCCGAATCTGATGCAGCCAATAAATAGTACCCAAATAGTACCGACGAAATACCTAGGTGAAAAAAATAGTACCCTTAAACTTTTCGAAATATAAGGCCTGTTCACGGTGTACGCTACCGGGCGTCAAGCTGGCGTACACCGTTTGTATCTCTGGAACGGCTTTGTTTTTGGAAACGCTTTATATCTCAAAAAATAGTACCCAAATTACTAGGGTACTCCCTAGGGCCGTAAAATTTCATTTCTCTAGCTATCGTAGAAGCTGAGATATTCCATGACTTAACGGTGTACAAAATTTCACACCGTCAAGCTGGCGTACCCGGGAATTTCTTATAAAAAGAGCTCACTATATCTCGGCTTCTACGATAGCTAGAGAAATGAAATTTTAGGGCCCTAGGGTACTATTTGGGTATTATTTTTTGAGATATAAAGTGTTTCCAAAAACAAAGCCGTTCCAGAGATACAAGCGGTGTACGCCAGCTTGACGCCCGGTAGCGTACACCGTGAACAGGCCTTATATTTCAGAAAGTTCAAGGGTACTATTTTTTTCACCTAGGTATTTCGTCGGTACCATTTGGATACTATTTATTGGCTGCATCAGATTCTGAATATCTTTACGGTGTACGCTATCTTGACGGACACTCTTTATGATTATTTAGTATTATTTAGTTTAAGTGTCTGAGCGAAGTGGATAACTTTTGACGCTTATGGGAAGAAACCTTTAGATACAAAAGTAAAACAGTGACTGAGTTTGAATGTTGTTCAAGGTTTTCAATATAATCATCAAAAATTACGTATCATCAAAACGTTATTTAAATTAATTAATAATGCTGCACTACTATTTAGATTTCGCGAGGATAATTCACCAGGTGGCGAAAAATTCTCCACATAATAATAATGTAGCTTTGCAAACCTATCTGTGGTCGGTGAATTAATGAATGAAAGAAAAAAAAAAAATTGTTCGGTCGTATAATCGTCGGTTCGGTAATATAAAATGGCGGTTCGTAGAATTATGTCAGTTTTCTGCTATGCTCTAGAGTCGACTTATAAAACTTGTTAAATGTGTTCAGGTGCTCAAAATTAAAGTTTTATTCATTAAAATTGCGTGCAGTTCAAACGATTCCTACATAAAACTTTGTAGATTATTCTGTCATGCGATTTGGATCTGTGTACTGTGTTCAGATGGATCTTGTTGAGCTACAAGTGGTTCACGCAGATCGGTATTGAATAGTTTTGTTGGACTTGAGTTCTATAACAGTTTCCGAATTCCGTGGATCAAAGAGATCTCTGCAGCCCAATTAAGTGTTAACTACTTATCAGGAAATATATATTTATTTGCGTCTCCGTTCGCATCGTATACGTATTTTTCTTACTTGTCTTTCAGGAGACAATAATTTGAACGTAAATGATAAGTGGTTTTTTTATTATATAACTCACCTGCACCACTAATATTCCATGTAAAATTTTACCTCGAATCATTACTCCGTTGCTACTTTATAAGAAGGATCAACTAACAAACTTTTTCATTATATAGGAGTTGAAACATTATATTGTAATAGTACATTGTGCACCGAGGGTAGTAAGAAGGGGATTACTAACGAAAGTCTATTGGGAGCCCGACGCCGTAAGCCGAGGGCTTTTAAGACTCAAGTTTGTAATCTTCTTACGTCTCTTAGTCGCCACTTTATGGCCAAGTGTGACATAATAAATAAAATTACAATATTATATTGAGAACTAATATGTATATTTTTGAGTAAGTAGTATTACTTACTAGTAGTAGGTTTACTAAAATAAAACGGAAACATATTAAAATAACCTAATAAAACAAAACGATTTCTTAAAGAAATTAGTTCATTAACAAACATTTCACGTATAGGCACCAATTTAGTTAAAGCTGAATGAATTTAATTCGGCTACTTAGGTGTAGAATTAATGACCTCTTCTTAAAACCTGATTGATTTATTCACTCTAAATCTGCCTGTGCCCAGAATCCTAATCAGTTGTATCATTCTTTCCGCGTAGTGAATTTGAATCGTTGGTTCTTTTGAAGCACTTACCTAAAATTAGGTTTTGGAGATAAAAAAAATAAAGACTCTAAAAAGTCGCTTGCTTAAATAGGTAGACTTAATAGGTACCTAAGATGAGATGACATTTTCAAACATAATATTCCGTAATAGTGTTGTGTATGACACTTCAGATTATATATCATTATTTTATTTAGGTATACATTTATTTTTTCATGAATTATTTGGTATGACTTTTATTATATTGGAAGTTAGACATACCTATGTGTGAAATAGCGCAAAAATGGGCAAGCCAATCGACCTCTAAATAATTTGCGTAATGCAATCAATCACCAAGCATTAAATAACGATTATTACAAAAATATCAATATTTTCAAAAAGCCACCTTCTTAATTATAGGCAAAAACAACATTATTTGAATGTATCTATCTCTACTTCTTTGATGGTAATAATTAAAATTAATAAATTGGCTACTAAGTATAGGTGTAGAGTCTAGTTAATTTACATCTAAACACTTACGGGAACAAAAATATCTGAACACGACCCTATTCCTATTCAGGACCATAAAATCGTGTTCAGATATTTTTGTTCTCTTATATGTGTAAATGAACTTGGCTGTACATGTCAATTGAGAGGGTTTGCGTGAGGTACACTTAAGGAATTTCAATGTTGAGCAGGTTAATATAATTCTAAAATTGGTCGTGTTATTATTTCCGACGCGACACGACTGATGTCGAACCACGAACGAACCAATACGAACAAATTATGGAGATGACTAAACTCCTAAACATTCTTTCCTATCCAACTTTGAAGATGTGGTGCTCCCTGGCAACCCCACTGTCCGTTTTTTGATTTATTAAGGCATAAAGTTGATGTACCCAATATGTACTGAATTTGTACTTACTTAAAAAAATATGTACCTCAATAGATTACGAGTACAACGAACTGAATTTGGGGTTGCTGGAGAGCATCTCCCCAGCAACCCCATTTCGTTTCGGCAACCCCACTGTCCGTTTTGTGATTTATTAAGGCATAAAGTTGATGTACCCAATATGTACTGAATTTGTACTTACTTAAAAAAATATGTACCTCAATAGATTACGAGTACAACGAACTGAATTTGGGGTTGCTGGAGAGCATCTCCCCAGCAACCCCATTTTTTGTTTTCAGTATTTCACGTGATTTTTCAGCAAATAATAGGCCAGAAAAAAATGTACTCTCACACGCCGTTTTTCGTTTTTCGAAATTCACCTCTCAAGGGGGTTAAATAGGGGTTGAAAGTTTGTATGAGGAGAATATATTTTTCAAAGTAAGAGATATAAAACTAGTGCCGACTATTAGTGCAGAATTTGTACCCCCGTACCCCGTTTACTGTTTTTCAAAATTCACCTCCTAAGGGGGTTAAATAGGGGTTGAAAGTTTGTATGAGGAGAATAAATTTTTCAAAGTTAGAGATCTAAAACTAGTGCCGACTATTAGTGCAGAATTTGTACCTCTGTACCCCGTTTACTGTTTTTCAAAATTCACCTCCTAAGGGGGTTAAAAGTTTGTATGAGAAGAATATATTTTTTAAAGGGAGAGATCTAAAACTAGTACCAACCATTAGTGCAGAATTTGTTCCTCCGTACGCCGTTACCGTTTTCAGAAATTCATCTCCTAACGGGGTTAAATAGGGTATTCCTGAACGGGACTGTCTGTGCTGGCAACCCCGACGGGCTGTCATAGAGGACGCGTCCCTCTCATTACACTCCCGCGCAATGGCGGATTAATCTAATCGTGTTTTAATATGTTAAATACTGAATATTACCTACTGAAATAAATATTCATGACAGTCTCGCACAAATCGATCTAGTCCCAACCAAAGTAAGCAATGCTTGTATGTACATATATAAATATAATACTTAAATACATAGGAATTATCCAAGACCCTGGAACATATCGCTTAGTTTGGTTGGAACTAGATGGATGTGTGCAGGACTGACCCAGATATCTATTTCAGTAGGTATGTGGACACATTTTGTAATAAAGGGAAAAATGTTACCACGTATCAAGATTAAATGATCCTCTTGCTCTAGTTTCTTCATGTTGCCATTATGTATTTTTTTTTAATAAAACCTTTTTCGACCTCTGCAAACTTAGCGTAGTCCGACTATAGTTATAATCGTTTTCCTGAATTCGTTGTCTGCAAAATGTGCGACAGATGGCGCTGTTCATGGCCTTGTTTGCGGATGGCTGGACATGGACAGTACCTACTTGAATTATTGAAAGGCAGTGTTTGAGAATATGCGAAGCTATAAGAGTTCAATAAGTTATTATAAATTTAATCTATCTTTTTCATACAAATTAAATAGTAGTTTCAATGTTCCTTAACATGAGTGTAATTGACATCGCTTCGCTTTTCATTGTAACACTACAAACATAGGCAAATTCGCTATACATAGCGGCTTAAAATTAGTACATTACACAACTACAAAGAAAGGCCGAGATTGCAGAAATTTGCGGCCCAAGCTGCAAGCGAGGGCCGTAAATATGCGATCGAGGGCTTTCTTTATTACCTCCCGTGTTGTGTACATCATTGTATGTCTACACTTGGCCAGAAAGCGGCTTTTTCCGTACGCGCAGCGTGCGGAAAAGGCCACTTTATGGCCAGGTGTGGCATAACATTTTTAAAATGTGATAGAAATCAAAACATGAGTTATTTTTAAATGTAGCCGAACAAATATTGTCCAGTTTAAGGAATACTAGGTACCGTACATTTTAATTATTCGCTCCTATTGTATGTAAATACCAGTGACGTGGCTTCAAAGATGGCCTTAGGTAAACCGGAGTAAATTAGGCTTAATTTTTTTAACATCGGTAGAACAAGGTGTTTAATATCCTAATATTAGGCAAGCCGGTTGGAATCGAGTTTTATGGACGCCACGCCACTGGTAAATACAAAAAGGGGTGTGGGAGTACAAATTTAGCACTAATAGTCGACACTAGTCTCAAATCTCTTACTTTCAAAAATATATTCTCCTTATACAAACTTTCAACCCCTATTTAACCCCCTTTGGAGGTGAATTTTGAAAAACAGTAAACGGGGTGCGGAGATACAAATTCAGCACTAATAGTCGACACTAGTCTCAAATCTCTTACTTTCAAAATTATATTCTCCTCATACAAACTTTCAACCCCTATTTAACCCCGTTAGGAGATGAATTTCTGAAAACGGTAACGGCGTACGGAGGAACAAATTCTGCACTAATGGTTGGTACTAGTTTTAGATCTCTCCCTTTAAAAAATATATTCTTCTCATACAAACTTTTAACCCCCTTAGGAGGTGAATTTTGAAAAACAGTAAACGGGGTACGGAGGTACAAATTCTGCACTAATAGTCGGCACTAGTTTTAGATCTCTAACTTTGAAAAATTTATTCTCCTCATACAAACTTTCAACCCCTATTTAACCCCCTTAGGAGGTGAATTTTGAAAAACAGTAAACGGGGTACAGAGGTACAAATTCTGCACTAATAGTCGGCACTAGTTTTAGATCTCTAACTTTGAAAAATTTATTCTCCTCATACAAACTTTCAACCCCTATTTAACCCCCTTAGGAGGTGAATTTTGAAAAACAGTAAACGGGGTACGGGGGTACAAATTCTGCACTAATAGTCGGCACTAGTTTTAGATCTCTTACTTTGAAAAATATATTCTCCTCATACAAACTTTCAACCCCTATTTAACCCCCTTGAGAGGTGAATTTCGAAAAACGAAAAACGGCGTGTGAGATTACATTTTTTTCTGGCCTATTATTTGCTGAAAAATCACGTGAAATACTGAAAACAAAAAATGGGGTTGCTGGGGAGATGCTCTCCAGCAACCCCAAATTCAGTTCGTTGTACTCGTAATCTATTGAGGTACATATTTTTTTAAGTAAGTACAAATTCAGTACATATTGGGTACATCAACTTTATGCCTTAATAAATCACAAAACGGACAGTGGGGTTGCCGAAACGAAATGGGGTTGCTGGGGAGATGCTCTCCAGCAACCCCAAATTCAGTTCGTTGTACTCGTAATCTATTGAGGTACATATTTTTTTAAGTAAGTACAAATTCAGTACATATTGGGTACATCAACTTTATGCCTTAATAAATCAAAAAACGGACAGTGGGGTTGCCAGGGAGCACCACATCTTTGAAGGCTTAAAGAAGTTACATTTTAGGTATCGAACTCAAAACATTAACATATTTCCTTATTTGCTTATTTTAACAGGATCTTACATAATTCCAGCAAATTTCCGGCTCAGTAAAATAACCTATTGTACGCCTATAGGTAAAGCTACTACTTACTGGTTTCCTGACACAGTAAACTGCGCTAGTGTTTACGATGTTATCTCACGTCCGAGATTGGGTCGCTGTTTTATAGTGTCCCTGACGTGACTGAGGCAAGAAAGCCCCCAGGACTCGAATCCTGAGTCTTGTGACGTCTTGAGGCCATTTCGGTCTGAGCATTATTTATTACTAGTACAGTATTTTTACGATTGATTTTTATTTAAAATAATTAAACATTTTGAAGCAGACAGAGACACATTTATGACATTGACATGAATATTATTACGTTTTAATTCGACTTCAAGAAAGGACGTCACGAGACAAAATTGTTCTTAGTCATGTGCTTTTGTCATAGTAATCGTGGTTGTTTGGACGGTATACGTCTTTCGCTGGTCTTCACTTTCAGGTTTTCGCTCGCGGTTTTTAAAACTTTCTTTTTCGATATTTGTCAATTTCTCATGACAGAAAATGTCGCGAGAGTACTCAACTACAGATGTTTTGGTTACTGGTTCTAACAATGTCTCTATTAGGTAGGATATCGCATTCGAGATCTTTTCCCTTCCACCTTAACCTGTACTACTAACCGCTCTATCAATCCCTTATATCTTGAGATATGGCCACACAACTGATCCTTCGTAATTGGGTGAAACAACTTTTCTTTATGCACTATTTTTTAAGGAATCATCATATTTACTGGAAATATTTTGAATCCTCATAACTTAATGTGGAAACACCACAATTTAATTTTAATTATAGAAACATTGAGGAAATGCATTGAAAAATCAAATACGATCGACTACAGCTAATGCCGGATTTTCCTTTGGAGAAGGTGAACTTTTCTTTGTCAACAAAATTTCACCTTCTCCGACTAAAATTGAAAGGAAATCTTTATTTGGATAGTTTTTGAATAAAGTGTATGCTCATTTAAAAGACAGATAATAAAGCTATGTAATGCATTTTTTTTGTAATTTGTTTATTATAACTTGTTTATAAGCAGTGACCCAGCGGACATAGCTGTCCCCCACTTTTGTATGAAAATAAGGGTTCGTCCGCTGGGTCACCCTATTTATTTGTTAAAAACTAGTTTTATTTTTACCTAATCTATCTCTAGATGTAAGATCTAGTTCCATTTAAATCATGTTAAAACATGCAAAAGGTGAACAAATAAGGAGAAAGAGCAATCTTTGCATTAAAGCAAAGAAAAGTTGATTCACCCAATTACACAGTTGATGAAAGCCTTTACCTATTTTATCTTAAAGTGGTTCGAGTCGGTCGGTTTTCCATACAATCATAAAGAGGGTCATAGATTGCTGTCACGGCATCAGTTATGTTTGAAATTTGTTTTATTTTATAGCTTGATACACTTTATTTGCACGAAATGACATTCGAACTCTATAGTTATAAATATCATTTTTAGCAAAGAACTTTTAGTTTCAAATTATGCTAATAGGTGGCGTTAACCTTGAAGGCCCAATTGCACGTTAATTATGGTTTTTACTCGACTGCGGCGAAGCCCAAAGGAGGGTTATGTGTTTGACCTGTATGTATGTATGTATGTCCGTTCCTGTGTCCGCTCGTAACTACTCAACGGCACAACCGATTTTGATAAATGATACATCATTAGATTCGTTTTGATGACGCGAGTGTCACTGGGTATGAAGTTTCTTTAAAATAATAGTATTTTATGCAACAGTTGTATAAGAAGGTTCAAAAAATGCGAATTGCGTGAGTTGCGATACGAGCCGCGAATGCGGCGAGTATCGCAAATAGAGACGCAATGAGCATTTTTTGACTTAATTATACAACGTTGCATACAATACTTTTTCTACGACAGGTTTTATAATATAAAATACAAACAAGGCATAACCTGCAAAGAAGGCAAATATGACGTATGACTGTCAGTATGTGTCTATGGTAAACTTTTTATTTTTTAAATGAAGTTGACACGCAGTGAATATATTAAAAATACTTTTGTTTTTATGTTGGCATCAATGAATTTAGTTCAGAAAGTTTCGTTTTTCTTAAAAGCCGTAGGATTTTAATTGTTTGTTAAGTTGGTAGTTGTGCATTTTTACCGTAAAGTTAAAATTGAGCGCTTAATCCTTGACCTAAGTTTAACCTAGATTTAGAAGTCTGTGGTTGCTAGCAATAACGTAAAGTGGCTATAACGACACTAGTGCTGTTATGGGGAATAGAGTATAGACTTCTCTGAACTCATATTATGTATGTTCTTATATTAGTGTTCGTGACCAAGTAAAAGACAGATAACAGTACAGGAGTAGAAAAACAAAATTTTATGCACTTTTAAAGTGCACCGTGGTCGGGTTTTTTTTTAGTAAAAATATTTTTTGAGACTTCTCATGTTGCCGTGGGGCCAAACGATGACCCGCTTTATGTTTCTATGGTAAATCGACCGACTCGAATAACCTTTAGCTACCTAGCCCTTAAGTAACCGTTAAATTAGGTACCTAGGACCTATTTCAAAACTATATCCCGAGAGTTCCAATCGTTATCGTTTGCAATTTATTTCTATGATGCAAATCGAATGTTAACTACCAACTTTATTATTACCTGACATGACCATAACTACTTACTAACAGTTTTCGGCTAAAATATTAACACACTCACATAAAATATCCGACATGGCCACTATATTAATTATTTTTTGCAATAAAACCCGTTTTATGTCCATCGATTAGGCTTAATAACTCTTTTACACTTATTAAATAAAGTTGCGTAAACTAATTTTTGACACCACATGAGATTCTCCAGGGTGTTTCGTTTCTGTTGGTGGGCGTAGTCGTAATTATATTACTTTCATTAGTCCACTTGAACCGTATTTCTACTGGGAATTTACTTATTTCGTAGTGTACTCAATGATGCGAAGTTTAATCTCTTAGTGTGATCAATGTGTAACCGTTTTCCTAGTTCAATAAATTTGTTCGTAGATAGTCTTTTTTCCTGTTAAGTACCTATATATCTATCAAACAAAAAAAAAAAACCTACCAAATTTTTTCACATTCCATTTGTCAGAGTAAATTGATTTTATTCGCCTTATGCTTGTTAATTTAAATTCTTTTGACCTATTTATTTGATTTTAAGATTCTTCTTGTGTTTCTGACCCTATTTTATTTCTTGATTTGACAGCAAATGTAATTTTTCATTTCATTCTAATTTAAATATTTAATTTAAAAAATTAAAGATGTGAAAATAATAAAATGAAAATAAATAATAAAAATCATGACCGTTGGTTCAGTTCTGACCTACGCGTTAAAATTACGTGTAGAGGTTTATCAGTTTCTATTAAATTAAAACCTTGTGCCTTTTGTCTCAGCATTTATGTTAGATTTTTTCTTTAGCAAAACCATGTACGAACAAATAAAATTATAAATATATACGCAATATCATGTTTATCTAATTTGAAATCTTTACGGCGTGCGAGTCACATCTGCCAACATAAGCAAACTACGGCATGTGCGAATCGAAACGCTCGCTATCGACCCTTTATCAAATCCCGCAAATTGATATTGCGCCGCTACTGGCCAGTGATAAAATTGTCGATGGTCATTTCATAAATTCGTCGTTTAAATTTTGCTCACTCCGAGGACCGTTGGATTCAATAAGGCCTAATCCTGACGTAAACGCATTTATGAGGTCAAATCGACCTTTGGTTTCTGTATTTGGTGAGCGTTTGTCTTGATAAAATAAATATAGAATGTCGCCTGCAGATAGGTTTTTTTATTGATGACGATAGCCTTTTTGTGTTCAGCGTGAGGTACTTTTAAGGCTTCGCGTTCGAGGCACGCAATGGCGTGTTTATGAGATACTTGTGATACTATTACATTTGCCTCTTGTCGTTTTATACTTGTCTGTCTTTTAAAACAGACTTCATTTAAAATAGAAGCGAACGCTGTATAAAATGACTTGGTTTACGTAACGTTCCGTTAATATACTAAGAAAATATGTCATCTTAGAAACTCTAGCAAGGCTAAGAGTTTGTCTAGGACGCCTGGACAAAGTTGTTTTAAGTCAGTAAAGGTAATAGTTATAATAATATTTTATGAATTGTAAACTTGCTTCTGCGCCAACTTTTTGCTGCGCGGCTCCTTTAAAATAATAGTAATCAGGTTAAATTCTGCTATTTTAATGGTGTTCCAGCTCAATTGTCTTTATTACCATTTCACGTATAATTATGACATATTTGTAAATTGGAATACTAGTAAACTACACAATTCCGAAGAGTTAAAATTCCGAAAGCAACATTCCTTCGAAACCCCGATTGCACTGAAAAAGAAATTCAGGATATAACAGGTCAAAAACACCGTTCTGTTCGGAATTATGAATTATGGAATTTTTTAATGAATGATGTTGATGACTCATTCACTCTCATCTATGAAAGTAGGCCTGTGCCCTGCAGCGAAACATACATAAGCGGATGATGATATTTTTTGAGTGTTCCAGTATATTATGTATGTTGAATTTCACCATTTTTCATGTTGAAGTTACTCATGAAACTATCAAGTCCATCTAACTCAGTTGAATGTGTAAGTGTCTAAAAATACTACCTGTTATTAATCTCTCCCACGTTATCACAAAACTCATCAAAACCCCTATCAATTCGGAAACATTGTGAACGAGCGCGGTTGAAAGCGATTGCTTTTACTCGGCTTGCAGGCTACCTGACAATCGGCGGCAATATAAGGCTGAAAATCCACCGGATCTATGCGACGTAAACCGAGGTGCGAGGGAAAAAATCCACCAATCAACGTGCCTATCTTTGCTGAGCGTAGCCCGGCATTGCATGTTTTCTTCGTACGGCTGTCTGCTGCCTAAGGCCACAGCTTTATGGGATATTCAGCCTTAGTCTCTGACAGTAAAGTGCGGTGGTTTTACATGGCAATAATTGTAGTGGATGCTCTTTTTACCCGTTTTTTTATTAGGGTTCCGTGTCCTTTTCGTTTCATCGTGTCCGTCCGTCCGTATGTCACAGGCATTTTACTCAAAAACTACAAGACGTATACTGATGAAATTTGGAATATAGATGTCTTGTAGATGCCGCTATTAAGTTTGGTAGTTAAATAATAAAAATAAAAAATCTAGGGTGAGCACTCCATACATGTAACGGAAGCTAATAATTTTTTTTTTTCAGCAAACATCAACGTGAGGTACATAATTCGATAGTTCTTTTAAAAACATTATAAGGCTATTGTGTACTTTTCTTGATTAAGTGAATACTTTCGGAAATAATCGCTCCGAAAGTTGCATAAATTGTGTATTTACGGTTTAAAAGTTAAAGGGGGGGGCTTTAACTTTTAAACCGTAAATCCAAAAAATATGAAAAAATCAGGAATAATAAATGCATTCAACGAAAATTATTTTGAATAGTAACGAATAAACCGTTTTGAAGTTATTGCCGAAAAACTTCTCAATCAAAAGGTTTTAAGAGCCATTGATTTACACGGCATTTAAGACCTTTTGCCAGTTGTTTATTACGACGTTTTTTTGTACAGTGGTACGGAACCCTTCGTATGTGAGTCCGACTCGCACTTGGCCAGTTTTTAAATGTTAGATCATACAGATTTAATTTAAAAAATAAGCGTACCTCTGTGGACAATGCAATAGGTACTTAACGACGTGGGTATTTATTATTAGGTAGATACGAGTATCATATAAGTAGTTCTCCTTTTAAGAACTTGTAGTAAAGGGTGTGTACACATTATATTAGTGTTGTGTTACACGACACATTTGTTAATATTGAACCGATTAAAAATTCATATAGAATAGATTTATGGTACGTACCTACCTAACTAAACATTTTTTAATGAGTGTGTTTCATTTTGACCTTTCTAATAAAAAAAATGGAGACAAAGTTTAACATTCACCACGGCTAGCCAGAATTGAAGTAAAATGACATATTCTAAAGATGGACGAACAGCAGAAGAATAAAATGGTTTTAGGTGTTTTTAAAAAAACCTGAGGTGGCTTCTTTCTCAGAAAATGGACATTTCAGGTTTTTGTGGCTCAAAATCGTTAGAAATGTCAAACCTTATACGTGAAAAAATGTGTCACAAATTTTGCATTCACGTCACCTTTTTTACCTATGTGAAAGTGGTAAGTACCTAGTGGAAAAAAAAAATTCCATACAAAATTGCCATACCCACATTTTTCATGTATAAGGTTTGAAAGTACTAACGATTGGCTTTGTGTTTTGATAATTGTCTCTGTATATTTCTGAATTGTAATGCTGTTGATGTCCCAAATAAATAAAATTAAAAAAATAAAGATTCTGAGCCAGGAAAACCTCCAGAGTCCATATTCTGAGAAAGTAGCTGCCCGGGGATTTTTTTAAAACGCCGTTATACGTTAAGTTGACATAACTTTAGTTTTTTTAACCTAGGCGCCTACTACGTAAAATATACGTGACGTCAAATTAACGTAATTAACTTTGGTATATATCATGTAAATTAAGTGCTGGTTTAATGATATCTTCCTTCCAACTCTTAGCATTTGAGCAGCTAGGAATAACATAACTGTGAACTGTGTAAACGCAAACCATAACTTCATGTTGTTTTAGCCGCGCATGTATGTACACGTATCATCCTATATAACAAGGTTGCTATAATATATAAACTAAATATATATTTATGTGACGTATTCGGGCAAACAGTACTCGACTCTCAGTACTTTCCATATATACACTACCAGTACGTCTAGTACAACTGTACGAATTAAACTGTTTATCGCGCGACAAATAGAGCATTCCATGAAAACATCTACTTATTATCGCTTATGGTATGGTAGCTACCCTAATAAAACTTATTAGCTGCCAAGAAACACTACCAATCTTAAAGCCAAGTTATGATATTACCATACCGATATTCTGCTTCCAAATTTTACATGTCAAAAGTATTAAAGTAATATTGCGTACCATCGTGACCTCATCATAGTTTTATGTGCAGCTTATTCGAAGAGGAACTTTAGGAATCATCTAGGCAAAGATAGGCACCCTAGGCGTAGTTAGGGGTCATGACGGTACCTACAAATATTCCTTAAGATTCAATAAAGTGAGAACGTGACAGGTCATTCATTCTTTATCACGCGACAAGCGAAGACGCGGCTAGTCGTATTAGCCCTGCCGGTCATCTTGAAGTTATGTGAAAATTCGTCATATGTTTCACCTGTAGGTACCTACTATTTGAAGGGAAACGTGCAGGAACTATAGGATAGGTGGCAACACTAAATCGACAAAAGAAAAACTATGCGGACAGAATCAAGCCTGAAAAAAAGTGGTTATAAATGTCAATGTCAAGTTTAAGTCGTGGAAACACTATCGTAAATAGTCCATCATTGCGATATTAGTGACGTTTCCCGTTAATGTGGCTCCAGCATGATAGAGTGCAAGATTTGGATTGGCGCGCCAGTTGGCAGCACCTTCGTTGTGCACGTTCCCTACAGCACCTAGACCTTACTAGTATGAGTCCTTACTCATACTACCTATTTGACTGTCTTGACGCTTCATAACTTAGTAGCAGATTTAGCGATGTTACGAGTTGATTTTATTCCAACTCGGATAACTCGAGTTGACTCGGCCGCTAACTCGAATCGAGACTCGAGTTGACTCGACTTGCATCAACCGGATGGGATCCGCTTCGTGGCAGCAGCCAAACGGATCGGCGAGTCGAGTCGAGTTCAGCGTATTCGTAATAAAATGAATATTCGTCGAGTTGAGTTTCGAGTTGGCGAATCGCTGACTCGCGTGCACTCGCATAACTCGCATTCGTTATCCGGTCCGTGTCGATTCTAGCTAGAGTTAGGTATGCGAGTTGATTCGAGTTGCGAATGAACTCGATTCGAATCAACTCGCTTAGAGCCCGATTCGAGTTATTCGAATCAGACAATTCGACTCGCCAATCGCAGATTTGATCTTAAAGGAAAGCGCCTTATTCTTGTACCGACGGTGTAAAGCGTAACGTCTTTATTTGAAACACTATTGGAGTTCTCATTATCGAAAGTTCGCTACGAAACTATTTCTGAAAATGTTTTGCGTGTCGCGTGAATATGGAATTAGCTTCCTGCTGCTGCGTATTTGCCCTTGGGACGTATGTTACGTATAAAAATGTTGTAAAAATGATACTTATATTGAAAATACACTCGCGGTCAATGAATTCGGGTCACTCTAATTTAAATAATAGAAATAGGTGTTTTTCAATATTTGACCCTTGTTTCATTTACATAATATACTATTCTTCAATACCTGGCTGTATTAGCTATATCCGCTAACCCATCATAAAAATATTATTATCCAAAAATTGTGATTTTTGCGATATCTCACTCCGTTAACGTCATTATTTTTCATGAGTCTTTGCGAGTTCGATCTAAACCTGAAATTGCTATTATTTTCAGTGTTATTTGTGCAGATAATATCTAAAATTTATTAAACATCAAAACGGGATACAATAATTTCACAACCCTGGAGTATTTTAGAAAATATGGGGGTATTTCACCGACCCGAATTCGTCGACCGCGAGTGTATTTCGTCGAAAACAAGCGGTGCTTTGGATGTCTGTGATGAATCATTTGGATGTTTGAATGTCTGTCTGTGGTTGTAACTATACCACATTAAAACGGCTAACAATTTTTGGTAAACTTGGGAAACTGCAATTATGACACTGTAATATTAATAACCACATTTTTACTAAAAAAAACCCGACCGCGGTGCACTTTAAAAGTACTTCAAATCCGCCATTTTGTTTATTTTAACGAACTTGATACCCAGTGACACTCGCACCATCAAGACGAATCTAATGATGTATCATTTATCAAAATCGGATGAGCCGTTGAGTACTTACGAGCGGACACAGGAACGGACATACAATACCCAAAGGAGGGTTATGTGTTTGACCTGTATGTAACAGGTCAAACACATAACCCTCCTTTGGGCTTCGCCGCAGTCGGGTAAAAAAAAATTACAATAACAATTTAAAAAGTTTATTATAACTATAAAATACGAGTAGGTATACGAAATTACGGAGATTTCACAAAATAATAAGTGAAAAATGTAAAACTCTAAATCGTTTAACGAAACGTTTGAAAAAACCTAGATACAATCTCTTGTTAGGTTATAATTGGAATTAAAAAAGCGTAACGATCTTTATATGCGCCGATTTACAGCGGGGAGGTTTACGCCATCCGATTAACTTTTAACTGCTTTTACTTGGGAGCCTGTCAGCATTTTCCGCTTTTAGCTGAGCTTTTAACCTTTGAATAAAAATACCAGTTATTTTTTTTTTCTAAAAGAATCAGCTTAGGCCTTAGGCATTCTCCAAACAAAGAGTACGGAAATTGTTCTGGTATTAATGTTGAACGCGATTAAAATAGCCTGGCCAAAAGTGTTAAGTGCCCGTGTATTTTATGGGTGTATTTTCTCTGGCGTAATTTCTCTGGCCACCAATATTGAAAAGATTCCTCCTCACTAGACTGGCATTCGTTGGTTACTTGTTAGAACTTGACTGATTCTACATTGTAACCAAAAGTGCCAATTCTAATAAGGCATAATCTTCTCAGTATTCGCCAATATGTCATGACAGCGAAATTACGTTTTTGAAAATACACCCTTATACAAAAGTCGAATATTTGCTGGAGATTATATGTTTTTCTCATAAGAATTTTAAAATTGTTGTAAACAGCTTTTATTTTAGTTATTGTTAAATCACATTTGCATAAATAGAATTTGTAGTAGCTCGCTCGGAAGGAACGTAGATTTTTTTCACTTTATTTTTCTTTATCTAAACAGATAGATAATATGAGATAATATTGAAAAAAATACTTAATCCATAAGAACTTTTTAAAATTTTGCGTGTTTGTATAATTTTATAAATACAAAATAATATTTAATTTTAAGCTGTAGTAGGTAGTATAAATATTACTTTGAGATTATAGAGATAGTAATAAGATATCACGGGTTCCTAATGTATGTATATAGATATAGTAGCATTTGAACTTAAAATTCGATTAAATTATAAATCGAAAAAGTTTTTGCGCCCCCCAGAGTCTACGCCTTGTGCCTGGGCACCTGTGGCACCGCCCTATTTACGGCACTGTACGGAACCCTCGGTGGGCGACTCCGACTCGCAATAGTCCGGTTTTTTTTTTGTAAGAATTGTTTATTTATAGTCAGACAGTTCGTCTCAAGTCAGTGTCAACTATAACAATTTTTAGGGTTCCGTACCAAAATGGTAAAAACGGAACCCTTATGGTGCGACTCTGTCTGTCTGTCCGTCTGTCCGTCTGTCACAGCAAGATATCTCAGGATCTACTGATGCTATCGACTTGAAATTTGGAATAGTGTTAAAAATCGCTTACCCGAGCCTAATGGATGGAAAAAAAATCTTATGCCTTTTTTACTTTTTTTTTAAAGGGGTCCGTAATGGGACTCTGAAAATTGAAAGTAGGGCTATTATATCGAATGGGGTATCAAATGAAAGGGCTTGATTTGTAAATTAAAATTCTGTTTGTATTTTTTTACTTAAACAAGTAATTATTTGATTAATGACGAAAAACGTCAAAAAAAAATACCATTCCCCCCTATTATCTTCGTAGTTACGGAACAGAAAAATCTGTAATAATTACCAATTATTAATGTCATCCTAAATATTACAGGAAAAATATAACGGTTTTCCTAACTTGCACATTTTTTGAGAAATTTGCAAAAATCGTTTGCTCCTACTAAACTAACCGCGGCATATGTCGATGTACGGGGACAACAGTTTTACAAGAGCAAAGTTTAGTTCGTACCACCATACAGTTTTTCTTGAATTATTCACGTATCTACTGACGAGTTTGTACGGAACCGGTTTTAAATATAGGATTTGAGAATAAATTTGTGATAAGTAGTAATGTACACTCCTTTTTTTGGGCAGTGGTGTAAAAAATAACACAGTGTTCTGACACATTTTAGCATTCTGACAACACGTTTAGCCTAGTGAGAGTGACACCGCCTATGAAGCTAGAGGTCCCGGGTTCAAATCCTGGTAAGGACAAATAATATTTGTGTGATGAGTATATTTATTCCTGAGTCATGGATATTTGCTATTTATTCAAGAATGTATTTATCTATATACGTATGTATCGTCGTCTAGTACCCATAATACAAGCATTGCTTAGTTTGGGACTAGATCGATTTGTGTAAGATGTCCTGTGATATTTATTTGTTTAACGTCGACCCATATCTATGACGTTCACAAAAGGATGTTTTTCCGACTTAAAATAAAATAACATAGGTAACGTTTATCGAAAACACAAACGCGACACACGAAAGTCGCACAAAAAACATGAATCATTTTCTGGTGTGGATAGAAAGAATCAAAGCCGCCCTTTGGAATAATACAGGTTGTATAAACAGAGGTGAAGCAATGTGCATGGAAATAAGGCTCGATCGCGGTGTCGCAACAGGTTGCCAGTAAAGGTACAGTGAGCTATGTAAATGCTCTCTTTGGTACAGTTAACATCAAAAGTAGCTATAGCTTGGCAATTTCGTTGGTGACAGTCACCTGTGTGCTTTTTGTTCTGTGCAGCCGTAACTACTTACACAAGTTACCGCTAACACGAACGGCGACCGACGGAGGCTGCCTGCAGTGTCACCAACGAAGTTGCCAAGCTATAGTTATTTTTTTTTGCGGACATTTTTGGCAAACGCACTGAACCTCGTAAACTAATTAATATTTTAATTATAATTTAAGCACTTTACTTGCACCGTCCTCAAGCTATCTGCTTTGCCTTAAGTTTAACTGGTAGAGAATGCCTTCAAACATTAAGTTCGCCTTTTGTACAATAAGTTTTCTTTTAGCAATAAAGTGTAAATAAATAAATAACCGAATCGTATTAATCTAAATACACACAAAACTAATTAGATATAGGTATCCCTCCCATTAGACTCATTAGTCTAATCGGAGGGATACCGTCTAATGGATACAGTCTAATGAGACTCAATGGCGTCAAATACATGCGACCTGAGACATACTCTGTTTTACTGCCCTAGGTCAGTTATGTTACTAATGTACTTTTACTAGATTTATAAGGTACAATATAGTTATCAACATTTTTCATTTCATTCAGATTGATCACCAGACTAACTTCAGTTGTTAAAATAAAATAATTGTCAGAAAAGTAAATAACTCAGTACTGTCCAATGTAGGTCCGCAGGTTAATACAGCAGGGGAATAAGACTTAATCTAACTTAATTATCTTTCTAACAGTGAACAAGCCATAAATATTCATTTCATTACATAAAAACTAGGTTAGTTAGATTAAGTCTTATTCCCCTGGTTTTGCGTGTTCAAATATCTTAAAAGCATGTTCCTTAAAATATAAACGTGTCATATAAGCATTGTTACAGTATACAGTATCACACAATAGTAGAGTTATGAAAAGCACAATATTCGACAAAACACCTTCATATCTAACCCCCAGAACATTTACATCCAGAGTGAAAATCTAAAATTGAAACGCACTTTTTATTCACAAGAGGGATATTTCATATTTTTCTCGTGGTTTCTTGAATGCTTGTAATAGACACTGACTCATAAGGTGAGTGCCTCTTTTGTGCTGCGACTTAAAAATAAAACAGGACGATCGCTGTTATTCTATGGCGAGCAAAATATTGTCATTATAACGTAGACATTTTCTTGGATTCTTTTAATATTGGTAATTAACTATTTAAATATGACAATCTTAAATTATGAAGAACTAGTATTAGTTCGTAACTTCGTTATCAAGGGTGAAATACTTAAAACCTGGCTTGCTTCGCTGTAGCTGAGTTTACGTATACTTTTTGATTTAGAGATATTTAGGTAAATAACCTATTTTCGAGACTCGATCCCCGTGATGAACGAACTCCTTACATACCTACAAGTTTGTACAGAGCCCTCGGTATGCGTCTCACACTTGACCGGTTTTTTATTATATGATCCTGCAAGGCTTTTGGTATGGAGATAAAAATTAAATTTGAGCTTCTAGGTCGGTGCTTTTCGTATTTGGGTGAATCAACTTTTCTTTGCTTTATGCAAATATTGCTCTTACTCCTTATTTGTTCACCTTTTGCATGTTTTAACATGAATTAAATGGAACAAGATCTAGAGATAGACTAGGTAAAAATTAAATTCGTTTTTAACAAATAAATAGCGTGACCCAGCGGACAACCCCTTATTTTCATACAAAAGTGGGGGACAGCTATGTCCGCTGGGTCATTGCTTATAAACAAGTTATAATAAATAAATTATAATCAAAAATATTTGCATTACGTAGCTTTATTATCTGTCTTTTAAATGAGCATACATTTTATTGAAAAAAATATCCGAGTAAAAATTTGCTTTCAATTTTAGTCGGAGAAGGTGAAATTTTGTTGACATAGAAAAGTTGATTCATCCATTTACCGATTGACGTAAGTTAATCCAAAAACTAATTCAGATGAATATCGAAGCATAACAATATACGCATATAAAAATACCGAGTCTACGAGTACAAAAAACCTAACAAATTTAAAGTACCTTACGCTACATTAACATCTCTAAAGAGTATACCTATTGATAAAGTTAGAAGTAAATTTTTCGATTGTATGACCACAACCATTTATTTTTCTATAATTTCGATATACGATATTTTTCGTTATTGGAAGCTTTCGTTAAAGCATGCTCTATATAAAATACTGTAGGATGTAATACATAATAATTCAGCTGACCACTTTATAGGTCGGAAAAAGTTAAACACAAAGTAGGTGTTCATTGACTTTTACACAAATTAGAAAATGTATGTAGGTACCTATTACTTATGTATCCGTAAGTACCTCGCCTGGAATATCTCCTTTCACCTCTCATCATTCCTTTTCTTCAAAAATGATAGGTATTACAAGCATTTCCGAGATAAAAGGGGCTTGACAGACAGACAGATAGATAGACAGACGGACAACAAAGTGATCTTACACGGGTTACATTTTTTCCTTTTGAGGTACGAACCCTAAAACACGTTGATAAAATCGTATGTCGTTACGAGACTTTTTAAAGCCCAAAAGCTTTATTACAATCCTCATCATCCTTCATATCTCGTATCCTGCCTGTTGTGCCTGTCATGTGCACCAATTACTGTGATACATCTCGCGTTTTATTCGCGTTATTTAAGGTATTAATGACAATACACAACGTTGTGGTTTATAATAGACATGTATTTCCATCACAAAGTGAATGGGGACATGAGTTTACTTTTAGAATACAATTAATGCCTTTTTTTCAGGTCTCATGATATAGTATTTTATACAATCGTAACATAATGAAGGCTCTTAAAGTCGAGTACCGTGTTTAGGCCACGAGGCTTGCCGAGTGGCCTATGTAAGGTACGAGAACTTTAAGGGCTAATTATGTAACTACTAGCTATTTCCCGCGGCTTCGCCCGCGTTGTTCCCGTTATCGTCCCAAAGAAACTCTTTACCGGGATATAAAGTATCCTTTGTTTCAATCCAGGACTTGGTCTACTTACATGCCAAATTTCTGCTTGATCCATCCAGTTGTTACCCCGTTATTTAGTAACAAACATCTTCACAAACCTTCACATTTAAGTATAATATTAGTGTGAAGATTTTCGAATGTTAAAATTTTAAATATACAATTTAATATAACCAGAGATCGGAATAGGTAGAGTATATTTACCTAAACTTCGAAGAACATAGTCGAAAAGTGGAGAGTCCCTTACAACAAAATTTTTATCCGGGACTTAAGTCTGGGAATCTTACTAAAAAAATATATTACTGGTATTCTTTAGCACATTTCTCGAACATTCTCAGTTTAGCTGTCTCTTTCTAATAGTGCTGTCTCTTTCACTCCTTCGAGAAATTTCGCCATATACTGAAGTGTAGTTCGAAGGCCCATAAGGGGTCCTAAAAACGGATTTTCAGGTTATTGCGCCATCTGATAGAGGGTGTCCTGGAACAGACTGAAAACATGTTTCAGGCGCCTGAAAACAACGGCAACTTGGGTGAATTTTCAATCTTCTACTATGTGAAAGAGCCACCTCTGAAACGGCCTGAAATCACCTTTCAGCCTGCTGAAAACGCTTTTAAAGCACGAAAAATCACGTTTGAAGTTTTAACCTATACCATCGGCGCAACACACATACACACATTACTTTTGCGCCGGTGGCTCTTTCACATAGTAGAAGATCAAAAATTCACCTAAGTTGCCGTTGTTTTCAGGCGCCTGAAACATGTTTTCAGTCCGTTTCAGAACACCCTCTATAAGATGGCGTAATAACCTGAAAACCCGTTTTCAGGCGTTTTCAGGACCCCTTATGGGCCTTTGAACTACACTTCAGTATAGTTATGGCGAAATTTTCGACGGAGTGAAAGAGACAGCACTATTAGAAACAGACAGCTATACTGAGAATGCTCGAGAAATGTGCGGAAGAATACCAATAATATATTTATTTAGTAAGATTCCGGGACTTAAGTCCCGGAAAAAATTTAGTTGTAAGGGAGTCTCCACTTTTCGACTTTGTTCTTCGAAGTTTAGGTAAATATACTCTACCTATTCCGATCTCTCTATATAAACTTTCAACCCCTATTTAAACCCCTTAGAGGATGAATTTCGAAAAACGGTGATATCACTTTTCTTGTAATCTAATAAAAAGTCTAAACATGACGTTTCAAACCTCTTACTTAATCTTAGACTCTCCATACAAATTTTGAACCCCTATTTGAACCCCTTAGGGGATGAATTTTGAAAAATCCTTTCTTAGTGCACATTTAGACCTTATAAGGATCCTACGTGCTAAATTTGGAATTCCTAGGACCAGCGGTTTGGGCTGTGCGTAGATATACAAACTTTCAACCCCCATTTAAACCCCTTAGGGGATGAATTTTGAAAAATCATTTCTTAGTGCACCCCTAGACCTTATAAGAAACCTACGTGCTAAATTTGGAATTCCTAGGACCAGCGGTTTGGGCGGTGCGTTGATATACCAACTTTCAACCTCCATTTAAACCCCTCAGAGGATGAATTTCGAAAAACGGTGAAATTACTTTTCTTGTAATCTAATAAAAATCTAAACATGAGATTTCAAACCTCTTCTAAAATCGTACTATCCATACAAATTTTTAACCCCTATTTGAACCCCTTAGGGGATGAATTTTGAAAAATCCTTTCTTAGTGCACCCCTAGACCTTATAAGGAACCTACATGCTAAATTTGGAATTCCTTGGACCAGCGGTTTGGGCTGTGCGTTGATAAACAAACTTTCAACCCCCATTTAAACCCCTTAGGGGATGAATTAACTTTTCTTGTAATCTAATAAAGAGTCTAAACTTAAAGTTTTAAACCTCTTACTTCTAAAATCGTAGACTCCATACAAACTTTGAACCCCTATTTGAACCCCTTAGGAGATGAATTTTGAAAAATCCTTTCTTAGTGCACCCCTAGACCTTATAAGGAACCTACATGCTAAATTTGGAATTCTTAGGACCGGTGGTTTGGGCTGTGCGTTGATAAACAAACTTTCAACCCCCATTTAAACCCCTTAGGGGGTAAATTTTGAAAAATCCTTTCTTAGTGCACCCCTAGACCTTATAAGGAACCTACGTGCTAAATTTGGAATTCTTAGGACCAGCGGTTTGGGCGGTACGTTGATATACAAACTTTCAACCCCCATTTAAACCCCTTAGGGGACGAATTTTGAAAAATCCTTTCTTAGTGCACCTCTAGACCTTATAAGGAACCTACGTTCTAAATTTGGAATTCCTAGGACCAGCGGTTTGAGCTGTGCCTTGATAAATAAACTTTCAACCCCCATTTAAACCCCTTAGGGGATGAATTTCGAAAAACGGTGAAATTACTTTTCTTGTAATCTAATAAAGAGTCTAAACATGAAGTTTCAAATCTCTTACTTCTAAAATCGTAGACTCTCCATACAAACTTTGAACCCCTATTTGAACCCCTTAGGGGGTAAATTTTGAAAAATCCTTTCTTAGTGCACCCCTAGACCTTATAAGGAACCTACATGCTAAATTTGGAATTCCTAGGACCAGCGGTTTGGGCTGTGCGTTGATATGTCAGTCAGTCAGTCAGTCAGTCAGTCAGTCAGTCAATCAGTCAGTTTCTTCTTTTATATATTTAGATTGTATACAATAATTTTTCTATGAGTCAACTAAAACAACATACCACACTTATCAGTCTTTATTTGTATTGTAAGTCAAATAAACTATCACAATCACCGTACTTCCACTAAAACTATTCATTCAAAGTTTTATTTCAAGGCCGAAAACAATTGAGCGGCAGCATTGGTTGTAAAGCGGTTTGTGATTGGCTCATTACAGGACTAATTGCACCAATCGCGTGGCAGGAGCGTGTTTAAGTAGAGGCAAATTTGACAGGTGTTACGTTCTGAAACGCATTTAATCGAATTTGCATTAAAAGGAGGTTTTTACACAAGGATACACTTTTTTAAATTTGAAAGTTCTATTTTCAAAATTATTATAGTTGTCTAAAGCATATTATAATAAATATTATAGTTGAGTAGAGAGTGTCATAGACTAAATAACATTGAAAAGTTAGCATTTATAGTTTAGTCTATGGGATCCTAATGGAAAGATTAAAGTCGACGAGTAGAAAAAAATCGATTTGTTTCTGAAGTAGGTATTATTACATCGGCTTAGATAAAAACATAGTGCAAACAAAATAATAATAGTTGCTTGTTTGGCAATAGACAAATCAAACTATTTAGGCGATTAACACAATTCAATACAAATATACTTTATTGCACTCCAGAAAAATATAATTATTAGAAGAGATACGTCACATAATTTTTTACAAAAAATATTAAAATGCAGACAACAGGCGTAACGCTTATATTTTTACAAATAGTAGAATAAACAAATATCAAATTATAATGAAGTCTCGAGTGTTTCACTGTCCTATAGTATAAATTCGCTGTTAATATTGTCTGTAAATTAATTTCACTGGTTCGATTTCCGATTAAGGCAGGCGAAAACCCACGAATGCATTATTTTACTGTTTTCAAAAATCAAACCAAGTTTTCCATTGTGTAGAATTTGCCATTTCTAATAAATGAAGGTAGTCGTCCTTGTCTCAAAAATATTTTTGACCTGTCGTTTTTTCCACCCTGTATACCCCGACGAGTGCGTCGCTTTGATTTTGAGGTGCCACAGCAGCCTGACCTCCGATTACGAACTGTTGTTAGTAGTCCAAGGTTCAAATTATATTAGGGATAGATTTTTTTAAGGTTAGTAATTTATTCGATGGAGAAATAAGTAAAATAAAGCAGTATAGCAAAATAATCAATTTATGTTAAAACTAAAGTAAACAAAATAAAAAAAATTACAGGGATTTCCTTACTGTCCTAGGAGTTAAAATTATAGCTTGGCAATATCCTACGTGACACTCCCATGGTCCGTGCGGGGGGCGGGGAACGCAAAGACTACACCATTATACTAGGTTATAGAGAGGAAACTGGGCCAAATTTCTAAGCATCGTACTTGTGCTGCCATCTATCCTTCATTACAGGTCAAGAAATATACATATACACCGTCACATAACTTTTTTTACTTCTAATAGTTGTTAGAATCTATAGTTAAAATTGGTCGGGTTATTCGTGGGCAAGGTGTATATATTGTTTATTTAATTATATTCACATAATTACGTATATTAACACAAGCTCAAGTGGTTTTTGTAATGTAAGGTAGATGGCAGTCAAAGCAAACTGCCCGGTTCTTTTCTATTGAGTTACCAATGCATGGCTCTTGTCAGGCGGTCCCCGCTGCGCGCGCACTTAAAAACACCCCCGCCCCCGTCGCCCGCGGACCATGGGAGTGTCACGTAGGAAATTGCCAAGCTATAGTACTTTAGCCCCGCTATGTAATACTTCTAATTGAGGAGTGTCTTTTCAAAAGGGCTTATTTTACTATGGCTTCCATAAATAATAATTTCCATAGAGACTACAATTGTAATATTTTTCAAAATCTAAATATATAAAAGAAGAAACTGACTGATTGACTGACTGACTGACTGACTGACATATCAACGCACAGCCCAAACCCCTGGTCCTAGGAATTCCAAATTTAGCATGTAGGTTCCTTATAAGGTCAAGGGGTGCACTAAGAAAGGATTTTTCAAAATTTACCCCCTAAGGGGTTCAAATAGGGGTTCAAAGTTTGTATGGAGAGTCTACGATTTTAGAAGTAAGAGATTTGAAACTTCATGTTTAGACTCTTTATTAGATTACAAGAAAAGTAATTTCACCGTTTTTCGAAATTCATCCCCTAAGGGGTTTAAATGGGGGTTGAAAGTTTGTTTATCAACGCACAGCCCAAACCGCTGGTCCTAGGAATTCCAAATTTAGCACGTAGGTTCCTTATAAGGTCTAAAGGTGCACTAAGAAAGGATTTTTCAAAATTCATCCCCTAAGGGGTTTAAATGGGGGTTGAAAGTTTGTTTATCAACGCACAGCCCAAACCCCTGGTCCTAGGAATTCCAAATTTAGCATGTAGGTTCCTTATAAGGTCTAAAGGTGCACTAAGAAATAATTTTTCAAAATTTATCCCCTAAGAGGTTCAAATAGGGGTTCAAAGTTTGTATGGAGAGTCTACGATTTTACAAGTAAGAGGTTTGAAACTTCATGTTTAGACTCTTTATTAGATTACAAGAAAAGTAATTTCACCGTTTTTAGAAATTCATCCCCTAAAGGGTTTAAATGGGGGTTGAAAGTTTGTTTATCAACGCACAGCCCAAACCGCTGGTCCTAGGAATTCCAAATTTAGCACGTAGGTTCCTTATAAAGTCTAATGGTGTCCTAAAAAAGGATTTTTCAAAATTCATCCCCTAAGAGGTTTAAATGGGAGTTGAAAGTTTGTATATCAACGTACCGCCCAAACCGCTGGTCCTAGGAATTCCAAATTTAGCACGTAGATTCCTTATAAGGTTTAAGGGTGCACTACGAAAGGATTTTTCAAAATTCATCCCCTAAGGGGTTTAAATGGGGGTTGAAAGTTTGTTTTTCAACGCACAGCCCAAACCGCTGGTCCTAGGAACTCCAAATTTAGCACGTAGGTTCCTTATAAGGTCTAAAGGTGCACTAAGAAAGAATTTTTCAAAATTCATCCCCTAAGGGGTTTAAATGAGGGTTGAAAGTTTGTTTATCAACGCACAGCCCAAACCACTGGTCCTAAGAATTCCAAATTTTGCATGTAGGTTCCTAGGGGTGCACTAAGAAAGGATTTTTCAAAATTCATCCCCTAAGGGGTTCAAATAGGGGTTCAAGGTTTGTATGGAGAGTCTACGATTTTAGAAGTAAGAGGTTTGAAACTTTATGTTTAGACTCTTTATTAGATTACAAGAAAAATGATTTCACCGTTTTTCGAAATTCATCCTCTGAGGGGTTTAAATGGGGGTTGAAAGTTTGTATAGAGAGATCGGAATAGGTAGAGTATATTTACCTAAACTTCTAAGAACAAAGTCAAAAAGTGGAGACTCCCTTACAACTAAATTTTTTTTCGGGACTTAAGTCCCGGAATCTTACTAAAAAAATATATTATTGGTATTCTTTCGCACATTTCTCGAGCATTCTCAGTATAGCTGTCTGTTTCTAATAGTGCTGTCTCTTTCACTCCTTCGAAAATTTCGCCATAACTTTACTGAAGTGTAGTTCAAAGGCCCATAAAGGGTCCTGAAAACGGGTTTTCAGGTTATTACGCCATCTTATAGAGGTTGTTCTGAAACGGACTGAAAACATGTTTCAGGCGCCTGAAAACAACGGCAACTTAGGTGAATTTTCGATCTTCTACTATGTGAAAGAGCCACCGGCGCAAAAGTAATGTGTGTATGTGTGTTGCGCCGATGGTATAGGTTAAAACTTCAAACGTGATTTTCCGTGCTTTAGAAGCGTTTTCAGCCGGCTGAAAGGTGATATCAGGCCGTTTCAGAGGTGGCTCTTTCACATAGTAGAAAATTGAAAATTCGCCCAAGTTGCCGTTGTTTTCAGGCGCCTGAAACATGTTTTCAGTCTGTTCCAGGACACCCTCTATCAGATGGCACAATAACCTGAAAATCCGTTTTCAGGACCCCTTATGGGCCTTTGAACTACACTTCAGTATATGGCGAAATTTCTCGAAGGAGTGAAAGAGACAGCACTATTAGAAAGAGACAGCTATACTGAGATTGTTCGAGAAATGTGCTAAAGATTACCAATAATATATTTTTTTAGTAAGATTCCGAGACTTAAGTCCCGGATAAAAATTTTGTTGTAAGGGACTCTCCACTTTTCGACTATGTTCTTCGAAGTTCCAGTAAATATACTCTACCTATTCCGATCTCTGGTTATATTAAATAGTATATTTAAACTTTTAACATTCGAAAATCTTCACACTAATATTATACTTAAATGTGAAAGTTTGTGAAGATGTTTGTTACTAAATAACGGGGTAACAACTGGATGGATCAAGCAGAAATTTGGCATGTAAGTAGACAAAGTCCTGGATTGAAACAAAGGATACTTTATATCCCGGTAAAGAGTTTCTTTGGGACAATAACGGGAACAACGCGGGCGAAGCCGCGGGAAATAGCTAGTTGATACATATAATATCATTTAAGCATACCAAAACTATGTTAGTGCGCGCATCACGCAAGAACTACCGGACCGGTATTCATGAAATGTGGTATACAGACAGTTGGAGTAACTCACTCCGCGATTTCGCCGCGCGGTTAATAGTAACCGCGCGGCGAAATCTACCGACCTACCTTTTTGGTACCTAGGGGAGACCGGGTATGGTTGTCTCGCGGGTTGGTTGTCACAGCGGCCATAAAATAATACTAAACGAAACATTAAGTACATCGATCGGTGCTAAAAGATCGCAAGAGCTGTACATCCTTCCGTACTTCACCAATCGATGCACTTATTCCTTCGTTTAGTATTATTTTATGGCCGCTGTGACAGCCAACCCGCGAGACAACCATACCCGGTCTCCTCTACTATAGAGTAGGTACCAAGTTTTGCCCCTCCGGAGGGGCTTAGCCAGCTACCAGAAAGAGCATGCGTTATGCGATAGAGAGAGACGATCGGATGTGGTGCGTTCCGTCCGGTAGACGACCCGAACGTCAGTTTTGTTTGAAAGAGAAACTTCTGTACGTATAGTGCGTGCGAGAGGTACGGGGATCGTGACCCCGCACCTCCACCATGCAAGGGTTTGGAGTTAAAATAAAACTTTTCACTTATTTTACTTGATCTTTAATGCGACTACACTTGAACATCTTCTTTAGAGCGCTTTCTCATTGCACGGCATGATATCGTTATCGGACACGCACGACAGACGATAGCCGATATCCGATATTGTGTGATGTCTTCACATTATCTCTGATAAAATCGTATCGGATCGGCCATATTTCGAGCTTTTGCGAACAATGCCAGCCTATAATAGAAAAATTATTTGCTGTATCTATTATATTTGAGACGCAAATAAAGATCTGTCCACGGAAAATATTGGATACATTACATCCCATTGTGCAAGCTAGATACTCAGATATACACCAGTCTTTACGCACACAGAGACAAAGTAGATACACGTATAGCACACACCAGTGGCGTGGCGTAAAATATATCCTAGGGCTAGCCGGTGCTGATTTGGCGTACATTTTCCTTAATTGCTCTAGAATAAAGTGGTCAAAAGCCTGATATTAGGCAAGCCGGTAGGAATCGAGTTATTTGGACGCCACGCCACTGGCACACACACAAAAATTATCGTCCGATAGCTCACGGGCATCCGATAGTGCCGCCAACATATCGGTGTCGTCTCCGATATCCGATATCGTGTCGTGCAATGTGAAAGCGCTCTTAGGACTCATAAATTTCTTGTTGTTGTTTAGGGCGAGACAGGCTGCATTCCTTTAATCTAAACTATCCGAATTATTCTTTACACCCACCTGGCCCGTCACGCAAACACTGTGAAGTTAGTAAACATGATATACACTGTACAGCCTTCACAGTACTATTACTTATTCTGTGTTACAGATAGATTGTGACCCCGGTTTACACATAGACTATTTTCTATCTAGCTAGAGTAACTTCCTCGAATGAAGTTGCTATCCTCTAGTTAAGAATAAAAGGTATAGTGAAATCTGATGTGTAGGTAACAGAAATAAACTTAATAATAAAAGTGCGCGACATCTGTTCTTCTATTTCACACGCGCCAAAGACATTACAGCGGTTATATTGCTTGGCCATATGCCATCTCCCTTCTACAAATAAGTAAAATGTATAAGTTTCTGTCAAAATAACAGTTTTGAGACTAGATTTTAATGCCGTCGCGTCTGTACCTTGTTGAGCAACACCGGTTCATCTTGTTTAATTTAGTTGACCCTATGGCCAACTTCCGGCTCCATCATCAGATCAGCTCCATGTTGTAATAATATTGCATTGTCCTCCGATTTGCATGCAAATTTTAACTCAGTCGTTTGGAGATTTTACAGTTCAGTGCCCTTTTGACTTCCTAACAGTGGCAAATCCATTCCCGTGATGCTTTTTACGACTTAATTTTATATGTAAATAATTATATTTTTATAGCTGACTAGTACTTACCCGCGGCTTCCCCTGCGTTATTATCCCAAGGGAACTCTTTTATCGGGATATAAAGTATCTTACGTCAATCTAGGAATTGATCTGCATGTTATTATACCAAATTTCATTTTAATCCATATATCTAATCGTAACCGCAACAGTAACAAATATCCAAACATCTTAACAAAATTTCAGATGTATAATATTGCAGGTCGGGGTTTTAGTCAAATTATGTAATATACCTAGTGCTTTCTGGTAATATGTTCAATGATTAGGTTCAGTTTAATTGCACTGTGTGCTTCACTTCACCAGCCAAGCGTAGTACCCATTTCCAACCTAGATACAAGTCCAGAATAGCTATACCTACTGTGGACCTGTATGCATATGTGAACAGTGTAAGCAAGACTGTCTAATCTGTCAGCTTGCAGACACGCACTAATGTCAGCTACACACTCATGTTATCAGCAAACTATACTAATACCTGGCTATAAGCTATCTGATTGGTTCTAAAAAGTCACAAAGTCCAGTGCATTCTTTTATAAAAATAAACCTTGCCACAAGTTATTTTGAATGAAAATCCAATACCACTAGTGGTAACGTAACACAATTATAATAGACATGTGGAGAATCACGTATAACTGCAATAATATTTTGTTCAGTTTGGCGTGTCATTAACATATTTTTGAATATATTTCGAATTAAAATAAATATTCATCGTTTTCGCTAGTCATATAATATGGAATATTGGAATATGCATTTTATAATAATGGAAGAGCATTATAATTTAAACTAAAGTAGGTCAAATAAATAAATAGCTGAGTTTAGAGTACACGCACTAGTCGCTTTTATTAACCGACTTCCAAAAGAAGGACGGTTCTCAATTCGTCTGTATGTTTTTTTTTTTTATATTAGTGATTTTGCTTTTTCTCCTTTATTTTCTTGTACAAAAGTGAATAACAAATCGAGAGTAAAGGCAAGCGTGCTGTAAACTAATTTTAACTTTGAAGGAGACCTTATGAATTTATCAATTACATGATTAAAGTCTAAGACACAAAGGTGAACTGTAAGGTAAGAAAAAAAAAATGTTATTACCCCAACTTTAAGGAAAACAATATTCAAAGAAAAGCAAATCAATTAATTCTTCGCTCTACTTTTGGGCTATTATCACAGATTATTTAATAGTTCTTCAAACAGATACGACACTCTCCCGCAATATAATAGAAAATAACATTCTGGAATCTTAACGAAGTGCGGTCGTCGACCCCGCGTGGTGTAAAATCAGTGCTAGGCTATTACGTCACCTCATAGAGAAACATGTAAAGTTGTGTACTCACCATGGACGGTAATAAAGAAAGATAATCGAGCGACAATTCGACGAAAAACTGCTACTATCAGCTAGACTAGCATTTACCAGCTACTTTATCTACGTTGTTTATTATAACAAGGAAACTTTTTACTGGCATATGAAGTATCCTATGTTTCAATCCAGGATTTTGTACACTTACATGACAATTTTCATCTCAATTAACTTACATAGTTACTAAATTTACTCCGTTTAAATTGTAATATTCTTCTGGTACCTATGTGTTGTTAGTACCACGTTATTCAGTAACGGTAATAACATCCAAACCTCCAAACGGATTAACATTATCACAAACTTTCGCATTGATAATTATTAGTAGGATAAGATAGAGTAGTTGGATTTAATAATTTGCAGAAACTCAAAATACGAGTAAATTTTGAACAAAACAAGATTGTTTTGTACGAAAGAATAAACAAACTACGATACGCCTTAAAAACACGTAAAATTCGGTAAAGGGTTTTTTCATGTTTTTGCTGCATTTGAAACGAAGTACAAATGTTGTTTTAACATACGTATTCTACAAACGTTGTTACTACCTATTGTTCTTTCCTATTTGGAGAAGTGTTTTTGTATGTGTTTAACACGCGCGCATGACATTCTATGACAAATTTACATTGATTGAAAAGTACTTCCAACGACTGTATCCACTGATGTTTAATCATTGTTTTGTAAGTACTAAAGTTACCTATAAGTATTTCTTAATATATCTATTGTGAAATTCCGCGGGAAAAGATACCTTATGGATGTTGTCGTTTACGTCCTTCTATCTTAATGTCCTAATAGTCACGGAGTCAGATACAACGCCAGTGACAATATCCACAAAGTACCTTTAGTTACCTGCGGAATGTCACAATTTTCTCTTACGTGGCAATGAGCTGTTGCACAGCTTCAAGAACCGATGGCCAAAGGCGTAATTGTTTAAGACAGGCCTAGTTTACTTTCAGCAGTGGACGACTGTAACATTGAAATTCTGCAACTGAAAGAAAGTTATGATCGTCATTTCAACGCGGTAATGCTGATAATGAATTTCTTTCAATCGAAGTGAACGGTTGAGGCGATTATGACGCTGTATTTCCATTGCGTTAAGACGCGTCTGAACGGGCAATATTTTTCTGCAATTTATGTCCGGCAAGTCTTGCTATCTTTCTCTTATTTTGTATGCTAAAGCAAGATGCACATAGTGGCCGGGCCAGAATTTTCAGAAAAATATTGCCAGTCTAGAAGCGCCTTTAAATAAATCGCTAGAAATGTCTTATTTAAATCTCAATCCTACCAATCTACTATACCTACTTCTCCGTTTATGATGAACGTGTTCTGCGAGCAAATTCACTTAAATTTTGCTGCATATACGGTTGGCCGAGACAAAGTTCTCGTATCTAATTATTTGTCAATTTGCTGGTGCGAGACAATCTACTGGCAACATTGCGTTAATGGCACGGCAACTTCGTTAATGAAAACCAATTAAAGCTCTGAGTTACTTAATTGCTTGTCCAAATCTATATTTGGCTCAAATGTGGATTTGAAATTACTTTAGAATCAATCGGGGGCAATGGGCAATAGATAGGTATTAAAATATTTGTAATAAGTTTTAGAGATATTGAACAATTAAATGATGATTATTATACTATTTATAGAGAATCAAAAGCTCAAGTCCGCCATTTAAGCTCTGCTTCTTGTAATAGGTTTTGAGAATATATCAGCAAAAGGCGTCGTCGACATAATTATAATGGATAATAATAGACCAAAGATATAATCCTTAAGAAAATTAGGATTGAGATCGCTCGATTTTGAAATTATTCATCCATGTCAGCCCTAATTTTCTTCTAATTTCTATGAATTTACTAAATAATAAATTAGCTTTTTCTCACCGGAAGGTAACTTTCTGAAGCGCCAATAAAATCTGGCCTGTAAAATAGCCCTTGAGGCCTACTTGCAAAATAAATAATAATAATAATAAATAAATAAATATTAAGGGACAATCTTACACAAATCGAACTAGCCCCATAGTAAGCTCAATTTGTGTTATGGGGATACTAGACGACGATATATTTAATAGATACAAATACTTAAATACATAGAAAACCACCATGACTCAGGAACAAATATTCGTGCTCATCACACAAATAAATGCCCTTACCGGGATTCGAACCCAGGATGATTTGATTTGATTAACTAGTGATACGTAATAATAGCTTGATATACCTAGATATAATTTATGAAAGTAGGTACCAAATGCATATTGACTAGCTTCTGGTCTTAAATTATTAACGTCAGAGTAGATTTCCCAGGGTTCCTGTTGTATGACTAATTCGGCTAGGTTACTCTAATTACTTTTTACATAAGCATCACGCATTTTAAAAAAAGACTGTAGTCACAGTTGGTAATTTCTGAATGGACTAGCTCAAAAATAAAAAATAAACCGGTCAAGTGCGAGTCGGATTCGCGCACCGAGGGTTCAGTACAAACTCGTAAGTAGGAACGTGAATAGTTCAAGAAAAACTATATGGTGGTTAGTTTAGTTGGGAGTAAATAAGTACGTGTTACGATTTTTGCAAATTTCTAAAAAACGGTGCAATTTAGGAAAACCGTTATATTTTTCCTGTAATATTTACAATGATGTTAATTATTGGTAATTAGTACAGATTTTTCTGTTCAGTAACACTTTTTTTTTAACGTTTTTGGTCATAAATCAAAAAGTACATGATTACTTAACAAAAAAAATGGCTTTAGAATCTACAAATTAAGCCCTTTCATTTGATATCACACTTTATACAATAGGATAACTTTAAATTTACCGTTTTTAAATCGACCTACCATTACGGCCCCTTTTAAGAAAAAGTTTTTTCATCACACTTGCTCGAAAATGGTGCATTTCACGTAGGTTTTGCGGGCCGTAAATGACCTATTACGCCCTACTGCGTAATGGTTTTCTTTTTAAATTTGAAACGCTGTTTCTGTTTTACTCTTATTTGTCATGGTCAAAGGAAACGCCAACTTACTTTTTTAACTTTTATCACTGAAATAATATTTATTTAAAGATAACTGTTATTGCAAATACATGTAAACACATATTTCGGTAACATTAATTAAATGTTTAAATAGTACATTACACAACTAGGGTGGTAATACAAAGAAAGCCCGAGATCGCAGATGTTTGCGGTCCGAGCTGCAAGCGAGGGACGTAAATATGCGATCGAGGGCTTTCTTTATTACCTCCCGTGTTGTGTACATCATTTTATGTCTACACTTGGCCAGAAAGCGGCTCTTACCGTACGCGCAGCGTGCGGAAAAAGCCACTTTATGGCCAGGTGTGGCATAATAGTGTATTTCAGTATTTTGCAAATATAAAATCAACCATTTTAGGTCTTTACCGCTATGGTTTCCGAACGTGACTTGACTTTCGCATTGTCTATGACATATGTCACGAATGTCACTTTGATGTTTTAATATTTTCTTGTCATACTGGGACGATTAGTAAGGTTATATTATTAAGATTTCCTCACAAGTGTAATGAAAAACATTGTGTGTGCCACGGGCGGTAAAGGAATTACAAACTCGTGTTATTAAAGCCCTCGGTTTCACCTCGGGCTTATAACAAACACTCGTTTGTAATTCCTTACTTACCGCCCTAGATACACAATGTACTATTTTATGTCTAGTAGGTTCGGGTTACCGACTTTTAAAACTATTCCAAATTTCATATCGATAGCAGCAGTAGTTCCTGAGATATCTGGCTGTGACAGACGGACAGAGTTGCACCATAAGGGTTGTTACGTTCCGACATTAAATCAGAACGCGCCCTTTGTCAATGTCAAACTTGACAGCTAAAAAAGGCGGACTTCCTGACGTTTGGGCTGTCATGTCGACACAACGTTTCGGAATTTTGGCAAAGTAACGTACTCATGCGATCGGATTACTTTTGGGTGCCGAATTAGTAGTTTTGGTGTGTGAATTTGGTGTACACGTACAATTTTGTGTTTGGAAGTGTGAGAATTGTATTCGCGAGTGAATCCACACAAACTTTTGGCGTTTGGACCGGTGCTGTGAGGCGCCGCGTGGCTACCACCGGGGCCAGTGCGCATCCTCAGCGTATAGCTGAAATTGACGAGACTCTGACAGTGACTGACCTGACTGTGATCTACTTGACCGAAATAGCCCGCCTCAGCGCTCGAATAGGTAAGTACCGTTTTTCATTGTGGTCTCGTTTGCACTCCGTATCGGGGTTAAATCTCGTCCGGGACACCCGGGTTCCGTACGAAACAAATTGGTAGCAGAAGCATATGGTTGATTTTGCGATTCACGGCAAAGAAATCGCATTTTTTTGGTAATTTTTTGGTACATTGGCTGTAACGCGTGTACACTTTGAGGTTAGAATTACGGAACAAAGGTTACAATTTCGATCAATTGTATTGATTATTGATTGTCTGAAAGTGGTTCCCTAGCATACACAAGTGATTTGGATGGAAATTGTACCGAAATCCCTGTTAGTTAAGTGATTTTTTCTAATAAGTTTAAAATTTGAGATAAACCCAATATTTGTGTTAGTTTAAATTAAGTGCATTCTAGCATGATTATTTGTTGCCTATAGGCTAATCATATTGTCTAGTTGTGTATATTGTACAAATATTGGAGAATTGGAAATATATCTCTCGGGTAAAAAGTGAAACTAATTGGAACTCATTGTAAAGTACATAATAGTATATTGTGAAACTGTTTCAAACTTGTAATCAAGTTTTTTGGAAGCTTATAGAGATTAATTATATATTTATAGATTAAATATCGAGTGAGATGGCCGGACACAAGGCGGCAATACAGGCGGCACTCCGTTGGTTTGCCTCGGCGGCGGCTTTGGTGGACAGACCGGACCGGGAAGACGCGTTGCTGTCTCGGTACGAGCAGGTGCCGATGCGTGTACAGGAGGTGGAGTCCCGTCTGGGAAAATACCTGGAAGAGGTCGGCGAGGAGGAAGGTAAGCCGGCGGAGGCTGATTATGACCAGTGCCTGGATCTAGCGGATAGGATTACCCAGCGGGCTACGGAGCTGCTTAGAGCTCGGACAGCTGCCGTACCCATTGAGGGTAAACCCGTGGGGGGTCCCAATCCGGCACTGGCAGCGCGCTTACCTGCCATCCACATTCCCGTATTCCGGGGGGAACTGGACCAGTGGACCAGCTTCATGGACTTGTTTGACAGCCTGGTACATGCCCGGACTGACCTGCCTGCGTCCTTGAAGCTGGCCCAATTGATGGCGGCGCTCGTGGGTGAACCGCGCGACCTGGTCGCGCACTTGTCGGTCACCGACGACAATTATGAGACCGCGCGCACATTATTAAGGGTTAGGTATCAAAATGTGCGACGGCTAGCGGATTCATACATGGCCAAAATCTGGTCGATTCCCCGCATAGCCCAGGTCTCCGGCATCCGAACCCAGATGTTGAACCCGGTCCTCAGCGCAACGAAGGGACTGGAGAAGTTGGGCCTCCCCGTGGACAAGTGGTCCTACATGCTGCTGAGCTTCCTGCTGCACCGGTTGCCGGACGATGTCCGGGCCCGGTTCGAACACCGGTACGGCGGAGATAGCGCTCAGCACCTCCCGGCCTTCACAGACCTTGTGGAGTTTTTAGAGACCGAGTGTCGACGGGCAGACACGTCGGACCTGCCCTCTCCTCCGAGACCATCTGGGGTGCCCCGACCTCAGATGAGAATGGATTCTCCGAGGGGACAAGAGGGTAAGTCGGCACAGCGGCCACCCGGTCCTCGGCAGTACAACTTGGCGGTGGCGGAGCCTGACTGTTGCATATTTTGCCACAACCCGGGCCACCAGGTGACTGTATGCCCACGGTTTCTGGACCAGAGGATACTGGGGCGACGGGGTATCGCAAAGAAGCGACGGTGGTGCTTTATTTGTTTGGGGAAGCACCTTGTGAGGGAATGCCCTCACCCCCAAGCATGCAGCTGGTGCGGGGAGAAGCACCACACCATCCTGTGCATGGACCGGCAGGGGAGCTCGCAGCCGGCGCAGGGCTCCTCCGCGCCCCCTGTTCGGAGTCAGTCCCAGACTGGCCAGGGGTGCTCGGACGCGGAGGAGAAGGGCCGTCGTGGTGGCACTTTCCCCCCCCACCAGAGTTATGCGGCGGTTGCGCACACGCCCGAGCGCCCTAGGGAGGGCCCTACGGGCGGGTGCCCGCGCTCACCTCCACCTCGTCAGGCGCCGCGATCGTCGCCGCCGCGATTGTCGCCGCCGCGATTGTCGCCGCCGCGATCGTCGCCGCCGCGGTCGGCGCCGCGAATGTCGCCACCGCTTGCGGAGCGGCCCCGCCTAGAGGCGAGGCTGCCGGTGTTCGGCCGCCCCCAGGCATACCGGGTGCCGCAGACAGCGCGCACGGGGCGGCGGGCGTACGAAGCGGCGTGGGACCCACTCGCTCAGTTTGAGCGCCCCTACCAACCGGACCCGGAGGCCACCCGGCGCTCCGAATAGGGGTACGCCGCCCATGCACCCACCACCGCCAACACCCACAAGACCGTGTTGTTGCCCACGGCCTTGATTTGTGTGTGGGGTCCTGGCGAAGGATCAGTCTGTGCACGTGCTCTCCTGGACACGGGTGCACAAGGCTGCTTGGTATCCAGTCGGTTGGTGCAACGGTTGGGCTTGGATATGACACCCCACCCGGACACTGTGCGTGGGGTAGGCAACGTAGAAGTGTCAAACCTGGCAGGACAGGTTACTTTCACGTTTGGGCAGAGTCCCACTTCCCATGCGAGGATTACAGCTCCCGCATTGGTGCTTGATGAAGTGGTCGGGCGACTCCCCCAAGTGCGGCTGCCGCCGGAGGTGCGCGACTTGACAGCTGGTTTGGATTTGGCTGATGCTGGCTTCGACACCCCTAGCCAGATCGACGTGCTGCTGGGTGCGGACGTCCTAGGGAGGGTCTTGCTCACCAGTAAACGGACCTTACAGCCTGGTGGCCTAGTGGCCTTGGACACCAAGTTTGGACATGCTGTGATGGGTCAGGTGTTGGCGGTTCCTCCACCTCCTGCTGAGGAGAGCTGCTTGGTTGGAACTGCGCTCTCAGAAGCCGTGCAACGGTTCTGGGAGATTGAAGAACCGCCTACCGCGCCGCGGATGAGTCCGGAGCAACAGGAGTGCGAGTTGTTTTACCAGAATAACACTGGCCGCCTCCGCTCTGGTCGGTTCATAACTCGACTTCCTTTGCTTACCCATCGACCACCCTTGGGTGCTTCTCGCGCATTGGCGGAGAAGCGGCTGGTCTCGATGGAGCGCCGCATGAGAAGAGACCCGCTCTTCCGGCAGAAGTATGTGGACTTCATGAGGGAGTACGAGGGGTTAGGACATATGTCGGTGTCTAACCTGGACTGGCGTACGGTTGAACACTACTTCCTGCCTCACCACGCCGTCCTGAAGTCCCCGGATTCCAAGATTCGGGTGGTCTTCGATGGCTCCGCGGCCACTTCGACGGGCGTGTCCTTGAACCAGTGCTTGCATGCAGGTCCGAAGCTGCACAAGGACATAACGGACATCCTAACGAACTTTAGGAAGCACCAGGTGGTGTTCGTCGCTGACATCCGGATGATGTTCCGGCAGACTGTGATCCATCCTGAAGACCGTCGGTATCAGCTGATCTTGTGGCGTGAGAGCCCTGATGAACCGATGTTGGTGTACGAGCTGAATACGAACACGTACGGCCTGAAGAGCAGCCCGTACATCTCAATTCGTACTTTGATTGAATTGGCGGCCCGAGAGCGACTGAGGTTCCCTCGAGCGTCCGCCATTTTGGAACGGGACCTGTTTGTAGATGACGTGTGCACCGGGGCAAATAGCGTCGAAGAAGCTTTGGTTCTACGGAACGAGTTGGTTGAACTCTTGCGGACTGGTGGCTATGAGTTGCGAAAATGGTTGTCCAACTCACCGGCACTGTTGGCCGGCCTCCCTGAGGAGCACCAGCAAGACCCGCACCTCTTCGAGAACGCCGAGAACCCACACATGTTATCGGTCCTGGGCGTGCAGTACCGACCAGTCCAAGATGTGTTTACCTATCGGGTGGAACTGGATTCCCCGAAGGTCTGGACAAAGCGGCTTGTTCTGTCTACGGTGGCCAGAACGTACGATCCCAACGGATGGATCACACCGGTCATCTTCACGGCCAAGGCGTTTATGCAGCGCCTGTGGATAGTCCCACTGGGCTGGGATGATCCGCTCTCCGGGGACTTGCTGAGCGATTGGGAGACCTACTTCTCCACGCTCACGGAGATCAATCAGGTCGAACTGCCGCGTAAGCTGTTGCCTGCAGGCAAATGCAGGGCTACCCTTCACGGGTTTTGCGACGCCTCCGAGCGAGGATTTGCAGCTGCCGTCTACTTGAGAACGGTCAGCTCCGCCGGAGCGGTCGACGTACGCTTGGTCATGGCGAAGAGCAAGGTGGCCCCCCTTCGGACGCGTTGGACAATTCCGAAGTTGGAATTGGCGGGTGCCGCTCTTCTTGTGCGCCTGATGAACCATGTGGCCTCCACCCTGAAGGACACCGTGGACCTTGCGGAGGGTGCCTACGCATGGACGGACAGTCAGATTGTCTTGTGCTGGCTGAAGTCGTCAGTCCATAGCTTGGAGGTCTTCGTGGCCAACCGTGTCTCGCAGATCCAGAACTCTGAGATTGCATTGGTTTGGAGACACGTGCCTGGTGAAATGAACCCAGCTGACGTGGCATCCAGGGGCTGTTCAGCACCTGAGCTTGTTGCCCACTCACTGTGGTGGAAACCAAATTGGTTATTGGAAAAGGAGACACACTGGCCTGCCAGTTGTGTGATTGGGACCCCATCTTCTGGCTTGAAGGTCCACCTTGTCGAGACAGCTCCAGCGCCAGACACCGCTTGGTTGCTAGAACGGTATAGCTCCCTCGACAAGCTTGTTGGAGTGACAGCTTGGGTCAAGCGATTCTTACACAACTGTCGCCACCCTGACAACCGGTCACGTGGTAGTGTTCTCTCCAGTGAAGAGCGGAGTACCGCCCTACTTCATTGGATTCGGGTTGTACAGGAAGAACACTTTGGAGATGTGTTGAAGACCTTACGGAAGGGGCGACCCAAATTGCAGAAGGCGATAGCTCGCCTCAACCCGTTTGTGGACGAGTCAGGAGTACTCCGGGTTGGAGGACGGCTTCGTAATGCGAATTTGTCGTATTCGGCGCGCCACACCATATTGTTGCCCAAGAAGGGGCACTTGGTGGACTTGTTGGTGACCGATCGCCACCTTAAGAACTCCCATGCCAGCTGCAATGCGCTTCTGGGCATTCTACAGCGGGAGTTTTGGATCTTGAACAGCCGAAGACTTGTGCGGGGCATCGTGTTTCGGTGCTTGCCTTGTTTCAGACTCAAGGCAGCCACGATGCAGCCTCAGATGGGTGACCTACCACCGGACCGGGTCACTGAGGCTAGACCCTACTCCAGGGTTGGAACGGACTTCGCCGGACCCTTCTTGGTGAAAACTTCGCAACTCCGCAACGCGAAGACGGTAAAGGCGTATCTGTGCGTTTTCGTATGTCTGTCCACCAAGGCCGCGCATCTTGAGCTTGTTAGTGATCTTTCGACGGAGGCCTTTATTGCTGCTTTGGATAGGTTTGTCTCACGTAGGGGACTTCCGTCTCTGATCCGGTCGGATTGTGGCACCAACTACAAGGGCGCCGACCGATATTTACAAGATGTTGTAAAATTTTTGTTAGATAATAAGATTGAAATTGAAACAGACCTCTCCCGTCGGGGTATCACCTGGACGTTTGATCCGCCAGGCTGCCCCCACTGGGGTGGAATCTGGGAGGCCTGTGTAAAACAAGCCAAGGCACACATGTACAAGGTTGTTGGTCAAACTATTTTGACCTTTGAGGAGCTAGCGACGTTGTTTTGTAGAATTGAGGCGGTGCTCAATTCCCGTCCGTTGTGTCCGCTCAGCTCCGACCCAAATGACTTGGAGGCGTTGACTCCAGGCCATTTCCTTATTGGTCAGCCACTTGCAGCGTTGCCAGAGCACCCCCTCAGGGAAGTAAAGAGCTCTCGCTTGTCGCGCTACCAAATGCTGCAACAAATGTCTCAGAACTTTTGGGCCAGATGGTCATTGGAATATTTGCATGTCTTGCAGCAGCGCCTCAAGTGGACTGACAAAACCAGTCCCCCCAAGGTTGGTGACCTAGTGCTAGTTAAGGAGGCTAACCTACCGCCACTGCGTTGGCGCCGGGGGCGCATTGTTAACTTGTTTCCTGGTAAAGACCAGACGCCCCGGTTTGCCGAGGTCATGGTGGGGGACTCGGTTCTCAAGCGAGCGGTAGCAACGCTGTCGCGACTTCCCCTAGTATAGCGGACCGGCTTAGAGGCCTGTCCGAGGCGGGTGTTTGTTACGTTCCGACATTAAATCAGAACGCGCCCTTTGTCAATGTCAAACTTGACAGCTAAAAAAGGCGGACTTCCTGACGTTTGGGCTGTCATGTCGACACAACGTTTCGGAATTTTGGCAAAGTAACGTACTCATGCGATCGGATTACTTTTGGGTGCCAAATTAGTAGTTTTGGTGTGTGAATTTGGTGTACACGTACAATTTTGTGTTTGGAAGTGTGAGAATTGTATTCGCGAGTGAATCCACACAAACTTTTGGCGTTTGGACCGGTGCTGTGAGGCGCCGCGTGGCTACCACCGGGGCCAGTGCGCATCCTCAGCGTATAGCTGAAATTGACGAGACTCTGACAGTGACTGACCTGACTGTGATCTACTTGACCGAAATAGCCCGCCTCAGCGCTCGAATAGGTAAGTACCGTTTTTCATTGTGGTCTCGTTTGCACTCCGTATCGGGGTTAAATCTCGTCCGGGACACCCGGGTTCCGTACGAAACAGGGTTCCTTTCTTACCTTTTGGTATGGAACCCTAATTACTTGCCATTTGGCAATATGGTAATTACACCATGCACTTATTAACTTATTGTGTTAATTAAGTCTAAAGGTATCGATACTTTATAGTAAATTTGGACCACGATGTTACGTCGCATTTTCATCTTACTATTTCGTATTTATAACTGAGGTTCTAATTTCCCATATATTAAACAATTCTTGATTAACTTATTTCAATCTATTAAACAGTTCTTAGAGACCTACAGTACTAAAATAGAAGACCCCGACAGCAAACAAAATATGACAACTTGTCTTAAAAACATAAAGGGCCAATAGATAGGTAATACATTAGGTATATTGTTTATTTATTTTTTTATTTTATAATAGGCATATCATGCATCCGGTGAAGATTTATAGTATTACTAGCTCATGCCCGCGACTTAGTCTGCGGTGTAAATTATAATTACGCAATTAGTATTCATAAATAGTTTCTGATATTTGTTGATAAACTTGGTTGTAATTAAACAAAAGCTTGGCCCTCAAATATTGGGCCTAAAACCGAGAATTTACCGCCAAAATAAATTATTTTGTGCATTTAAGGATTACTTCCAAAAAGTTTGTTTCACTCCATAAACCACCTGTTACTTACACAATCTACCAATGTCGAATAGTTTTTGGTACCATTAATAAATTCTCGACGTTTTTCTAATAAAACAATAGTAAAAACCTGGCGTCTCTATAACCTACTTATTAAGTTTGCAATGTGTTTCCACGTCACTGTCTTATTTTCGCCCGAAGCTGTCCTAAATAACGTCGTATTTTTGTACTACATAGAATAATTTAATTTGGTAAAAGTTCGTTCGTGTCTGTCGCGCGCATAAGTGGGTTGTTACTGGAATTCTTTTGCTTCATTACGCCTCACGATGTTTGTTATCTGATTAAAAATATGCTAAAAGTTCCTTCATGACGCTGAAAACAAGCAGAGGATTATTTTAGGTGTAGTTTAATAAAATAAATTCCCTAATACATTAAGTGGACTAAGAAACAAACATAATGTTTATTATGGGAATATAAAATTAAATATTTTGACTTTATAACGGAACTAAATTGTATACTTTAGTTTTATACCTTACCTTTCATGCAATTATGTTTACCTTGTCATGCAGAATTCCGATTTATTAAAAAAATCATATGTTAAGATGGTAACTAATAAAATAACGGAAAACAATGAATAAAAAAATAAATAATAACACATATTTGAATGTGTGGAAGAGAGGACAATAGAGAGATCTCTCTCCAGGCGGGTGTTGTGCCTGGGGACGAAAGTCCGAAGGAAGATGGTTAGAGTATTATGTGTATGAAGTGTGTTTATAAACTTCGATAGCGCGTTGTAGAACTGTATTGAGATGACGCTCTTTGTATGGACGTTGATATGAGCGCCATCTATCCATAGTCGAAAAATGAAATGAAAATGAAAAATTTATTGATAACATTGGGTTACAGGTCATAGTGTCATAATTATTGTTATACGTGTTTACATGTCTTTACCATTTTATAGTATATGCAATATATTATTAGCAGGTATTATACATAATATCAATGTTTCTTATTAGTTATTTATATTTGTGTGGGTACATCGATCGTTTTACAGGAAAAATATTCATCTAAATCATAAAAACATGATGTTATTAGCCAATTTTTTAATCTGTTTTTAAAATTATGAATTGAAGGTGCATCTTTAATGCTTTTAGGTAGGTGGTTGTATATTTGTGGGCCGAGTATATAAGCGGATCGTCCACTTTATGCTAACTTATGGGGCACAGGTGCTAGGCAGCCCGCGTTTTTGTTACTACGCATGTGGGGATTCGGGTTTGCCTGTTTCACTGTGAACTTCTCAAGGTTGGGATGGGGACGACGTCCCTGGTCGCAGTACTAGCGAGGCGCCTTAATGCGTAGCACGCGCTGCCTAGCCTCGCACACAGGTGGTCGATGTGTATGTTCCACCTTAGACCACTATCAATAAAAAAGCCTAGTAACTTTATGTCCATTACTTGGTGGACAGCGTCGTCCCCGGCGTACGTGGTTAAAGGTCTGGATGTCGATGTTGATTGTCCACTGCTTCCAGCGTAAGGCATCGTCCTATCGAACAGCGAATACACGATTATCGCGCGAACACGCGATTGCGACCATACTTGGCATCGTCCTATCGAACAGCGAATACGCGATTATCGCGCGACGCGAACACGCGATTGCGACCATACTTACAAGTATGGTAAATCGATAGGACGATGCCTAGTCGTAATGTCGTCACACCAGCCCCCCTTTGAGACCGGAGGGTTAATGATTTCAGGAGAGCTGCCTGTGGGTCATGTCGTCGCTTGCAAGTGCCAGTAGGCGACGGTTGATACCAATATATGATACGTCGGAATGTAATACTGATGTGCAACAGAAACAATGCGTCTGATTTCTTTATCGAATAAATGTGCTTCCTAGCGTAATAAAATAATCTGTTCGTTTCGAATCTAACCTTTTAATCAAGGACAATTAAAACAAGAGGACTGTCATTCTCCATACTTTAGATTGTACCCCGACCGCAAGGGGATGTCCAGGCAAAAACTAGATGGCGCTAACAAACTAAACATTTAACGATGTTATTGAACAAAGAAACATAGTACAGTAACAATTAGTTTGTAGGTAAACCGCTAATAATAAATAAATTCTAACATTTAACTGGTGTATCACGCTTGCAAAGTTGAATACTTGTAAATAATATAATTCCTTTACCAAGCTAATACATAGATGGCATTGTAATATCGGGGAAAAGCTTTTTTTATGGAGAATGACAGTCCTCTGGTTTAATGGTCCTTGCTTTTAATACAAAATTTCAATTTATACATACCCGGCTCAGTTTTCTATTACAAAAGCAGTAAGATTTTAATGCTCACTTATAAATGCATAGTGGCGGAGTGAGACAAAATGCGATTTCCCCGCGGACGGATATAGCGAGATTATCTACGGCTTAGGGCTTCCTGTGTCGCCGATGTTCCGCGTATCGGAATATTAATACCTAGTATTTACTCGCTAGTGCTATTCCCTAAGCAAATTGAGCATTTAAACCCATATGCGAGTATTTGAGCCATTGATGTTTTCTATTTAGGTATTTATGTATTTATGTACATAAGTATCTATATCCTCGTCTAGTAATAATACAAGCATTGCTTAGTTTAGCAAATCGTTCGTGTAGTTTTGAAGTAGGTACAAGTATATTCGGAAAACTATCAGTGGGATTATACTTAATATTGTTTTCGTATTCCGCGATTACCATTAATTGTTATAAAACAATTTTAACGAATTAAATAGCGTCTATTACTTATAAGAGACCCCGCGGCCGATCTCCTAGCCATTGATGTGTGTGACTAAGTAACGACAATCACTGGTTTTCTTGTTGCAACCGCTATAAGGACAGTCGAGAACCTAGCTAGTTGGAGAAAGTTGGTGCATGAAGCCACGAGAAACCTTTAGGGACACAACCATCAGAATTGAAAATACCGACCAAGACCAAAATAACTTCTGTTTCCGACGTTTCGTAACCCTTTACAGCGTACGGGTATACACATTAACGGCCATTCTCCAGAAATGTGTCTGCGTCTAATTCACGCGTCTCATTTACATAAATTTAGTATGAAAACAGCGACGCGGTAATTAGGTGACCGCAGACATATTTCTGGAGAATGGCCGTTATCAGTAAGATCATACAAAACTTTGCAGATAATCGTGAACTGGTAATAACGATATATATATTTCTATGATAAGATATACAGGAGATATTCAAACGTATAAGAGGATAACTTCAGTAAAATTCAAGAATTGACATTGTACATGCGGTCATGTACACATAACCGTCTCTACTGCGTATTGAAATACGCGTAATTTCGTCGCGAGGTTCAACGTAAATAGAGATATGTGCTTCTAGCATAACTGGCCGTGGCTTCGTTTCTCGCGCAACAGTGCATCACCTGTCACTGTCACATGATATTGAGTGGAAAGAGATAGGTAGCTTTGTCGCGCGACAAAGAATCGCGTGTCACAGTTGTGCTAGAGGTAATGTCTGTTACTGGTGCGACAAACCAACCAGAAAAAATTGGTTCATTTTAGCCGTACTGTGGATTTAATTTCGAGTAAATGTTTATATTAATTTGTTGATTTTAATAATTTTTTTGATGTATAAACGGACATGTCAAACTTAACCTCACTTACACTCATTGAAAATCAAGGTAAAAAATGTCATCTAGCCGTTTTTTATAAAAACTTAAATTAACAAGAAAAAGCTTCACTGTATGATAAACTATTCTGTAACAATACTATAAAACAGCCATAATATCTTTTTTCTACTCCTGTACTGTTATCTGTCTTTTACTTGGTCACGAACACTAATATAAGAACATATATAATATGAGTTCAGAGAAGTCTATACTCTATTCCCCATAACAGCACTAGTGTCGTTATAGCCACTTTACGTTATTGCTAGCAACCACAGACTTCTAAATCTAGGTTAAACTGAGGTCAAGGATTAAGCGCTCAATTTTAACTTTACGGTAAAAATGCACAACTACCAACTTAACAAACAATTAAAATCCTACGGCTTTTAAGAAAAACAAAACTTTCTGAACTAAATTCATTGATGCCAACATAAAAACAAAAGTATTTTTAATATATTCACTGCGTGTCAACTTCATTTAAAAAATAAAAAGTTTACCATAGACACATACTGACAGTCATACGTCATATTTGCCTTCTTTGCAGGTTATGCCTTGTTTGTATTTTATAATTTTAAAACCTGTCGTAGAAAAAGTATTGTATGCAACGTTGTATAATTAAGTCAAAAAACGCTCATTGCGTCTCTATTTGCGATACTCGCCGCATTCGCGGCTCGTATCGCAACTCACGCAATTCGCATTTTTTGAACCTTCTTATACAACTGTTGCATAAAATACTATACTTTATCACATATAATAACTTTAAGAGCAATGTGAACCTTCATTTAGCTCCCCTGAAAACCATGCATTTCAACATCGCTTTATACGTAGGGAACGTCGATATATCGGTCCACTTTAGCGGACCACAGCGGGTAATTTACTGGTAAAATTATATCAGGGACATGATTGATAACCATTTGTTTATTTTACATAGTATAGTATATACTGCTAGTAGTAATATCTATCTCATTTCTTCTTTCAATTAGGTACATTCGGGATTCTTCATAAAAATTTTACAACTAAAATACGTTCGGTAACATTGAAAATGTTGGTAATATGAATCGGCATATTTTCCGACGCGATGCAAATATTATTGTATCGACTCAGTTGGATGGTTCGTCAGTTACAATAAGTTTTAACCAAGGGCAGGAGTGGCTCACTCCACGATTGGGGCTACTAGTACTTACCAAATTTTGGCCCCGCGGTGGGGCTTAGCCAGCGACCAAAAAGAACACGCATTATGCGATAGAAAGAGACCGTTGGATCCGGTACGGTCTGTCCGGTGGTCGGAACGTCAGTTTTGTTACATAGAGAGGCTTCTGCATGTAGTACTATTACTTATTTTGGGCCAAAGGGCGAATAAGACTCGAATTCAGTGGCCGAATGAATTCGGAAAGAATTTTGGCAATAAGAACCGCAAGTAGCGAAAACTATTTCATTCAGAGTTTTGATCCAGCAACGAACGTGGAAGGGATAGTAAACTATTTTTTTGGGAAAAAAGATCCGAGTGGAAACATTGGTTTTGCCGTTTTGTCAAAGGGTGCTGGCTTATGTTGAATTTTATTGAAGCATAGTAACAAATTTGGTACTTAGTTCTCATATAGTTTCAACCGCCCATCACAACCATGGCAACATTTTTGACGATTTCTTGGGGCTAAACTAGACGAATTTGATATGAATTGTAAGCGGCTTTGAGTTTAACAGAATACATAGCGTGAATTACATTTGAGTGAACAAGGAGCTAAAACGCTGGTAAGAATTACCCGATTAGGTATATTTAAGTATTGTGAATGGAGAAATAATAATTAGTCTTAAAAAAAGTTAAAATAATAAAACGTCGCGAAATTATGACACCTCTAAGTCTTGCAAAATAATTTCTTGTTTGCCATCCAAAATTAAAATACAAGCTACTTAAGTAGGTATCATTCAATGAAAACGGAAGTGAACCTATCCTACTACCTAGATCTAGTACAAGTGACATTTTTTGCTTATGCTAGAACTACACACAATACCTTAATCATATTGAGGACTTGCAATGGAAGTTTTACTATTTCGTGACATAAAACAACGCTATAAAGCCAGACTTCTATAAAATATAAAACGGTGTAAACCGCAATCGGAAGCTTGTTAGGACGACACATTGCTCCTTTATACCCCACATTAGTTCCGACTCGTAAAACTTTGAGTGCCCTGTAATGTGGCATTTTACAGTGTATAGTAAAAAATGTTTCTCTAGAAATAATAGTTCACCCCTAACAGTCACCTAGACTTCCTCCACCCGAAATTTAGAAGAAAAGCAGTTGCGGCTTAGTGAATTTAAATCCGAATATGAGTAGAAATCAACAAAACTATCTTCTAACCAAATTCCAGTGTTCGCTGCGTAAATAGATGGTAAATAGTAATAAATAAAGTACAAAACAATGAATGAAAAAGTTACCTAAAAGGCCTTACTCTAAACGAAATTATAGGTCAATGACTCTCTTGAGCCAAAAAAGTTGAACTTTAACCGTGACTGTGTGCTTAGAGTACCTTGGTGGCTCCCTACATTGACACCCTACATTAGTTCCACCTCGTAAAACTTTGAGCGCCCCATAATGTTGCACTTCACAACGGGCTTAGGTACTAAAAGTTAGCACGAGTTACCCAGATCATATTCATTTTTCACGAAAACTGATGATGATTTCGCACTGTCTCATTAGGAAGTTTTAGCAAAATGACCAAGTTAAAAGAAAATATTGAAATTGAGAAAAGGAGGTAGAGAACAGCTAGTATCAGCGTAGATTCATCACATATAAATAAAGCAACAGGCTCTCTCTCATATTTCTATGTCACAAAGAGAAAAATGTGATTTACCTGAGGCAAAAAGTGTCCATAATAAGCTTGTAGTTGGGTTAGCGTCAAGTCCTAAAAATTAAAGGTGGTAGTGAACAACGTGTCTTAGAAATCAAATCTCCATACTAGCTTTAAAGCCAAGTCGGCACGGGTTCCCATCATCACAGAGAGCTGAAATTTTATACACCATAATATTTTAGGAGTTCTAACATTTTTAGGGAGTATGCGTTAAACAATAATAAAAAAAAAATTTTTTGTTGTATGGGCAAGATTTTTTTTTATTTTTTTTTTGTAACGCATACCCCTTAAAAATGTTGGAGATACTAAAATATTATGGTGTATAAAATTTCAGCTCTCTGTGATGATGGGAACCCGTGCCGACTTGGCTTCAAAGTTAGTATGGAGATTTGCTTTCTGGGACACCCTAATCCAAACGACCCCATAAAAATGGAAGTTATGTCGTAATGATGCATCGCTCAGTAAAGAGGACTTCTTTGCGAAATCTCTAGCAGTTGAGTAAAATTCTCTTATTGATAAAATCTATTTTTCTTTTCAGACAACATGAACATCCCAATGCAGCTCTTCCTCGTAGTGGTGGCGATTTTCGTGTGCCTTTCGGAAGGCGCGCCGGACGGGCGCATCGCACGTGCCAAGCAGCAACGACCCACCAGAGGCTTCAAGAATCTGGAGATGATGACTGCCCGGGGCTTCGGGAAACGCGGCAGGCCGTCCCCCAGGACTGAACGTGAGTAAAACGTCCCAGTTATTCAGACATTTAAGCTACTAAATGTGTTTCAGAAACTATGGTAAAGGCGTAGTAGACACCAGGAGCGTATGTGCACAGTTCTTACGATGTTTTAGATACAAGAAATGTATCATACTTAGCTAACATTGGCATGGCTAAAATGTTTTCTTAGAGATCAAAGACGACTCTTTTTGCATCGATAGCAGATTTGGTACCTATAGGTACACAGATACGCGATGGCACTGTTTACAGAATTTCATTTCTACTCGAATGGAAATTATTTGTTCGCCTGACCGCAATAAGGTAAACACCTTATAATTAGTTTTTGTAAAATTATAATTGGTTTATGTAGCTTGAGTAACAGTTGATTTTTGTAATCTTAAAAAAAGAGTTTCGAGTCTTACTCAGTTTAGTTGAGATTTATTTAAAAACCTGTTGTAACTTGTTTAAAAAATATAATTTCATTTTAGACCATCCCCTTCAGATAGTTATTGGAAATATTTTTATATCCATAGCAAATACATAGGTACATACTTATAATGTATTTCCAATTCAAGGACTCAATTTTTCCCTTTACTTAGTAGTTTTTCATGGTTGAATCAAGAAGTTGTACTTTAACCAAGATTAATGATAGAAGATTTTATCCGCCTAGCCGCAGTGAACATATCAGAAAGTTAGTGCAGAAAGTGAGACTTACGATCTCTAGTTTGTGTTTAAAGTAGTGGGGTTTCTTCTTTTGTTCCCGTGTATAATTTTAAGTCAAAAATAATTCTGTGATCACAATAGGCTTGCTTCCTGGAAAAACCATCATTACATATAATTAGTCCGTAAGTTAGATTATCAATAGTACATTACACAACTACGGTTGTAATACAAAGAAAGGCCGAGATCGCAGAAGTTTGCGGCCCGAGCTGCAAGCGAGGGACGTAAATATGCGATCGAGGGCTTTATTTATTACCTCCCATGTTGTGTACCTACATCATTTTATGTCTACACTTGGCCAGGTGTGGCATAAAAAATATTGAACACGTATTTTTTGTTTTGTTATTTAATAAAAAAGACCTAGACGAACAAAAAACTGCAATTGCGAAGAGTGCCGAAATTGTCACTGAAAAAGTAACAGAAAATATAAACAAAATACTGGACACAAAATTTAAAACATGGGAAGAAAACCAAGAAAAACTCAAGGAAAGAATAGAAAACCAGGAGCAAAGATTATACTTCCTAGAAAAACAAGCGAGACAGAGAAATTTAGTATTCTTTGGTATCGAGGAAACTGAAAAAACTTATCCACAATTGGAAAACAATCTAATGGCGTTTGTAAATGAACATTTTTCTCTAAAACTAAAGTACAACGATATACAAGCAGCCAGAAGAATAGGCAAAAAGTCTGAAAAACCAAGACCAATTGCAATAACGTTCAGCACTCTAGGAATAAAAATCATGATTTTAAAGCGAAAAGGATCACTGAAGGATACTGCCTACTATATAAAGGAGGACTATCCCCAACACATACTAGAAAAACGAAAAATGCTTCAAGAACAAGTAAAAATAGAAAGAGAGAGGGGAAATAATGCCGTAATTAAATACGATAAAGTGATAATATTAAAAAACAAATCACAGACTCAATCAACACAAGACAACAGGAAAAGGAATCTCTCTATTTCCCCAGAAAAAGATGTCACCGTCGTTGAAAATGTTTCAAGTACTGCTCAAATCGCCAAGAAAAATAAAACTCTATCAACTCACAACACACCCCAAAGATCTTCCAGTTTCTCGGAAGGGATGGTTAAACCGAGTATACTAAACTTTTTTAATGTTAATGGGAAAAAGCAAGAAGAAGAGTCGAAGAAAAATAACAATAAGGATTTATAGCAATCAACAGCACCTCTCTCAGAATATGTAAGCAAGCAACAAACACCGAAAATCTCAACACCCCATCTTCCAAGCCGGCTGGTCACCGAGGAAGATTATGACCATAACCTTCCAAAGACAATATCTTCACACGATAAAGATAAGAAACAGCTCTATATAGCAACATATAATGTTAGAACACTATCCACACATGAACGATTAATTGAATTAAAAGAAGCTCTATCAAACATAAAATACGATATCATCGGCTTATCGGAAGCGCGACGCCTTGGCAATAAAATAGAAGAATACGAGGATTTTATCCTCTGCCACACAGGAACAACACCAGGCAAATATGGAGTCGGCTTCATAATAAATAAATGTCTAAAACAATATTTTGTAAGCTATATTGGTATCTCAGAGCGAATTGCACTTCTGAATTTGAACCTACAAGGCAAAAAGCTTACTGTAATACAAGTGTATGCCCCTACAGAGACAGCCAATGATGAGGAAATCACTTCTTTCTATGAAAGTATCCACAAGGCTCTGGAAAAATCATATAAAGACTTCATCCTAATGGGAGATTTTAATGCAAAGATAGGAAAACCTCAAAAAGACGAACACCTTGTAATGAAGCAGTACGGATATGGAGAAAGAAACGATAGAGGACAGAAACTCATAGACTTCGCTTTAGAAAACAAGCTAGCAATCATGAACACGTTTTATATGAAAAAACCAAAAAGAAGATGGACGTGGCGCTCTCCAAATGGAAAATTTAAAAACGAAATTGATTTTATACTTTCCAACCGACCCCAAATGATTCAGAACATAAAAACATTAAATTTAAACTACCCATCAGACCATAGACCGCTCAGAGCGAAAGTATCACTCACAGAACCTATAAAAAGTAGAGCCAACTTTAAGTCTAACCAAATTAGCATGCTCAAGTGCGAAGAAGAACAACAATCATTCAAGGAATCATTACGAAAATATTTACCTGATTTACACAACACAAATTTGAATGAGTCTGTACAAATATATCACGATAAATTAATAAATGCCATCCAAAATAGTTTAAGAAGCGCATGGAAACCTAATTATATTACTAAAGACCGCAGCGCCCTGTCGGAAAGTACCAAAAATCTAATAAAAAGGAGGCAAGAACTACAGAAAACCGCCAACAGAACCCGATCCATGAAAAATGAACTCAAAGCTTTATATAAACTGATATGCAAATACATAAAAAGAGACTACAAGAAACACAGAATGGAAACCTTTAAAAAACATTTAGAACAAAAAGGAAGCCTGAAGAAAGGATACAAAGAGCTACGAACAAACAAGTCTTGGATAGAGGGTTTAAAAGAGTCGGGTAAAATAAAATATAACCGCAAAAGTATCGTTAACATTGCAACCAATTTTTACCAAAACTTATACAGCGCTACGAACATCTGTAAGGACAACCTAACAACCTATAATCAAAGCGACAACGTGACAAGCGAAGAACTTAAAACGCCCATAAAACCAATAGACTGCAAAGAAATAATAGAAACGATACGAAAATTGAAACCCGATAAAAGCCCAGGTTCGGACAATATCACAAACGATGCCATAAAAACCGCACACGACATACTGGCCGCACCACTAGCAAAATTATTCAACCGGGTATTAGAGACTGCTGAAACGCCATCACAATGGTCCGAATCTAACATCATCTTGCTCTACAAAAAGGGAGACCCAAAAGACATAGGCAACTACAGACCTATAAGCCTATTACCAGCGGTGTACAAACTCTTTTCGACGATTATAAATAATAGAATAAGCCCATCAATAGAACGAGAACAACCCATCGAACAAGCTGGTTTCAGAAAAGGATTTTCGACTATCGACCACATACACACTCTGGAGCATATAATCGAAAAATACCAAGAATATCGAAGACCGCTGTATATCGCTTTCGTTGACTACCAGAAAGCTTTCGACACAGTTTCGCACGAAAGTATATGGGAAACCCTAAAAACACAAAATGTAGAGCCAGAGTACATCGAAATCATAAGAACTATATACAACAAAAGCACTAGCAGAGTCAAATTAGAAAGTATTGGTCCAAGTTTTCCAGTAAACAGAGGAGTACGGCAAGGCGACCCACTATCCCCAAAATTGTTTATTGCTTTACTAGAGTCAGTCATAAATAAACTGGATTGGCATAGACTTGGCCTGGTCATCCAAGGTAAATACTTAAGTCACCTGAGATTCGCAGATGATTTGGTGCTGTTGTCAGAAACATCTTCGCAACTGCAGTACATGATCGAAACTCTTCACACGGCTAGCCGCCAAGTAGGACTCGAAATGAATATAGCCAAAACAAAAACGATGTCCAACCACATAAAGAATCACATCACAATAGATAATGAACCGCTAGAATACGTAGAGCAATATATTTATCTAGGTAAACAAATTGGATTCAATAGTAGTAATAACGAACTAGAAGTAGAGAGAAGAGTCAAAAATACGTGGAACAAATATTGGAGCTTTAAAGAAGTATTTAAAAGCGACATGCCGTTGAATCTAAAGAAAAAAGTTATGGAATCATGCCTGATCCCATGCTTAACATACGCATGCCAAACATGGAAATTTACGAATAAAACTAAGAGCAAAATAACCACATGCCAGAGAGGAATGGAGCGGAGTATGCTAAATATAAGAAAAATTGAAAAGATTAGACACTCCAAAATAAGATCTAAAACGAAAATAATAGATGCTCTATCGCAAGCTCAAAAATTAAAATGGAAGTGGGCCGGACATGTGGCGCGTCTTAAAGATGACAGATGGACCAAAACCGTCACAATATGGAAGGGTCCACTAGGCAAACGCCGTATAGGAAGACCTTACTCACGCTGGGATGACGACTTAAAGAGAATAGCTGGACCTAAATGGCAGCAAATAGCACAAAATCGTGAAAAGTGGCAATCTTTGGAAGAGGCCTTCACCTGAGAGGGGTTCCTGTTATATGTTAATTATTATATTTTAAGCATGTTTAACATTATTTATTTTATAGAAACTGAAAAAAAAAAATTAAAAATCATATCTATGTTTAACAGTATTTTTTAGAACAGGAAATAAAAGGCTTTTTTATTTTTTTATTTTTTTATTTTTTTTTTATTTATTTAATAAAAAAGCGCATTAAATTTTGGGAGTGGAGGCTCGTGATAAAAATTGGGTCACGTCGTGATGTCACACGGAACTTTAATGTTCAATATTTTTTGGATAATCTAACTTACGGACTATGTAACAAAAATTAGGACATAAAGCCTATTCACATGCAATCGCTACCACAGCAACACACGTAACACGATGCCTCTTGCTGCAGCCCTGTAATCCGTGTCACTATTAGCCTAACGAAATTAGATGTAAAGCCGTGGTCTAGCACAGAATTGAGCACTAACGATTTCTACCTACCGAAATAGTTCATCGAATTTCGCCTACAATACCAATTTGCAGGATCCGCTGGTAAAGGAGGTAAGTGGGATGTAATGTTAGCCTTATAGGTAGTCTTTTGTCTCAGAAAAACTTACACACGAGGCTGGCATAATTCACATAAGCGTAAGTCCGTATATTTAGATCATTTTACAAATACGCACACAGCAGTAGCTGTACGAAATTTACTTAAAATATTGGTTTTGTGATATTTTATTTTACAATTTGTGTTAAAACATTTCATTTAGCATAAATGCTCTTGTTATTTGAATGTACATTTTATAGGACGTACCAAAGTTGCTTTAGAACCTTTAGAATTGAAACACCCTCGTCAAAATAGCTTCCAACCTGACAATAAGGGGTCTATTAGCATGTCTATAAACCGGACTTGCGACATCTATGGAATTCTGGAAGTTCCATAACAACCAACTATGAGCTAACGGAACGCATAATTTGTTATGAATTCCTCGTTCTCACCTTTTCACATTGCTCTGCATTGAAATTCAAATGACCTGTGAAATTGTTTTGTATAATTTTCAGCGAGTTCACGCTCTTTGAAGGCGTCTTTTGTAATTGTTTGTTATGAATTCGTATTCCTCTGGAACTTTTTAGGTTTTTTTTTTAATTATCTAGTTAACTACGTACAGGGATATTCTGTTATACCGGAAATTACGATTATGCATCTTTAAAAATAATGTACCTTTAGTTGATAAACTTATATTTGCAAGATTTATTATTTTGTTTGCCTAAGAAGAAATAAGACTAACTAGGCTGTCTAGCATAACGGGCCGCGACTTCTGTCTCGCGCAACAGAGCATCACCTCTCACTGTCACACTATATTGAGTGGAAAGAGATCGCTCAAAGAGTCGCCTGTCATAGTTGTGCTATAGGTACAGTTTTTCGTGGCTTTTATTTGGAAGCTTTAAATATAAAATTAAAAATGGAGCTAAGAATCGATCCAGTATGTTTCTCTTTATAGCATTTTGATAAACGAACAATGGATCTCTTTCTGCCTTCTATAAATACTAAACAACTCGTTACTTTTTATATGGGTATCATTTAATCGATCAGCAAAATATTCATATTTTGGTGAGCAGAAATATGTATTTGGTCAGCCAAAATAGCTAGTTGGTAAGCAACTTATGGTTAGCAAACATTTATAAATCAGGCTGCAATTAATAATATACTGAACTGCTCTAAATTATTTTGCTGCGGGAACAGCAGCCCTTCCGCCCTTGCATGACGACGCACGGTCACTTCGCTCGGCTCCGCAGCTTAGGCTTGTTGGTCGCCTTCGGCGACCAGCCTCAGCCGCTCGCCTCAGTCGTTCCCGTGCTTCGCCATGGCGGGCGAGGGCTGCTATCCCTCCGCACCTCCGGCTCTATAAAAACACTCTAGGGCGCGCAGTGTTGGCACGCGTCCTAACCAGCGAGAGCCCTAGATTCTGACTTTCGCAGGCTTTTTACATTTTACAGTAAGTAGTATCTTCAAAAATAGCAATACGGTAAAAATCACTGATAATTGATAAACACTACTACTTGACACTGACAGCTGACAATCACCGAATGACAGAACAAACACGCCCACGATTGGCTGCTCGCGTCACGTGGTCTGTTTCGCTCTGCCCACAGTACTGCTGATTTTTCAAACTAAACGCAATCCACGCATGTTTTCTCTGCTAACCAATTTTAAAATCTTGCCGGCCAAGTAATTATTTTGCAGCTCGACTGTTTACTAGGCGGACAAATGATAAATAAAGCAGATTAACATTGGTTAAAATGTTAACCATTTTTAAATTATTTGCTGAACAAGAGTTGCCGCCCGATTTTTATTTATTGCCAGCCAAATCTTTGTATGCTGCCCAAATGATTTAATTGCTTATTTTTTTTTGCGGATCAATTTTAATAACGGCTGACCAAAAAATTACTTTTCTTTTTATATTCCCCTTAAATTGTATCACTGACTACTCGCGTAGGACGATAATGAGAAACCAACTTAGACTTTTCTATTATACTGACTCGGATGAAATAACTTTTTCCGACTTTACACATCGCTACAGGCTACAGGCACGGGATAGTTTGCATTATTTTAGGTTTTACAGTATTTTAGTCTTATCCCGTGAAGATGCTTTTTAACCTGTATCTATTCATTGTTAAGGAGATGTTCACGACCAAATGCCACTGGAACGCACGTATCGTGCACCGCCTACATTTAAGAGTCCATCGGTGAATTTTGGAGTAGGTTATGGAAAAAGAATGCCAGAAGTGGAACCTGAAGGTATCTTCAAAGAGAAAACATAAACGAAATGTGTTATGGTGCTTTGGGCGATTTTAGGAATGAAGTTCTGGGACCCCTTCCTTCAACTGCTTAAAACCAGGTCGACGTACTTTCAAACTGGTTTGATGTTGTGTCGCTTATAAATAGATTTATCTAGGGATCTTTGAACGCCGTCTAAATAACTACTCCAAAAAGTGGCAGAATTTGTTAATTTCAAGAAATCCTTATATCCCGAATAACTGGTTTTAAGCTTTCAGTCTTATCGCTATTTGAAATAGATGTATGTCTCGTGTCATATCAAAATATGTAATAATTATAACTCAAATTCATGCCTAAGGGGATGTTGGAGATCAATTTGCATCGGAGCGTGACAGTCGTGGTTCGCCATCGTTTAAGGCTCCAATACTGAATTTCGGGGGAGGGTATGGAAAAAGAAGATCAGAAATGGAACCAGAAGGTAGGAAATATTGGCAGCTGTTTAATGGCGCTTGATGTGATTCGAGGACGAAAACTCCGAGACTCTGACATTCTCGAAAAAAAATCAGTCTGAGTTGTGTTGGTGTTATTGCTTATAGATTCTCATAAGAAAGATTTTCGTATAGGTAGGCTGAAAAATTTCGACCTAAAAGTTTTCTATCCAAAGATAATTTGGAATACATCTTGAAAATGAAAACTTTAGGCTATTGTCTATTAATATTTTGCTTGGTTAAAGTTTGAAAGTGACCTTTATCAGAGTGTTCTCTTTCTGATAAAAGGAACAATAGAGATTATTTCAAAGTTAAAAGCGTGTACTGGATAGAACATTGTCTAGATCTGTAAGAAACTTTTCTAGGTGATCATATAGTTTTGTGATGATAGTGCCCTAAATGGTGGTACGATCCCTTTGATTACTTAGTACCAAGTTAAATGGGTTTAATTGAAAGCTTATATTTTGTAAGGCGTTGTGTATCAAAGCCATATCAAATGGCGTTTTATAGCTTTATGGGACTTTCATTGCCACGAAAATTCACATTGTTGTTTTCGTTCATTTGATATTCTGAATTTAATTTAAGGTTCATCTTATTAATCCCTCTTTAATGTTAAGGTAACATGGAAGAGCAATCACTACAGGAGCGTATCAATCGTGCTCCGCCAACGTTTAAGTCTCCAACGGTGATTTTTGGCAGGGGAGTCGGAAAAAGAAAGCAAGATATTGAACCTGAAGGTAGCCTTAAGAGGAAACATTAAGCTATAGGGAATCAAAATATTTCCAGTAAATATGATGATTCCTAAAAGAGCATAAAGCAAGTGTTTGATTGTGCTTTGGGTAATACGAGAACTGGAATCCTGAGATGCTGCCGTTCTCCAAACTACCACTCCTATCCCTCTGGCAGACTTTTGGGCTGGCAATGTAGTTCGCTACAGATAGGTTTCTAGTAAAATCTTTGCTTAGGCTTCTTTACAAAGGTTTTATTGGAAAGCTTTTACATTGAAAGTCGTTTCGTCAAAACCATATCAAATGGTGTCTACTTCTTATAACTTCCACATGAAGAAAGTCAATTGGAAAAAAGTTATTTTTTATGTCTTTTAAAATTGAAATCTTCTGTCTTCAATATTAAGGAAATGAGGAGGACCAGCCACGGTTGGAACGTGTGAATCGTGTCCCGCCATCGTTTAAACCCCCTACCGTTATCTTTGCCAGAGATGTTGGTAAAAGAACTCGAGAAATGGAACCTGAAGGTATTCTTAGAAAGAAACTGAAACTAAAATGATAAATGGTGCTTTGAATTCTAACTGAAACTCTGCGGCTTTTAGGATGGATTTGTTAAAAGTCATAAAAATCGATACCTATCGGACTGGATGGCTGTTTGCTTATAGATTACTACTAGATTTTTTTTTTTTGTTAAAACGTCATACACGTTATGTGTCCAGACCAGAGAAATGAAATTACTTTGGATTATTAGATTCATTTATCCTGTTTTCTTATAAACTATGGACTGCTGTCGTCTTTTTCGCGAGTTGTTTACGATATCTGAACTCACTAGAGTGTTTTGTGTGTATCAAAATAATGGTGAGATTATAATTAGTGTTGTAAATGGCTTGTTCTCTGGGCGGCAATAATTCTCCTAAACCCATTACTTGGAGTAGTAAAATAAGTTTTATTGTAGGTATGTTATGTTTTTCGTTTTAGTTTCTGTTCTAGGTAGGTTTAAGAAAGAGGGTTTTCTCGTCCCTTTTAATCTCTGTTTAATGTTAAGGGGACGTGGAAGACCTATCTCAAATGGAGCGTACCAATCGTGGTGCGCCAACATATAAAACTTCATCCATACTTATTGGCAGAGATTACGGAAAAAGATCGCAAGTAATGGAACCTGAAGGTAACAAGTAAATGAAAAATAAATAAAAGTGTTTGATGGCGCTTGAGGTAATTTTCGGAAAACTCCGCGATCCTGGCCTGCTGAAACTTCTTGGAAACTGGTACAAAAGACAACTACAAGTCAAATTGTCATGCTGCTTTATTTATGCCACACCTGGCCATAAAACGGCTTTTTCCGTACGCTACGCAAAAAGCCGCTTTCTGGCCAACTGTAGACATAAAATGATGTACACAACACGGGAGGTAATAAAGAAAGCCCTTGATCGCATATTTACGTCCCTCGCTTGCAGCTCGGGCCGCAAACATCTGCGATCTCGGCCTTTCTTTATGTTACCATGTATTATTGTGTATCTAAATATTAGTCGTTTTTAAGGAGCCATAAATCGAATTTAACTATTTATTTAACGAATTTAAATTTTTATCAAATTTTCAGTTTTATCAAGATTGCAGATTCGAAGTTTGCCATAGAGGCAAAAAATTCTGTCCAAGAAATTTTCATTTTGAAATTATTTATTCTAATTATGTTGAACATCCTTATATTAAAAAGCTAAGCTATTCTCTCACTCTGTGTAACAAAATCTACACGAGAGAAACTATAGACATGATTGCAAAGTTATAATTTTTCGTTGGATAGAACAATACTTATCAGTAAGAATATATTTCACTGTACTCATGTATTTTGAAATTTTATGCAGGAAGTAGATCAGGTGTGAGGAATCGTACTACCTGTAAATTGTCGTTTTCATGAATGGCTAAAACTCTAAGTATATTAGGTACAGTCAGCTGCAAAGTAGAGAGCTCACCCTTCTTTGCAGTGGACTGTATTAGAAGTCGTTCGTGCTACACATAAATGTTACGAGGAAATGTTTGTATTTAGAAATCCTATAAAACCATGTCTACTGGTAGCGTCTCATGACTTCTACGTAAATACGAAGTGGACGTTTTTATAAAAAATGCTTTTGACAGTGGGCCACAGGCGTTTTAACCCAAAGAGCTCAATGATGGTGGCCACCGACTTCGGTAAAAGGAGTAATGACGAAACCGCCGAAGAAGGTAATCCGTCAAGCGCGAGCTGTGCTTTACGCTTTCTAAAGTGACGCGCGGGAAACAGTACCTTTATAACAACTGCGCCGCACGACTTAGTCACGCGACATTATATTGCTACCTTTCCATTCGGTACGCAGTTAGAGAGACAGGTGATGATGTGTCGCACGACTAGGGAAGCAGCGGACAGTTGTGCTAGCTTGGCAAATATTACATGTCGTAATTGGAAATATGATTGGCTCAATATGCTTATTCAAAAATGCGCTGTATTGTATTTAAATAATGCTATAATTGGTAACGCGGTTCTGATTAAAAGATTCTAGGTAATGGAAGTATGGTATTTTTATCTGCAACAATACCTTTAATAGCTGGTATAATGATTGTAAATTTACTTACTTAGCAAATACATATAGGTAAATTCCTGAGTGGACAGATTTTTAACTTGAATTCCCTTAAGCTTATGTCGGAGACAGAATCTGTCCAACTAAAACATCACATCAAAACTGTTAAAATATTAAAGTGTCTTCTTAATTGTTTCATCTCGCTGTAATGTTTAATCGGAACTACAACAGCGGACAAATCCAGACCCCAGTACGAGCGTAAGAAGAGCGATTTTATCATCGTACCCGTTGGGTTCGGCAAAAGAAAAGCGCCGAGCAAGCGAGGTAATGCCCACATACGAGATAACCTCACGTCCGAAAGACTTGTTTGGACATTCTATTACTGATCTATTTCTGAAAAAGCCATGTGACGGCGTCATATCACAATTTTGAGTCGTTAGAGTACACATTCGGCTGTATACTTAAGCAGAGATAAAATTCTTATTTTTGTTCAATGTTTACTCCTGAGGGACATCCAGGATTCGCCTTTATTGTGTGCTATATTATATGAACTGCAAATATAAAAAATGTATGCGTTAGTTTTATAGCTTTTTGATTGTTTATTGGACAGTGAACAGTGGCCCTATGCACATGCAATTAAATCTTCACGTAGAAAAAAAATGTGTCTCGATGACAAATATGTGTTCCTCAGTCTAGGAGGCTTTATTTGACTTCTAAACACTTCATTGACTGCTTTTTCCGTTCAACTCTACTACTTAGTATTGCTATCTATATAAATAAATGTTTTTACAGGTAGCTACGGCTACCAAAAGCAAGTGAGTGGATAAGTGTTTCTCAACTTAAGCAAAATATGTATTCGTCAATGTCGAGAAAATTATTGCTTTATATTGCTATTTATTTACGTTTATACATATCGTTTTATTTTACTTATTGTTCAAAAGAACATACATTCATGATAGATTAGGCGTTTTTTTAACTCTACTGCTCAACTTTGTCTGAAGTTAAAGCATTCGTTATCAACTCTAACACTAATTCTAAAGGACACCAATCTAAACTTTATTCCGCTCACAGCAACTACATTTGATTCGCTATCTTATTGCAAAACGACAACTAGTTACAGACAAGTTCAGTTGCAGTAAAAGTTGAATCGGAAGTCGGCGGAAATACGACCGAAGTCGGCGGTGGATCCAGACTTACGTTGATACTCATTAAACGCAATATGGCAATGGCAAGACAGGGTTTAACCTTTATAAGTCGAGTTTAATCTTCAAGGTTTAGTTCTGGACCTACCGCTGACTGTGCCTAATATTATATCCACAAGTATATAAATAGTATAAATATTATGATATGCCATACTTATACACAATAAACACTATCTTAGGTTTCCTTGCTGTGAAGGTAAAATTGCACTAGGCGTGACTAAGCGGGAGCGGGGCGACTCGACGGAACGAGACAAAATAATCTTTACATGTATGAAACTATATGATATATAGTGCACTACACGGTGGCGGAACTTCTCGCCAGTGTGGTATACTCGTACCAGTAGGAACGGGTAACCTATCGCAAACACTAAAAACCATTCACCGAATTTCATTTGGCCAAAAACTATTCGAATTATTATCGTTTGTCCGATGACAGGTTTCGTATTTTTTTCTGTTCACCATTTCACGTTTAGTAAAAGTTTCGTTTGTCTGAAAAACGTTTCCCATCTCATTCACTTGCCCTATGAATTGTTACGTATTTTGTTTCGTTGCCCATTTTTCATTTACCCAATGATACTTTTCGCACTGGATACGTTTAGACATATTTTCAGTTTACCTTTTAACGATATCCCAAGTTATTTCTCGGCAGAGGTATGTTTCCCTAAATCTAAAATAAATGTTATTTTAGAAAAGAAAATTAGTTATTATTAGTTTTTTAGAGAAAGGTCAGTAGGTTAGGTTGGTTCATAAAAAAGTGGCCGTTTGGGGAAGTGACTTTCACATAAAACTTATATAGGCAGAAGGACAAAGGGGGGACGGGGGGGCGGAGCCCCCCACAAGGGGGGCTCGGGGGGCGAAGCCCCCCGCATGAAAAAAAACTTAAAACAAAGGTTCAATTAGGTATAAAAAGTAGGTTAGGTTAGGTTTGAACTGCGTCCCCCAACAAAAACGAACTGCTACCAGAAAAATAGGTTAGGTTAGGTTTGAACTGCGTCCCTCAACAAAAACAAACTGCTACCAGAAAAATAGGTTAGGTTAGGTTTGAACTGCGTCCCCCAACAAAAACGAACTGCTAGGAAAAAAGTAGGTTAGGTCAGACATATTTAAATAAGTTTTCACTATCGCACTGTACTACTCAGTATTAGCTTTAATAATACACTATAACAAGTTTTATGTGGCGGGTAGGGTTATCTTTATCAAAGTACAAAGCGGGTAGATTCTTGCAGACTAGTTTGCCAGGTATAAAAATAAATAATTGTAAATTGTAATGCCAGCTGTACACATGTCGAATAGTTAAAAATCGAATCGTTACATCGGACAAATGAAATCAAAGTCAATCGAAAAAAGTCGAATGGTGAATAAATCGAAACGTTACTTCGGGTAACTGATATTATGGTGAAACGAGCTTTTGGGCAAACCGTAATTTGTCGAATGATTAAAAAACCGAACCAATAAATGCCGAATCGTAATAAATCGAAATGAAAATTCGGACAAACGAAAAAAAATTGAAACGATATTTGTCGAATAGTTTTTGCCGAAACGAAATTCGGACTAACGTTTTTAGTGTTTCAGATAGGTAACCGTAGGAACGCGTCGCATCGCACCGCTGCCACGTAAATAGTTAACGCCTAGCGCAGACTTACCTTAAATGTAATAACATGAGTGTGCTTGGTAAGATACCAGCTTTTATTGTCACCTGAGCTCGAATGGTTGCTTATTGGATAACTTGAATACGCCATTGTTGGCCCTTAATTGGATAATGTTGTTTGCGCTCCGTTTCTGTCATTGGTTCGGCAGTTTTGCTGGAGCTAATTATATCTCGTTGGACCACGGGACCTGTTATTTGTTTTACTTGAACCATGGTATGCATCCGTAACGATATTAAGGTAATGACTAATATTACATAGTGAATATCAAAATGTATCGTCAGTTGTGTATTCCACGTATCTGTTTGTATTTCATATAATGCATTCCTCTCGTTATTTTGAGAGAGTACACTCACACTCGGCCTCAAAAGTAGGTAGTGAGACACCGGCCGTGTACTTTTGAGGCTTATAGTGCATGTGGTTCAGGTGAGCTTTATGTCCAAACTCAGACGTATAATACTGAAGTATATTCTGTGCACATATTTAAATAATACCTTGTATATAAAGTTTTATAGCTCATAAAGAATAATTAAGACACATCGTATTTGCAAAGGGTGTAAAGAAAATCAAACATTTGGTGTCCAGTGTCCAGGAGGTCACTAAGAATCACGAGTCAATCATATTGGCATATCATAAAAATCCCGCGGGCCAAAGTTTTTTTAAAGGGGGTGGATATTCATTTGACGTGAAGACTATTTGAGTTAATGACCTGTGGAAATCATGGGTGCTTAATACAAATAGCCTTTATAGGGTTCCGTACCAAAATGGTAAAAAAGGAACCCTTATGGTGCGACTCTGTCTGTCTGTCTGTCCGTCTGTCACAGCTAACTCTAGTGATATCTACGAGTATACTGATGCTATCGACTTGGAAAATCGCTAGCCCGGGCCTATGGGATAGAAACAAATACGTATACCCTTTTTACTTTTTTTTTAAAGGGGACCGAAATGGGATGTCGAAGATCAAAAGAAGAGCAATTATTTCGAGTGGGATATCAAATTAAAGGGCTTAATGTGTAGATTCCGAAACCATTTTTTTTTTCTTAGACATATAGGTAGCTTTTGACTTAAGACAAAAACGTTGAAAAAAATACCATTCCCTCCATATTATCTCCGAAGTTAGTGAACAGAAAAATCTGTAATAATTACCGATTATTAATGTTATCCTAAATATTACAGGAAAAATAAAACGGTTTTCCTAACTTGTAGCGTTTTTTAGAAATTCGCAAAAATTATAAGACAAACTTATTTGCTCCTGAGCGTTTTCCAAAAAAAATACCGGGGTAGCTACTTTCTCAAAATATGGACTTTTGAAGTTTTTCTGGCTCAGAATCGTTAGTACATTCGAACCTTATACGTAAAAAAAAAGTGTCTAGCTACCCCGGTATTTTTTTTGGAAAACACTCTCCTACTAAACTAACCGCGACATATGTCGATTGTCGATGTATAGGGGCAGCAGTTTTTTAAGAGTAAAGTTAAGTTTGTCCCACCGTACAGTTTCTACTGGTGGGTTTGTACGGAACCCTCGGAGCACGAGTCTGCCTCGCACTTGACCGGTTTTCATTTATTTCTCATGACATTACGACTTGTCAGGTAGTTGAGTCCCTTAGCGTACTTTGGCGTCAATTTCCGACCACAGACCTTATTTTGATGACCTATGGATAACCGAATGGACTTTCTTTAGTTCCGTAGCGTGTCGAGGGTTGGTTTGACTAAATTTGGTTACTGTTGCAGTGTATAGCTTGGACAACTTCTGGGAGATGCTGCCAGGTTCACCCGAGCGAGAGGGACAGGAAATTGACGACGACAAACTGGAAAGGTAATCAGGCACGGGCGTCTCCTCTGTTGGACATAGACCCCCAGATCGCCACAGAGCGCTGTCCTATGCACATCGCATCCACCCGCTACACTCACGAGGTCGTCTGTCCACCGAGCCTGGTGCCGTCGTACGCTTATCTATGCGTGGTCGCCACTCGAAATTTAAAAGTAAAGTAGTACTCAAAAGCACCACAACCTACATAACGGTACCTCTAGTATAAATATAGCTGGAGACTCTTCTCCTTGTAGTCGCTTACCATCAGACGGTAGTGAGACAATGAGGTAAATAGGTAAATCGCAGGTCATTTATAGAAAAAAATAAGGAAAATTTAATAATAGAAAAGAAATCAGAACCAAATAAATAATCCTTTAGATTGTATGAAGAAAAAGTAGGTATTTTGAACATTAGAAATAAAGATTTTAAAAGTATTATCCAAAGGATTTTTAGGAAGGTACTTTGGGCTTTAGAAATATTGATTTTCGAATTATATAATCATTAGATATTATGTACAAGAAATTCTGGTTGTCGAAATTATGATCATTCGAATAAAAATATCTTAAGAAATGCGTTTTTAGGAATTTCGTACTTTAGAAATGTTTATTTCGAAGGTTTATTTTTAGGAATTTCGCACGTTGGAATTTTAATTTTCGAAATTTTGCTACGCAGTTAATGAATCATCTCTATCTACCAACTAAATTCATGAATAGTAATAATAAGTCGAGCTCTATGCTAGATTCTAGGAAAATAAATGTGTTTGTGGTTCAAACATTCCACATACTCGTATTACGAGTATGCATAATTAATATTAGTTTATACGTACAAGCTTGAAAAGTAGGTTGGATGTTCTAGAAAATACTCAAATTTTCGGTATATGTGATACCAAGAATCAAGTAAAATTTTCAATCCAGTTCAAGGGTAATCATTAAATTTTTGTCTATAAATTTACTTATACTAAAATCGTAGTTAGACTATAAGTATTTGTACAATAAAGATTTTCCAATTAAATAACCGGGGCCGGAGAGTTGAAATTTTTATCTGTTTGTAAATACCGGACCAAATTGGTCTATGAAAGTTTGTGTACTATGTGTATGTGTTTGTGTGTAGGTCAATTATGGCTTCGATTAAAATATAGGATACGTACCTAGCAAAAAAATTGAAATTTACCTTCTTTCACTTCTGCGAATGTAATTGCGAGCGTACTCCATTCACAAATAAAATCGTATTCCAATTTACCTCTAACCGGTTCTAACTGGTATTAATTATGACAACTAATGAATGAACGCGTGCAATTAAGCGAATTCTAATTAACATTGAAATAGATACCACTAAATGGATAACTCAATTTGCTAGCTAAGACCATTTAGCTGATCGGGGTTCGTATGAATTATAATCGATAGGCCTAAGTGGACCCTTAAATTTAGGGTAGTTTTACACTGTTATTACGGGGCTGTTAAATTTAGGATCTAGTCCAATCGATGAAAGTGCATGATCGGTCTAGTGAATCGCATCTTTTGTAGACGCAGTGTATTTCTACATGCTCAAGTTAAAAGTCCTGATTATTTTAAGAAATTATAAACATTATTATCCTCGTTGCTTGAACCTTTAATATTGCAAGCAAGGGTATTATAGAGGCTGGCTGATTTATGGGAGATAAGCGAAATTTAGTTTATTATGGGATAAAATAGCGTACACAGATAATCCCAACTTAAAGTGATAGTCATCAATTTATTGTGTAGGTTACGCGCTTTAAAAAACTTTCAAGATTTTATTTTCAATTTGCTTTGATGGATTACAAAAATTCACAAAGGAATTTAATTATTTTTGTAGTTAAAATCATAGACAATTATTTGTTTGAATTTAATAAGACATGCACGAAATACTTGCCAGTAACCTTAAGAATGGGTGACCAATTGGGTCACTCTTAGATTTATATTATTCTATTATCCTTATGAGCACCCTTTTCTATTTGTGGGGTTAATTACCTATACCTACCACAGTTTAAAATGATACAGTAAGTCGACAAATACGTTTAGTCAGACAGAGCATTTGAGCGGGGTCCAAGGAGAGACGCGCATGCTTTTGGCAATTTTTGGCATATACATAAGTCAGAATGACACGAACAACCTACAAATAGCAAAAAACTGCTCAGATCGTCACTAAACCGATTTGTGTGTCCACAAACACTCCACTTTACATGCGGACGGGCCCGAAGAGTCAGTCTAAGCCTACCCGATTAACTAAAGGGCTTATGTTACATATAATACAATACAATACTTTTCTTTATAGCGCTTCATAAAAATACAGCTAGATCCTTAAATAAAAGAAGATTATAATAAATTTTTAAAACAAAAAATAAAAACCGACTTCCAACAACTTTATTTTTAAATTTTTAGTGGCGCTGTAAAAATATTGTTTTAACCAAATAGACTTAAGTCTATTTAGTTAAAAGATTTTTTTTCCAAATCAGTCTAGCCGTTTTCAAGTAATCGGGGAACAAACCTACATAAAAATTGCTCTTTGTTTTGAAGTCGGTTAAGACTGGAAACTTATTTCTAATAAGAAATGCACGAGAAACTAAGAAAAATACCAAAATCGCTATATGTGTGCCTCTAATATTTGAAGAGTTCCCTCGGTTTCTCCAAGATCCCATCATCAGATCCTGATTTGGTTGCAATGGGACCACCTCGAAAGTATAGCCAAGAATAAACGTGTCCACGAATATCCGCGTGTTCTATTATAAGCTTTCAGTTGATCAACTCCGAAATTAGAAACTGCTTCAGTAGTTTACCTATTTCCAAAGCAATCAATCCTTTGTTTGCCTTTCTATAGCTTCCTTAAACCTAGATCTAACTGTGATCGATTGAAGTATCAAATTTCTATATCCTTTACCCTTTCATGACGTCATTCGCAAATTTTCGCATGGTCAGTAGTAATATAACGGAAATTTACGAGGCGGTAAAGAGAGGTGATCGTTTTGTAGGAAATGGTTATACTTTAACAATTTGTTCGTGTCCGATAAAAAACGAGTTATTAGGTAGGTATATTTGTATTGAACGCTTATACACATTTTGAAAAATACCTAATTAAGAAAAGATACAAATAATGACGTCACTAACTTGCTAAGAATATATCCTTAAAAGTTTTTAATCGTCTGGCCTGGGATTATCGCGTTGCCGATCGCTTGGTATAAATAAATTGTTTGCCCTAATGTAATTTTTTGTCGAAAATTTCTTCCGCTGAAACTGAATGTCTTTTGGGATAGCTATTTTGAATAGGGGTTTGGGAGTGAACATTTTACGACAAAATGATAATACAATTCGACCCAACATTACACTAGGACACACGTGGTTACCGTCCGATATAGACCATGAAAAGCGGAAGCGTTATCATATAGAGATTTAGCCCCTTGTTCTTCCTACATAACTGAGTTACATAACTACCTATGTACAAAGAAAAAATATTCTTCGTACAAAATCGGGTAATGCTAAGAAACTTACGTTCTTTGTACATTACTAGATTTAATGACAGTTATGTACGAGGAATTATAAATTCTTCCTACATGACCCGGTTTTGTACGAAGGAATTCCTGTTCCTAATACAAAACCAAGGAGGATCTTCGACCAGTGTAGGTCTCAAATTTATGAATATGATACATCCATCCACAAGAGCTCTTAGTTGTATGTTCACAGTCTCAGATTTAATTAAAAGAGTTGTGAATGCTCCTGAACCGCAGCAGTCGCTCGCAGGTTTATATTTATTGCTTACTCGGAGTAGTCGGAGAACTCCTTGGATTTGTAAAAGGGACAGCAATTTCTTTGTACACAACCGGGTTATGTGGTAAGAATTTATACTTTCTCGTACATAACTGTCATTGTATCTGGTAATGTGCAAAGAAGGTAGGTTTCTTGATACATTACCCGGTTTTGTATGAAGAATATTTTTTCTTTGTACATAGCTAGTTATGTAACGCAGTTATGTACAAAGAACAAGGGGATTTAGCAAACATAAGCTGCGAAGATATAGAGTAGCTATAATATGTACGTATGTGTTACAGCATTCCCATGGACTGGTTCGTGAACGAGATCGTGAACAATCCCGACTTCGCGCGATCCGTGGTGCGCAAATTCGTAGACATCAATCAGGTGAGAATCCATCGACTGCTGGCGACCCTAACCAGGTCGTCAGACCATCTTGTGGGAGAAGGGGGGGGGGGACCTACTCTGCGTCTGCCGGTTCGTGGTCTCCATTCAAGAATCTTTATGTCTCATCGGCCATCGGTTCTTCGAGTTATACGCCCAGCCCATTGCCACTTTAACTTGCTAACTCTGACAAATAGGCATAAAAAGTTTCTACTTAGAGTCCCTTATTTTCTCTAGAAAATCCGCCGATCGTCTCTTGTTTCCTTGCCCCTATCAACATACCAGAATGACTTTTTAGACATCCTCCAAATACCTACTCCACAATTACATACCAGAATGACTTTTTAGACATCCTCCAAATAATACTCCAAATTGCTTTTGATGATGTGATGACTAATAGTAGCTACATTACTTACCGAGGGAGGTAAAACAAAGAATGTCTCAGATCGCAGGTATTTGACGCCCGAGCCGAAGGAAAGGGCGATAAATATGCGATCTGACGCTTTCTTTATTACCTCCCGTGGTAAGTACAACATTTTACGTCTCCCGGTACGCCGGCCAGGAAGTAGGATTTCCCGCACGCGTAGCGTGCGTTAACTTCCACTTTATGGCCAGGTGTGAAAACGTAAAACTTTTTATAGATCCGTTTTAGATTTTGATTATTTGTTTATGCCACACCTGGCCATAAAGTGGCTTTTACCGCACGCTACGCGTACGGAAAAAGCCGCTTTCTGGCCAAGCAAGTGTAGACATAAAATTATGTACACAACACGGTAGGTAATAAAGAAAGCCCTCGATCGCATATTTACGTCCCTCGCTTGCAGCTCGGGCCGCAAACATCTGCGATCTCGCCCTTTCTTTGTTTTACCACCCTAGTTGTGTAATGTACTATTTTTTTTCATGACGATGTATGTTTGCAGGACGGCATGCTATCATCGGAAGAACTCCTCAGGAACGTGTAAACGACTTTTAAGTTAGTTTGTTGTAGCTGATACTCTCCCGGATTGTTTCCCACCGTTATATATGTACCTACACTATCAACTTTGTTTACTACAGTTGTATACTTAAAGTCTTTACATAATGTTACGATAGGTACTGTGATATGAAGTGAAACACACAAATTTTGGAAAAAATACCTAGTAACGTCTGTTTTCCTAATCAAATATTATAAAATTTGTTTAGATAATTGGAAGAATATATCGAAAATGGTTACTATGATTAATGTAAATAGTTTCTAAAGTAATTACGATGTCAATGGCATAAGAATTTGTCCATAAAGTAATTCCATATATCTTTATGTAGGAAAGGGTAGAACTATGAATGTGTGTCAGTCTTCAAGTTTCCTCACACGTGTTTAATACAGAAATACATATTTAATGTTTCGACACTTTCGATGTGCGTCACCCTAGTGCGACCCCAGTTTGACTAAAATGAACAATATTGTATAATTAGTGTGCTTGCTTTTAAGGTATGTCTTGATTGTTACCTAATATTGAGACAATATATGGTGCTGATCCAAAATAGTAAATCCCATGAGTGCAAAATAGTACAGCACTGTTTTTATTTTGTAGTACCTTACTATGACTAATGAAATTTTTAATCGTTTGGTAATTTGATTTGAGTTCACGCGTTAGCTATGTCTCTTAAAACATAAATTGTTAGAGGTCCCGCCATCGTGACGTACATACACACATAGAGAAAAATATTATTAGATATTGAAAATCAAGAAGTAGTAAGAGGTAAAAGACTAAAATATATTTTAATGTTAGTGTTTATCATTGTACTTTTAGTTCTTTCTAAAACAAAAACATTTGTAAAATTTTAAAAAAGGGGAAAGGCAACATTTCTTAGTTACCAAAACTATATTTATTTAGGCTGGGATTTACAAAGTGAATTTTCCTAAAGATATTTATTTAGATGTAGTGTTTTGTATTACCTCTGATGCTCTACATACATACATGTAATGTTACATAATGGATATGATAATTTCTAGGATAGTGAGTCAAATATTCGAGAATCAATGTAAGTTTGGATACCCAATGTTTACTTAGTTTGTTGTTAATGACACTATCGACGTTATGGATGAAATAAATTTATCGGGTACCAAGAAACTTGTTTTATTCGAAATTGAACTAAAGATTCTACAGTTAATGATAGGCTTTGTCGCGCGATATATGAACGTAAAACACCCGTCAAGTTTTCAATAAGTACGTGCAAAAGTGACGGATACTTATTATACTATAGTTGTTCTGTAAGCTTTCGGCAGTGTACGTCAGATTCCGATTTCGTCAGATGATATTTAAATCTGACAAAATAAAAACTGACCAAATAGGAAACTGACCTACTCGGAATCTAATGAAATAGGAAACTGACGTATTCGAAATCTGACCTACTAGGAAACTGACCATCTCGGAATCTGACCTACTAGGAATCTGACGAAAATGCTATCTGACCTAATAGGAATCTGTCGAAATCGGAATCAGACAAATGTGGCACCTGACGAAATCGGAATCTGATCTCCATGGAATCTGCAGAATACGGAATCTGACCTACATGTCATCTGACGAAATCGGAATCTGATGTACACTACCGAAAACTTCTGTGAGCTGTAGGCTTCGGGAGTAAGTAAACCCCATGGCTCTGCCATTTTGAAAAAATCTAAAAACTGAATCGACAAAAATAATATACATACAGACGAATTGAATTTTTCCTCTTTTGGAAATCGGCTAAAATGTAAGTTTATATAATAATATCATCACCAGTAAATTCCCCAACCACATCTGTCTGCCTGTTCTCGACGAACTCAAAAGCAACAGCACCAGTTTTGACGCCTTTTTTGTTGACGGCCTAGCTTAGTTTATAACTGGTCAGAATATTCATCTGTTCGCTGTAATGCGTAAACGGTTACTATTGTACAGTAAATAAATGTAGGTACGGTTGAAATATTCCAAAATAACAATGAAGCTAAATGTTACTTTACATTTTCCACAAGCTGTATTTACTAATAGCAGTTGCTAATTGCAATTACTTGCAATTTGCTCGTAGAACTTTCCATAAATTACGGCGAACAGCACATGACAACAACTGAGTTACATCACTAGCAAAGATCTTGACCGAGCTGTTAGTTCAAGTGGTATGGAAATGTATTACGCATTACCAGGCATTACCAGGCCCTTTCCCAGGCGCTTAGCAGGACACTTGGGGGCGTTATGTGAAACTCATCCCTCAGAAAGAGGAGGCCTACCCACTAAAACGACATCGGTGATGGAGCGTCCCGATTTTTCAAATCTGATAATCTAAATATATAAAAGAAGAAACTGACTGACTGACTGACTGACTGACTGACTGACTGACTGACTGACATATCAACGCACAGCCCAAACCGCTGGTCCTAGGAATTCCAAATTTACCACGTAGGTTCCTTATAAGGTCTAGGGGAGCACTAAGAAAGGATTTTTCAAAATTCACCCCCTAAGGGGTTCAAATAGGGGTTCAAAGTTTGTATGGAGTGTCTGTGATTTTAGAAGTAAGACCTTTGAAACTTCATGTTTAGATTCTTTATTAGATTACAAGAAAAATTATTTCACCGTTTTTCGAAATTCATCCCCTAAAGGGTTTAAATGGGGGTTGAAAGTTTGTTTATCAACGCACAGCCCAAACCGCTGGTCCTAGGAATTCCAAATTCAGCACGTAGGTTCCTTATAAGGTCTAAGGGTGCACTAAGAAAGGATTTTTCAAAATTCATCCCCTAATGGATTTAAATGGGGGTTGAAAGTTTGTTTATCAACGCAGAGCCCAAACCCCTGGTCCTAGGAATTCCAAATTTAGCATGTAGGTTCCTTATAAGGTCTAGAGGTGCACTAAGAAAGGATTTTTCAAAATTCATCTCCTAAGGGGTCCAAATAGGGGTTCAAAGTTTGTATAGAGAGTCTACGATTTTAGAAGTAAGAGGTTTGAAACTTTATGTTTAGACTCTTTATTAGATTACAAAAAAAGTAATTTCACCGTTTTTCGAAATTCATCCCCTAAGGGGTTTAAATGGGGGTTGAAAGTTTGTTTATCAACGCACAGCCCAAACCGCTGGTCCTAGGAATTCCAAATTTAGCACGTAGGTTCCTTATAAGGTCTAAATGTGCACTAAGAAAGGATTTTTCAAAATTCATCCACTAAGGGGTTCAAATAGGGGTTCAAAATTTGTATGGAGAGTCTAAGATTTTAGAAGTAAGAGGTTTGAAACGTCATGTTTAGACTTTTTATTAGATTACAAGACAAGTGATATCACCGTTTTTCGAAATTCATTCTCTAAGGGGTTTAAATAGGGGTTGAAAGTTTATATAGAGAGATCGGAATAGGTAGAGTATATTTACCTAAACTTCGAAGAACAAAGTCGAAAAGTGGGAGAAATGTGCTAAAGAATACCAATAATATATTTTTTTAGTAAGATTCCGAGACTTAAGTCCCGGATAAAAATTTTGTTGTAAGGGACTCTCCACTTTTCGACTATGTTCTTCGAAGTTTAGGTAAATATACTCTACCTATTCCGATCTCTGGTTATATTAAATTGTATACTTATTTAAACTTTTAAAATTCGAAAATCTTCACACTAATATTATACTTAAATGTGAAAGTTTGTGAAGATGTTTGTTACTAAATAACGGGGTAACAACTGGATGGATCAAGCAGAAATTTGGCATGTAAGTAGACCAAGTCCTGGATTGAAACAAAGGATACTTTATATCCAGGTAAAGAGTTTCTTTGGGACAATAACGGGAACAACGCGGGCGAAGCCGCGGGAAATAGCTAGTAATGGTATAATTATTCGTTCACCACATGAAATGGAACTTTACACGAAAATTACACGCTTGGTTCCCATACAAATCGACGAACTATTTCCTTTTATCTCGATATATTTCTGTGGTACTAACTTAACGACTACCTACCAAATGCAAAATGATTAGGAAGTTAAAGATAAAGAGGTGCTCCAGTAAAACAGAACAGTTGCATTCTATTCTAGCGTTGTCACGAGATCAAAGCAAAAGTTGTGTCAATGGTGTTAACGCTAGCAGACGTGGGTAACGCTTGCGTCGCGCTGCTGTGGAAACGTTTAGACTAATTCAACTCCTGTTGATGGGTTGCCAGATTTACCTTCTCAGACATTATAGGAGTGCATGTAAAAAAGTTGTTTACTTATGTACAACAAATTCAATAAACATCTTACATAAGAGGAGACATATATTTTGGAATAATCGAATTTATTGCCTTTCAAAATAGTTTATCTAAACATATCTGAACGTAGCATGTAAATAGAATTGCTCGACTTGGCGAGGGCACTGCCGTGCCTCCAGATTTAAAGTGTCGAAACAAAAACAACGAATCTACTTTTACTAAATGTAGTAATAGGTATGTTAAATGTAAAGAGGTGCTCGAGTAAAACAGTACAGTTGCATTCTATTCTAAGCATTGTCATGGGATCAAAGCAAAAGCTAGGTCAAAGCTTGTAACGCTTAGCAGGCGTGGGTAACGCTTGCGTAGCGTCGCGCTCGGGAAGCGTTTAGCGTGATTCAACTCCTGTGTATGGGCGTACCTAGTTTTGCTGCAAAAGCGAAAACGTTCATGCAATAAGTAACAAGTTAGTTGAATTGAGATTTTTTTACAAAAGTGAGGCCAACATTGCGGTATATTTTGGTCGCGTGACATTTAAAGTGATAGGTATTTCGTCCGCGAGGTTCAAAAAATAGGCATCTTTCTTTTTAGGTAGGTAAATAATTTTTAGAGACTGGCCAAATGCAGCCAAAACTGGCACGAATGGAAAAATAGGCTTTGCTCAGTAGTGGGCTCACAATGGATTAATAAAAAAATAGCTTTTCTAACCTAAAGTCACAATCTACGGCTAAAAGTGTTGAATTTTAAAGGCCGCTAAAATTCACAATAGGTTGTTTTTTATACCCCTAATTTGTTTAAATTAGATGAGATCCTGTTAAAATAATCAAAATAAAGAAATATATTCAAATTTTGAGTTCGATACCTAAAGTGTTACTTGTTGTACTTATGTATGAGCCAGCCTTAAAAGGTGGGTGGGGAAAGTCCATTTGAAAAGTATGAGAATAATAAAAACTATCAATCCACCTTTGAATAGGTAGAAAAGTTAGGATGAACGCAAGTTTAAAATTCTTGATTTCCCCATGCAACGTATAACCGTCTGACGTCACAACGCTACTATGCTTTATGCTAGGTTTACACGAGCTTAGTACTTGTCATTAGTGTTAATGATTAGGGACTTATCTGTAGAGCGGTAAGTGGTAGTACCTGCACATTGTTGTAAGTAAATCTTAAGTTAAAGAGCTCAACATGAATTACCGCAACCCACTGTTTTGAGAAATATTTTTAGGCATAATTCTAATGTTATTTTATCGACAATGATAGAAGACAAAGTATATTTGGCTCATAAACAAGATCAGTTCCATTGCCTGAAGGAACTGAGTTTTGTATGTTTTTCTTTTCCTGGCCTGCCTGATGGTAAGCACTCACCGTAGCCTATGACTGTTCACATAAAAACAAGTGACAAAGTAATAGTTGATTTTTAATTGGGGGTAGGCACTTGTAAGCTTGTAGTAAACAGGGTCAGCTTTTCACTTGCACTTGCAGATGGCAGTAATACTAAGCACTAATACAATATGTTTACACACATGTGAGAAGTGAAAGTTACAAGTACTAAGCATTAGTTGCTAAACTCGTGTAAACCGAGCATTAGTATGAAGCGTTTTTTGAGAAGGTCTAAAAATTAGATTTTAACATTGTTGTATCTCAATTACTTTCTTGATACTGAAATAGTTATTCCACCAATATTTCTATTGTTGAGAGATCTTTCTATAACATAGCACGGAAAAAAGTTGTAAAATAGGTTTTTGCGTTTCGAGCAATCTAAATATACCATTTAATATAAAAAGGTAGATAATGACAAGATTCATTTACACCTTGTGACCCATTAACAGGAAAACTTGGAGTCCTTTTCAAATTTATCAGCCCGTGATGGCAAACAATCCTCAAGTTGGACAAAGACTCTTTCCTGCAATAAAGGACTGGACTTTGTCACAAGACAATCAAGTACCGTAAAATAGGGTGAGAAGGGATTGCGAGGACAGTTGAGTTACGAATGGGGAGAGTAGGGATGATAGAGGGGTGAGGTGGTTTTTAAAGGCTACTGCTACCTAAATTATATATTCTTATTTCAAATGGAGCTGTAGTACTTAATATTCATAATCCAAAATTGTCGATCCAACAATTTGCCCAACTCACCTTAGTATGAAATCCCTTCTCACTCCGACTATGAGGGACTACGAGGTGAGGAGGGATTTTGTGTTTATTGTCAAAGTTATGAATTGGAACAACCCAAAATTATAAAAAAAAACTAAAATACAAATGGCAGGAACATTTATTATTTGTTTGCATATGTAAAAATAAAAAAATATTCTAGGTTGAATGCGGGTCAGTTTTGTCCCTACTATCCCCGTTTTATGGTAACTTGTAATTAATTTTCATAATATTATTCATATTTAGAGTCAGCGAAATTAGAGACATTTATTTGAAATAATTATGTCAGAGCGATTGTTATAATGTACTAAGTTTTTCGCGATTGCAAAATTAAGTTCAAAAATATAATTAGGCGACAGTAGCTCATACAAATAGGTAATATTATATATACAGGGTCAGAGGCTGCAGAGGCTGCCTCCGTCGGTCGCTGTTCGTGTTAGCGGTAACTTGTGTAAGTAGTTACGGCTGCACAGAACAAAAAACACACATGTGAGTGTCACCAACGAAGTTGCCAAGCTATAGTACTTGGGTATGATTCGTATTATAAACTAGCTGTCCCGGCGAACTTCGTTCCGCCTCAAGTTTTTTTTATTTTTTAGATGTTTTGATAGTTATTATGCCACAGCTGGCCAGAAAGTGGCTTTTACCGCACGTTACGCGTACGGAAAAAGCCGCTTTCTGACCAAGTGTACACATAAAATTATGTACACAACACGGGCGGCAATAAAGAAAGCCCTCGATCGCATATTTACGTCCCTCGCTTGCAGCTCGGTTCCGATTTGTTTTATATAGATTCGTAGTTGTTGCGAGAAGTAAAATGGTATGGAACAAACAACCACCCAAATGCTTTGGAATTTTGGTATTACAATGTTCTATTTCCGATCGAAAGTCCAGAGGCAGACCCAAAAGAACGTCATTGGGTGTTAGGTTTCCGAAGACGTTTTATTTTCAACTCGATACCTCCACGCATTCCCGAGATAAATGTTCTTGACAGACAGACGGACGGACGAACAACAAAGTGAGTTCTTATAAGGGTTCCGTTTTTTTTCCTTTTCAGGTGCGAAACTACATGCGTGTGGTGCGAGGTACTATAAATTAAAACTACATATTTTTAATACTTATCTAAATTAGAATTAGATCCCGGCTCCACACACCTGGTCCTAGTCCTGATCCAAAAGTGCTAAATATGCCAGCCACATTGCCCTGCTATATACCGGGTGTTGCCTGTAACAGGAGCAAATAATTAAAACGTAGATTCTACTCATAAAACATTTGTTCAACGACTTTTAAAAATTATGTAGGTATAATCTTCAGATTTTATCTTCTTCATACAAATTAAATTAAATAGTATTTTCAATGTACCTACATTAACATCAGTCTAATTGACGTCGCTTGTCACACAACAAACATAAAAAACATCGCATTACATTGCGGTTTCAAATAAACTTTAAAGTGTACTAAAAATTAAAACATACGCTATTTTTAAATGTCGCTGAACAAAATGTTGTTTAGTTTGAGGAGTACAATCTACGTTTTAATTATTTGCTCCTAGTACAGGCAACACCTAGTACATGTTGGGCCACAGATTAAAACAAATACATGCCTAATTACCTAATGAAAATTGTGAAACATCTATCGGGCATACGTTGCTAAATATCAATACTTCATTCCACTAAAATAGAACAGAAAACTATATTGCAAAACGACTTTACTCTCGGTTAATTAGTTTATTTCTTAAACTTTTACAAAGTAGTTATAAAATCAAACAGAAGTTGGTTAACAGAAAGCCCACAAATATTTATGAAATACTTGTATCCGACTTGGGACTTTGGGAGTCGATACAAATACTTGAAAGCAGTAGGCAGCCGTTCGAAGTAGTTGATTGCGTCCAACTTGTTGATTACAATTCCTTTGTATTGTGGTACAAACACAAGCGACCATAGGGCCACTATATAGTACAGGTCGGAATTTCTAGCATTTCAGTCGCTCAGTTACATTTCATTCACAGGTGTATTGGTGCAGGTGTTTGACGAGTGGTAAACCTTCGATTAAATTAGACTCTGCCTCGATACCGTCATTCCATTGAAAACAAATTGATCATCATTCCTTGCGAATTTATTTATTTTTACGGTAGTTAAAAAAAATCGACCAGTGGTTCTTAACCGGTGGTCCCTGGAAGCACCCGAAGTGGTCCGTGAAGCATCCCGAAAAAAAAAAGTATTACCTCTAAACCTATAAAGCTGATTGTTACTTTCATTTTTTGAACGTTACTTAATTAGTAAGTCGGCCATTCTCACGAAGTATGTCTGCGGTCACCTAACTACCGCGTCGCTGTTTTCATACTAAATGTATGGAGACGCGGTAATTAGACGCAGTCATACTTCGTGAGAATGGCCGAAGTTTTGGTTGTCACCCGACGATTTCATGACTTCAATATTTTCTCGAAATTTGTACAAACCGGTTATGAAATAAGTTCTAATGAATATTAAAGTTTCGCCAGTTTATGACACAGTTACTTAACTAAAAGTCTAAAATGAAATGAACATTTTCAGTGTGAACTACTTATGCGCGAGTTTTAAAAAACTAGTTTAACTTTACACGGTGTTTTCAATATTTCTATATTTGTAGTAGGATTGAAAAGTGAATGGAGTGAAGTAGTAAATAAACAGAATTGTCAACGTGTGCAGTTATCACCACTAAAAATATTATTGAATACTAGCTGTTGCCCGCGACTTCGTTCGCGTGAATTTTCAAACCTCTTAGTTAAAAAGATCGTATAGTCCCGATACAAACTTTCAACTCCCATTTAAAACCCTTAGAGAATGAATTTTAAAAAACGGTGATATTAATTTTCATTGATCTAAATGAAGAATATATAGGTACATGAAGTTTCAAATCTCTTACTTAAACAGATCGCAGAGTCCCGATACCAACTTTCAACCCCCATTTAAACCCCTTGGAGGATGAATTTCGGAAAACGGTGAAAACACTTTTCTTTTATTCTAATGGAGAGTCTAAACATGATCTTTCTAACCACTTACTTTAAAAATCGCAGACTCTCCATACAAACTTTTAACCCCCATTTAAACCCCTTGGAGGATGAATTTCAAAAAACGGTGAAACCACTTTTCTTTCATTCTAATGAAGAATCTAAGCATGAAGTTTCAAAGCTCTTACTTTAAAAATCGCAGACTCTCCATACAAACTTTCAACCCCCATTTTAACCCCTCAGGGGACGAATTTCAAAAAACGGTGAAATTACTTTTCTTTTATTCTAATGAAGAATCTAAGCACGAAGTTTCCAACTTCTTACTTAAAAAATCGTAGTCTCTCCATACAAATTTTGAACCCCGATTTGAACCCCTTAGGGGATGAATTTCGAAAAATCCGTTCTTATCTCTCACCTACGTCATATGACCATTCTACTGTGAAAGTTTCAAGTTCTTTGCTTCAGTAGTTTCGGCTGTGCGTTGATGAGTCAGTCAGGACTTTGCCTTTTATATATATAGATAGATGACTTCGGGAATGATAAACGAATAAATAAATTGATGGGTAAGGGCCTTATCACACTTGCGATTTGCGGGCGAGCTGCGGATGAGTTTCCTTACAAAACCAGTTGCGGCGAATTATTGTGTTATTTTTATAATATTTGTTTTAAGTAGTTTATTTACACACATTTAATCATAAATCATCTAAAATGCGTTCAATAACCGAAAAGTACAACCAAAGTATACCTAAAGAATATTACATATATTTTAAGTTTTATATTAACAGAGTTATCTATGAAAACAAAACAAAATTGTGTTCTAGTAAATGTGTTTTTGTCCAATAAACTTAATTTGTGTCTGGTGAGAGGAGATTATTTTATTCGAGTTTATTATTTATTTAATTCAAATTGCGTTGCTGTTTAAATGGAAACCGGAAATATATAGGTACGAGATTAGGCCATACTGTGGAATTTCATAGAAACTAATTTCTTAAATTAACAACAATTTATTTTGCTCGCTGATGGCAACATTTAGCGCTAAATTAAGCACATTCTTTAACTACCTATGTTAATATTTTTGATGTCGTTTCGTTATTATTTTTCGTTTTCGGTGACTAAAAGTTGACAACATAATACTTACAGTACAGTACCTTTTTTTTTTTTAAACAAAATGCACTTTAGACCGTGGGGATCTGGAGTGAACAAATGGTAGCTTATAATCTCATTATAATAGGCACACAGGGTTGCCAGATTGAATTACCGTATTATCGGGAGCAGGAAACAATATGTCGGGATTTTGAGACTTTTTGGTCGGGAGATGCCAAATTTGGTCGACGCGCTTTTTTTTAGCCTGAACCAGCAGAAATTTTCGCTGGCCGGACCACCTGAGTGGATCGGACTAGGTTTTAAAATGAAGTCGTTTGCCGGGAGATTTTCTTCTTTGTCGGGAGTCGGGAGGACATACAAAAAATCGGGAAAATCCAGCCAATTCCCGACCATCTGGCAACCCTATTAAAACACAGCCTGCTTTGGCGCTCGTGAAGCCTCAGCCTTAGCTAATGTATTCTTAAACCAGGCACTAAGTTCCCCTACTAACACGGAACCCCGGATCTAGGAACCCTAGTTAGCAGGAGCGGAACTACCTTTCCGCTCTATTGGCTACTTTATATATAACTATTACAAAATATACTTTGACTAACAATAAGCTATGGTATGGTAGCCGAGTGGTTCGGACATGCACTGTTCAAGCAGAGGTCGTGGATACAAATCCTGCCTTATACCAATGAGTTTTTCGGAACTTATGTATGAAATATTATTACCTACATATTTATCATTAGCTTTTCGATGAAGGCAAAACATCATGAGGGAGCCTGCATACATTACATACGAAATTTGATTTTATGTGTAAATGTACGTGCTATACTTCCGAATAATGTCTGCAAACCGTTTATAAATAACAGCGACGCCATTACAAAAGTATGGAGAAAGAACTGTCATAGGGATCATGATTCGGCGCGAGGAGTATAAGGGCCTTATCACAGTTGCGATTTGCGGGCGAGCTGTGGGTTAGTTTCCATACAAAACCAGTCGCGGCGAACGAACTCGAACTCGAGCGACATTTGTCCATATTTGATCACATGATTTCTGGACGAGCCCTAACTTGCCCGCAAATCGCAAGTGTTGAGGCACTTAGAACTTAATAATCAATATTAAAAAAAAACATTAAGCTCGCTCTTAACCGTAGACCTGTCTGAAACGAAAAGGATAATAGCCGATATAATATAGGAATTAAATAAATTAATCTACTTGGATTTAATTCACCTACCAAAAACTGTTACATGGGTACCCAGTATCTTATGTATCGATTCAAAGTCAAAGTTTTTTTATTTGCGAGTTATATATAGCCTTATTAAGCCAATATATTATTAGCACAATATTCCATTTAACAATCAATCACACCAAAGTATAATGAGATTATCGGTTCTCGGAGACTCGAGGCAAATCATTAACATGATTATCAACCAATCACAAAGCCGAAACTTGTCGGCAACTTGGCCTCAGTTCGTAATTTGTTACGATAATCCCAAATTTATTTAATATATTTTGCATAATGGGAGACGGAGACTATGGTAGAGTAAAGATTTAATTTTTTTAAATAAATATAATATTATCCCTACCGGGATAATATTATATCTTGTGGTTCCTAAGAGTTGGCCTAATTGTACAGTCAAGGAATTTAATTTCCAACCCACCTAAGGTCCAATATCGTATAGCATACTGTCATCATAAGAGCTAGCTAGAGTACGACAGTACGACGTTAGTTTGACATATCACACGCATTGTTTTGTGTCAGTAACTAGGTAACAGATGACGTGGTGAACTGAAATTTGGAACAAGAGAATCAAGGCACTACCAAAAAAGGGTGACAACCGCGGAATCGAAATTCGAAGAAAGTCCATCTTTCTCGCTCTTGCAATATTTGAATGAAAGGAACGCAGATAGCGAAATTTAGATTATCGACTTTCCGGAGTCTGGATTCGGAATTATTTTAAAATTTCCTCGATTGACACTGACACCAACTGACACGTATTCATAATTAGATGAGCAAATGACTTCGCAAAGAGGTTATCTGTAATGTGCAATGACAAATAATACGTATTGACATTTAAATACTATTACTGAAATAGAAATTTCGACCTTAATGCAGGTAGGAAATTAAATTCCTTGACTGTACCTATGCCGTATTTGATCCCAATCCATTCAAGATTATTAGGATTACACTTTTTTTTAATGTGTGATGTCCCGAGACTTTTGATTTAGTTAGTTAAAAAGTTAGTTTCCGTATTCCGTTATTTCAAACCCATTGTCATTTGGTCAAAATGATTGAAGGATAGGGCACGAGGGGGTGAAAATGAGGAGGGTTAAAAAAGGATGAACGGAACGTGAATACATGGAAATTGGAACGACAAACACTGATCAGTTTAGAAATTAAACATTTTTTGATTGCAATACTTAACGTGTGCTCTTACTACCAGTATCTTGGTATATCTTTATTTTCTCTAGGTAGGTTTTTTACAATACATAGTATAAAAAGTAAGAGCTATCTATATTATTAACTTTTACTCGCGGCTTCGCTTATGTTATTGCCGTTATTATCCCAAGGGAACTCTTTACTGGGATATAATCCCAAAGATCCCATGTTTCAGTCCAGGACTTGGTCTACTTGCATGCCAAATTTCAGCTCAATCCATTTAGTGGTTACTGCTTTACTCAATAATAAACATCCAAACCTCCAAACATCTTCACAAACTTCCACATTTATAATATTAGTAGGAAGTAGGATAGGATAGAATAGAATAGGAAATAGGATGTTAAGGACTCGAAATGTCTTTCTCACACATAAGTAAAGCTACCGTTTTGCATAATGAATATTCTTATGATTTAGTCAAAAATGAGAAGTGGAAATAATATGATAACTACGCTATTCGTAAAAACCGTTCGTAAATAACAAATTAAATTGTTCCAGTTCGTATCTACTCGATTCGCGAGGCGTATAAAAGATTTGAATACGACCGGCATTAGGTATGTAACTAAATGTAATTAAACTTTACATGGCAGTAACCAATTGACGCTAGAGGAACGATTAAAAAATAAACGTACACATAGTTTGGGAAACTATAGGTTTGTTTAGTTTCATAAATTCTTAATCCAACTAGTTTTAGCTGGATAATTAATACAAATTAAATGATCTCATCATTTAAAATGTGTGGGATGTGACAAAAGTTTGCCATAGGATATGAGTAGGGCCGGGGTAGCTAAATTAGTATAGATAAATTTTACCTTTCTTAATTATCATATTTGAACAGTTTACAATTAATCTAACGGCCATTCTCGCGAAGTATATCTGCGATCACCTAATTACCGCGACGCTGTTTTCATACTAAATGTATGGAGACGCGGTAATTAGACGCAGTCATACTTCGTGAGAATGGCCGCTAACATACCTTTGCCTTTTTAAAATGAGAATTTAGTTACGTTACTTATACAAAACTACGTGAAAGTCGGCAACGAAATATGACTTTAAATCTACATTTAAGTAAATAAAATCTCTTTTTCCACTAATCTATGAATAGAAAATTCTACCGCACATAAAAGAAACAGTTTAGAAAAGGTTTTTAGCAATAGTTTTGTTTCTTTTTACTTTAAGGTTTTAGTTTTATTTTTACTTCTGGGTTAGTTCCTTGCCCATTGTTTAATTAAAAAAAAAAAAAAAAATTGAAAAGTAGGTAGTCAATTTCATTACAATTAGGTACATTCAAATAAAACTATAAACGGTTAATACTACGGGAAATCCGAATTAGCATGACGAAGGCAGCATTGGAAAAGGCGAACAATGAGCAGGATGTCCCAATTTAGCTTGAATGTCGTGTAGCCGTCGCTTCACAGCCAGGAAATTAGCTTGATTTCATACGAATTGACTGAAAAAAGCGAGCATTTGTGTTTATTTTTTACTTGTAAACAGAGAACCAACAGTCTTAAAAAATAATAAGGTAGAGGTCCGAGTGCTTGACATTATCCCAGTAGTCGCCATCTTGAATGTTGGGTTATTCTTCAAAATATGTCTGCGGTCACCTCATCCCTCTGGCCCTTTTTCATACTAAATGTTTGGAGACAGAGAATGAGTCGTAGACATATTTCTGAAGAGTAACCCGTTATAGTATTTTATGCAACAGTTGTATAAGTAGGCTTAAAAAACCGGTCAAGTGCGAGTCGGACTCGCGCACCGAGGGTTCCGTATAAACTAATAAGTAGACCAACCTTACGCTTACGACTAACAGCAACCCTGCCTATTTTATTTTATTAAACCTGACAAACTCACAACCCACTTTCGGGCATTGTGATTGTCGGGCCGGGTGGTTGGCCGTTGCGGTCACTGGGCTCGAACCAGTTCGCTTGGCCAGACCACCCAAGGGCGTCCGACCGTGTGCCTTACACACGGCCGACATCGGACTGGGTATGTGCCGGGGGGTGCCTGGAGTCGAACCAGGTCACCGGTCCCGGCTTACCACGATAGGAGTCGGGCTAGGTGGGGGCTTCACGCCTGGAGTCGAACCAGGTCGTTTGGCCAGGGCCACCTTGACTTTACGCTGATTGCTCAGAGTGAGCAACGGACCAGCGGGAAGGATGACTCGGGTCATCCTGTCCTTATGTGCACTTGTGTATCGAACTAATGGGAGCAACCCTGCCTTAAACCCGCTTTAGCTCTATTCAACCTGGAAAAATCTTAACAGCGCGATGCAGCGTATGCTACAGCGACATCTATTGATACTAAATAGCGCGTAAATTTTACTTGTAATTTAAATTTAAGGGTGGATTTCACAGCGTTTCAAATGCCGTCATCACCAATCCCGAAATTTCGACGATTCACTTTAAGAATGTATCCCATTCTTTTGATAAAATCAGAAAATAGTACCTACTATTTTCACGTTTTGATCAAAAATTATGTAATTTTTAAAAAGATGTCATCATAATATCGGGATTGGTGATGACGGCGGTTGAAACGCTCTGAAATCCACCCTTAAACGTTACTTTTTGTTATTGGCTGATTGAAATAATTGTTTGTCAACTAAGTTAGTTCTCATGTATCATTTTTAGCCACAAGCTACCTTATTTTAGATTTGTCTCCCTAGATGGCGCTAGTGGTATTTCATTTTTATACTCCTATTATAGAGTTTTTAATAATTATTGTTACTTTATGATTTTTTCCCGATGCCTGATGAGTGATCATTGTATTTAATAGACATTTTTTATATAATCTGAAATAAATCATCGCTTAGTTTTGCTACTCTCCGCTAGATGGCTCTCGTAGGGAGGGTAGAACTAATATGTTAAGATTTTTGTAAATTTTTAAAAAGTATTCAAGTTAGGAAGAGAAAATATAACGGTCTGCCTAATAATAATAATAATCCTAATAAGTAGATACATGAATAGTTCAAGAAAAACTGTATGGCGATTAGTTTAGTAGGAGCAAATAAGTATGTGTTATGATTTTTGCAAATTTCTCAAAAACGGTGCAAGTGAGGAAAACCGTTATATTTTTCCTGTAATATTTAGGACGACATTAATAATTGGTAATTATGACACATTTTTCTGATCAGTAACTTCGGAGATAATAGGGGGGGAATGGTATTTTCTTAAACTTTTTTCGCCATAAATCAAAAACTATTTATTTAAAAAAATAAATAAGAATGGCATTTTAATCTACAAATTAAGCTCTTTCATTTGATACCCCACTCGATATATAAGCCCTACTTTCAATTTTGAAAATCCCATTACGGAGCCCTTTAAAAAAAAAGTAAAAAAGGTACAAGATTTTTTTTATGTCCAATAAGCTCGGGTTAGCGACTTTTAACACTATTCCAAATTTCAAACCGATAGCAGCAGTAGTTCCTGAGATATCTGGCTGTGACAGACGGACAGACAGACAGACAGACAGACAGACAGACAGACAGACAGACAGACAGACAGAGTCGCACCATAAGGGTTCCTTTTTTACCATTTTGGTACGGAACCCTAAAAATGCGAATTGCGTGAGTTGCGACACGAGCCGCGACAGCGGCGAGTATCGCAAATAGAGACACAATGAGCGTTTCTTGACTTAATTATACAACGTTGCATACAATTCTTTTTCTACGACTAGGTTTTAAGGCGAGGTGAGACCAGAATCGGGCACGGAAGCCTAGTTTCCAAATCATTTTTAGAGCACTTATTTGACTCTTAGGTCACTGTAAAACATATATAATAATATTCAGAACTGTATCTAGGGCTTCCTCTCACTTCGAACACGATAGCGAACACTTCGCTCGATAGAAAAGTAGCGCGAAAACACTATAAAATAAAGTATGTTTTTCATTTTTTTTCATTTTGTTCATCACCAGTTACCTTTTCTGACAAAATTAATACCTGACAATCATGATTTCACAGTCATGCAGGGCATCCTCTCATGTTTGGGTTGATAACGTATACCTTTATGTTAGAAATCGAAGATAATCTGCAATAATCTGCATTCCGCCCGACCCTAGTTTGTATGTGAAATGCGAGCCAGGTCCTACCGCGCCTTAAAATATAAAATACATCCCTAATAGGCTACTTGATGACAATTCAAATCAGCTTCTTTTTATGAAGTGTCAAAACGCTCCGAAAGTATGCAGTTTAGTATGAAATACTATCTTGTGACGTCATGCTCAACATGGTGCCTTATTTTTAGTTTTCGTAATTGTAAAATCGTTGATGGCTCGAAAATAAGTTTGATTGATTTTATCCGGGCTGTTTTGGAAGCGTAATTTGCTGGTTAGAGTTAATGAATTTATTTTGATTGTTGTCAAATACCCTATTAAACAGCTCTCAAACAAGGTAAATATGACATATTGACTGACACTTGTGTCTATGGTAAACTTTTTTTTTAATTAGAAGTCACTCGTCAGTGACACGAAGTGACGATAATAAAAATACTTTTTTTTATGTTGGCAATGTTGGCATCAATGAATTTAATTCGGAAAGTATTGTTTTTCTTAAAAATCGTAGGAATTTAATGTTTGTTAAGTTGGTAGTTGTGCATTTTTATCGTAAAGTTCGAATTGAGCGCTTAATGCTTGACCTAAGTTTAACCTAGATTTAGAAGTCTGTGGGTGCTAGCAGTATCGTAATGTGACTATAACGACACTAGTGCTGTTATGGGGAATAGAGTATAGACTTCTCTGAAATCATATTATGTATGTTATTATATTAGTGTTCGTGACCAAGTAAAAGACAGATTAAAGTACAGGAGTAGAAAAAGTCATTAGCAAGAGATGTGACTGGATGAGGACGTTTACAATACCAATTTGAATAGAGATAAATAATAAAAAGCGAATTATAGAAAACTAGCTGTTGCCCGCGACTTCGTTCGCGTGAATTTTCAAACCTCTTAGTTAAAAAGATCGTATAGTCCCGATACAAACTTTCAACTCCCATTTAAAACCCTTAGAGAATGAATTTTAAAAAACGGTGATATTAATTTTCATTGATCTAAATGAAGAATATATAGGTACATGAAGTTTCAAATCTCTTACTTAAACAGATCGCAGAGTCCCGATACCAACTTTCAACCCCCATTTAAACCCCTTGGAGGATGAATTTCGGAAAACGGTGAAAACACTTTTCTTTTATTCTAATGGAGAGTCTAAACATGATCTTTCTAACCACTTACTTTAAAAATCGCAGACTCTCCATACAAACTTTTAACCCCCATTTAAACCCCTTGGAGGATGAATTTCAAAAAACGGTGAAACCACTTTTCTTTCATTCTAATGAAGAATCTAAGCATGAAGTTTCAAAGCTCTTACTTTAAAAATCGCAGACTCTCCATACAAACTTTCAACCCCCATTTTAACCCCTCAGGGGACGAATTTCAAAAAACGGTGAAATTACTTTTCTTTTATTCTAATGAAGAATCTAAGCACGAAGTTTCCAACTTCTTACTTAAAAAATCGTAGTCTCTCCATACAAATTTTGAACCCCGATTTGAACCCCTTAGGGGATGAATTTCGAAAAATCCGTTCTTATCTCTCACCTACGTCATATGACCATTCTACTGTGAAAGTTTCAAGTTCTTTGCTTCAGTAGTTTCGGCTGTGCGTTGATGAGTCAGTCAGGACTTTGCCTTTTATATATATAGATTAGCAGTTACCCACGGATCCGCCCGCGTGTGTCACATTATCCAAGACTTGGGGGTCTATATTAAAACGCATACAGTACATCTTCCTATTTTGACAACACATACCGTATAAGCATAATATTAAAATCTTTATTTTAAAACGCATAATTATTTTAATTCGCTTACCATTCATATGCATACAAATTAGTAAGTATAACATTATTTTTCATAAATATTAAAAACTATAATTTTAATGCGACTAATTGGAAGTTGGAATTTAAAAGAAAATTCTTCTTCTTTATTAATTCTGTTAGGGTTGCAGTGCAAACCTAAACTAACCTACATTTCTAGAAGCAATTCGGTTCAACCAGCATTTACTACCTAGTGGTAAAAAAAAACACAAAATTTTGGGATTCTGTGAACAACGGGTATAAACTAGGAATTATTTTATAATAATGCTCATTTTATACCGAACTCATAATTTTATGCGTTCGGTATACCTAACAATATTCTGCGAATTTCAGGTGCGTGCGGTGCATGCGAAGTCCTAAGGCTCGTAAAGCAGCTGACGGATTAGGAAAAAAAAAGGTTTGCTATTTTCTTAAGACTTTTGATATTGGAATGTTTAAGGCTACAAAATTTTAAGTAATATTGACACGGTTCTGATATTCGAATACGTGAGCGTTTTCCAAAAAAATACCGGGGTAGCTACTTTCTCAAAATATGGACTTGTGAGGTTTTTTTTGGCTCAGAATCGTTAGTACTTTCGAACCTTATACGTAAAAAAAAGTGTCCCAATTTTTTTTTCCATTACGTCACCATTTTGCATAGTGTTTGTATGAACGTGACGTAGTGGAAAGACAAAAATCCCATACAAATTTTGGGACACTTTTTTTTACGTATAAGGTTCGAATGTACCTACTAACGATTCTGAGCCAGAAAAACCTCAAAAGTCCATATTTTGAGAAAACGCTCACGTATGAAATTTAACAAAACCATTTAATAATTTAGGGTTTATCATGACTGTGTATGTACTTAATTATAATATTACTAGTTATACGAGACACAATGTCTGTCTTAACTTAATGAGTCTTTAGGGGTTTATGTTCAATCGACTTACATTAAGAGGGCCAATATAAACCACCTTTATTAGTTAATAAGCGAAATAACGCTGACATTTACCTTAGGTAAATCACATTATTATCTTCAATATAATAATACATATTGAATATTCGTATATCTTTTTTTTCTTAGGCTAAACTATACACCGTGGGTACGAGTAATCCGACAAACTTTAACTATAGATTCTAACAACTATTAGGAGTAAAAAAAGTTATGTGATGTATAGTCGAAAAACGGTTACTTTCAGAGATATTCATTATTTTTTAAATGACAACTCCCAAGTGTGTAAGAAGCCCTAATAAAAGTGACTAAGATAGTTTTACTAATTTTTTAAAATCCTTTAACTCAGCGGTCGGCAACCTTTTAGGTAGCTAACGAAATTGACGCGGGCCGCACTTTGTTAATAATTTGCGATTTCATACAATTTTGAATATAGCGACATTTACATACAAAAGAGCCAGGGAGGCTCGCGGGCCGCAAGTGAGTGGTTCACGGGCCGCATGCGGCCCGCGGGTCGCGGGTTGCCGGCCGCTGCTTTAACTAAATAGCAATTAACCTTCGCAGTATTTGATGGTAAGCTACTACGAGGCCAAAAAAATTACCTTTCGTTTCCATTTTACCTTTTTTTTAGCCATTTTAGTTTTACTCTTTATTCTTTTAATACCTACGTATTAACATACAGTATGTAATCGTTAGAGACTAGAGATGATCCATACAATGTTTCTTTTTATTTCTAAAGATCACAATTTCGAGTAATTGTGTGATATGACGTATCACACCTTTCCATACATTAGATATTAAAAGGAATAAATAAAAGTTTTATGCCAACTATTTTTTTGAGGTTGGTGCCAGTCTCGTACCGTTATTCCAAATATTAAGGCTAGCATCGACCTCAAAAAATAGTTGGCATAAACTTTTATATCTTTCTTTTTTAAGTCGGTTTATTCTTTTTTAATTTCTTAAATTCGCTAGTAATTGAATTACGCTGTTAAATACACGTTTTCTTGGTGTCTGATACACACAACTCTTTATCTCATAAACTACTGAACCGATTGTGATGAAAAAGCACAGTTCCTTAAGTTTTTGAGATATGCGCGGACAAACGTACAAACACATAAATGCACTTACGACATTTGGCACACACGTTTAGAAGCTGGTATAGAGTAACATATAAAAACTGGTCAAGAGCATGTCGGACCATGCTCAGTGTAGAGTTCCTTAGCCGTAACTATAAGGGAAAAAAATACGGTGTACAAAAGTACAACAACATAAGAGCGTATCTTCATAGCAATTACGTCCTTTTGTTGAGAAGGGCAGTTTATCGGCAATAACTCAAAAACGGTTAATCCGATCATGTTGAAAATAATTTTCGTTGAAACTATTAATTTACCGTTATCTTTGTAACTTTTTTTATATTTTTCGGACTCACGGTTTAGAAGATAGAGGGGAGGGGGGACACAATTTTCACAGCTTTCGGAGCGATTATTTCCAAAGGTATTCACTTAATCAAAAAAATTACTTAAGAACCTTAAAATGTTTTTAAAAGAGGTATCGAAATATGTACCACACGTTGATATTTGCAAAAAATATATTTTTCAGCTTGTGTAACATGTATGGAGTGCCTCCCCCTAAAAATATTTATTTTAGTTGTTTAACTGCCAAACTAAGTAGCGGCTCATACAAGACACCTATTTTCCAAATTTCACCAATATCCATCATGTAGTTTTTCAGTAAAATGCCTGTGACATACGGACAAACGGACGTACGGACATGACGAAATTATAAGGGTTCCGTTTTTGCCATTTGGCTACGGAACCCTAAAAAAACTGTGCAATTCTGACAATATTACATACATAGGGGTCGAATTGATAAGGAACCTCGTTTTTTAACCAAATTAAAAAAAACGAGGTTATCAATTCGACCCGTATGTATGTAATATTGTCAGATTTCACAGTTTTTAAATATGTTACCTACTCTATTTTTGAGCTCGGTTAAAAATAGGGACCGTATTGTTTCTTAAGTCCCAGGTGTTTTATTGAATCTTACAATGTATTTTTTCCGTTTTACATCCATTATTCGCACCTGCTGGAAGGAAAGGGCTAGTCAAGACACCCGTTTGTTGATGATGTGGAACTTAAAGGGTACGGCGACGGACAGAAAACGTTACGCTGACTGACCGACAAAAAGTCATGTCGGGACAAATTTTGTCCAATCTTTTTTAGAAATAATATAATATACTAAATTTAAACATACAAGATTATTGGTGCCTAATTCAGAATTTTAGAAAATAAGACGCAGATTTTTATTTGACAATTTTCACTCTCGGAAAAAGTATTACTCCCATCAAAAACATTACATAAAAAGATGCAAAGTCGCAACTCAGTTCTTCTACATCAAAAAAGTTTTGAGACGTAATGTTAAACCAAGTCAGTACTGGGGGGGTGTGTATAGAACTCGATTTCCACCGACTTGCCTATTATTTAACCGTGGAAGATTCTTTATTTTTGATGTATACCTAAAATGTGTTCCTTCTGTCCTTTCATGATCAGTCAGTCAGTCAGTGACAAAACTAAGGAACTTTGACGTACAATAAATAGTTCTTAAACTACACATTCAAATTGAATGTTATTGAGAGTTAAGTTTTATGCCCTATATATCCCTGCAAATTCAGGGTTCTAGCTTTAGGCAGTACAAAAATACGAAAATTGTCTGTATGACTTCCAGACAACAATGGTACGGCTTTGCCTTTGATTAGCTCGACTTGACGGGAGCACCGCCGTGCCCCCAGATTACCTTATTATTTTTGTTACCATTACTAAGTATTGAATTTCTACTAAAACTACTTTTTATGTTTGTTGCGTGTAGAATTAATTTGAATAATTAATGCCGTGATAATAATGAGTATCAAAGTGATACTTACTTATGTTTTACATCTGCCTCTATAAAACCTTGACTTGAAGCAAGACGCGGCCCGGCCCTTAAAATAGTTGGAATGATAGCGATTTAGCATCAGGAGTGGTGTTTCGTGTACAGCTAACAAGGTCGTACATCGTCTAGTTTAGTTCTAGAACCCTCGCTACATTTGAACATAGTTAACTGCATATAGTACTCTTCGTCCTACTATACAGAATGATTCGAGGGACGGCGACTGGATCAACCCTACAACTTCAATAAAATATAAGCTACTGGTTCGTACCAGTATTAGTGAGATTAACGTTAATTTTTTGGTACTGAAAACAAAAAAAAAATATTTACGACATTCGTAGTTACTCTACAATGAAAATACTTCCGAAAAGTACCGATACTCTACGCTTTACCTGTAAATGTTGATATTGCCATAATGACTGTGAAAATTTACTTTCTTTATAATCAAACGGTGTCATAACAGTTAAAGGGGTTTTATCTTTATAAAGTAGCTTTATAAAGTTTTGTACTTACTGTATAAGGTGACTTTTAAATCGTGAATCGAAATATTTATCCAAAGGCCATAGGGTGATTCTTTGAGTCGTATTCCTCTGTTCACAAGTATATTGGCGATTTTCCTGTACATCCTGCCTCAGTAGCATATACTTGTTGGGCAATTGTGTAACACTTGCCAAGTTCTATACAACAACCAAAAAATGCCGAGCGGCTAAGGCGGGATCTACCTACAACGAATTCGCCAATATTTGTGGACAGAGGAATAAGAATCTTCGAAGAATAGACTAGAATAGGATAATTTATTAAACAACGTATTATACAACAATGGCATTTAAAGACTAAGATAATAGATAGAATGACCCCATACTTGACTAATAACTGCAAAGGTTTGATAAGGTGTCTTTCTACGCTCAGATAATTAATGAACTCATTATTTGTCATTACTAATAGCGCTCCGACGTGTTAATCTTAAGCAGCTTTATCGAAAACATGGGGAGTATATTAAAACGCATACCTACTGTTAAACTTCCTATTTTGACAACGCATACTGTTGTCACGTACAACGCATATTTTTAATTCGCACACTATATTAATACGCATAACAATGACTATTAAGATACTATATACGAAAGAAACATGATGTTTCTTTATTAGTTTTTAATGCGGTTAAATTACACCAAATTTTCAGAGATACCGGGTTAGATTCCCGCTCTGGACACAGGTGAGTGCCATTTAATTTTTCTATGTACTTTGATTTCTTGTATCTATATATGTAATGACAAAGATAACATAATTTTTCATAACTATTAAAAAGTCTAATTTTAATACGCCTAATCGGACGTTGGAATTTTCTTTTGCAGTTCAAACCTAACCTAACCTACATTTCTGGTAGCAGTTCGCTTCTGTTGAGGTCTCAGTTCAAACTTAACCTAACCTATTTTTCTGGAAGCAATTTGTTTCTATAAAGGTCGCAGTTCTAACCTAACCTACTTTTCTGGTAGCAGTTCAGTTCAGCCAGCATTTACTACCTAGTAGTAAGAAAAACTCAAAAGGTCCAATTCTGCCAACAACGGGTATAAACTTGGAGTGGAATTGTTTTTAAAAAACGCTCATTTTATACCGAACGCAATGGAAAGGAACAATTATTTGTACCTACCTATTAAAACAACAAAACAATCCAATTGCCTTTCAGAAGGTTGCCTCAACTAAGCAAAACCTCAGCAAAAGCCTTTTTTCATGCATTCACATACAAAATAAAAAACATGCAAATAAATATACGAGCAACAAACCTCATAAAATGACCTCAGGTCATTTCTCCAACGGACGCCGGACGGTCACAACATCTCCAGCTTCTCCTGAGGATGCCTCGTAGAGAGACGAAACACGTGTCGAGTTTTTTTATGTTCTGTGGTGGTTTGTTATATTTATATTTGCATGTTTTTTTATGTTGCATGTGAATGCATGAAAAAATACGCAAGTAATTATGACGGATTAGCACTAATTGACTAATACGTTATCATATCGCGGATTATTAAAGCAATATTTTTGTTTTAATACCTTTAACACCTAATCTCCCTACTGTGAACCTTTTGTTTCCTCCTTATTTAACCTATACACTTATGTACCTTATAATGGCTGTAATGTGACCTTCAAACTTTGCACTTTTCAACAACCTAATGACTTAAGTATGGTGAATAGGTACTTACTTGTGGTTGGACCGTAATTAAAGAAGAATAGTAGGTAAATTACATACAGAGGCCAATAAAGTATGAAATGTCTCATATCAAATGTAACTGTCGGCCGAGGCGAAGCCGAGCCGGAGGGCAGAAATAGTACATTAAGTATCTAGGGCGGTAAGGAGTAATTCCTTTACCGCCCGCGGCACACACAATGTTTTTCATCACACTTGTGAGGAAATCAAAATAGAATAACCTTACTTAACCTTAATCAAATTTTAAAACAAAAAGTGACATTAGTGACATAGGTACCTATACCCATAGACAATGCGAATGTCAAGTCGCGTTCGGAAACCATAGCGGCAAAGACCTAAACTAAAACGGTTGATTTTATATTTGCAAAATACTGAAATGCACTATTTAAACATTTAATTAATGTTACCGAAATATGTGTTTACATGTATTTGCAATAACAGTTCTCTTTAAATCAATACTTCAGTGATAAAAGTCAAAAAAAGTAAGTAGGCGTGTCCTTTGAACATGACAAATAAGAGTAAAACAGAACCAACGTATTCAAAATAAAAAAAAAACCATTACGCCCTTAATAGGTCATCTCCGGCCCGCAAAACCTACGTATAACAATACCATTTCCGAGCAAGTGATATGAAAAATTTTGTACCTACTTACCACGGGCGGTAATAAAAAAAGGCTCAGATCGCATATTTATCGCCCTTGCCCTCGGCTCGGGCATCAAATACATGCGATCTGAGACATTCTTTGTTTTACTGCCCTAGGTAACAGTGGCGTGGCGTCAAATATATTCTAAGTAAAGCCGGAGCAGATTTGGATTACTTTTTCTTTAGGAGTAGTAGATAAATCGGGCATATGCTTTAAAATAGGCAAGCCGGTGGGAATCGGGTTCTATGGACGCCACGCCACTGCTAGGTAAGTAATGTACTATTTTGATAGACAATTCCACACAACACTGTTAAAATGTATGTAATACAGTCTGGCCAACCGTATTTATTGACAATGGAAAAAAGGTTGTCAAATAAAAATACGCGTACGGAAAAAGCCTCTTTCTGGCCAAGTGTAGACATAAAATGATGTACACAACACGGGAGGTAATAAAGAAAGCCCTTGATCGTATATTTACGTCCCTCGCTTGTAGCTCGGGCCCCAAACATCTGCGATCTCGGCCTTTCTTCGTTTTACCACCCTATAGTTAGTAGTACTATTGTCAGTTGTTAGGACATCTGGGGCCCGTTTCACGAAGCTACAGGTTACAAATTACAAGCGGAAGTCTCTTTCTATCAAAAGGTATTGAAAAGAGACTTCCGCTTGTAATTTGTTACTCGTAGCTTCGTGAAACGGGCCCCTGCTGTCAACAATGTCGGATTTTTTTCGCATTTATTGGATTGTGTGAATTTACCGGCAGTGAATTATTAGTATTGTGGCAAACGATGAATAGAATAATCTGGAGTGGCACCCGTCAAGTTATTTATAACGTTTTAAAGGCGGTGTCTGGCAGAATTTGAAGCCGAAACCTTGTTGTTGGAACTGGACAATGTTTACCAAAGAACGGATGAGATGACATTTTTGTAATGATTTTAGAGTTTTTATAAATTGTGAGTAAATTGTGAAATTGTGAAGTATTTTACAAAAGTTCCATTTTTTCAAGCTTTTATTAAGTGTTTTCATGGTAATTCAATCGGTTTTAAAGGTTATATTTTTACGATTATGTTTATATTGTCAATATTTTTAACTAACTTGATACTTGCGATTTGCGATATATTTTTTACATGATACATTAAAAAAAAATTAAACCCTGGTCAAACAATATCAACTTAAAAAAAAGTGAAATGGGTGAATGGGGTTAGGCAGGAAATCCAAAATTTGTATTTTCTGTACCTGAGATTGGAGTCCATTTGCTTTCTAGTTTTGACTTATATTAACGAAAATGGGTCCCGACGTTATCAGATTCCGGGTGTGTGTACTCTTAAATTTTGGGAACAGAAAATACAAACGAGAAGATCAAATCCGTGCATGACCGAAGTATCAATATCCACAGCTGGGCACCGTTAATCAAATGGTTAACTTCGTTAATCGCTAATCCGTTAATAAAAAAGTTAACTTCGTTAAACGTTAAAGCGTTACATTTCGGAAGATTTAACGGAAGTTAACGTTAATCGTTAATCCGTTAACTCGTGATAAAAATTGCATTACTTACATAGTACACTCTTTTTCCTACGTGGCCTTAAGAGGCATAGTAAGCTAGAGCTTCAGTAGAAGGCTCAAAGTCATCCAAATATGAATGGGGAGGGTTAGGTATGCTAGGGGAGTTTCACTCCATGAGCGGATCACAAATGAGGCTATCCGCAGCAGAACCAAGGTAACTGATATAGCCTTCCAAAACCTCCTTTCCTTTCCTTCATCGATGACCTGGTATAGGTGGCGGGAGTCCGCTGGATGCGGGTGGCGCAGGACCGGTCATTGTGCCACTTTTTGCAGGGAGGCCTACGCTATGTCCAGCAGTGGAAGTGGAGTCTTTCGGCTGAAGTCATGATGATGATGACACTCTTTCTTTATAAAAAAGAATATAAATACACACACTGCACAAACGTAAACTATCACGGACAGTACAGATTCAAAGTCACGGAAATCCAAACAGTACAGTAGAAATTCTTTTTCTAGAGCGAATTCACTTAGCTGTGTACCTGACGAACAATACTCATTGTCTGCATTGTTAACTGTGGCCACCACTACCACTTCGAAATGTAAGGCATTATAAGTGCAAATAGCTTTTACACTAAATTAGTCTTTAAGTCAAACGAATTAAGGTTTACACTTAAATAAAGAGAATACATCGTTCGTCTTTCTAAGCATCGATACGTACTTCGCTGCTCTTTCACTTACGAAGTGACCAACATCTGTGTTCTCTTTGTTTAAGAGTAAACCTTATTTTGCTCGACTTAAAGACTAATTTAGTGTAAAAATTATGTGCACTATAATGCCTTACATTTCGAAGTCGAAGTTGTGGCCACAGTTAACAATGCAGATAATGAGTATTGTTCGTCAGGTACAAAGCTAAGTGAATTCGCTCTAGAAAAATAATTTCTACTATACGTAAGTAGTATTTGTTTAGGTAGGTTCTAAACAAAACACTCGTCACTCTAAGCGCCGGCGCGGCGCTAAGTAATGAAACGATTAAATGGAGCATATGGATCGATTTTTTCGCAGGAATCGACAAGACATATCTAGTAGTATTTTTTATTTATGTTTGGCCAATCCACTTAAGGGAAACAATACTGTTGTGTGGTTTTGTACCTCATTATCGTCCGTCATAAAAGAGGAGCATGCTTTCACAGATAAAGACTTCGTGCATTGCAATTTTAGTGGATTATCAACTCTAAGGCCTTGCCAAGAGTTAAAATTGCTTTAATAGAAATGTCACTTTAGACGTATTATGCACTTCACACCCCTGGCATTTATTTGACTACCTGAGATCCGAATAAAGGGAAGGCAGCTGGAACGCCATTATTCTATTAATGTAGTTGTAAACTACGGTTCATGGAGATAGAGTTGATAATCAATTGAACTTTAAAGGTGGTTGTAACTACTTTTTAATTTATCTTGTTTTGACGCCTAGAGACCCTTTACATCTCTAAAAAAGTTTTATGTTTATTGAAATGTATACCTATTAGTTAAGCAGTTGTTTGATGAATTGTATTACTTATTGAAATTGCATTTTCACAATTATTGTAATGCTCAATGTTTATTTTAAAAGAGAAACTGGTGAGTTTCTTCCGGCGCTTCTTCTCACCAGAATGTCATTTGCCGAAGCGCCAAAAGAAAGAATCAGACATGTGAAAGAGCCCTTGAGGCCTACTTACAGAAATAAATTATTTCATTTCATTTCATTTTTACAATAACGTCATCTTGGTGTTTTTGAGGTTTACAAACAATCGCTTTGTTTCCTTTAAGTGGATCGGCCAAATGTAAATAAAAAATACTTTTTTTTATAAGTGCACCGCACCGCACTTGTCGACCGGCCCGAATTTTTTTGCGAAAACTTGGTTACTTCTATGCAAAATGGTTGTAAGCAGTAGATAATTAAATCAATAAAAATTGTAACACAAACTCATTTGCTGTTACTAAACTAACCGCGACCTATGTCGATGTATGGGGACAACAGTTTTTCAACAGCAAGTTAAGTTTGTCTCGCCATACAATTTTTTTTCAACTATTCACGTATTGACGTATCTCCTTACGCTTTTTAATAGTCTAAGTTCGACATTAAGGGCCGACACAGACGGACTGCAACCCAGCTGCAACTTGTATGGGAACTGCATCACAACTGCGCAGTCGGCGTGCAGTTGTGATGCAGTTCCCATACAAATCGTAGCTGACGTGCAGTCCGTCTGTATAGGCCCTAAGAGGACAATTGTGGTGGTTGTAAATAATTAAGCGTTCTTGTATATCATTCTAATAAAATATATTATGTCTACACTTGGCCAGAAAGCGGCTTTTTCCGTACGCGCAGCGTGCGGAAAAAGCCACTTTATGGCCAGGTGTGGCATAAAATATAATTTCTGTGGGTCTAGTGAAAAGGGGTACAAGTCACATATAACTTAGGAGCAAAAGAGCTTAAGTCATACAATAGAGTTGCGACCTTTTGTTCCTGGTATAAATGTGACTTGTACCCCTTTTCACTAGATCCACAGATTTATTCGCTGATAAAATCAGTGGCTCGTCAATTCAATTTTAGTCTCTATTCCAGCATCTATTCTCATGGGACTTTCTTGCCTAACTTTAAAAATTTAAACAATAAAATAACGGTCAAAGAACCCTTACTGTTACAAACAGGCAAAACAATGGCGAGCAGATGTTAATTTTATACAAACAAAACTAAATTTTTAAGTCAGGGTGATTGCTTAATTGAATATTGGCAAACGTTAATCATCACTTTCACAATACATATATGAAAACTCATTTACAGTTTAGTTTAGACACTCATCCGGTGAATAATAGTTGCAAATACACGTATTTATATAAAAATATATTGAATTTATTTTATAGATACGACAGTTAAGTGTCCTTTATTTTGCTATGGGACTTGCTTCGGCGCGAATTACCTTAATAAAAGAAATAACAATGAGCCTTATCATTATGTTACAAACCAATAAACTAATATAAGGTAACACCACATTTAGTCATTTAATTTGAGTTCTTTCTCGTTTATGTTTTCATTCGTAGCTTCGGGATCTTCAAAGCACAAAAGCTTGCCGTTAACAACGAAATTATCTATTGAAAGGAATTTCGGTCATTGATTGCAAGCGTTACGTCAATGTGGCCAACAGATGTTTGGCGACGAGACGTAGTGGTCTGAAAAGGTGATTACCGAGCCATTCTAATTTGTACCGTATTATTAAGAGAGTTTAAATTAAAATTGATTCACAAGAGTTTATGGTCAAAAATTACCCGGCTGTCCCTATTGGTGTATGATGTAAAAAGCGACCGCTGTGAAGTGCATTCGAAAATGATCCTAGAGGTGGGTACCCGTTGGGCGATAGTACCTAGTAAGTGCACCGCACCGCACTTGTCGACCGGCCCGAACGTAAGTACTCGTCAGAATGCGTTTTGCGCGGTGCGTGCGGTATCTTTTTAGTAAATCGTAGGTAATGGATTAACGATTAACGGACTTGGGGAAGATTAACGGAAGTTAACGAGTTCGTTAACGATTTTTAAAGTTAACTTAAAAGTTAATCCGTTAATCAAAATGTTAACTTCGTTAATTAACGATTAACGGATTAACGAGTTAATGCCCAGCTCTGTCAATATCTTTAGGTCGTGCTATTCGTGTTGCCATATTGGCGATAGTGGCACCCCTATTAGGTAATTTCTACTCTTTTTTGCCAGGCTATATACTTAATTAATAATTCAATTTTACACAAATCGACCTAGTTCCAAACTAAGCACAATACTTGTACTATGGGTACTAGACGACGGTATATATATTTATATAGATAAGTACATACTTAAATAGATAGAAAACATCCAAGACCCAGGAACAAATACTCGAGCTCATCACACAAATATTTACCCTTACCGGATTCGAACCCGGGACCTCTCGCTTCGTAGACGGTGTCACTCCCACTAAGCTAAACGTGTCGTAAGTATATACAAATGTATACATAAGTTGTAATTAAGCTAAACCACCTTTGCCATGGAACATCTCAAAGACGATGGCGTTACTTTTCTGTTTTCATTATGGTTTATTATGCTCTGTTGGGATTTTGAAGTAAGCCCGGAAAGCTGGGGACAGTGGGTAAGTGAAATAAGCTCCTAACACCGACATTTCACCGTTTGAAGGTATAATTGTAGTAATTACTTAGAGCTTGTTACTGACCTACAAGTATTGTGCATAAAAGCCTTTGTTTTACTTGTCTCTAGCGACTATACGGTGCCATAGAGTCTACTGCGACGTAGAGACTTTCATTCGCTCATGCCCAAAATACCAGATTTTTCAAAATAGGTACCAGATTCTCGATTCATCAGATTCCTGTCTTAACACATTCCCGTTACACTAGATTATAAAATCGTAGGTTACTCAAGGATCTAAACTATATTGTTGGATGTATTATTTTGGGTAGAATCTGGTATTCTGGTATTCTCGGAATGCGATATTTTGAGAATGAGCGCTTTCATTTACCTACTTTGCATAATAATAATGTCGAAATGCCATTCATCATTATTATCATGAGCATTCCATGAAAACATCAACTTTTTGTCCCTTACGAAACGCTATGGCAGCTACCCTAATAAAACGTATTAGCTTCTAAGAAACACTACCAATCTTAAAGCCGAGTTATGATATTACAATGCTGATAATTTGCTTCCTAAATTTATTTCTCGGAAGTATTAAAACAGTGGTGTCCCTTACGAAATATTTTCATGGAATGCTCCGGCTCCACCGCTCCAGGTTGAATATATATATTCAACCTGGAGCGGTGGAGCTGTTCACAGCTGAATATAGGTCCCTCCCAAGTACTTAGACAAAGGAGCCACGCTGCGTCTTCGTTTCGTTCGACTGCGTTTGTTCATAGTCTTCACTCGAGACCCTTTACGCCCTATTGGCCATTCGTTCGTCAATGCCCATAGTATATGCCCAGCACATTACCACTTCAACTTGGTAACTATGTTAAGCTATTGTGAAGGCTGCATATGGCTATGCGATTTCACAGTATTTCCGAGACAGACTGGCAGCTTGGAAAAAATAATTCGGATAGTTTGAATAGGCTACTTGACAGGTTTCTGAAAAGTCAATCCGATTGTTTAATGATGTCTATTGAGTACTCAGAAAGTGGTAATTTTTAATTCTTTTGTGTATTTTTTCCGAAAAAAGTAAATAAAAATGCACTTTTAAAATTAGCCGCCAAAACGGTTTCTCGGACAATATGGCGTCTATGACGACACATGATAGTAAACCGACAAATGTCAACGAGGATCGCATAACGTTTTACCTTTAGAAATAGGATTGACAGTGCTGTCGATGCTGTTTACTATGGTGTGACGTCATCGGCCAATCCAAACCGTTTTCGATAAAATGGCGACAGATAAAAAATAATCAATTTTCATCCGAGTTTTATAAATAAATTATCCATTTATTTTTAGTAATATTGACGTAAATTGGTTTGAATACTTATAATTAATACATATATCCATAATTCTTCCATTATTTTTCACACTGTCAAGTAGCCTATTAAAGGAATGCAGTCTGTCTCGCTCTAATTTGTAGTATAGTTTGTTTAGTCTTAAGTTAGACGTATAAGCGAGTAGTCGCATTAAAAGAGAATATAAAGAAAAAGTTTTATTTTTCCATAGTCCACCCACACCCACACTATGTCGGTTTGTCGATCACCTTAGTTCTTTGTGAGCGATTATACCGTTAGTGCATAGAATATTAGCGCTTTTTTACTTGCCTCATCATTAACCCATTGACGAAGGCAATATAGTGGTTTAGTAACCAAATTATTGTATAGACATGCAGAAAGTATTAATTTCTATATCAAATAACATCTTACCACCTACCACGTTAATAAAATCCCCGCCTTACATGAAAATTACCCGTATATGGCCTCTAAGTCATCCAATTTGAGAAGCACATTAAGCTTAATTCTGTCCCAGGTGACATCTTCACTCCTGCCATCAGGAGTAGAGCTGTTTACTGAAATGTGTTGACTTCTCCAATAACCTACTTACTTAGGCCGACTTTTTACCGGGTAAAATGACGATAGGTCCTGTACATATCGTTATATCGCCCTTGTGGGTGCTATTAAATGCGATAAATTAGCCAAATTCAAATTAATAATTTGGTTAAACGAGTAAGTTGTTTTTTAACATCCCGAGTAATAATGTTATCGTTAGGGCTTCCAGAATTTAATAAGTTTTTGCCAGTTCCACGAATTTAGATTAGCTAAAACAATTTAGCAGAAGATTCCTGAAAATTGCCTCAAAAGATTAAAACTATTAAACTAGAGGTATTCTAATTGTATTATTTCAATTATAAAAAAATACAGAAAAACTTAGCAGTAATAGGTAAGCATTTAATTGGATACTCGAACTTATTATATCAGAGTTTATACTAAAAATAGTGCTTCTAGAGTTGTTAGTGTTCCGTACCTCAAAAAAGAAAAAAACGGAACCCTTATAGGATCACTTTATTGTCAGTCTGTCAGTCCGTCCGTCCGCCAAGACCCTTTATCTCGGGAACGCGTGGAGGCATCGAGTTAAAAATAAAACCATGCTCTACTCAAGTTTACGGTCCCTTGAAGAAGTTTAAGCTGTGAAAAAATCAAACTTCTAAGTCAACGTGAAAAACAATACGGCCCTTTATGCTGCAAAAAACGTAAATTTCGACAATCTGAAGGAAACTAAAATTCAAAGGGTACTTCCGTTGACCTAGAACTATGAATTTGGCAAGTAATTACCGTTTGGTAAGTATACTACAAGGGAATAATCCAAAAACTATACATTTTTAAATTATAAGAAAATAGACTTTACTAAGGGAATCAAAATTTATAGGGTACTTATTATGTACCTATACAAATTTGTACGAAACCCTCGGTGGGCAAGTTCAACTCTCAATTGTGTGGTTTTATTTCTTTATTTAAAGCAATTCTCGGGGCAACGGCGCTGAACCAAATACCAATTAGGGTAAAATACAGTAATAACTATAACAGAAATTTAATTACATTTAGAAAAAACCTTTTCGTATATCTTGTGGTCATCGAGCAATATTCAGCAAAGTTACGTTTAACTAAACCAGATAATATTAAATCTACAATTGAGTCTTTCCAGAAACTACAAATTGGCATATCGATTCTGCTACAAATCGTCGACCGTAGATTCTATTAGGGTATGGAATAGACAAACCAATACCCTTTACTCCAATCCAATCCAATTGAACTTGCGGTCAACGTTATCTATGTAGATACATAATTGATTCAGACTTCGTCATTGTTTTATGTATTCCAATGTCCGGGCTGCGTTTTAACCACAGTACAACCGCGACAAATCACCCGCAACTCTTGCAAAGGATTTAATACAGATTTTATTATGGCGCTTCGCTTTTTACGAGCTTCTGCGGCGGCTCACTGACTCAAATCCGCATTTGTTACCCCTTTAACATTTATAGAGTCATGAAAACTGCATTTGCACATTATATTGACGTCTAACAGCAATATAGCTATCAGTATTAAGAAAAAATAAATAATTACGTAAGCAACTTTTAAGTATAATATAAGTGTATTCTGGAAAATATAATCTTTTAACCACAGAAATATATTTCGATATATTTCTGTGCTTTTAACCATAAGAAAATTGTTTAGCATTTCTTATATAACTTTCCATTGTTATTTTTCTTTTGACGTGTTATTAAATTGTTTGTGAGGATTTTTTTGAATGTTCATATATCTACACTCACGGACAATGAATTCGGGCCATTTTCTATACAATTGTTCATATGCCAGATTGAAACAGGGACTGAAAACGGGGTTGAAACAGGAAATGTAAACGGGGGTTGTATGAAAAAGCCGGCAATTCACGCGGGTGAAGTCAAGGGACAGCATTTAGGTCAAAATAAAATGTGGTCAAAGTATATACCATATTTTGTAAGTCAAAGTATATACCAGTGGCGTGGCGTAAGAGATACCCTCGGGCAAGCCGGTGCAGATATGGCGTACATCTTCGTTAAGAGCTGCAGAATAAGGAGGTCATTTGCCTGATATCAGGCAAGCCGGTAGGAATCGAGTTCTTTGGACGCCACGCTACTGGTATATACCATTAATAGTAAGTCATGTAGTACTAACAAAATGTGAATCACATCGTCCGTAATAAATTAATTTAATTTAATTTTCATTTTATTTTTTTATTTATAATAGAGAACGATATGAATGTTTAGGAGTTTAACTAACGATTTCATAAGCCCAGATTCGGTTGACACCTCTTGAGTACAGAATTTAACCTCACAATAACAATCCCCTGTACCACTGTATCGAAATTTACTTTTACAAGTTATTTCACCCATCCCAAAGCAATGTATTTTGTTAAGTATGCGAATACTGTGGTACGGGGTACATAATATTATGAGAAAGGTGGGATTAACTCGCCTTTAAACTTCTCGGCTCGGACAAACGGCCCTCGGGTTACTAATAAATTGAAATGGTTAATGAGGGAAACGTTGAAACACTGTAAGTATTATACGAGGTACTAAGACTAAGCTAGTGTAATTTAAAACTATAACTATATCATTTGAGACAATTCGCTTTAAATCACGTCTTAGTGACAATAACCTGTTCTAAATTTATTTTGTATTTAATAAATAACCACATATTTACTAAAAAAACCCCGACCGCGGTGCACTTTGAAACTGCATAAAATCCACCATTTTGTTTATTTTAACGAACTTCATACCCAGTGACACTCGCACCATCAAGACGAATCCAGTGATGTATCATTTATCAAAATCGGATGTGTCGTTGAGTAGTTACGAGCGGACACAGGAACGGACATACATACATACAGGTCAAATACATAACCCTCCTTTGGGCTTCGCCGCAGTCGGGTAATAAATATTGTGGGGACAATCTTACACAAATCGACCTAGTCCCAAACTAAGCAATGCTTGTATTATGGGTACTAGACGACGATATACATACTTATATATAGATAAGTATATACTTAAATAGATAGAAAGCACCCAAGACTCAGAAACAAATACTCGCGCTCATCACACAAATATTTGCCCTTACCAGGATTTAAACCCGGGACCTCTAGCTTCGTAGGCGGCGTCACTTGCACTAGGCTAAACGTATCGTCAATGACGAGTGTGAATGAGAGTGATGATAGACACGACACTGTGAATAAATTATTTAAATTGAAATAGAAATGGGGAGATTTGTGAAACATAAAGCTGAAGCCACAACAGATTAGAAGAGACTAAAAGGTAGGGTAAACACGTGTTGGGGCCTCTAATAGAAAATCTGGGAACTAATGGAGTTTGCCGGCTGATGAGTGTACGGTTATGGGCCAGGGACTAATTCTCTCACATACGTATACGTATTCGTATAAAATGACGCGTAAATGGCGCATGTGCGTTTAATAGTATCTTATGCAACAGTTGTATAAGTAGGTTCAAAAAATGCGAATTGCGTGAGTTGCGATACGAGCCGCGAACGCGGCGAGTATCGCAAAAAGAGACGCAATGAGCGTTTTTTGACTTAATTATACAACGTTGCATACAATACTTTTTCTACGACTAGGTTTTAAATTATTGAATTACAAAATTAATCATAACCTGGAAACAAGGCAAATATGACGTTTGACTGATAGTATGTGTCTATGGTAAACTTTTTTTTTAATGTAAAATATACTTAAATTAAAAATACTTTTTTATGTTGGCATCAATGAATTTAGTTCGGAAAGTTTTGTTTTTCTTAAAAACCGTAGGAATTTAATTGTTTGGTAAGTTGGTAGTTGTGCATTTTTACCGTAAAGTTAAAATTGAGCGCTTAATCCTTAACCTAAGTTTAACCTAGATTTAGAAGTCTGTGGCTGCTAGCAATAACGTAAAGTGACTATAACGACACTAGTGCTGTTATGGGGAATAGAGTATAGACTTCTCTGAACTCATATTATGTATGTTCTTATATTAGTGTTCGTGACCAAGTAAAAGACAGATAACAGTACAGGAGTAGAAAAAATTACTTTAAAAGCGAAGCTGATGAAGCGCGTTGGCACCAGGGTTCGATGCACCTAAGTTTTGCCATTTGTAAAGATACAGTCGTCTCACTGTATAATATTTTACGGCAAGAAAATGCTCTGTTATGTTACTGTAGGGTAGGGTTTGTTGAATCCTTCCTTTCAGCTTATCAATCATTTACACTTGTAACTTTGACCTGGTGGGTGCTTCATTCTTATCATATAACATTTGTGTGAATGGTCCACATTCTATTTATAAAAATGAAATCTTGAATATTTTTGCCTTTCCTCCTTTTTCAACAGCCTTTTCACCGACTTTTATCCTATAGCTCATAGAAAACAAAGCCCCTACATCTAAATAAAGTAATGTTTACATAACGAACATAACTATCTTAACTGGTTGACACTTACAGTCACTATAAATGTTTCTCTATAAGTGCCAACCAGTCTAGTTACTTATGTCGTTATTGCGAACATCCCTTCAAATGTACAAATGACGGAATCATCTTACGGAGGACCCAATTACGCTGTGATGAAAGATCTACAGAAGAGTATTAGGTTCGTCTTTACTGGTACCTGACACATTGTTAAATAATGAGGAAGAAAATTTCTGCAAAAAACCGGAGGCGAGATAAAGCAGTTTAGAATAAAACCATCTATTAGATGACATCACATTTCTGGCACCGTTCAAAAGCTAGTCTAAGATCCCAGTATAGAACGACCTTCACAGAGCTGGTTAATGGATGAAAAGTATTTTATATTGAATTAAATATGCTAATAAATATATTGCAAGTGGGTTGCCTAAAAAAATTCAGTCCAGAATATGATTAATTAAAAATTAAATTTTTTTTTTTAAATTTTTCACCGTTTTGTTTAATAGACAGATGACATACCAATCAAAAGTATGAAGCCTATAGAATATGCAAACGTTAGGTTGCCTATATTTTTCCCGTCATAACTTTTGGGTTGCCAGGCATATACAGGTACATCATATTAGTAATTTGCACTGGTCTGGTTAATGAATAAACTTTATGCCAAAATAAAGATTATTTTATTACGAACACGGTGATATAGGGTTGCCTGCGAAAAATCAGTCCTGAATTCCGGTTTCCGAGTTTTAAAAAGTCAAAGCCCTTCAATCCCGGTTGCGTTAAGTTTGCACCTGGTTGGTATGTGATGTCAAGGAAACCAGGTGCAAACTTAGCTCAACTGGTTAATACGAAAAATTTAGAATGAAGTCGGCACGGGTACATCGATATTAGTGATTTGCACTGGTCTGGTTAATGAATAAACGTTATGCCAAAATAAAGACTATTTTATTACGAACACGGTGGTATAGAGTTACCTGCGAAAAATCAGTCCTGAATTGCGGTTGTCGAGTTTTAAAAAGTCAAAGCCCTTCAATCCGGCCGGTTCAATCCTGGTTGCGTTAAGTTTGCACCTGGTTGGTATGTGATGCCCAGGAAACCAGGTGCAAATTTAGCTCAACCGGTTAATATGAAAAATAGAAGTCGCACGGGTACATCGATATTAGTGATTTGCACTGGTCTGGTATGCATGGGCTTTGACTTTTTAAAACTCGACAACCGCAATTCAGGACTGATTTTTCGCAGGCAACTCATACCACCGTGTTCGTAATAAAATAGTCTTTATTTTGGCATAACGTTTATTCATTAACCAGACCAGTGCAAATCACTAATATCGATGTACCCGTGCCGACTTCATTCTAAATTTTTCGTATTAACCAGTTGAGCTAAGTTTGCACCTGGTTTCCTTGACGTCACATACCAACCAGGTGCAAACTTAACGCAACCGGGATTAAAGGGCTTTGACTTTTTAAAACTCGACAACCGCAATTCAGGACTGATTTTTCGCAGGCAACTCTATACTACCGTGTTTGTAATAAAATAGTCTTTATTTTGGCATAAAGTTTATTCATTAACCAGACCAGTGCAAATCACTAATATCGATGTACCCGTGCCGACTTCATTCTAAATTTTTCGTATTAACCAGTTGAGCTAAGTTTGCACCTGGTTTCCTTGACGTCACATATCAACCAGGTGCAAACTTAACGCAACCGGGATTGAAGGGCTTTGACTTTTTAAAACTCGGCAACCGGAATTCAAGACTGATTTTTCGCAGGCAACCCTATATCACCGTGTTCGTAATAAAAAAATCTTTATTTTTGCATAAAGTTTATTCATTAACCAGACCAGTGCAAATTACTAATATGATGTACCTGTATATGCCTGGCAACCCAAAAGTTATGACGGGAAAAATATAGGCAACCTAACGTTTGCATATTCTAATAGGCTTTAGACTTTTGATTGGTATGTCATTTGTCTATTAAACAAAACGGTGAAAAATTAAAAAAAAAAAAAATTAATTAATCATATTCTGGACTGAATTTTTTTAGGCAACCCACTTGCAATATATTTATTAACATATTTAATTCAATATAAAATAATTTTCATCCATTAACCAGCTCGGTGAAGGTCGTTCTATACTGGGATCCTCTACTATTCAGAGCAGGACTATGTAGGGTAGAGGTAAGGAGAATCCTCTCTGTGTTTCGAAAAGTGTCCGTCGAAATGTGTTAAATAGTGGTGGCGCTACTATTGCAGATGGATAAACTTTGGTATACTGTCGCTTTATTCAATACGTACTTTACTCACCATAAATATAAACCTTACCTCTACCTACCATATCAGCGCACTTGACTCCGTCTGTAACTGCTTAAAGTGCTATAGTATATTACACAACAAGGGTGGTAATATACAGAAAGGCCGAGATCGCAGATGTTTGCGGCCCGAGCCGCAGGCGAGGGACGTAAATATGCGATCGAGGGCTTTCTATATTACCTCCCGTGTTGTGTACATAATTTTATGTCTACACTTGGCCAGAAGGCGTCTTTTTCCGTACGCGCAGCGTGCGGAAAAAGCCACTTTATGGCTAGGTGTGGCATAAAATTCATTTCACACTCCCCTGCAACGCTAACGCTATTCTGAGGAGATTTTGAACATTCTTTAGTGCTTTCAGCTGCACACTTTTTCAACTGATCCCTCATATAATATTGTTTTGCTTACATCTATCCTCCATAGGCAGCATTGTTGTGGTTTAATAGTACCTACCTATACATGTGACATGCATCTTTGTGTTTCATTTAGTTAAAGGTAAGCTGAAAGAGATCCCTTACAGGGACAAGTTCGCCTTTATACAAAGCTATTGATTTTTGTACTGTTTCTGTATGATTTTATGTGTAATAAAGTGTCTACCTACATACGCACATTTACATATTGTCCTGAACTCAACGGTAACGTTGAAGAATATCAAGACTCGTCTTTCATCACAGACCAAAATATAAAGACAGACAAATAGTTTCTCGTCGACAGTTAAAGAGCGCGCGTATCAATTCAATGTCGAGGCGTGGACGGTACGATCCGTACTGCAGCATTCTTAAAACTTTGCTTGTAGTGCGTTAGTTCACGGCGCACCGCGATGTACCTTTTGCAGAAAGAAGAATTACTGCTACTCGTATTATACTGTGACATAGCCTAAATCGATGAGCTTTTCAAATGTCGAAGCCCTTTTAACCCGCCTACACATTATTACGAAAACGGCATCCATTTATAATATTCTTCATCAGCAGATTTTGGGCGTATTGTTCCGTCAGCAGCAAATAATCAATGCCACGTAATGTTCCAGCACACTTCATAAATGATTTGCAAATAGAAATTTCCTGACTACTTACAAAGTATTTGCTATGAAACCGAAATTAAATTAAAACTGCTTTTACACAAGGACTTTACAACAATTAGCCTCGTTAACAAATAAATGAAATGAAATTCGAAGCGATCAGCAAACTCACGTACTTTCACCTCCAATTGGACGTAGTTTAGCGAAAAGGATCCAATCCACAACATAGTTTTGTATGCAATCCCATATAAATCTGTCTTGTGGATTGGATCCTTTTCGCTAAACTGCGTCCAATTATGAACTCACCAGCTCACCGGTCAAATTATATATAAAAAACCGGTCAAGTGCGAGTCAGACCCGCGCACCGAGGGTTCTGTATAAAATCGTCAGTAGATACGTGTTTGCATTTTAACTTTTTTCCTTTTTTTATATATCTTCCTCCAGTAAGGACATGTTTACAAGGAGGGGTTGAATTTACTGATTTATTTTGTTCCATAACACTATTAATATTAAATGACAAAGTTCGACCTATGTTGATATAACAATATTTACCTACCTACTTGCAATAGCATCAGGAATAATTGGTTAAAATTGGTCGGGTTACTCGTTTTCCGCCGTGTTTATACTTACCTATCTATATGTATATCGGCGGCCGATCGTAGAATTCGCCAAATCATTCCATTCGTCGCAACGTAGGTATTCGTCGATTTTCCTAGCTACATACCGGGCAGATCGTAAAGTAGTAGCACTGGTGGCTCATGAAATGGGGACATTTCATGATATGCCTAGGAATATCATGATAATGTCGGTATTTCATGATATGCCTAGGAATATCATTATATGCCTATGTATATCATCGTCTTATACCCGAAGTATAATTACGAAGTACATTGCTTATTTGATCGATTTGTATAAGCGTCCTTCAATATTATATGACTCAAAAGTAAAATAATAAAATAAAACCTTGAAAAATGGCATTAAATAGTGAAATTTAAAATGCAATAAAAACAGTTCCTTTCTGCCTCAATTTGTTCATGCTAAGGCCGTCTATACATTTGGTTAAACTGACGAACGCATATGACTTTGGTGCAACAATGGAACCCAGACGAATAAATGGCAGCTTATCTGCATCTGGATGCGTTTTAATATCGCCAGCTATTGCAAAATAAAAATAAATTCATCCTTTACGAATCGATGCCCGTTATTAAAGAGGTAAATCACTCGTCATATATTTGTTCACGGTTTTAAATTTACGACAATATGACTTAGAACGCTCTTACGAGTATTCCAGTCATATTGGTGTGATCAGGCTCGAGATCTTATTATGCGCCAGATAATTAATTCGGTATGTTAAATTTTTACCTATTTAGTTAGGTACGTACGACAGACGGAATGGAATCGAGGCGGTATATGTGTTTGGGGTTAGAGGTTGTTAGTGTGTCAGTTACCATTATCCTGAAAACTACTGGATCGATTTCGATGCAGTTTTATTCGTTCGAAAGCTCGGTTATCCGAAAACGTTCTCAACTTCATTTCAACAAAATCGGTTTAGCCGTTTACGAGATTTTACTTTTTGAGTCGGGGTTTTTAAATTTATATTTGTCCGCGATTAGATTTAGTCGAATTGTATGACGGGATCCAATTCTGAAAGTTATAGAAAATAAATAACAACAATAAATTATCCTAAACTAAAATAATTATACTAAACCTAAGACTGTATAGCAATACTAATGCGCTGGGCGAGGAAGCTGTCGGTTCTTTGAGCCATTTTGAAAGCTCCTTAAATAAGAGCCAAGCGCTTGGACTCCACGGACCCAGGGTCTCGACGCCGAATGGCATGAAGTGGTATTGCCTCTGCCACCGCCCCTACCTTGGAAGAGGTCCGTAGCAGATGTGATGGCGCTAGTGTGTCCGCCATGATCTGAGGATAATATCTATTTTGAGCGAACTAGAGTAGGGCGCCGTGACGAAGTACTAAACTTGTAAGTGCGCCACGGGCTAAAAAATATTGGGAACCCCTCGTGTAGAGGGCAGAGACCTTTACCCGACTAAACCAACATAAAAAAGACATTTAATTTTTTTTCATCTCCGCGAAGGAAAGAGCGGGCGGCTCCAATAGTGTTACAATTTTTTTAATTATGAAATAGGAACCGTAACTAATTTGTTCAATATTACATAATAGGGATGACGACTGGGTTAAAACTATATAATTTTATTTAGTACGTCAGCTAGATTATGGAAAAATATGGGACACGTATTTTTTGGTTTGTCAAAATATTAAAAATCGACAAAGTTATACATCATCAAACTTCTGGAGTGGGGGCCTGTGACGTCTCTCCTAGGTGAAAATTGTACCTAGGAGTGACGTCACTCGAAACTTCTAAGCACTCTATCTTCGTAATTTTTTGTTTGTCAAACAAAAGAAAAAATACGTGTACAATATTTTTTAATAATCTAACTGACGGACTAAACAGTTTTTTTTAGTCGTCTAGCCCATTATACTGTACACGCCCGTTATTTTGAATAGAAATAATTAGAGGTACGTACGTATTCATCCAAAACTCACTGATCCAGAAATGGGCAAGTTTAAACTGAGTTGCAAATCGCTTACCTGCTGATCAAAGTTCTAAATTTATAATGTTATTAAAACTTTCCGTCCTAAATTTCTAAATTTAACTCCTGTGATAAACTCATTCCTATTTCGTCAAATGGTGTGTTGGTTAGATTCCGTTTTTTTTTTCAAATTTCATGCTTCGATTTGATTCAATTTATACTATGTCATAATATAACATGACATGATAAATTACGCATAACGTCACATCATATGGAGGTAAAATTTCGCATTTTTCAGGTTCTATGTGTGGCAGATTCCATTTTGGTCAGGTTCCTAGCAGGACAGATTCCTAGTCGGTTTAGATTCCGAGTAAGTAGGTACGTTAGTTTCCTCATACATCTGATGCTGAGTAGGTCAGTTTTCGATTATTATTTGAAATAATTCGATTATAATTATTGAAAGGCATAAGTTTTATTTTTTAACTGATGTGTGATGATGTACAGGACCCAACTAATGGGGACCATGCCGCGGACCGAATTGCTTGAAGGGGTATTCTTTTTTTTCAATTTTCCTTTTTTTTTTGTATATAGCTTAACTCGTTTTTAGGTATATTTAGGTTTTAGTTTATAGTGTAATTCTTTACTTTTGTTTGTTTGTTTTATTACCCAACTAATTAAATTAGACTCATATTACAACAATCCTGAAAACTTAACGTTTTCAGAAAAGAAATACGTTTAAAAATTACAAAAAGCAATATAGATAGACCCAGACAACTATACTGTTAAACATTCAATTTGTAAAATCGATATGTAATAGTCGCGGTATGATCAGGTTCGTCACTATCCGACCCTATGTCATTGATTATATACAGGGTGCCTCTAACAATGGGCCTTTAATTGAAAGGCTCGTGACTACTCCTTAATCCGAGCTACTTTCGTTTTGCAACTTTTTAAAAATACGCCAAATTCTAATTCTATGTTTTTCATACAAACAAAAAAGTGAAATTGCACTGCTTTCAGAATTAAACTTTGAAGATTAATTAACTATCTTAATTTAAGTTATTTGAAGATATTGCAAAACAACAGTATCGCAGTTTAGCGAAAAGAATCGAACTTTACATTTAAAACTCCATCGTTAGAGACAACCTGTAGAGTTCGAAAAGTGACGAACCTTTTCATTTCGCGACTGTACCTTACTTGTAGCTCGGTCAATTATAACAGACCATATTTTCACCTTTGAGTGGCAAATTGATACTTTAGTTCGTTAGTGTCTATTCGGAAACAAATTTGAATATAAAAATGCAAAATCACACGTCGAATAGTAATGGTAAGCAGTAGATTGCAATGAAAAAGCAATTGTTCGCGGGCGTAACAATAATTTGCATGTCTATATCCATTTAGAGTCCATGATTGGACCAATGAATTGACTAGCTTCGTCTTCTATTTAAATTTTATTAAGTCAAAATTAAAAAAAAAACAGCAAACGGCAAATGTATAAAATATAGGAAATAAAAGTGTAATGAAGAAAAAAAACCTAAAACTAACCGTCTTCTTAATTCGTTTCAATTGGTTCGTTCGTTTAGTTGGTCAGTCACGTCGCATCGGAAAATAGTCATACAACAAATTTTAGAATTATGTTAACCTGCTAAACATGCCAAGTCAATGTACGATAAAACAAGGAATGTCGAACGTCGTGTGAACTTGACTACGTCATAGCATATTGAAGCTCGTTTCTGGCGTTTTAGCGATATCGGCACTAACTATCGGTAGTAAGTAGTAGTAGGAAATATCGTCCGTATTTCATTGGAGTAAGGATAACATTTCCTGTACCTTTTATTTTAGATTAAAATTTTAACGGACATTTTCGCCCGCGTGTTGTCGTTTCTCTAGGGTATTAGAGGATAATATTATACCAACTTCACTTATTTTAGGACCCTATTCAGTTAGATAGGATAGAACTCATATTTTCCGGGGTCAAGATTGTTTTTCCTGAAATCGTATGACGGATAGCACACGATTTTTCTAATCTAAAATGAAAGTAGGTATCTACTCTTAGACTTTAGTTAGCTACTGATATTGCTAGTGCCGCAGATTAACAATTGCAACCTTCTCATGGCACAGACAGGTTCAACAGAGTGCTATGGTACCTAGCCGATCGGTTTCAGCGTACAAAGGTTGCCAGCACGTGCGTTTTGGTACGGTTGTACGTGCTAAGTTTTAGTATGTTTTATCAGGATCTATATCGGGATCCCTAAATTTTTTTAACCTATTTTTGCATTCCCTAATACTGTTTGTCATAATGATCATTTGTCCTAACACTCACATGCCCTAATATTTGATTCCCTCACATCATATTGATGAAATTTTTGTGCCCTAATATTTATTTTACCTAATGTCATTTTCCATATTGATTATTTATGCTAATGACATTTTGCCTAATAGTCATTTATCATAATTACTAATAAACCCTAAAGATCACACGTCCTAATCGTCATTTATCCTAACTTTATATGGGCTAATGTAGTTTATCCTATTATTGTATAACCTAACATTATTCATTTTAGGACAAACGATGTTAGGGATCGCGAGGAATATGCAAAATAACATTAGGAATATTAATAGTTATGGCAAAAAAGCTTCGGACAACAGAGTATTATGGCAAAAATAACATTATGGAAAAACCTTATTATGACAACTGATCATTAGGCCAAATACCCATTAGGACAAAACAGTTAGGGCAAGTGATTTTAGGACAAACGATGTTAGGGATCTCGAGGGACACCCGTTTTATCACTGCATGCATATTATTAATTGGATGCTTCTGTCCAAAACAGGATCAAAAACTGTGCTAAAACGCACGTTCTGATGGCAACGCTGTGACAGACAGACGGAGTTACTTTCGCGCTTATACCATTACCATTAGTATGGAAGTATTGATATGGATGAGGAAAGAAGAAAGCCGCTAGGTTACTCAAGGCGAACTACTAGAGTTCTAAAATTGAGTAGTACTTAGTTTAGTAGAAGACAATATACACAGCTCACAGGCAATATGTGCTTCGAGCTCCACCTACGTCAAGTTGCCGTAGGGCAGGCACAGTAAGGTGACGCGAACACGCCACGTTCCACTATCACCACGCCACGTGTTCTCTCGATTGACTTGAGAAGGTGTACGCCGTTTATGAGTTTCCCGGCGCAGAGAGGCGAGATTATCGTATATCGTCGTTCACTTGTAGAGCTTTACGTACGACCTTAGTTTAGGATGACATCGATTTGTTTTGTAGACTTGTAAAATAGTAACAGCCAGCGGCCAGCAGCATCATCAAATCCTTTCTTATGCACCTCTGTTCCCAAAAAAACATGTGTTTCAAATCGCATCCAGCTATGTCAGCACCTTTGTAAACAATTTATGGGGATAGATCAATTATAAATAACACGGTTAATCAAATTTCAAGGATGAAATTATCCTTGAATCACTACAGTTGCTTACTTGTAAAGTATCGAATCTCTCGCTGAAGTTGCCCGTAATTCAATATTAGTCTTAAATATAGCTAAATAGGTATTATGTGTTATTCGAAAGATAGCAATAGTTATGTTATACGCCCAGTTGATTTTACTTACCTATTAACAAATCACACTATGTACTATATGAGTATGTATGATAGGGCATGGAAAAACAGTGAGTACCTATCTACGCTACGAGTTGTTTCTTTTGGATTGAATCCGTCCTTTATTTATTTTAAATACGAGGGTCAAACTGAAAGTTCTTAGAAAATCAAAAACTGAACAAACTATCAAGTTATTAGTTTTATTACATCTTTTCAAAATAGTCTCCGTGCACATCAATACATCTCTGCATCCGATGGAACCACTGAGAAAAGCACTTTGCCCACTCGTCCTTAGGGGTCTTTTCTATGGACTTTTTGAGCTTCGGTCAAATTATGAGGTATCCACCGAGTAAAAATCTTCCTAAGCGCTAAATGTTCATGAAGGATTTTGTGGACTTGACTCATACCGATGCCTGAGCTTGTGTGAATCTGCTGATAGGTCACTCTTTTGTCAGTCTCTATCATACGCCGCACAACACTGATGTTATCTTCAGTCGTCGCCGTAGAAGGCCGTCCCTCACGCAGTTCATCGGTGAGATTAGTGCGACCACGTTTAAATTCATTCAACCAGTTGTAAACAGTGGCACGAGATGGGGCTTCATCATGAAAGGCCAATCGAAGTCTATCATAACTTTCTTGTTGACTTAAATGACATCGAACGAAAGTCGTAAAAAATCATTGCACGGAAATTTTCTCGCGTTAAATTCATCCTGACTTAACACAGACAATTTTCAATTTGCCGCCAAATCGCGAAACAAATGACATATGAATGGAATACATACACAATAATATTAACAATTTTTTTTCATTTTCAAATTTAAAACTTATTTTTTTCATTATATATATAAAAACTTTCTGTGCCGCCCTCGTATGTATGTATTTATTTTGTCCGTCTATACTACTGGATCTACTTTATTATGTTGTACAATGTAGTCGTAAATTTATATGCCACACCTATAATGTCTCTATTTACCCTTATGGATGGCTGGTAGACAATGCCTTACGGCATTAAGTTCACCATTTGTACTTGTATTGTGTATTATATAAATAAATCATTTACTTTAAAAAATAACTTATTTATTACAATGACGTATTTTTTAAGCCCAGACGCAAAAAGAGGGATGTTATAAGTTTGACGCCAATGTCATCGTGTCCGTGTGTTTGTCTGTCTGTCGGTGTGTCTGTCTGTGGAACCGTAGCTCTCGAATGGATGGACCGATTTCGATGCGGTTATTTTTACGTGAAAGCAGGTTTTCTTGCGAGTGTTCATAGCTATGTTTGGTAAAAATTTATCCAACAGCTTGAAGAGCATCAGCTCTTTTCCAAAATGATGTAAGGCATTCTCGAAATAAAATTGAATTTTAGTACAAAACATTACATTTAAAAATCATGAAATAAAACTTAAAAGCCTTGCCAAAAAACCTCTAAACAGTGAAAATTAAAATGTACCTACCTATCTATTAGCTTTTTATGTTTTTCGATAAGTTGTTGTCGGAGGACCTGACCTCGAACATGATTCTTACACAAACATATTAATAGAAGGTCTAAATTTACTCGACGAGCTACATACTAAATGGGCAAAATAAATGCAAAAATAAGTAATACCTAATCACTTACCATACAAGATCTGTGTCCAAACTACACCGACGAGTAACTAGGTAGGTATCATATCACCTTATCTGCCATCATAGTCTAAAACGTGACTTTTTACTATGAATTTCCATAGGAAAAAAATCGCGTTTAGACTATGACTTAAACGTAAGGATTTCCTTATTAAAGAACCTACTATAGTTTAAATGATTTTTTTAACGATTGACAAAAAAAATCCGGATATGTACTTTTCTTACCTTTAAATTTTGAATATCTGTCCTCCTTTTTGTATTTGTTTCTTTTAAATTTTTTGTTTAATTTGATTTTTTCTTTATAGTTTTTTTTTGTATAAAATCCTTTATTTTTTGCTGTGCCCTTCAGGGTATCATATTTTAAACCATGTAACATTGTACCTACAATGTGATATGCAATAATTTATCCGAATCTGAATCTGACAGCGCAACAAACAACGCTCAAGACTGACCCCACTCTCAAGTATGACAAGTTTTGATTAACAGTAAAATCTAATTTTAGTGCAGCATACACTTGGGTGCAGTTTATTAATACAGGTAAGTATGGTACAGATGAGATGCGCCGCATATAGCGGATAATGGACTTGCCTTTGTTGTCCACAGACTCTTTTGTTTCAGTTCATCACATGATAGACATGACGGTAAATGCACAAGATTGAACAACTTTATCAAATACTAGGATTTTTTTGTGCTTGAACAGGTGCTAGCTCTGGGAGCTGTCACAACTATCGGACTTCGTGGTGGTAGGTCTGCCTCAGAAAAATTCTGGACCACGAAATACTAGGAGTTTCCCACAACTTCGTCTCCAAATTATGGCCAGAAATGGCGCTTCACTTGAAGAGGAAATCGTACATCGCGCTGTTGCATTGTAAACGCATATTTTTTAATCATGGCTGATACAAAACAGTTTAAGTATAACAGAACTATGTAATGGTATGTAAACTAGACTTTACCGGCAATCATAAGATAAATTGTACGGTAAACAATACAATACAATACAATACAATCATACTTTATTGCACACCAAAAGATAAATTACAATACAAACTTATACAAAAACATTGGTAAACAATAGGCGGTCTTATCGCTAAAGAGCGATCTCTTCCAGACAACCTTTGGGTAGCGGAGACAACGTTTGGGTAAACGATTGTTACGATAATTTTAAGAGACAGTAGTTGAACTAGAGTTTGTTGTTACATCTCTTTAAGTCCGACGGTTTGGTCTATAGTCTGTACTTTAAGGTATTTAAAAAAAGGTAAAAAAAAATCCACGTGACTCGGATCGTTCAGCCAATGGTATTACGAGTATGTCACACATATAAATCATTAGTTTGATTGGCTAAACGACCCGAGTCACGTGTTTTTTTTTTGTTTACCTTATTTTAAATACCGAAAGAACAGTCTGTGGTTTCGAACTGCAGGAGCTTATTCTGTCTTTGTTACTAGGTACTGAAAATAATATATTAGTTCGGTATATGTATATGAGTCAAAAACAAACACACAATTAGGGGTTTTCGCAATGATAGCAGAAAATATACGTTATTCATTTATCTACACACATATCATAAACCCTCTATGCTGCGTTCAAAAACTGCAAATTATGACCAGCATAAAGAAAAACTGTATTGTTAGAACAATTTTCTTACCTGTGAAAATGTTATTATTGCTTAATAATAACATCGAATTCCATTTTCTTATTACATGCAAATTTCGAACATCTCTGAAAAACAAATCAATTTGATCAGAGAGGTAATGCCGCCAGCGTAATGGGAACCATGCCGCAAACCGAATTGCTTGAAGGGGTATTCTTTTTGTAATTTTCCTTTTGTTTTGTTTAAAGCTTCACTCGTTTTTAGGTATCTTTAGGTTTAAGTTTATAGTGTAATTCTTTACCTTTGTTTGTTTTATTACCGTTGATTAAAAGAAACTATTTGATTTGACCCCAATTCTAATATCAGTCGAAATGAAGTATTATTCGGGATCAAATGTCATCCGGTCATATTATGCGGTTCCTGAACACATAGTGAACTTATAATAATGATGTGTGTAGATAAAGCACTGTATGTAACATGACATGACATGCACTGTGTGTACATGATTAGGCATTACCTACAACACTCGTGTGATGTTATTATAAAGGTGCACTCGTATTTTAATGCTTTTCATTATGTATAAGTCACATACATAATTATTATGCGTTAGAAATACTAAGCATTCTCTAAACAAAATTACAAATTAATTAATTATAGTTTTTAGGGTTCCGTACCAAAATGGTAAAAAAGGAACCCTTATGGTGCCTTATGGTGTCTGCCACTCTGTCTGTCTGTCCGTCTGTCCGTCCGTCTGTCACAGCTAGATAACTCGGGATCTACTGACTGATGCTATCGAGTTGAAATTTGGAATAGTGTTAAAAACCGCTAACCCGAGCCTATTGGATAGAAAAAAATCTTATACCTTTTTTAACTTTTTTTTAAAGGGGACCGAAATGGGATGTCGAAACTCAAAAGTAGAGATATTATATCGAGTGGGACATTAAATGAAACGGCAAAATCGGTAGATTCCAAAACCGTTTTTATTTTTTTTCTTCGACGTGTAGTTTTTAACTAAATAGACTTAAGTAAGTCTATTTGGTTAAAAGGATATTTTTCCAGCGCCATTAAAAATTTAAAAATAAAGTAAATTTTTAAAACAAAAAATCCGACTTCCAATAACTTATAAACTAAAAACCAGTAAATAATATCTGTATATGTATATATGAATCGCTGATTATCCGTTTCTTTGAGGTAATTAACATATTATTTTCTGGTTTTTAGTTTATAAGTTTGTGGAAGTCGGTTTTTTATGAAAACAAATTTCATGGAAATTAGGTTCCTCAGTCTCAAATATAAATTATAAAGAGGCTAATAATTAATTAAGTCGCGACTAGAACCGAACAAAATGTAGTATCCTTATTATAATAATCACAATTAGCTATTTATCAAGTCTTTTGTATCTCATTTGTATTGTACCTAAATTCTACTTTAAGTATTTATCATTTTCGACGATTTTAAAAAGATCAAATACTAAATAAAGAGATGATTTGATGTTTGAGTAAAATGACGTCATATTACTTTTTTCCATAGAAACTGCATACTATCTGACCGTTTTGACTCTTCATACAAAGTAACTGATTTGATCTGTCAGGAGAGTACCCTATTCATGTGGATAGTGATTTAATTATTCGAATTTAATTAAGGTCAACGGGGGTAATTGTGTCTATAGGGGCAAATGCTTCTTTTAACCCTTAAATGCATGATTTTTTTATTGTTACTAAAAAAAATAAATGGATGCCTAATAACGTAATAAACACTACAAAAATATAAAAAATATCTATAGCAATTTTTTGGGTTATTTTTTGCACTAATAATCAAATGTAGGCTAGATCCTACATGATCAAATATTGTTTACTTATAGACAGAACTTTATGCTATTTAGTAAACTTTTAATCGTTATGATATGTGCTACAGCATTATAATAAAAAATAATTACTTATTTTGTTAAAAACCGTTAAACACACTCAACGAAAACCTTATATAATTATAATATAACTTTTTCAAAATTGCCGCCATTTTGCTCAAAAATTCTAATAACTTTTTTTAAATATAATTTTGCCAAAAATGAGTCAAAAAATATGAAAAAACGTTAATTTTCCATGCAGAATGAATCTTAGGAACAAAATAAATATTTCTAGTTTTCAAAAATGAATTATTTTTTATTTATGTACGCTGCATTGTACACCATGCATTTAAGGGTTAAAGATTCCATTAATCCGAACTCTTTAAAACTACCCCTACCCTACCTGTCTGTAATATAGGCTGTACTGTACTTGTAGTTTTAAAGAGTTCGGATTAATTGGAAATTTTAAAAGATGCATTCGCCTTCATCCATATACGCATTAACCCCGGTTGACCTCGCACACTTAAGAGGAAACAGTAAGGTCGAGAGAATTGAGAATTAGGTATTTGTAAAATGTGTCGCTATCCCGCACTGCCCGCCTCTCACCCGCAGAGCGCGATAGAGACAAATGCAGCTTGGACCGAAAATACCTTTTAAAATTTCATGAAAACAACGTTTCGTAGTCCCCTGATTTCTTCCCCAAAACTTAACCTATTTAACTGATTTTTTCATTAGAGATTAAAAAAAGGCTTTGGCCTTGTTCCTATGTTTTCCTTTTTTTTAATAATCTAGTCCAATTTGTTTTCTGGATGTGTGAACACAGCGGAAAATCTGGCATTTTTTTTAGGTTTTTGAAGGTTAATATCTCTTTTGAGAATCAATTTATCGTAAAAAAGAAAACATAGGAACAATTCAATAGTAGCCATAGATTTTTGGACAAAAAATGATTGCTCTACTGGCATTATCCAGGGAGGAAACAGGGGACTACGTTTGTATGGAAAAACTGCCCTCCTGTTTCCTCTTAACGGCTCGGCTCCGACACGGCAGCGGAACGACACCGTCTCACCTTATCGTGTCGCTGTCAACAATACGCAAGCACGTAACGGAAACGGATCAGTACCTGCAAGTTGTCAGCAGGCTTACGGCTGGCCGGCAGCGTGCAGCGCGCTTACCCCGAAACGTCAGCTCCACCTTTAGTACCTTCATAAGCAAGAGATTTTCGGTTTATAAAGTATGCTGTTATATATAAATATAGATGCTAAAATTACATCTAATATGAGGCAAAACACACAATTTAAAAACTTAAGGGTTTCTGCTAACAATGCGCTGAGGCAAAGCGCGAAAATACGATGAAATTTTACGGTTCAATCTTAATATCCAATCCAGCCTAAAATAATTATCATAATGATTACAAGCGGTAGGTGATAGTTCTACTACAGGGTGTCGAGTGACTTGAGCGCATCAGGTGTCAAGCCCTGCGATCAAACTAGAACTGATTTTCACCGTCGGCATTTTTATGACATTTTCCCAAGCTACCTCTTACAAAGCGTTTCCAGTTTCAAAGAGCGTTGACGAGAAACTCTGATATTGCTTACGAAAACTTGGCCATGTTTTAACTTTGTCATAGTAGAGTGAGCTAGGGGTTAGTGGTTATTGGTTAACTGACGTAAGGCGCTAGAAGTTGAGGCGCCATAGGTGCAATCTTGGCTAAGTTAGTTTGTTTCGTTATATGGCAATCTACGCCGAGAAGGAAGAGTTCGTAAAGTTATCTGCTGAGATACTTGGCTTAAACTTAAACGAATAAGTTATATAATGCAATGATATTGGTTCATTTGTCAGTGCAGGCAAATAACTATAATGGTAACTGTATTAGATACAACAAAAAAGGCGCAATGAAACTTTGAGGTGGAAAAACTACTCTCGAGAAAAGTAATAGAGAGAGTAGTAATAATAATTAAGATTTACTTTGAAGTACATTTGGTAATAGGGCTCAAGGTCTTTGAGGTTGATAACCTTTAGCCCCTAGGAGATGAGGGGAGGAGATCAACCACAAAAATGTACTTTCATTCTGCAGGAAAACTGGAAGATTTGAGTTAAGATGCTGCATAGGAGCGCTGCCGGGACACCTGGCTCGAACAACGTGGAATAAACGCGGTTCGTGATCGACAGCCCGCCTGGCACTGGTTAGGCGTCCCCACACAACATCATCAAGACTCAAGGCCTGATCTTGAGGCCTAACGCCTGGCAAATATTATGAGCCCCCCGACCCGCATACGCCCCCTTTCTCCACTTCGCCGTAATGTTTAAAATTCCGTACCTGAGAAGCATAACACTGTAAGTCCTATTGTTTTCCATACTTACTTACAGTGTAATGCTTATCAGATACGGATGTTAGAACAAACCAAGGCCTCAAGATCGCGCGGTCGTTCATCAACAAGATGGACCGATCAAGTGAAAGACTCGTCATCCTCCAAATTCTACACGGTTGTAAGAGACGCGCTGGACAGAAACCGGTGGAGGCAGATCATCCGCGCCAGGTGCAATCCTGATGCTGACCACGATCCTCAGACGTGAGGGACCGACCCCAGAGAGAGAAGGCCTCATAAAATAATTTGCTACAGGCCTCGTGTTGTCAGGTAAAACTGAAATTCTCAGTCTATAGGCGGAATACTCTTGTATCGACGTAACCACAAGAAATTTATCGGTTTCGTATTATTAGCAGTCGTTTTGCATTTCGTAAAGGTTATCGAATGTAATTTATGGTCTGGCGCCGGGGAAATCTGGGCTCCACAATGAAAAGAATTTAGGCAGTGATAAAACCTGAGCGCCGGTTTTAAAGCCGAAAGCAAAGTATACAAAATCAGTGCCACTGAAAACTAAAAAATATATACGAATTGTCTGTATTAACGTTTACTCAGTCAAGTAAGAACCACGAGTACGCAAAGATGAAATATAAATATGCCATCCAGTTCCGTTAATAATGGCAATTCTAATCAGAGACATATTATGTACCATGATAAAAAAGTTTAACGTATAACGAATAACTTTGTATTTATTAAAAATCGATCTGTAAATTATACCTAATAAATAAATAAATAAATAAATAAATAAATATTAGTGGACAATCTTACACAAATCGAACTAGTCCCATAGTAAGCTCAATAAGGCTTGTGTTATGGACCTAATACGTACAATAAATATTGCTTGTAATTAATATTGTAATGTTAATTTAAACATATTTTCTATGAAAATATGAAGCAGAGTTTTATTCAGCACAAGCCATGACACAAGAGAACAATCTGTAAAACTACAATGTCAATCACAGTGACGATTAGGCAGTTGGCCAGGATTATATATGTAGGTTTTATTCTGGTAATGTGAAACCTCCAACACGCCCTCTTAATCTTGGACAACTTCCAGCAAATCGCGAACAAATGACTTGTGCTTACAATTGGGCAGCGCCTTCGTGAGCACGTCAGCAGTCATCTGTTCAGTAGGCATATATGACAACTCAATGACCTTATTATCAACAGCCTCCCGAATATAGTGATACCTAATATCGACATGCTTCGACCGTTTATGAAACACCGGATTAGTGGCAAGCTTCGCAGCAGACTGGTTATCACTATACAGGGTTACACTTTGACTTTGACCTGTCAGCTCAGCAAGAACCGCACGGACGTATACCGCCTCTTTAGCAGCTTCAGACAAAGCTATGTACTCCGCCTCGGTAGACGAAAGTGCGATACAAGATTGCTTGTAACAACCCCAGGAAATTACATTCCTACCTAGCTTAAAGATATAGCCCGTGTATGATTTACGATCCGACCCATTAGCCCAATCAGCGTCCGTAAATCCAAAAACACGAAATTTGTCATGCACAGTACTCTTTCTATACACAAGACCTAAATTCATTGTGCCTTTTAAGTAACGCAATACTCGCTTAGCTGCAGCAAAATGTTCCGCTGTATAGCAGGTATTATACTGACTTAAAAAACTTGCAGCAAATGAAATGTCAGGTCTAGATGTCACTGACAAATAGTTCAGGCAACCTATCAACTCCTGATATGGTAGTTTACTGTCATGAGTAACACTATCAGAAAACTTCAGACCTACATCTAAGGGCGTCTTTGCGACTTTACAGTCACTCATACCGAATCGTTCAAGCAACTTTTCAATATAATTTTTCTGACTCAGCTTCAACTCACTAGTAGTGCGATCTACTTTAATGCCTAGCATATGTTTAACTTCACCTAAATCTTTAATAGTGAAGTGCGACTTCAGTGACGTTTTCAGCTTCTTAGCAAGCTCGTCACAATCGTAAAAGACGAAAAAATCATCTACGTAAAGTGCGATAATAATGGTTCGCTTACCCACTCGGCGACTGAAGATACAGCTCTCGTGCTTGCTCTGCGTGAAGTTCTCTGCGAGTAACACTTCTTTTACCTTATCATACCAGGCGCGAGACGCCTGTTTTAACCCATACACGGCTTTCTTGAGTCTGTAGACTTTATGCTCATTGCCTTGTTTTATAAATCCTTCCGGCTGTGACATGTAAATCTCCTTACTCAAGTTGCCATTCAGGAAGGCAGTTTTGACGTCAAGATGATCAATCTTCAGATCTAGCTCGACCGCAAGAGACAGCAGCATTCTCAATGAGCTATGTCGTACAACTGGAGAGTATGTATGTTCATAGTCAATCCCAAACTTTTGGGTAAACCCCTTTGCAACTAATCGCGCTCTGTAACACGCTACTTTCCCGTTAGCGTCGCGTTTTATTTTAAATATCCACCGATTCTTCACAATGTTCTTATCCGCCGGTCTGTCAACTAGCTCCCAAGCTTCATGCTTATTGAAGGAATTAATCTCATCCTGCATGGCTTGTAGCCACAGTTTGCTATCGGTTGATTGCAACGCCTCCTTAACAGTCGTTGGCTCACTCAACTCTACCTCGAGCGCAGACATTGTCCTCGGTAATCTTGGCCGTAAATTGTAGGCTGGTCCGTCATTAACAGGCTCCAGTGGTACATCACCTGTATCAGTTGATGAACTTGGCATCTGCTCTTCCACCTCAAACCAAGCTTCAGGTGATACTGGCCTCTCCGCCTCAATCTGAATATCTACATTCGGTGACATTGGCATCTCCGCTTCAAGCTCAATCGCAGGTTCATCTTCCCTGTGACTATCTTCAACGATGGCACCGTCGTCACTGCCCGGAAAGAAGATCTCCACCGACCGTTTACTTTTGACACCTGGAAAAATTGTTTCGTTAAAAACAACATCACGACTTCGAAAAACTACGTTTTTCGTCAAATCGTAGAGCCTATATCCGTTTGTTTCATAGCCAAGAAATATACAACGCTTGCTTTTTGGTTCAAGCTTATTCCTCTTCACGTCATCGATGTGAGCATAAGCTTCGCAGCCAAACACACGTAAGTGCTTCAAGCTCACCTTCTTACCTGTCCAGGCCTCCTCAGGTGTTTTGCCCGAAAGCCTTTTCGAAGGTGACACATTTATCAAATGAGCTGCAGTACAGGCAGCTTCTGCCCAAAACTTGTGGTCTAGGTTCGACGTGTACAAGAGACACCTTACTTTTTCTAGCAGGGTCCTATTCAGCCTCTCTGAAGATCCATTCTGTTGAGGGCTGTATGGTACTGTCACCTGGTGGACTATCCCCTTACCTTTCAAAAAATCTTCAAGGTCTCTGTTCACGTACTCGGTCCCATTATCCGACCTCAAAATCTTCACTTTATCGCCAGTTTGTGTTTCCACTAACTTAATAAAGTTTTTCGTGTATTCACTCACCTCGCTCTTACGCTTCAGGAAATACACGAACACCTTCCTCGAATGATCATCCAAGAACGTCAGGATGTACCTCTTGCCTCCAAGCGAATGTACAGGTAGTGGCCCGCACAAATCGGTATGGATTAAATCCATCCGCTTTTCAGCCACAGACTTCTCAGGATTGCTGGCAAAAGGAAACCGAGCTTGCTTTCCTTTTAAACAAACCTCACAAGCAACGTCCTTACAAGGGTCGTCCTGAAAACTAATATCATTAGCAAGCCCCTGCCTCAAAAGCTTCATATTATTGCCACTCAAGTGGCCAAGTCCTTGATGCCAAGTTGCAGTGCTAATAATTAGATTCGCCCTTAGACTGCAGGTCTGAAGTTTATAAGCGCCTCCTACATCATTTACCTTAATCGGTACATCGCTCAAATTAGAAATTGTACAACCATTAGTATCAAAATGGACCGTACTTCCGTTCTTAATCAATTGAGAAATAGATATGAGATTTACAGAGAGCTTAGGTATATACAACACGTTAGTTAACATCACATTATCCGACAACTTAACGTTACCTACACCTGTACACTGCAGTTTATCTCCACTAGCAATGGTGACTAAACCACCTCGAGATTTAAAGTCTGTTATTAAATCACGCTTGCCAGTCATGTTATTTGTAGCTCCTGAGTCAAGGTACCAGAAAGATTCCGAGCCCGCTCCAGTACTGTATGCAGACATAACGCAGTTTCCTGAAGAATCCTTCTCGTTCCGACAATCTTTCTTCAGGTGTCCCTTTTGCTTACATTTCCAGCACCACGGTTCTCTCTTTCGACCAGAAGTATCCTTAGCTCTGTACTCATCCTTGTGCTGTTGCACTTTCCTCGTCCCAGAGTCACTCGTAGTTTCGCCTCTTCTTTTCGAATATAAGCACTCACTCGAATCTCCACGAGTAGTCCAACGTTGGTCTTGTAGTAGCTTGGATTTCACTATATCGGCTGTCATATCCGCTCCCGAATGCTCTAACGCCATGATCATGGGCTCGTACTCCGTCGGTAAACCTTTGAGCATCAGCGCACCAAGAAACTCGTCGTCTACTGGTTTGTTCATACTCGCCAATTGTTGAGCCAATGACATTACTTGATTGACGTAAGCCTCCATGCTAGAGAAGTTCTCCAGTTTGACAGCGCATAAGTTCTGGAGTGTTCGCACTCTCGAACCGAGTCCTTTGTTATCATACGCACGTTCCAGTGCATTCCAGGCGTCTTTCGCAGTTTCCGCCGACATCAAATGTGAAAAACACGACTTATCGACGCTCAAACAAATCTTAGATTTCGCTATTTCGTCACGTCTATTTTTCACCTCGGGCGTAGTTTGATCATCCTTGCCGTAACCATTCACACAGACCCATAAATTGTCGTGAATCAACGCATTTTTCATGACAAATCTCCACTCAACGTAATTTTCACGTCCGCGTAACTTTTCATGCGAAAAATGTTGATTCTTGCTATCCGACATATTTACAACAACGTTACACTATTTCTGCTGAACCATAACCTATTGTAATGTTAATTTAAACATATTTTCTATGAAAATATAAAGCAGAGTTTTATTCAGCACAAGCCATGACACAAGAGAACAATCTGTAAAACTACAATGTCAATCACAGTGACGATTAGGCAGTTGGCCAGGATTATATATGTAGGTTTTATTCTGGTAATGTGAAACCTCCAACAATTAATTAAGCACTCTGTATGTAACGTAGCACCAAGCCACATCAGTTTTGGTTTATACTTAGGTACTGTAATTCAAGACAGATTTATAAAGACTTGAGCACAAAGTTGAAACTTCGAACAATCTTCACACTTACAGTCTTCTTGCACTTTGACATGAGCAACTACAGTTCAAAACACTCATTGCACTAACTTATTTTAAAGCGAAGTCAAGTTTAGTCTTCAAACGGAGATTACAATTTGCCAGCTTCGTTTAGACGCTTATTTTCCACAAGATCATTAATAAAAAGTTTATATGATTACACAAGATGCAACTCAAAGCACTCCAAAAAGCAAATACAAACGCATGTTAGTTTACATGAAAATAATTAATTATTCCAATTTTTCATTTGATTGCGAGTAAAAACTTTGTTTATGAGAATCAAATCGTCGGGTGACCATATTTAAATTATTGTAATACAAACCGTGCTGTTAGTCTAATAAAATTGATCGTTACTTTAATTTTTTGAACGCAATTAATTAGTGAGTTTTGGCTGTCAGCCGACGATTAATAAAAAAAAATAAACAGTTCATAATGAGTTTTTGTTAGGTTTCTAAGGTACTTACTGAAAGGTATTTTTTTACGACACGTTTATTTCTCTACGCGGACAGAAAATTCCACTTTCTGGCCAGAGGTAGACGTAATATTATGTACATTACGGGCGGTAAAAAAGCAAAACCCAAATCTCATATTTACGGCGCTCAACTAAAGTTCAAGCCACAAATACGGTGTTTGGGTAGGATCTGGGATATTCTTCATTTTTTCATCATCATCATCATCATTATCACAATTTCAACCTTGATGCATCCGCTGCTGGACATAGGCCTCCCTAAGACTTCCACAACGAACAGCCGCACGCTCTTTGCCCCCATCGAAATATGCGCCCACCGCCACAGAATAAGTAGTAGTACCTACTATGTACAGAAGTTTCTCTTTCTAGCAAAACTAACGTTTGCATCCGACCACCGGACGGAACGCACCGCATCCGATCGTCTCTCTCTATCGCATAACGCGTGCTCTTTCTGGTCGCTGGATAAGCCCCTCTGGGGCTTGTGCCTCTCTCCAAAAATTGCCATTCGCTGGCCAAACGGCAAATTAAAAAAAACCCCTTCGCAGGGGTAAACTTTGGTGCTAGTAGCACTCCTGCCACCGCCATTATACTATTGTGGTATACTCACTTACACAAATAAGAAACAGGTTTGCGCATAAAAACGTCTAACTTCATACGATTTGCATAGAATAATCTCCACAGTCATGTTTGAATAGAGGACCAGCTGATTATATCCTAAAGTCTTTTACCGAGTTTATCCCGCACCGCTGACATTTACTTAAGTAAATACATAAAAAGGGCATGATGCTCACGCTTTATGCAACGAGGTGCGATCATGGCCAATTTACTGAATCGCCTCAAGCAGGGCTGTTCTGTTTAAAATATGTAAAAACTCGCGATAGATAGGGGTTCAACTTGTACGTAGTTTGAAACACTGTGACTGTGGTTCCAGTGGCAAAAAATCACTGTAAATTAAAATGAAATTGGTTCATTTCATTGTTCATTGCGTTTATTGGTAAAAAATGTTTACAAGTCAATTATACAATGAAGGTCGGTACCTATACCTATTGCATTTAAACATAGGTATTAATATTAAATCTATGTAAGCGTTCAAATTTGAATTATTAATTATACACTGTTGGATGCCAATAGAATAACAATTTATGATTAATTTATCTATCTTCTGATTGGGCAAAAGACTTGTAGCATTAAAAAAACTCGTCGATATTATAGCAACCCATTTTCAACAATACCTATAGCTTCCAATTTGCTGACAAAGACCGCTATACTACTCACCGTTGCCTACTCCCAGCTTAATTAACTTAGTCTCTTGTACAAATTACCTATAGAAGCCTATATAAGCGACATAGATTTTTAGCCGACTGCATAGAAGCCCAAAGGAGGGTTATGTGCTTGACCTGTATGTATGTATTTATGTATGTCCGTTCCTATGTCCGCTCGTAACTACTCAACGGCATAACCGATTCGACTTGATGGCGCGAGTGTCACTGGGTGCGAATTTCGTTAAAATAAACAAAATGGCTGATTTTAGCAGTATCGCTCGCTCGGGGACACTGCCTTAGCTCATCATTCAGTATAATATATAGTTTTATCCCAACAACTTGAACGGACTTCCTCAATCTGGCGAGGCGGCGCGCCGGCATGTGAAGTTGGTCGCGCCGCGCGGCACACCAGCTGCCCGGTGGTGGGGAATCTGTCGAGATTGCGCCTTACGTACTTGCATGCCTCGAGTATGTAAACACTGGGCAGCGTCAAGATTCGGAGTTGCAAAAATAGTTGTTTGGCAGGATAGTCTAATGGGTTTTTGTCATAGTGCGCAGTGCTCGCTTTTGTAATCTGGACATTTTATCGCGATCCGCGGCAGTACCCCAGAGGTCCAACCAAACCATAGATTAGAATTGAATGAAAATACCCGACGTAGGCTTTTCTTAGGTTATCTTGTGAGAGGCCTTGCGATAGTCTGGATAAAGCAAAATAAGCGGAAGAGAGGCGGTTACATGTGGCATCTATGTGAGGTGACCATGTCCCGAATCTATTAAAAATCCCAATCGTACACCTACGGCACTGGACTATTGTTCAATACAATGTCAAATCTGGCGCTTTTGTTAGTTCTCAACTGGAAATGATGATGAATATCATGATTTGGCGAATTATACGATCGGGCGACGACATCAATATTACACATCTTTATCTTTTATAAATACATACATAGAATGACTTGTGATGTAACAACATAAAATTGCGGCTTTTTGCGGTAGTAGAGGTTGTGAGACTTGCAATTTTTTTTACATGTTATGTTTTTGATGGGATCGTTTATCGATCAACAAAGCCTTGTATCATAGCTTCGACCATTTGTGCCAGCCGAACTGAGATGAGGACAAAGCTGGACTGGACTATTACCGCTTCGTTGCATCCCAAACATACCCACTGCCGTCCTAGTGTAAAAGGCGACATTTTACTATGGAAGTTCATAGTAAAAAGTCGCCTTTTAGACTAGTACGGCAGCCCTGGCTTTCTAGCTAGTAAATCACAGTAACAGGTATTTTTAAAAGGCGGAAAACAGTGATTTTTTCCATCGTAACGTTGTTTAACAACCAACTCTGTCGTACCGGCACAATGATTTCGATGCAAATCGGGCGACACTTCTTAAAGAGACAATTTTAATTTATTTTATCACGAAATTTTAAAGGTCAAAGTAGGTGTAGATGTTAACATAAAACGTTGTTCAAATAGGCTACTAGACTCATATCAAATTTGGTGCAATAAATGATTATTTTCTGTAGTATTTATTTAAGAAATCAATATTTTTCGTTTACGGTTTATTAAAAGTGTTTGATGGCTATATATTTTTAATTGAAATTTTGTCTTGTTTTTTTTTTATTTTGAACTATGAAAACAGTGTCGGCCATGATGTGACGTAATAGGACCGTAATCTAACTTCATGTCGAACCTTAAACGAGTGAAACTCGCCATGTAGCTTTGCTTTGCTGTGACATTGGCATAAGTGACTTGGTGATTTTTTTGAGGTTGTGATCGTAATCGTTTCGATTTGATTGATTGATTACTATTAGCATTCTGATTCCCCATAAACGCTGGATAAATGTTAAATGCTGGTTTTCGGCTTGAATGACGTCACACCACAGATAATCTAAAGATTAACATAGCTAGCATCGTTTTCGCGCGGTTACGAAAGTTTAAATTTTAAATTATAATTTTGCGGTTTTCTAGGTCGTAAAAAAATAGGGTAATATTTTTTTTCCGTTAATCAGATAATAATTAATAATATAAGACAAACTTTAAAAAGGGGTCAAGTAGCCTTTTGGGATAAGTAGGCACTTATGGAGACAGGGATATGTCAAGTCTATGGTGAAGCTATACAAGAGTGGGACACTTTTCCTCGTTTCCCAAAGGTCGTTCTATATAATGACCGTTTAATAAATGGGTCTATTTATTCTCAAGTACAGTTGTAGATAATGTCATTATTTCGATGTTCGAATAGAGATTCTATTAGTTGTGTTTGTGTATTTACGAAGCAAGGTCCAGGACACAAAGGCCAGTGTGTAGTAAACAAGGACGAATGACAATACCTATTCTAGAAATAGTCACCTTTTATAGTAATAATAAGTTCAATTTATGTTGGAATGCAGTACTGTTGCTTTGTTTCCAAAATACGATTCCGCAGATTGTTCCAAAAATAGTTGACTTCGTGAAATACCAGTTTCTCGATTAATCGATTCTGATATTATTGGTTTGCTCAAGGATAGGTGGTTATTGTAGGTATACCGATTAATTATTATTGTATTAACTTGGAATTTTTATTATTGTTAACAACGACCACTATACGATAAGTAATGTAGACTGAAATGTATATATGAAATTTGTAATGTTGGGAATAAATAAACTAAACTAAACTAAACTATCTAGTGGAACAGTGGCTCAACTCAACTATAATTTGGATGACAAAACGAATAGGGGTTGCCACCACAAGATTTTTATAATTGTCATAAAATAAGATTGAATTAATTTTATTTATTTATTTATTTAAAATTTATTGCACAAAAGAAAACTTATCGTACAAAAGGCGAACTTAATGCCATAAGGCGTTCTCTACCAGTTAACCTTAGGGCAAAGCAGATAACTTGATTAATTAGTGTTTTCAAACATGATTCAAATACACATTTTGTAATAGGGTGAATCAACTTTTCTTTGCTTTATTCAAAGATTGCTCTTTCTCCTTATTGTTTACCTTTTGCATGTTTTAACATGATTTAAATCTAACAAGATCTTACATCTAGAGATAGATTAGGTAAAAATAAAAATAAATAGTGTGACCCAGCGGACGAACCCTTATTTTCATACAAAAGTGGGGGACAGCTATGTCCGCTGGGGCACTGCTTATAAACAAGTTATAATAAACAAATTATAATTAAAAATATTTGCATTACATAGCTTTATTATCCGTCTTTTAAATGAGCATACACTTTATTAAAAAAATATCCGAATAAAGATTTCCTTTAAATTTTAGTCGGAGAAGGTGAAATTTTGTTGACAAAGAAAAGTTGATTCACCCATTAATACAAGGTAAATAAGGAAAACAACAACAATAATAATAGCTAGAATTGCTCATAATGTCGCTATTTATTTAACGGGCCCATCAGCGGAGGGCAAGTCACGGTCTGTCAGTGCCACGAAAGCCATGAGATACTTTTCCTGCCAGGCGCCGTCACGTCTCAATGCATAACCCAGTATTTAGTCCATATTTCCACCGCCATAGCCCAGTAGAGTCAAATTCCATCAATCAACAATAGTCCTAGCATTTGGCGGGGGCTGTCTCTGCGTGCGTCCCATGACACGGGCAGGGACAGCATCCGCTAGGTGTACACTTTGCCTCTCATTCAATTGTCGAAAGGGCCTCTACGCGTTGGCTTCGGCTCCGCGCACGCCTCCCAAAGGTCCGGGACACCATTGTCCCGTGAACGGGTAAGTCTAGAATAATAAATAATGCAATAAATATTTTTATTTAGTTTTAGGTTTTTTTTTCTCTTGATTACACTTTTCGTTCCTACATTTTATACAGTTTACATGTAATAAATATTCACAAAAAGATGTTTGACGATAGAAATATCTTTGCAGGCGTGACGAGTGACGATCGGCGCGTCGCGCGATGTATTTTTGTTCGGAGTGAACTTACTCGGTGTACTCTGCCCGTGGGGAGTGTGCCTTGAAAGCTGGCCGCATTGTCACGCTGCCTGGGTGGTAATGCTGATTCGCTCGTGCGTCAACGCAGGTCGCGCTGATAAATCTTACTGTGATTTTTGGTAGCAACATTACTTAATCTATATATATAAAAGAAGATGTCCTGACTGACTGACTGACTGACTGACTGACTGACTTACTGGCTCATCAACGCACAGCCGAAACTACTGAAGCTAGGAACTTGAAATTTTCACAGTAGGGTGGTTGTATAACGTAAGTAAGGGATAAGGAAGGATTTTTCGAAATTCATCCCCGAAGGGGGTTAAATGGGGGTTGAAAGTTTATATGGGGACCACACGATTCTTAAAGTAGGAGATCTGAAACTTCGTACATAGACTCTTCAATCTATATATATAAAAGAAGATGTCCTGACTGACTGACTGACTGACTGACTGACTTACTGGCTCATCAACGCACAGCCGAAACTACTGAAGCTAGGAACTTGAAATTTTCACAGTAGGGTGGTTGTATAACGTAAGTAAGGGATAAGAAGGGATTTTTCGAAATTCATCCCCAAAGGGGGTTAAATGGGGGTTGAAAGTTTATATGGGGACCAAACAATTTTTAAAGTTGGAGATCTGAGACTTCGGACATAGACCCTTCAATATGAGTACAGGAAAGTAATTTCACGGTTTTTCGAAATTCATCCCCGAAAGGGGTTAAATGGGGGTTGAAAGTTTAAATTGAGACCACACGATTTTTAAAGTAGGAGATCTGAGACTTCGAACATAGACTCTTCAATATAAGTTGAAAAAAGTAATTTCACCGTTTTTCGAAATTCATCCCTAAAAGGGGTTAAACGGGGGTTGAAACTTTGTATAGGTACCTAATGATTTTTAAAGTTGGAGATCTGAGACTTTGCACATAGACCCTGCAATATGAGTACAGGAAAGTAATTTCGCGGTTTTTCGAAATTCATCCCCGAAGGGGGTTAAGTGGGGGTTGAAAGTTTATATGGGGACCACACGATTCTTAAAGTAGGAGATCTGAAACTTCGTACATAGACTTTTCAATATAATATGAAAATGGTAATTTCACCGTTTTTCAAAATTCATCCCTAAAAGGGGTTAAACGGGGGTTGAAACTTTGTATAGGCACCAAATGATTTTTGAAGTTGGAGATCTGAGACTTCGGACATAGACCCTTCAATATGAGTACAGGAAAGTCATTTCACGGTTTTTTGAAATTCATCCCCGAAAGGGGTTAAATGGGGGTTGAAACTTTGTAAAGGGACCAAACGATTTTTAAAGTTGGAGATCTGAGAGTTCGCACATAGACCCTTCAATATGAGTACAGGAAAGTCATTTCACGGTTTTTCGAAATTCATCCCCGAAGGGGGTTAAGTGGGGGTTGAAAGTTTATATGGGGACCACACGATTCTTAAAGTAGGAGATCTGAAACTTCGTACATAGACTTTTCAATATAATATGAAAAAAGTAATTTCACCGTTTTTTAAAATTCATCCCTAAAAGGGGTTAAACGGGGGTTGAAACTTTGTATAGGCACCAAATGATTTTTGAAGTTAGAGATCTGAGACTTCGGACATAGACCCTTTAATATGAGTACAGGAAAGTAATTTCACGGTTTTTTGAAATTCATCCCCGAAAGGGGTTAAATGGGAGTTGAAACTTTGTAAAGGGACCAAACGATTTTTAAAGTTGGAGATCTGAGAGTTCGCACATAGACCCTTCAATATGAGTACAGGAAAGTCATTTCACGGTTTTTCGAAATTCATCCCCAAAAGGGGTTAAATGGGGGTTGAAACTTTGTAAAGGGACCAAACGATTTTTAAAGTTGGAGATCAGAGAGTTCGCACATAGACCCTTCAATATGAATACAGGAAGGTCATTTCACGGTTTTTCGTAATTCATCCCCGAAAGGGGTTAAATGGGGGTTGAAACTTTGTATAGGGACCAATCGATTTTTGAAGTTGGAGCTCTGAGACATCGTACATAGACTCCTCAAAAAGAATAAAGAAAAGTGGTTTTACCGTTTTTCGAAATTCATTCACCCTTGAATATGAATAGACAAAAGATAATTTACCCTTTTTCGAAATTCATCCCTAAAAGAGGTTAAACAGGGGTTGAAATATTGTATAGGGACCAAATTATTTTTAAGTTACAGATCTGAGACTCTTCAATAAAGGTCGAAGAAAGTATTTTACCGTTTTTCGAAATTCATCCCCAACAGGGGTAAAATGGGGGTTGAAACGATTTTTGAAGTTGGAGCTCTGAGACATCGTACATAGTTTCCTCACCATAAGTACAGGGGAGTAATTTCACGGTTTTTCGAAATTCATCCCCAAAAGAGGTTTAATAGGGGTTGAATCTTTGTACGGGGACCAAACGGATTTTGAAGTAGGAGCTCTGAGACATCGTACATGGACTCCTCAATAAGAATAAAAGAAAAGTAGTTTTACCGTTTTACGAAATTCATCCCTAAAAAGGAGTCAAACGGGGGTTGAAACTTTGTATTGGGACCAAACGGTATTTGTAGTAGATCTTAAACATCTTACATTGACTCATCCACAAGAGTAAAGAATAGTGATTGCTGTTTTTGGATTCATCCCCAAAGGGGTTTAAATGGGGGTTGAATCCTTATACAGCGACCGAACTATTTTTGAAGTTGGTGCTCTGAGTCGTACATAGACTCTTCAATAAGAGTAAAATACATGATTTTACCGTTTTTCGAAATTCATCCCTAAAATGGGGTCAAACGGTGGTTGAAATTTTGTGTAGGGACCAAACGATTTTTGTAGTAGATCTTGAACTTCGTACATAGACTCATCCATAAGAGTAAAGAAAAGTGATTGCTGTTTTTTTGGAATTCATCTCCGAAGGTGTTTAAATGGGGGTTGAAACTTTGTATAGGGACCAATCGATTTTTAAATTTGGAGATCTGAGACTTCGCACATGGTCTATGTCCTCAATATGAGTACAGGAAAGTCGATTCACGGTTTTTCGAAATTCATCCCCGAAAGGGGTTAAATGGGGGTTGAAACTTCGTATTGGGACCAATCGATTTTTGAAGTTGGAGCTCTGAGACATCGTACATAGACTCCTCAGTAAGAATAAAGTAAAGTGGTTTTACCGTTTTTCGAAATTCATCCCTAAGAAGGGGTCAAACGGAGGTCGAAACTTTGTATGGTGACCAAACGGTATTTGTAGTAGATCTTAAACTTCTTACATAGACTCATCCATAAGAGTAAAGAAAAGTGATTGCTGTTTTTTGAAATTCATCCCCAAAGGGGTTTAAATAGGGGTTGAAACTTTGTATACGGACCAAAAGATATTTGACGTTTGCGATCTGAGACACCGTACATAGACTCCCTAATAAGAACAAAGAAATGTGGTTTTACAGTTTTTTCATGCCTAAAAAGGGATCAAACAGGGGTTGAAACTTTGTAAAAGGACTAAACGATTTTTGTAGTAGATCTTGAACTCATCCAAAAGAGAAAAGAAAAGTGAATGCAGTTTTTTGAAATTTATCCCCAAAGGGGTTTAAATGGGGGTTCAAAACTCTGTATAGGGTCCAAAGGATTTTTGAAGTAGGAAATCTGATACTTAGTACATAGATCCTTCAATAAGGGCACAGAAAAAAAGTTAAACCGTTTTTTGAATTTCATCCCCAAAAAGGGTCAAATGGGGGCTAAAACTTTATAAAGGGACCAAATGATTTTTTAAGTAGGGTATCTAAAACTGATTAAACTGAATAGAACTCAAATGATTTCATCGTTCATTAAAATTTATCTCGAAAACCGGTTGAATAGGTAGGGGTTGAAAGTTTGCTTAGAGACTGTACAATTTTTAAAGTTAAAGGTTTCTAACTCCATGCGTAACATATAGTAATTAGTAGATTGCTTTTTTTGTGTTAGTAACAAGTGGTTAATTAAGTGCATTTAATTTTTTGGAAATAATCCTTAAATGGACTAAAGAATTAATTTTCGCGGTAAATGTGCACTGTGCAGTTTTTGGCCCAAAATTTATGAACAAATATCAGAAACTATTTATTGCCTATTAAGATTAATTGCCTAATTATAATTTACACCGCAGACGAAGTTGCGGGCATAAGCTAGTATAGTATAAAAAAAGTAATTTCACCGTTTTTCAGAATTCATCCCTAAAAGGGGTTAAACGGGGGTTGAAACTTTGTATAGGGACCAAACTATTTTTAAAGTTGGAGAGCTGAGACTTCGGACATAGACCCTTCAATATGAGTACAGGAAAGTAATTTCACAGTTTTTCGAAATTCATCCCCGAAAGGGGTTAAATGGGGGTTGAAACTTTGTAAAGTGACCAAACGATTTTTAAAGTTGGAGATCTGAGAGTTCGCACATAGACCCTTCAATATGAGTACAGGAAAGTCATTTCACGGTTTTTCGAAATTCATCCCCGAAGTGGGTTAAGTGGGGGTTGAAAGTTTATATGGGGACCACACGATTTCTTAATGTAGGAGATCTGAAACTTCGTACATAGACTTTTCAATATAATATGAAAAAAGTAATTTCACTGTTTTTCAAAATTCATCCCTAAAAGGGGTTAAACGGGGGTTGAAACTTTGTATAGGCACCAAACGATTTTTGAAGTTGGAGATCTGAGACTTCGGACATAGACCCTTCAATATGAGTACAGGAAAGTAATTTCACGGTTTTTTTGAAATTCATCCCCGAAAGGGGTTAAATGGGGGTTGAAACTTTGTAAAGGGACCAAACGATTTTTAAAATTGGAGATCTGAGAGTTCGCACATAGACCCTTCAATATGAGTACAGGAAAGTCATTTCACGGTTTTTCGAAATTCATCCCCGAAGGGGGTTAAGTGGGGGTTGAAAGTTTATATGGGGACCACACGATTTCTTAATGTAGGAGATCTGAAACTTCGTACATAGACTTTTCAATATAATATGAAAAAAGTGATTTCACTGTTTTTCAAAATTCATCCCTAAAAGGGGTTAAACGGGGGTTGAAACTTTGTATAGGCACCAAACGATTTTTGAAGTTGGAGATCTGAGACTTCGGACATAGACCCTTCAATATAAGTACAGGAAAGTAATTTCACGGTTTTTTTTAAATTCATCCCCGAAAGGGGTTAAATGGGGGTTGAAACTTTGTAAAGGGACCAAACGATTTTTAAAGTTGGAGATCTGAGAGTTCGCACATAGACCCTTCAATATGAGTACAGGAAAGTCATTTCACGGTTTTTCGAAATTCATCCCCGAAGGGGGTTAAGTGGGGGTTGAAAGTTTATATGGGGACCACACGATTCTTAAAGTAGGAGATCTGAAACTTCGTACATAGACTATTCAATATAATATGGAAAAAGTAATTTCACCGTTTTTCAAAATTCATCCCTAAAAGGGGTTAAACGGGGGTTGAAACTTTGTATAGGGACCAATCGATTTTTGAAGTTGGAGCTCTGAGACATCGTACATAGACTCCTCGATAAGAATAAAGAAAAGTGATTTTACCCTTTTTCGAAATTCATCCCTAAAAGAGGTTAAACAGGGGTTGAAATATTGTATAGGGACCAAATTATTTTTAAGTTACAGATCTGAGACTCTTCAATAAAGGTCGAAGAAAGTATTTTACCGTTTTTCGAAATTCATCCCCAACAGGGGTTAAATGGGGGTTGAAACGATTTTTGAAGTTGGAGCTCTGAGACATCGTACATAGTTTCCTCAACATAAGTACAGGGAAGTAATTTCACGGTTTTTCGAAATTCATCCCCAAAAGAGGTTTAATAGGGGTTGAATCTTTGTACGGGGACCAAACGGATTTTGAAGTAGGAGCTCTGAGACATCGTACATGGGCTCCTCAATAAGAATGAAAGAAAAGTAGTTTTACCGTCTTACGAAATTCATCCCTAAAAAGGGGTCAAACGGGGGTTGAAACTTTGTATTGGGACCAAACGGTATTTGAAGTAGATCTTAAACATCTTACATTGACTCATCCACAAGAGTAAAGAATAGTGATTGCTGTTTTTGGATTCATCCCCAAAGGTGTTTAAATGGGGGTTGAAACTTTGTATAAGTGACCAATCGATTTTTAAAGTTGGAGATCTGAGACTTCGCACATAGACCCCTCAATATCAGTACAGGAAAGTCATTTCACAGTTTTTAGAAATTCATCCCCAAAAAGGTTAAATGGGGGTTGAATGTTTGTACAGGGACCAAACGATTTTTGAGGTTGGAGCTCTGAGACATCCTACATGGACTCCTCAGTAAGAATAAAGTAAAGTGGTTTTACCGTTTTTCGAAATTCATCCCTAAAAAGGGGTCAAAAGGGAGTTGAAACTTTGTATGGGGATCAAACGATTTTTGTAGTAGATCTTGAACTTCGTACAGAGACTCATCTAAAAGAGTACAGAAAAGTAATTGCTGTTTGTTGAACTTCATCCCAAAAGGGGTTTAAACGCGGTAGAAACTTTGTATAGGGTCCAAACGATTTTTAAAGTTGGAGATCTGAGACTTCGCACATAGACTCCTTAATAACTGTAAAAAAGTGTTTTTTAGTTTTTTTTAATTCATCCCTAAGAAGGGGTCAAACGGGGGTTGAAACTTTGTATGGTGACCAAACGGTATTTGTAGTAGATCTTAAACTTCTTACATAGACTCATCCATAAGAGTAAAGAAAAGTGATTGCTGTTTTTTGAAATTCATCCCCAAAGGGGTTTAAATAGGGGTTGAAACTTTGTATACGGACCAAAAGATTTTTGAAGTTTGCGATCTGAGACACCGTACATTGACTCCCTAATAAGAACAAAGAAATGTGGTTTTACAGTTTTTCATGCCTAAAAAGGGATCAAACGGGGGTTGAAATTTTGTAAAAGGACTAAACGATTTTTGTTGTAGATCTTGAACTCATCCAAAAGAGAAAAGAAAAGTGAATGCAGTTTTTTTAAATTTATCCCCAAAGGGGTTTAAATGGGGGTTCAAAACTCTGTATAGGGTCCAAAGGACTTTTGAAGTAGGAAATCTGATACTTAGTACATAGATCCATAGATAAAAAAAGTTAAACCGTTTTTTGAAATTCATCTCCAAAAAGGGTCAAATGGGGGCTAAAACTTTATAAAGGGACCAAATGATTTTTAAAGTAGGGTATCTAAAACTGATTAAACTGAATAGAACTCAAATGATTTCATCGTTCATTAAAATTTATCTCGAAAACCGGTTGAATAGGTAGGGGTTGAAAGTTTGTTTAGAGACTGTACAATTTTTAAAGTAAAAGGTTTCTAACTCCATGCGTAACATATAGCAATTAGTAGATTGTTTTTTTGTGTTAGTAACAAGTGGTTAATTAAGTGCATTTAATTTTTTGGAAATAATCCTTAAATGAACTAAAGAATTAATTTTCGCGGTAAATGTGCATTGTGCAGTTCTTGGCCCACAATTTATGAACAAATATCAGAAACTATTTATTGCCTATTAAGATTAATTGCCTAATTATAATTTACACCGCAGACGAAGTTGCGGGCATAAGCTAGTATTGTATAATTTGCAACACGGCCTCAATAATATAAAATTGGGTGGGTACATTTCCGACAGATCAACTCGTTACTTTATATGAAGTGTCAAAATGTTTAGACAGTGTGAAGTTTCTATGAAATATAGTGTTATGACGACATTGTTCTCAGTGGTCAAATCGTCTCCTTATTTTTAGTTTTTTAGCATTTAAAAGTCGATCAAATAAGTACAGTTTGTTTTCAAAATTTCGAAAACCGCAATAAGAATTAGGTAGTGTTGAATACAGTCAAGTAATTAGCTAGCTAATTCTCAATGATAATGCCCTAATTCTCTTAAACAGTGACATAAACAGATTTTCTGTTCGTGATTCCAAATTAAAGTTTAAATGTTTTGGTATTCGCTTTACAAATCACAATACCTCCTTAGGTAAAGCGTAACAAAGTTTAGCTATTTGCCAAGTTGCTTGCATAAGTTTGGATTTCACAATGCTTTGCCCAATCAGTCGAAATTCTCTTACACAATACCATAGCTCTGGTCGTTGTTATCAAGAATCGCCAGCGGTAACCGTTGTTTCAGTGTAGCATCAAATACTGTTACTACTCGTAAAATCGTTTTTGGTCTACATAGTTTGTAAATTATTATACATAAAATAATACTAGCTGTGCCTTCGAATCGTGCTAGATTTATAGTATAAAAAAGACCTACAGACACAGCCAGCTCCAGTTTTTGGTCGCAAAAATAGGCTACTTGATTACAGTTCAAATCAGCTTCTTTTTATGAAGTTTCAAAACACTCCGAAAGTATGCAGTTTAGTATGAAATATTAACTTGTGACGTCATGCTCAACATGGTGCCTTATTTTTAGTTTTCGTCATTGTAAAATCGTTGGTGGCACGAAAATAAGTTTGAATGATTTTATCCGGGCTGTTTTGGAAGCGTAATTTGCTGGTTAGAGTTAATGAATTTATTTTGATTGTTGTCAAATACCCTATTAAAAGTAATACCTACAGTGAATATTTTCATGATAAGAACTATGGGAAATTTAAATGAGTAATGCAGTAATTGATACATTTTTTAGAATTACTTATTAGTATGAGGTGAACAACTTAATTGGGAACTTATGTATAATGTCATTGCTTCGTCCTCGTACCTCACGCATATCCTGGCCAGGAGTGCTGCCGTCCGATATCTAAAACTGGACTAACCCAATACAACTCCATAGAGGCCACTCCGCGATTTCGCCACGCGGCTACTGATAACAAAATTTTCTCCCTGAGGGGCTTTGCCAGGAACCAGAAAGAGCACGTGTTATGCGATAGAGAGAGACGGTCGGATGCGGTGACCCGAACGACAGTTCTGTTAAACAGAGAGAAGCTTCTGTACGTAGTAGGTACTATGACATGTTCAGTGCCCTGGCTCTCAGTTAAGAGTGAACTTCTATAGATGAACATTTCGGAAAATACTTGAGTAGGTATCTGTTTTGTATCTAAAGATTACGTATCGCCGGATGAGAATATGTTCAATCACGACAATACAAATCGACTGGATATGGCACAAACGTATTCTCACCCGGCGGTATGTCAAAGTAGGTAACTAGTCGCTAGCAACGACGCAATCCAAGTTTACTTTAGTGCTGTAAAACTGTAAGAATTGTATAATACTTCAACCTCTAGTGAATAAAAACTTTAAAGTTTTACTTGAAACATGATATTGTTACGCTGTGAGCTCTAAGCAGGTTTAATTTATGAATAAACTACCATTTACCCGTGGCTCCGCTCGCTTTAGTCTCGCTAATGTCCCTTTACCGGGACAAAATGCATCAATCTAGAACTTGGTCTACTAACATGCCAAATTTCATCTCAATTCACTAGTGGCGGCGTAATCCAGTCGGGTACCCGGGGCGGAAACGGCAACTTTTTGGGGAGCGGCAGGCACCCCCAGACATATGAAATACAGTCCACTGTGTCACCTCCAGTGCTTGGCACCCGGGGCGGTCCACCACTGCCCCCCCCCCCCCCCCTCCCGCTCTTACGACGCTACTGCTAAAACCTCTTCACAAACTTTCCTATTTACGATGTTAGAATTAGATTTAGGATATTACGAGTAGGACTACCTACAGATCCTGTAGCTGCACTACTAATATTTTTAGAGTTCTGTATTTCAAAACGAAAAGATGAAACCCTCAACTCAAAAACTGTTACTATAAGTGTATAAACACTTATAGTAACAGTTTTTGAGTCGAAATAGATCGCTCGGTTTAGGGCCGACACAGACGGACTGCAACCCAGCTGCAACTTGTATAGAAACTGTGCAGTCAGCGTGCAGCCGGGATGCAGTTCCCATACAAATCGCAGCTGGCCTGCAGTCCGTCTGTATCGGCCCTTAGGGACAAGACAGCAGGCTTTCAACGACACATTCCGCTCGCGGCAGCGCTCGGGTGAGGTCGTGCCTCGTGTTCGCTCCCCACTCCGTACCGCTGACGCGCGTTGAATTCGCGCTCTCGCTCGCTCGCTCGATTCGTCTAGCTCTCGCATTCAGTCCGCTCCCCCACTCAGTGATTCTCATCGCTAGTGGAAGCATCGCGTGTGTTAGTTAAGACTTTCTCAAGTCCGACCCGCGTGTCGCTGCCCCCTTTGGAAATCCGCACTCGTTGTGGTCGCACAGTGGATACCTAACGGTGACAACCGAAACTGTGTGGGGTCGACACGTTGAAGAGTGTCCCCTCGTCGTCTCTCCTGAGACGTCCCCTCCCTATTCCGTGTAGGCTTCTCCTAGGCGCGTTTAGAGTAGTTAGTAGGACACGACTTCTTCTGACGTCAATCTGACAAGACATAAAACTGACATCGATTAGGACCGCACCCGCGAACTCGGTAACATGGAGTCAGACAAAGTCCCCGCGAAGACAGGCACCAGCGAGGCTGTCGAGGACGTCATCGTCGACTCTGATGACGTGAATGAGTCCAGCTCGGACATAGAGGACCCCGATGTCCCCCACTGGGTGTGGATGATTGTTCACGAACTCCTGCGGCACTTAACTGAGTCCGCAGGACAAAGAGAACGTCTACACTCAGCGTGGGGCCTGAAGGCTTTCCCGTTGGCCAAGCTAGAAAAATTCATTGCATCAAAGCAGATGAAAAGCGTCCCCGCCCGCCCCAAAAGTGCTCTGTCGGCCCCTAAGGCCTCCCCGGCCCCTCAGGCCCCCCAGGCCCCTCCGGCACCCCAGGTCGCCGCTAGTAAGGCACCTGAAGCCCCTAAGGCAACCCCCGCTCCGAAAGTGGGTCTCGAGCTGGAGGCCAAAAAGGCGAAAGCCCGGAAGGCCCGCTCCAGCCTTGCCCTTAAGGCAACCCCCGCCCCCTCCGCCCCTCCGGCGGCGGCTTCATTTAAGAAGCCGCAGGACCCTGTAAAGGCGGCCGCGCCCGCCCCAGTAACCCCGGCCCCTTCTGAGGCCCGCTCTCGTTCCCGTTCCGGTGTTCGTCAGTCCCGCCCACGCTCCGCGTGCAGCGAGACTGCCGTGGACCGGAAAAGGAGCCGTTCCCCCCTACGCGCAAAAGCGCCGGTGCCCACCTCGGGGCCCGATGTCCCCATTGCCACCGCCGCCGCCACCACACAGGACTCGCCTGACGCCATGGACACCGATCCATGGACCGTTGTAGGTCCATCTAGGCAAGGGAAGCGTACGCGATCGAAGACGCCTCCGGGAGTCCCGGGGCCTTCATCGCGCGCCTCCCCCGCGTCCCCCACAGCGTCCGAAGCGCCGGCTGCCAAGAAGCCGGCCCCGCGTAGCCCCGACAACCCCGTCTCTCCCGCCCTTCCGGCGTCCGCTGCCCCTGGGGCACAAGTTGACGGGGCTCCCTCCTCTCAGACCCCCGGGGGTCAAACGTCGTCATTTACCGAGCGGTATAAAAACCGCAAAGACCACCTCTACCTAGAGGCCAAACAGGAGTGGCCCACCGTTGCAGCAATCATGCAACAGCGGGGCATTCCTTATATAGATGCGTCCGATCACAGCATCGGCATCAAAATCACCGTTCGGGGTTCGGAAAATTATCGCGCCCTGGTCAGGCTCCTCGACGAAAGGAAGCTGCGTTTGTTGCGGAATCCTTTAGACGATGAGAAAAGCCTCCGACTTATGATTCGGGGAATTCCTAAGGAATTCGAAGAATCGTACGTCAAGGAGGACCTGGTTCGACAGGGGATAGCAGTTCGCGAAGTCCACCGCTGCTATCGTAAAAACGGTGGCAAACGGTTCGATATAGTGTTAGTTAAACTCGACCCGAACCACCCGTCAGCAAAAACGATCTGGAAGTTGAAGGAGATTTGTATGCTGACGGGCTTCCGGGTCGAGAAGCCGCGTCATTTAGAATACGCTAGGCAGTGTCACAACTGCCAGCGTTACGGTCACAGCCAAACGGGCTGTAACTTGCGTCCCCGTTGCGTGAAATGCACGGGCGACCACGCGACCCGCGATTGTAAGAAGCCGAAGGAGACGCCACCATCTTGCATACTTTGCGGACTTACTGGCCACACTGCCAACTGGCAGGGTTGCCTTAAGTCACCAAAGCAGTTAGCCAAGGCTAAGGATATGTTGTCGGGTAGCCGGGCTACCGCGGAGACTGTATCGCCGCCGCCGGCCGCTACTGTCATAACGGGTGAGATGAGTCATCGTGTCGACCAGCTGACTGCAGATACACAGCCGTGCGCATCTAACTGCGTGCCAAGCGATAATATGTCTTATGCAAAAGCGATAACTACTAACGTGGACAAATCGTCAAACCATGAAAATACGAATGAATGGCAGGTTGTGCAACATAAAAAGAAACCTAATAACCGCTATAAAGGACAATTTGGCACTGCGAGTTCTTTAAATTGCAATTTTAAGGCAGCGGAGCGTAGGATTCCGATTTTCATAACGAAGATAAGTAAAGATGCACACGAGTCGGAAATAACAAACTACATCTCCCAGAAAACGCAAGAAGTAGTAACATTAGAAAAACTTAAAATCAGAAATGAGAAGTTCTATAACGCATATAAGTTCTTTGTTACCGAATCGAAATTGCCGCTATTTTTAACCGACTTCCAAAAGAAGGACGGTTCTCAATTCGTCTGTATGTTTATTTTTTTTATTTTTTTTTTTTTGTGTGTTTGTTCACCGATTACTCAAAGACGGCTGGACCGATTTGGAAAATTCCTTTTTTGTTTGAAAGGGTAGACTTTCGAGGTGGTCCCATTGCAACCAAGTCAGGATCTGATGGTGGAATCTTGGAGAAATCGAGGGAACTCTTCAAATATTATAGGCACACATATAGCGATTTCGGTATTTTTCGTAATTTCTCGTCCATCTCTTATTAGCAACAAGTTTTTAGTGTTAACCGACTTCAAAACAAGGAGTAAATTTGTATCTAGGTTTCTTCCCCGATTACTTGAAGACGGCTGAACCTATTTGGAAAATTCTTTTTTTGTTTAAAAGGGTATACCTCCGAGGTGGACCCATTGCAACCAAATCAGGATCTGATGATGGGATCTTGGAGAAATCGAGGGAACTCCTCAAATATCATAGGCATACATATGCGATTTCGGTATTTTTCTTACTTTCTCGTGCATTTCTTATTAGAAATAAGTTCCCAGTCTTAACCGACTTCAAAACAAAGAGCAATTTTTATGTAGGCTTGTTCCTCGGTTACTTGAAAACGTCTAGACCGATTTGGAATTTTTTTCTTTTAACTAAATAGACTTAAGTCTATTTGGTTAAAATAATATTTTTCCAGCGCAACTAAAAATTTAAAAATAAAGTAAATTTTTAAAACAAAAAATAAAAACCGACTTCCAAAAACCTAAACTAAAAACCAAAAAATAATATGTTAATTACCCCAAAGAAATAGATAATCAACGATTCATATATACATATACAGATATTTATACTTTTTAACCTGTTATTTTTGAAGTCGGTGCCAGCTAAGGAGCTCAACACAGCCAGGTTTACGTGGCAGGCACCAACTTCAAAAATAACAGGTTAAAAAGTATAAATATCTGTATATGTATATATGAATCGTTGATTATCTATTTCTTTGGGGTAATTAACATATTATTTTTTGGTTTTTAGTTTAGGTTTTTGGAAGTCGGTTTTTATTTTTTGTTTTAAAAATTTACTTTTTAGATAGTAATATGTGGCCAAAAGATGTTATATTTCGTAGATTTGTACATTATAAGTACAAACAACCGAACAGAATAAACTCTGGTGACGGCATTGTACACAATACATAATTATGCATTCAAGTCTATATACCTTTGCAAGTTTTAACTGTAAAAACGTACGACGTTCTGTTGACGGTGTCAGGGAGCTATGTAGGACGTGTGATTTAATATGTCTTCAGGAGACGTGGCTTTGTCCCGAGGATATACCGTACCTAAATACGATAGATGCCAACTTCTGTGCGACGGGAACATCTGCGGTGGATACATCGGCCGGCATGCTGCGCGGGCGACCGTATGGTGGTGTCGCCTTGCTCTGGAGGAGTGCGGTTTTTCAGAATGTGTCGGTGGTGCCATGTGACAATCCGCGAGTGTGCGCAATAAAGCTAGTTACTAAGGATCGGCCGATTATTGTGATGAGTGTCTACATGCCAACGAATAGTGCGGACAATTTACCGGAGTTTACGGATTGCCTCAGTGCGGTGAGTGCTATTGTGGATGAATATGGGATAGAATCGGTCTACATATTAGGAGATTTCAATGCCCACCCAAATGAACTCTTTTTCCGTGAACTGATTGACTATTGTATGGAACAAAATTGGTGTTGTGTTGATATTCATAAGCTAGGTACCGATTCAGACACCTATACTTTTATTAGCGAAGCGCATCACTGTCGGCGCTGGTTGGATCATTGCCTCATATCACAAGCTGTAATATCATCGGTACACAAAGTGCATGTCAATTACAGTGTTACTTGGTCCGATCATTTCCCTCTCATTTTGGAATGTGATTTGAATATTCTAACACCGAGATCAATAAATATAGGTAGTCAATCAAATCAACGTATAACATGGGGGGAGAGGGGACCGGATCAGGTAGCACGGTATCGTGATGAGTGTCATAAAGGACTGAAAAGTATCGATTTTCCTATGGAATTTAGACATTGTGCTGATAATTATTGCAGCGAAACAAAACATAGGGAGGTAATCGATTCTTTGTACCGCAATATAATATCAGTTCTCGTTACAGCCGCTACGGTCAGTAGTAAATGTAAGAAAAGTAAAGCTAAAAATCGGATAGTGGGCTGGAACAATCACGTTGAAACCGCTCATAGGGCGGCCAGGCTGAAGTTTCAGGAATGGTCGCTTTACGGTAGACCTTTATGTGGAAAATTGTTTAATGAGATGTGTGAAACGCGAAGGATCTTCAAATCTCGCCTTAAATGGTGCCAAGATCATCAAACACAAATAAAAATGAACATCATAGCGTCACAGCACTCAAAAAAGGATTTTCGTTCTTTCTGGAAAGCTACTAATAATATGAAGTTTCGGTCAGGCAGCCCTATGAACGTGGATGGCAAAACCGATTTAAAAGATATTGCGGACCATTTTAAAGATTATTTCTTTATTAAATCGCCGCTTGGCACATCGTGGGCTGGGGTGGACAATGCTGAGGCCAACGGCGACCAAGTACAACCTGCGTACACTGCTAAAGACATAGCAAAGGCTATTAAGTCCATTTCGCGTGGTAAATCCCCGGGACACGATGGACTCAGCATTGAACATCTCCAGCATGCGGGTCCGCATATCTCAAGGGTACTGGCGATGTTATTTACGATGTGTGTCAGACACTGCTACTTACCTGAGGATTTAATGAGGACAATTGTAATACCCGTAGTTAAAAATAAGACTGGAGATCTGTCTAACTCTAATAACTACAGGCCCATCTCCCTCGCTACCATTATAGCTAAAGTTTTCGATAGTGTGCTTAATGCACAGTTAAATAAATACGTGGACCTTAACCATAATCAATTTGGTTTCCGGCCCGGTCTATCCACGGAGAGCGCGATACTGTGCCTTAAGCACACTGTCAACTACTATGTTAGTAGGAAAACACCTGTGTACGCCTGTTTTTTAGACCTTTCTAAAGCTTTTGACCTGGTTTCCTATAATATCCTGTGGCAGAAGTTAGAAGCCATTAAACTACCTCTGGCAACAGTACGGATCTTCAAATATTGGTATGAAAACCAGGTCAACAGCGTTAGATGGTCAGGCACTCTGTCTGAGTCATACAGATTGGAGTGTGGCGTGAGGCAGGGGGGGTTGACCTCGCCCACACTCTTTAATCTTTATGTCAATGGGCTTCTTGATGCACTGTGTGGAATGCATGTCGGCTGTCATATTGACTCAGTATGTGTCAATAACATAAGCTATGCTGACGACATGGTTCTACTCAGTGCATCGGCCTGCGGATTACGTAAATTATTGCAGGTATGTGAAAGATACTCCATTCAACATGGCCTTAAATATAATGCTACAAAAAGCCAATATATGGTATTTGAACCTACTTGTAATAAAATACATGAAGTGCCTACAATAGAACTAAATGGTACTCCTCTAGAGAGAGTGAGGAGTTTTAAATATTTAGGTCATATTGTCACGGCTGACCTAAAAGATAATGTGGATATTGAGCGGGAGCGGAGGGCTCTTTCGGTGAGAGCAAATATGATTGCTCGCAAGTTTGCACGCTGTGCTAGGGAGGTTAAGCTAACATTATTTAGAGCGTATTGTACTTCCCTGTACACGTGCAGCTTGTGGAAGAATTTCACGCAACGGGCCTATGGAGCCCTCCGGGTCCAGTACAATAATGCGTTCCGGGTGCTGTTGGGGCTGCCTCGCTTCTGCAGCGCATCAGGGATGTTTGCTGAAGCGCGCATGGACTGCTTTTATGCAACAATGCGCAAACGATGCACATCCCTGGTGCGCCGGGTGCGTGCCAGCCCCAGCCCCATCCTGCGCTCGATAGCGGACAGGCTTGATTGCCCCTACATGAGACAATGCTGTGAAATGCACTTGTCGAGACAACAATGTATAATATAAGAACTACAACTAACATCTTTATTTTTAAGGTTAATTTATTACTAACAAAATTATATGAGTCTGTGGTTACTTGAAATAAAAATGAATTTATTATTAAGGAGGCCCTTCCTGCGACCTCTAACAATCGCAACAAAGGTCGCGTGGCCCCCGAGCGCAATTCGCGCAACTTCCCGGCCCTTTCAGCGGCCCCGAAACAGGGAAAATACCTGCCGCCTTCTGCGGCAGGCGGTTCCCCTGCCTCTGCGTCTTCCACGCCCCCCGCGCAATCTGCGCGCCCGGCGCCCTCAGCGCCCCGTCCCCAGGCAACGGCATCTTACGCCGCTGCCACCTCCGCGGCCCGGGCCGCCCCCCTCCCGCTTCTCGCTGCGCCGGCAGACAGGCAAAGTTTCGAGAGGCAAGTGCGTTCGTTTAGTGAACGCCTTGCTGCTCTTAACGGAGCTCTCGCTACCGCGTGCAGTGTGTCCGCCCCGCTTATCTTACGCGAAATTAACCAGTTAGTCGCTTCTTCTCAGAGCGGTTTAATTCGAAACTAATATGGATAGTGTTAGCCTAAAAATTAAACCACGCTCGCTCATTGTAGGCTTTTGGAACGCCAATGGCCTACAGGGCAAAAAAGAAGAGTTAGTCGAGTTCATTAGGGAACACGCGGTCGATATCCTACTGGTCCAAGAGACCTTTTACAAACCGTCCCACCGAATTTTCCGAATCCCGGGTTACGAAATGGTTAGGAACGATAGAGTAGATAGGCCCGCGGGAGGAACTGCGATTTTCTTCCGCCGTAGACTCCACTGTATCGCCCTTCAACCTCCAGCCCTGACTCAGATGGAGGCATCTATCTGTCGTATATCGTTATCAGGTCACCACCCGGTAACGATTGCATCAGTTTACTTGCCTCCACGAAACACACTCTTACAGACTGACCTAGATCTCCTCGCCCAGTTAGATAGTCAAGGCGTCGTAATCGCAGCCGGCGACCTTAATAGCAAACACAAGTCGTGGAATTGTCTAATAAACAATCCCAATGGCGTTCGGCTTTACAACGCAATGGTCAATGACCAAACCGCGTTTGACGTTGTCGCTCCTCTTGAACCTACGCACTATCCATTCGATCATGACAAACGACCTGACATACTAGACATAGCACTTCTACAGAACGTAACTTTACAGCTGCGTTCTATAGAAGTACTACACAGGTTAGATTCCGACCACTTGCCGGTCGTTATTAGGCTCGGGCCTGACCCTGGTAGTCTTCCACCCGAAACCAAGACCATCGTGGATTGGGCAAAGGTGGAAGTAGGTCTATTAGAGACAGTCACCCCGCACTTAACTTCAATCCCCGACATTATCACAACAACAGACGAGACCGACACGGCGATCGCCTCGTTCGCAAACCACCTTAACGTCATTCGTGACGATGCTTCGAAGGAAATGGCGGCCGCGGATATCCAAAGCCGCCCATTGCCTCCCGAGCTTAAGGCCTTGCAAGCGAGAAAGAACCGACTTCTCAGAGAACGTTCAGTATTCCCTTCTCCCGAAGTTCGCCGCGAGCTGGCAGCTGCAAAACGCGAGCTCCACCAGCGCGTGGCTGAATTTCGGGCGAACGAGTTTTGTGATCATTTAGAAGAGTTAACGCCCAGTCACCTTGCGTACTGGAAACTAGCGAGAACTCTTAAATCTGATCAAACACTTTCAATTCCTCCCTTGGATCGCCCGGATCACCCAACTCCCGCGTTTGAAGACGACGAAAAAGCCGAATGCCTCGCGGCTAGTTTAGAGTCTCAATGTACCCCGAGCCTTCTACACATTAATGAACCCCACATTAGAATGGTGGATTCAGAGGTGGTTAGAAGGTCTCAACTCCCCCCGACCGCGCCTCCGCTTGAGCCTGTTACCTTGGATGAGGTAAAAGGCTTAATCAGGAGAAGTAAAATTAGGAAAGCCCCGGGAGCGGATGGTATTTCCAACCGTATCCTCAAGCTTCTCCCTGAAGCTTTGCTCCTAATTTTAGTTAGCATCTTCAATGCAGCCCTAACCAACGGTCACTTTCCAGCCGCGTGGAAAAACGCCACGGTTATAGGGATTCCGAAGCCGGGTAAACCCCGCACCTCCCCGTCCAGTTATAGGCCAATCAGCTTACTCAGCTCCCTCGGGAAACTGTATGAGCGGATTGTTTTGTCCCGCATTCTCGCGTTTACGAATGCCAATTCGATCATTGTAGACGAGCAGTTCGGCTTTAGAGCCGGACACTCGTGTGTCCAACAAGTGCAACGTATTACGGATCACGTGTTGGGCAACTTCGCCAAATTCTCCGGGGTACCGACCGGTGCGATCTTTCTCGACGTAGCGAAAGCCTTCGATAAGGTCTGGCATAACGGTCTCATATACAAGTTATATGAGATGGATATGCCAGACAGACTTGTACTCATAATACAAGATTTTCTCAGGGATCGAAGCTTTCGCTACCGACTGGAGAGAACGTTATCGGCGCCGCATCCCATTCACGCCGGAGTCCCGCAAGGCTCTGTACTCTCCCCCACGCTCTATTCCCTGTTCACGAACGACATTCCCAGGCACAACAAAGTGCATCTGGGGTTGTTCGCGGACGACACTGCCCTATACACATCGCACGTTAAACCCAGTATTATACGGAAATTGCTCCAGGAGGCGATAACCGCCCTCGGGCGGTGGTTCAATCTCTGGCGCATCGAAGTTAATCCTGAGAAAAGCGCTGCAATTGTATTCTCTCCGACTAGGAAGCAAATAATGGAAAGGTTAGCTCCTATCCAACTATTCGGCTTACCCATCCCCTGGGTCAATGAGGTCAAATACCTAGGAGTTATACTGGATAAATTCTTATCCTTCAGCAAACATATCAAACGCGTTCGCGGTCGCGCTCTCTTCGTTATGAATAGGTTAGGTGGGATGACTAACAAGCGGAGTAAAATGTCGCTTAGAAATAAGCTGACACTTTACAAAACTTGCATTCGTCCCATAATGTCCTACGCCAGTGTAGTGTTCGCACACGTGCCTAAATCACGTTTGCGTCCACTACAAGTCGTACAGAATAGGTTCATTCGTAGGATGACCGACACCCCGTGGTATGTTCGGAATCTTAGCCTTCACCTTGAATACAAGCTTCCCTCGATTCAAGGTTTCTTTAAGATGGCTTCGAAACGGTACTTTAGGACGGCTCCCCAACATAGGAATCCACTTATCAGACAAGCGGCTGACTATGTTCCCTCTGTTCCAGGTCCTGACGACGTGCTGCGCCGGTCCGGCCTCACCCGAGGCCGCTTCACCCGGCGTCCCCGCAACGTCCTCTCGGATCCGGATGACGACATCTCAGCAGGATTCGAAAGAATCCTTGCTGTGAAGCCGTCAAACGGAGTCCGACCCACACAGCGTCGACCCCGCCGGCGGGGTCGACCTCCCCGCGACCACACCACACAAGGGCCGCGTCCCGATTTGCCCCAGGACCCGAATGTCCTGGTTAACTTCACTCCGACCTCGCTCGGGCCCAGCTAAGTTTCTTGCCGGAGTCTTCTTAGCTGGGCTAGGTTTTAGCGAACCGGCAACTAAAACTCCCATTAGTTCGATACACAAGTTCACATTAGGACAGGATGACCCGAGTCATCCTTCCCGCTGGTCCGTTGCTCACTCTGAGCAATCAGCGTAAAGTCAAGGTGGCCCTGGCCAAACGACCTGGTTCGACTCCAGGCGTGTAGCCCCCACCTAGCCCGATCATATCGAGGTGGACCGGACTAAGTGACCTGGTTCGACCCCAGGCACTCCCGGCTCCCACCCAGTCCGACCAACTCAGGGTGGTCTGGCTAGCGACCTGGTTCGACCCCAGGGAACGCCACGGCCAACCACCCGGTCCGACAATCGCTACGCCCAGGAGGGGCTGCGAGTTTGTCAGTTTCTAAAAAAAAAAAAAAAAAAGGCTTTCAACGTTTTTTATTTGCTTTAAAATGATTCCGCTGTGCACCAAATTTCATGAAAATCGGTCTAATAGTTTATTCGTGATGTGCAAACGTAATAAAAAAATATTTATTGCCTAAGCTTACCTATTTTTGACACTGCCCAGTTACTTAAAAAGAACTTAAGTGTACGAATTAACTATAGTCTTCCCACGATTTTATTATTTGTATAGTGGCTCATTTAGTAACAGTTTCAAAGAAGCAAACTGAAGATATTTCGCTGTCATTTTGTATAGCATTTCACCTGATAATGTCTGTGTTCGCTTTTAGCCGATTCAGGCCTGTCGGCCCCACTTATCTTTAGGGTTACGTAATTGCGGCACTGACCCTTAGACGAGAGATGAATCAGCTGTCAAACCATGGCGTACTTACCACAGCTCGTTATTGGCTATTTTTTGTTACAAGCACATTTTTGTGTGTTCCTGTTTTTTCATTTGTGTGGTATCTAAAACTTTTGTTATTTTGACGTGGTCAGCAATAAGTTCAATTTGTTCGAAGTTCGAACCAATATGTTTTAGTGTGATTTTTTATAGTTTAACGAGTAAACACCACAATAATTATTACGATCATTGTGATATTGTTGGTTTTGTGATAAGTGCCATATTTACTACATAAGTGTAATACTATGTAAATACTGCAAAAATAAATTTGTATTCCAAACTATGCGGTGTCTAGATTACGTCAAGTACCTATAGATATAAAGAAACTATAGCTTTGTTGGTTTTTTCTGCTTTTAATTTATTATTTGATCCTTGTAACAATAAGTTGTCAACAATTAAGTCTAATAAATATACGTATTGTATTTGTATTAGACCTTTTCTCAAGTGATCATTATTCGGTTGTCTAGATGTAGCAGACTTCGATTTATATTTTCGATTTAAACAATTTACCGTTAACCATTTTGTTTGGAAATTTTCATATGGAGTATTGTCAAGAGTGGCTCACTCCGCGATTTCGCCGCCCGGCCTTGAGCCAACGACCAGAAAGAGTACGCGTGCGCGTTTTGCGATAGCGAGGAACGGTCACATCTGACCATGAGCTGAGTGTACGATCAGCGCTAGCGAGTTTCTCGTATCGAGAGTCAGTGCACCTCTCTCGCACGCGCCAATAGTACGAAAGAGATAGACTGTCATCGAGCGCTCGATACTCGCTAGCGCCGATCGAAAAGTCAACTCATGGTAGGCACACTGGTGCGCAGCCAGGGGGCACCAGTGGTAGAAGTGCTACGAGCCCACTGTGCCCCCAACAAACGGCATGCGGAGAGACGCCGGTGGGTTTTTAGTGGATATGCTCCTCCTCCCCTCTGACCAGCAGAGGGTGTGCGAGAGGAGTGAGCCCCACATAACCCCCCCAACCAACATCTGGCCTCCCTAGGCCCGGGGGATATGCGTAATGCATTTTCCCACCGCAAAAAAAAGGCACACTGGTGCGTTCCGCTCGGTTTGCGGACTCGAACGGCAAGTTTGTTAGAGAGAAAGACTTCTGTCCGTAGTACTATTGGGCCAATATTCAGCGTTTTTATTTTCGTCATTATTGTCTCAGTAAATATTGTCCAAAAAAACGATGCCTAGAGTTAACTTTTTATGAAACCGAAAAACAGTCCCGAGTTTAAGTCGTTTTATCAAAATTGTCACGATTTGTCCTTTCGTTATAGTAAATAATCGTCGGACAACAATGATTGTCAAACCGCGCGGTCAAAATGCTCGGAGAATCGCCCTATTACTTATTCTGTGGTTTTGTTAAAGATTACATTTAAACGATTCTTGTTGTATAAGCTATCGCCTGCACAATGATGTCCAGTTTCCTTTGTGCTGGTAATATTTAGGTACTTAATTGATTGAATCAGGCGTTACTTTGCGGAAGTCCATGTTAATTAAAACAAACATAATTATTGCTTTGCTAAACCGCGATATGATTACGTGTTAGATAATTAGTGTTGTGTTTTTGGTGGTGGTTTGTTATATTTATTTGCATGTTTTTTCGTTTTGCATGTAAGTGTATAAAGAAATACACAAGTAATTATAACGGACTAGCATTAGTTAATTATCTAACACGTAGTCATATCGCGGTTTAGCAAAGCAATATTTTTGTTTTAATTTTCTTTCTCAATCTATTGTTAGAAGAATAAATAGTTAAGGATGTTATATACGTCCATTCAGTTGAGTGAGAGGATCTTAAGTGTGGGGAAAACTCACGTTTTATTATCAGCCACATCATACACTTTCTACCTAGAAATCACTTATCTACTTTGGATAAGATTTAAATTTCGACAAGTATACATGATTGGCATCAAACTATTTAACCGGATTAAATCGCATATATTAATAAAATGAATAATAAATAAATATTAGGGGACAATCTTACACAAATCGAACTAGTCCCATAGTAAGCTCAATAAGGCTTGTGTTATGGATACTAGGCGACGATGTATTTAATACATAGAAAACATCCAAGACTCAGAAACAAATAATATCACACAAATAGGTAATATTTGCTCTTACCAGGATTCGAACCCAGGACTGTCAGCTTCGTAGGCAGTCACCAGTAGGCTAAACCGGTCGATCAAAATATTAAGTAGTTAGCATAGAGAAATTAAAAATAAATTACCAGACTGTTCGTCAGACCAAAGGGCTACCTCATTCCTCGGTCAAGCAATCGGAATCACGATTCAACTAAGGAATGTAGCCGGCCTTATGTGCCGTGGGCCACAGACCTCGGCGAGCCTTAGTCTTAGGTTTAGGTTAAGGTAATCTCATGTTAATACTTAGAATATTCCCATGTACCTTGAATAAAATATGGTTACCCTATACAGGCTGGAAAAATTTGATGGGCCCTGGAGGGAAACTGCCTTAAATCCTTAAGTTAGCTCATTTTACTTAAAGGAAGCATTATTTTATTTATTTAAAACTGCATTCAAAGATTTTCTAAAATTCGTTTGTCTTTTGTATGAGAATTGATGATAAAATAAAATTAATGATATTTTTTATTTCTAAGAACAAATGTTTATTAGAGAATGCTATAGATTAGTGCAATAAAACAGCGAGTGTTTATTTTTGTTATTATTTTTAGCTGGTTTGATTCCCGGCTGAAACAAGCGAATTAAAGAAAAATACCGGTCAAGTGCCAGTCGGACTCGCGCACCGAGGGTTCCGTACAAACTCATAAGTAGATACTGAATAGTTCAAGAGAAACTATATGGCGATTAGTTAAGTAGGAGCAAATAAGTAAATATGTGTTAAGTTTTTTCAAATTTCTCAAACACGGTGCAAGTTAGGAAAACCGTTATATTTTTCCTGTAATATTTAGGACGACATTAATAATTGGTCATTATTACAGATTTTTCTGTTCAGTAACTTCGAAGATAATAGGGTTGGGAATACAAATCAAGCCCTTTCATTTGATACCCCACTCGATATAATAGCCCTACTTTCAATTTTCAAAGTCCCATTACGGATCCCTTAAAAAAAGTTACAAGATTTTTTGTACATACAATAAGCTCGGGTTAGCGGTTCTTAACACTATTCCAAATTTCAAGTCGATAGCACCTGAGAGTAGATCCTGAGATATCTTGCTGTGACAGACAGACAGACAGACGGACAGACAGACAGAGTCGCACCATAAGGGTTCCTTTTTTACCATTTTGGTACGGAACCCTAAAATTAAACGCATTTTGTTTCTTTAAAAAAAAAGGCTTCCTTTAAGTAAAATGAGGTAACTTAAGTATTTAAAGCAGTTTCCAGGGCCCACCAAATTTCTCCACCCTGTATAGTATTGCAATGAGTGATAATCACAGAAAATTATTAAGTATAATATACATATCAAATTAACAACAGCTCTGTGACCAATGTTCTGAGACTAAGTACTACCTAAACTACTGCTGATAAATAAAATAATAAAAATGCGTTTTATTTCTCTTATTCAAAAATGATGATACATGCACATTGTTAAAAGCGGTCTTTGTGCGAACTGTCCATAAGATCAAGAAATAAGAACAGGAAGTTATAAAAATAGTACTAAAGTCCTCAGACGGAAAATGATACTTTTATCCCTTCTACGAATGAAAAAAACGTTTTTTTCTGAATATTAATGTCTTGAAGAACGTCGTTCAATTAAGATCGTCAATTATTACAGAACGAGTCTCTAAATATGCTCAACATTTTCACGGGCCTAATGTCACATAGAATACCATAATCCAGATTTGTAAGAAAGCTTAATAACGACGGCAGATATAATCTGCCGCCAACAGTGAGGAATGAGCGCGTTAGCCAATTAATTAAGCCTAATGTAATGTTTCCTTGTGAGGCGTGCGCCGTCGCTAGTGTTGCCAGGTTCAGTTCACTAAAAATCGGGACTACACTTATAGTCTAGTTACGGAAATACTTCTGCAATTTTGTCCAGACGGACAACAAAAAACTCCTTTAACAATCTATTTTATGTCCACTTTTGACTTGATCCACGCATTCTGAAACATCTTGTTGACGCTACTAAAGTATAAAGATTTCTTGTTGACACTACTAAAGTATAAAGACTTCTTGTTGACACTACTAAAGTATCCAGCCATTAACCAGTAGTCAAACTTCCGCTGCACGCTGTTTAGGAACGCGCGATACATATTCAAGGTCGAGGCGTGGACTATGGGATCCGTACTGGGACAATCTTAAAACTTTGCTTCTAATGCGTTAGTTCACCGCGCCGAACGATGCCGCGCGATGTTTCGTTTGTTGGAGGAATACTGCTATTATACTGTGACTATAATATAGCCGTTAGAAAATCGGTACAATTGGCGTCCCGATCCAGGGAAAAGCGGGATATCTGGCAACACTAGCCTTCGCCTGCGCAACAAGTTACACACACCATTATAATCAGTAAGCAAATCACAGAGGGATATTCCGGTAAATAACTGGAAAGAAATGATCATCATTTAACCTTTTTTCATCGTTGGGAAAATGCATTTATTCATCGCGCCCGGCTGACCGCCCAGAAACACTTTCACAAATAATGTTGGTACTTAGTGCCGTCCGAAAACCCAATAGGGTGCTAAAGGGTCGGTAACTGAAATAATTATAACAACTTCAAATGTACTCATCATAATGTTGTAATCATTTTCATTTTCGTCAGTGCATGCAAATTATCATTTCAACCTGAAGACATCTACTTCTGAACATAGAGCTCTGCTCTGCTCTCAAAGACTTATACAAAGAACGGTCGCAGGCGTTTTGCATCCATTGACTTCCGGCAACCTTTCGCTATTTCTACCGTACACCAAAATTGGTCACCCTGCTGCAGTTCCCTTTAAGTCCGTCCTCAGAATCCAGCCCGATTCTCGAGGCGGGGACAATCGATCTAATCGATCAGGCCACAGGTGGGTGCGATGGCTGCCTTCTAACGACAGTTGAGTCGATTGCTAGCGTACACCAAAATTGGTCGCACTGCTGCAGTTCCCTTTCAGCCCGTTCTCAGAATTTAGCCCGATTCTCGAGGCAGGGACAATCGATCAGGCCACAGGTGGGTGCGACGGCTACTCCTTACGCTGGTTCAGAGTTCACAATTGCTCATTTGTTAAGTAGATGGCGTAGGGGAAGGTGTGCATGAAAGAGCCAGTTTTAGGAACCAACTCATTTTAATATCTAAAACACAATAACATAGTTTATATTTAAATTGGAAATTTGTTTATTGCTCTTCAGCATACACTTATCATTATTCCTTAAAGAAATATTTTAATATTAAAATTTACCTTTTAAAAAAATGGGATGTTAATTACGAAAAGTTCGGTGAAAATCGAAGTGGCTCTTTCAAACCATGTCTCTTTCATGCACACCTTCGCCTGTATATTTTTATGCTACACCTGGCCATAAAGTGGCTTTTACCGCACGCTACGCGTACGAAAAAAGCCGCTTTCTGACCAAGTGTATACATCAAATAATGTACATAACACGGGAGGTAATACAGAAGGAAAAAATCGATTAGAGAACCTCCTTTTTGTATAGTCAATTAAAAACAACATTATCTCTCAAGAACTGTAAATAAGTACCGAACTGTAAACTTATGCAATCTGCTAGTGAGCCATACATTTTCATTACTAATTTTGTATAAAAAGCTCCTCAACGACGCTCTTATGCTAACCACGCAGTAAAGGGTGTTGTGGCTACTAAAGCGCAGTAAAGTAGATTGCGAGACGCCGGCGCCGGCTCGCCGGCTAGCTTACCAATCACAAGCAAGTCCTTAACATAATGAGGGATTAAGCTTTAAGTTGCACCTGGATTGTACGCGCTGCCATAGAAAGTACGAGCCCCGATGCAAAAGATCTCGTCTTGTAAGAGCATTTCGTTAGACTCTACAATGAAAAAAAAATGTTTTTGTCAAAAAAATATTGTTTAATACAAGTGCTCTAATATGTATTTAGAGTAAAAATATTTTAGCCTAACAATTTTAAAATACAGGAAATACCAATTATATGACGAGTAAAAATTTTTTCATTTTCTAATTCAAATTATTTTTGACACGACCTCGAAAGGTGTAAAAGGGCCATTACGAAGGAAAACAACACGGCACAGCGATATATACTGACAATGTTGCTTTGAGCCCAAGTGTGCAGAAGTGCTGTAGGAGAGCACAGTATGATTTGGTTCTTATATTGGACGACCGCTTTAGCTTAGTTGGTAGTGACCCTGCCTACGAAGCAGGGGGTCCTGGGTTCGAATCCCGGAGGGCATTTATTTGTGTGATGAGCACGAATATTTGTTCCTGAGTCATGGATGTTTTCTATGTATTTAAGTATTTGTATCTATTAAATATCGTCGTCTAGTATCCATAACACAAGCCTTATTGAGCTTACTATGGGGCTAGTTCGATTTGTGTAAGATTGTCCCCTAATATTTATTATTATGTCTTTCCCGTACACGAGACAATAGTGTCCCGGCCCTTTGGGAGGCGTGCGCGGAGCCGAAGCCAACGCGTAGAGGCCCTTTCGACAATTTAATGAAAGGCAACGTGTACACCCAGCGGATGCTGCCCCTGCCCGTGTCACGGGACGCACCCAGAGACAGCACCCGCCAGATGCAAGGACTATTGTTGATTGATGGAATCTAAATTTACTGGGTTATGGTGGTGAAATTATGGACTAGATACTGGGCTATGGATTGAGACATGACGGCGCCTGTCAGGAAAAGTGTCTCATGGCTTTTGCGGCACTGACAGACCGTGACTTGCCCTCCGCTGATGGGCCCCTGTTAAATAGCGACATTATTAGCAATAGCCCAGGGGCAACACCGCTGCCGAGGGCTGCAGGGTGTCGAGAGGTGTGCTGCGCTTTCTCCGAGGGTACTCGCGGCGTTATGCCTTTTATCACTTCCACGCCTGGAGCATATAGCTCTCGCGACTCCACTCTGGACGGCCGGTTAAGGCAAGCCAGAGGCGGAGGTCCTTTCACTAAATCCCATGACCCTCCCTAAGGACCCCCCGGAGCACTCGGGTACGTGGGGTCGCTACTCCCCAACAGCTCGCCACAAGCTGCCCTGCGGATATATATTATTATTATTATTATAGCGCGGCGGCAATAGAAATATACATTCTGTGAAAATTTCAAGTCTCTTAATAGGATTCCATTGGCACCACTTGGGTACGGAACTCTAAAAAAACTTTCCAAAGATATGTTACTTATTGTTATCGGTTCCTCGGCTGAAGTCTACACAAATCTGCCCATCCTCCTCTAAATTCTACCATTTTAATACTAACATGAGTGCGGACTCATCGATGAAATCGATGAAGTAGAATAGATAAAATGTTAATAGCTTCGTACCAGGTACTTATCCCACTCATTTCTAATCAGATCCCGGTGAAAAATACAAACAATACTGGATTACGTCCAGGTAATCGACTCCATTTGTGTTTATTGACCGTGCTGTAATTGCATAGCTCGCTCAATACCACAGTGCACCCCGGACAGATGTACAATGAGTAACATATTCATTAAAGTATACTAAACATACAACATAACTTCGTTCGCGGGTGTTAAATAAGTTAATGGTCTCTTTTTTAAAAATTGCCCCCCACGCCCCCGCCATGTAAGCTCCCCCTTGTCGCGTAAGATAGAAGTTTAAAAAAAAATATGGATATTTTTCCCTTCTTAATCTCTTTTTTCTTAGGTCAATATTATACAAAAAAGTAATCTGTGGCTTCAGTAGCATGCCTTGAACTTGATGTCTGCGGATGCGAGGGAGCCCAAAATGGCTGATCCGCTCGGATAGCGTTAATGATGTGATACCTAACCTACTTCATGACATATTATGATTAGTACTATTAAACTCTTTATTTTTCAAAATTACGATTTCTATTGTACATCTCCGTGTACCCTCCTCTAGTCTTAGATTTATGACTATAATTACTGTAGCTTAGAATACATTTTATTTTACTGGCATTTATGCTTGTATTGTTGAAATAAAGCTGTACCTCCAGTAGTTAGTTGTGCAGTGGACGTATGCTGCGCACTCTTGGCAATAAAACCGGCACGTGGCGAGACAGACAAAGCCGTAAAGCAGATCATAACTAGCCGGGCGCCGACTCATTCTATAGCTGGTAATTAGCTTTACAGATCTAAGATTTTTCCAAGCTAGGGCAAATAAATAATAAATCCCATTAAAAACATTACATGTAAAAATATGCATGTCTCGCAACGCAGTTCTTCTGCAACAAAAAAGGTTTGAGATGTAATGTTAAACCAAGTCGATACCGGGGGGGTGTTCTGTCTACATTACTCGCTTTCCACCGACTTACCTATTATTCAACAGTGGAGGATTCTTTATTTGAGAACTATAAAATGTGTTTCTCCACGGTTAAACTGCCGTGCCCCTAGATATGTTATTGAGGACAATCTTACTCGTACAAATTAAGTAACTTAAAACTAAATAAGGCATACAAACATTCAAGACTTAGGGACATCCCCCATCGGACGCCAACAACCTTCACCAGGCTGTCTAGCACAACTGGCCGCGACTTCGTTTCCCGAGCGACAGAGCGTCACCTGTCACTCTCACACTATATTGAGTGGAAAGAGATAGGTAGTATTCGTGGCGTGACAAAGAGTCACGTGTCACAGTTGTGCTAGATGTACAGGTCGTCAGTTTACTATTGGATCGCATAAATTTAAAAAGCATAATTCATCATTTCGCATATTTCATCATTTGGCATAATGTTTTTTGTTCTGAACACGTAAACTTTTCAGGATTATTATAACGCAAACCTAACCTAACCTAACCTATTTAACAGGATGAGGCCTTACAGAGTCCTGAAAATTCTACAGTTTAAGAAAAAAATGCATTATGCCGAATGATGAATTATGCCAAATGATGAAGTATGCTTTTTAAATTTATGCGATCCAATAGGTTCCCGTCGTAAAGACCTCGGGATTACATCGGCATGAGTGGCAAACATGTTTGGATGTTCCATAACAAATATGGCCATCTGCTTTATATACATGCACGGGAGTAGTAATACTCGTGTTGCTTGAAATAGAGGTTTGCATGAATCCAAAAATGAGCATTGCAAACAGCACTTATACATTTCTTTTGCACCAAAAAACTTTTTTTATGTCCACGAAATTGCCCCACGCCAGCAAACCGTAGCTTAGAGTGGCAGAAACATAACCATGGTAGGCAGTTAGAGCAACATCCCGAGAGCATGTAGTACTTAATCTACGTAAGGCAAAAACAAATTTGTGGGGTTTACCACAGATCTCCGAAATGTGTGGTTTCCAGCTGCAAAACTGATCGATGTAGATACCAAGAAATTTAGTCGATTCAACTTCAACAACTTGCTCATTATTATAGATAATATTAAGTTTAGGTACCTCATTCCTATACGTTCTGAATTGGCATAAGGTAGGTCTTATTTATATTAAGTTTCAGGTGATTATTGCTTAACCATTCCATGACTTTTGCGAGAGTATCATTAACAACGTTATTACTATTAATATTATGGTCCGGTCTAATAATTAAAGTTGTATCATCAGCAAACATTAAACAGTTATGGTCCGATAAATAGCTTTGTAGCCAATTATAAGCGTTGCCTCTTATACCATACCTCATAGTTACCTCTCTAATTTCAAAAGTAGTAACGAGTGATTAACGAAATCGAATGCTTTACTTAAATCTAGAAACATTGAGATCACATGTTGCTTATTGTTAATAGACTCAGTTACTAACTTCATCAGATTAAAGCAGGCTAGAGTGGTTGAGCTACCCTTGCGGAAGCCATATTGGTTCTCATTCAGAATGGAATTGCGATTAAGGAATGATAACAAACGCTTATACATGGCTTTTTCAAAAATCTTTGACAAGACTGGTATAAGAGCTATAGGCCTGTAATTCTTCGTCGGCGTCTTCCTATGCATGGTCGTCACTCAAGAACTCGTTGGCTACAGCGACCATTGGTTCTACGAGCAATGTGCCTTGCCCTTGAAGTTCTACTTGAAGTCCCCGCATCCATCGAACTCCAGCAACCTTCAACAGGCCATCAGTCCACCGTATGTGAGGCCTACCCAAGCTGCGTCTTCCTATGCATGGTCGTCACTCAAGAACTCGTTGGCTACACCGACCATTAGTTCTACGAGCAATGTGCCCAGCCCTTGAAGTTCTACTTGAAGTCCTAGTTGTAGTTCCAGTTGAAGTTTTGCTATTCATCAATCTTCAAAAAAAATATTATTAAAAAAAGTGTTGACAATCAGTGAGGTGCTCGCTCTTTCATCCATTGTTCTTAAGAGCTAAAAATAAATTGAACAATACAATTTCTTATTATTAAAAATTAAAAAAAAATACTTAAAAAAGTCTATGTCGGTTAAAGAAATATTATCCTAAAGCACAGCCTAAAGTGCTTACGTGGGCCTATCATATAAGTAGTTATTTATTTATATCACGTGTTAAATAAGTGATAAACTTTTAACTGACGATTTTTTTTTACCGCATAATACAACTATCACAACTGTAAAAACTAATTGAAGACATATAAGCTCTATATTATTATATTTTTTTCAATGTTAAAATAAGAAACGGCGTAAGTTTGTATGAAAATCAAGATACGTTGAGATTTCTATCCCGCTTATATTAGATAGGATTGCTTCGTCGGTTATTGTAATTTTTTGTTACAGTACCTGTACTTGATGCTCCTTTACGTCGACGCCCGGGGGAGAACCCCGGCTCGGCCCTAACCCTGTATCGGTCGGAAAACAAGCACTCATTAACCTTGTTAACATAACATCCCTCCTCAGCAGTGGTCTCCTCTTTTAAAAAGAGCCAAAAACTTTGACATGTAAAAGTGCCCTTGCGGCCTACTAGCAGAATAAAGTTCATTATTATTTCATTTATTTCATATGTTTGTCATAATTTGTGCGTTTCAGCGACACATTTTTGTCGAAGTTCTTACAGATTTTAATAAAATTCCAAAATATTTTTAGAAGTCTCAGACATGTACCAAATACCTCTATAAATATGAGACTATCATCTCAGGCAGCTTCGACAAAAACGTGTCACGAAAGTGACACGGGCGAAACGCTCACATAATGACCCAGATAATAAGGTTGCCTATACTTATTTAGTTTAGTTTTTCACTAGCTTTAGGAGTTTTTATCAGAGAGTCAGACTCTTTACCTTCAAGGCACCCGGTTCAACCAAAGACAAACAAATCTGAATAAGAGCATTTGTTCCTGTTTCTGTAATGTTTAATCTGTCATCGTCATAGTTCGACTTTAGGACTAACTTGAAATACTATTTTTTTAATGCAACTCAAAAGGAGCAGATAGGCCATCCTTGTCAGATTTGCTGCTTTAGCATATGCCTACAGTTAGAATATTCCAGATATCCTTTACAAACAATTTCAGTATTGTCATGCACACATTGCACTGCCCTGGCGTTTGATATTTCATCTATTCTGAGCAAATTGTGCCCTTTGAGCGACCCGGCAGTTGAGCGATTGAACTATTCAATATAATAGGGAAATGTTTCGTATTATGCAAGTACAAAGTTCCGACGCTGTAACGCTTGAAACGATTTTAGTTAGTTATTCTTTTCTGATTACTTTAACGAACGAACACACGGAAAAGTTATAAAGTTCAGATTTTCTGTGCAAAGAAAGAAGCTGCTACTTAGCAATGTAGCGTACTGCGTGTAGTAGTTATTGTCGAGGTTTGTATCAAATCCAGAGTTTTTACCGGCCGTTTCATACGTTTATGCCGCGCCTTTATGCTGCGCGTACCTACGGAAAAAGCCGCTTTCAGGCCAAGTGTAGACATAAAATGATGTACTTACACAACACGGGAGGTAATAAAGAAAGCCCTCGATCGCATATTTACGTCTACGAGTAATAGTACTATACGAGTAATAGTACATTACACAACTAGGGTGGTAATACAAAGAAAGCCCGAGATTGCAGATGTTTGCGGCCCAAGCTGCAAGCGAGGGACGTAAATATGCAATCGAGGGCTTTCTTTATTACCTCCCGTGTAGTGTATAACATGTATACATCATTTTATGTCTACACTTAGCCAGAAAGCGCCAAAAGCCACTTTATGGCCAGGTGTGGCATAAAAGGTTTTATTAAAATATTAATACAGCGTGTAAGTCTAATACGGGCGATAAATTAAATCGGACATAGTATTCATTAGTGTAATCATGAAGTAAAAGGTTTTTTTAAGTTGCAGTTCATTACAACCCCATAATTATTTTTAAATTTCTCAGCAGCAATGTACTGTAAACATGGTTGCGGTACCGAAATGTCAACGTAACTGTCAACGAGCGTTTAACGTGAGTGTGTTTGCATTACATTGCGGGCTGAATTATTTTGTATGGACAAAATTATTGTTGCAACTTTAAGTAAATGTTATCTAACTACCTTTACTTTGTGCTATACTAACCACCGTTAAGAGATTCGCCCGTATTAGACTTACACACTGTATATGGCAACATGCGGAAACTACAGCAAGGGGATTATTTAATCTTGGTCCTTAGCAATAATTATTCCCTTTATTACAAAATGTCTACAATAGTATTACTTACCTATTTATTTGTACCTACTTATACAGAGGCAAACTTATCCCTGTAAAGGGTCTCATCCAGCTAACCCTTGAGCAAAAGAGAACGAATAGCTAACATCAAAGCAGAAGAGAAACAGTTTACATGGCAAGTAGTATATTAAATGTGAATGTTGCGCAGTTACTACCACCTAATTGTGAGGTTCCTAATTACTCCATTCGGAACAAAAAGCATTGTGTTGGAGGTTTTTTGCAATCACCCAGTTATTATGAATTTTATGATTATGTAGGTACGTTGGTCTAAAATGGAAACACAAAGCGCCGCAAACTAAAGTTGTTCGAGATAGTGAGGGTGTAAAATATTGTAATACGGAATTCAGCTAAATAGTGGAATACTCTGTTTTGCCTTCCAGCAATCCTTTTCCCAGAAAAATATAACTTAAAATTTGGCATCATCTAGGTAAGCAATAACCTAACCGCATTAATGATGTAGCATCAACGCGGTTAGTTAAGGTTAGTTTTAAATCGAAAACTACAAGGTTAAGAAAAAAATAACGAAAAAAAGTAAATAACTAAATATTTTTACTAATAAAAACCCGGCCGCGGTGCACTTTAAAAGTACTTTAAATCCGCCATTTTGTTTATTTTAACGAACTTCATACCCAGTAACACTCGCGCCCTCAAGACGAATGTAATGATGTATCATATATCAATATCGGTTGTGCCGTTCGTTGTGTAGTTAGGTATGAGCGACCATAGGAACGGACATACATACATACAGGTCAAACACATAACCCTCCTTTGGGCTTCGCCGCAGTCGGGTAAACCTCGCAAGTCCCCTCATATTTGTACAAGTACAAATTAAATTAAGGATAGTAGTTCGGGCCTGATATTTTTACTACATAGCAAGACATACGGCATAAAAGCCTGACGTATTTACAGGAATACAACATATTTTCAATAATTTCCTGCTTAAAGAGATGCTATAGGATGCTAAACGTACTGTAAAAAAATATAAAAAAATAACAAGGTACCTAATACTTAAAAAACTCGTAAAACCGTCAACTTTTTGTCTCGGTCTGAATCACAAATAGCACTATTCTTAGTTTGAGTACTTGTTACAGTACATCCGGCAGTTATGAATACTGCTGTTAACAAAGCACAGGACTTACGAAGATAAGATGTTTTCATGTCCAGTAGGCTCGGGTTGGTGATTTTTAATACTATTCCAAGTTTTAAATCGATAGCAGCAGTAGTTCCTGTGATATATGGCTGTGACAGACGGACAGACAGACAGAGTCACACCATACCTATACCTAAGGCTTCCTTCTTTAACATTTTGGTACGGTAGGTACGGAACACTAAAAATAGGTTATTAGTTTTCGGGTCTCCTGATACAAGCAACTATAAATACTTATAGCTTTAATAGAAGAACCAATCTACGTTCCGTCCGGTGGTAGGACCCGAACGACAGTTTTGTTAGAGAGAGAGACTATTAGCAAGGACCATTAAAACAAGAGGACTGTCATTCTCCATACTTTGGATCGTGCCCCGACCGCAAGGGGAAGTCCAGGCAAAAACTAGATGGCACTAAAAAACTCAACATTTAACGATGTTATAATTGAACAAAGAAACATAGTAGGTGAACAAAACACTGATTGGTCATATAGGTCCGTCGAGTATTTTATTATAATAAAACAAAAGTTTTTCGTACGTAGCGCAGTATGTATTTTTGGGAAGAGAAAGAAAATGGCGTCCTTACTTATTGCCATACAAAAATTAAAAATAAATTAACATTTAATGTTGCTAGCTTAGTCTGCAACATATTCCACCACACATTATTTAGCTTAGCTCCTTGTATCCTTGCATTACATAGTTTTTTTTTTTTATCTTAAGTGGACTGTAATCTTTTAAGGTTTATTTTTGCTAACAATTATCTATATTTCTTATCAAATACTTAATAAGTTGCTATGTAAAACAAGCTGACAAGGCTACTAATACTAACTATGTATGAACAATCAGTTAATATTATTAATTACTAGGTCCTATATTTTTTAACAGATTTTCATTCATCTAAAGGCAGTATACAGACTTTGGTAATGGAAGTGGTATGAACTTTACCATTAGCTTTCTTAACTTCTAATGCCCTTACTTTGCCATCGTGACCAGGAAAGGTCTTGGTCACTCTAGCCATAGGCCAGGTCATAGGCGGGGTGTCTAGCTCACGCAGTATTACCAGAGCACCCTCCTTGATATTTGGTACAGCCGTTTTCCATTTAGGACGGTTTTGTAATACATTTAAATATTGTTTAGACCAATATCGCCAAAAGTGCTGTTGCAATGCAGTACATTTTCGCCAAAATTTAAGTCTGTTATCTGGTAAGTTCGTGATATCCTGTTCAGGATAGCAAGTCAGGGGCGCGCCAGTTAAAAAATGCCCAGGCGTTAAAAAGGATAGATCTTCAATGTCTGATGACAGTGGCGTTATTGGTCTTGAGTTCAAGATACCTTCTATCTGAACTAGTACAGTGTATAGTTCTTCATATGTTAATACATGTGAGCACAGTACTCTTTTTAAGTGATATTTTACACTTTTTACAGCGGCCTCCCAAAGAGAACCAAACACTGGAGAATAGCTCGGAATGAAATGGAATGTGGTTCCTAACTTTGCAGTAACATTTTGAACTTGCATTTGATGACCTTTATTATTATTTAGCTTATAGAGCTCAGACAGCTGAGTACTGGCTGCTTTAAATGTAGCCGCATTGTCACAATTGACCTCTGTTGGAACATTACGTCTTGAAATGAATCGTTTGAAGCTAGCTAGAAAAGTATCTGTTGTCAAATCTGATACTAACTCTAAGTGTATGGCTTTTGTGACAAAGCAAACATATACAGCAATATAACCTTTGGTGGTGATAACACCTTTAACTCTTGATTGTTTTATCATTATAGGTCCAGCGAAATCAATTCCGACCTTACTAAACACACGGTCTATATTGACTCTGCCAGCGGGCAATGACCCCATCAGCTGTTTGGCTGTAACACCTTTTAATCTAAAACATGTTAAGCATTTATTGACAAACTTTTTTACCAATCTTAAACCATTAACTATCCAATAGCGCTGGTTTAAACTACTAAGCACTTCTTTCTGACTGGCATGTAACAACTTTAAATGTTCATTTTCAATAATAAGGTAAGTTACCCTGGACTCTTTTGGCAAAATTATCTGATGTCTTTGACTATATGGTAACGACGAGTGTTGTAAACGTCCACCTACTCTAAAAATGCCGTTAGCATCAATGAAAGGATTGACAGATTGTAAGTATGACGCCACTTGTCTACCTGCCCTCAACGAGGCCAACTCTTTGTCAAAGTAAATTTTCTGCTCTTTTTTAATAAAAAAATGCAAAGCCTGGTTTGCCTCTTTGTATGTAATGAAGTTAAATTGTATTTTTTGAGAACCTGGCTTAGCATTTTTACAGAATCTCTTTATGTAAGCAAGTACATTGGACGCTTTATTAATATTAGAGTACTTATCTAATAAATCATTTGCAAGTGACACCGATTTCTGTGATGTCGCACACACCAGCCCGGCACCGTCTGCATGTTTGACCTCCGGTAAATCTGTAGGTATATCATAGTTGCAATTGTTGAATTTATATTCTGGGTCAGACATGCATGTCGGTCCAGACCACCACAGTTGGTTATTTTGCAGTTCACTCGGGTTGACTCCTCTGCTCAAGCAATCTGCTGGATTGAGGTCGGTTCTTATATACAACCATTGAAAACCTTTGGTATATTGATTAATTAATTTTATTCTATTGGCCACATAAGCATTTAGTTTAGTTGGATCCGTCTTTTGCCATGCCAATACAACTTGAGAATCACTGAAGAGATGCACACATTCAATTGGAATCTTTTTACATAATGTATTGTATACTCTTGAACTCAATTTCGCCATTAATAATGCTGCATTTAATTCTAATCGCGGCACTGACAATTTGTTATCTTTTGGTGCTATACGCGACTTCGAGCAAAGAAGTGACATTGTTACATTACCATGCTTATCAGTGACTCTCAAATAAATTGCTGTCCCAAATGCAGAAATAGAGGCATCTCCAAATGCTACGATTTGGGCAGATTTCATGTCATTTACTGTAACATTTCGTTTAATTTTTATTTCTTTCATTGTTATCAAATCATTGTAAAATTGAAGCCATTCTTTTTGTACAATAGGCGGGAGCATAGAATCCCAGCCAATGTTGTCTTGCCACAATTTTTGCATTATAATTTTGGCCTGTACAAAGACGGGTCCAGCCACACCCAGCGGGTCATAGAACTGGCTTATAAAACTCAAAATTTGTCTTTTTGTCATAGGGACTTGATCTGCCGATGGACATGAAAGTTTGAATGAGTCAGAATCAATGTCAAACTTTATACCTAAGGTTTTGATGTCCTTGTTCAGCTCCAGCTCCCCAACAACCTGCTTTTGTGCGGGGATATTTTTTAAAATTGACTGGTCATTGGCAGCCCATTTATGTAAGTCAAAACTGCCTTTTGCAAGCAACTCTATTAATTGACTTTGTGTTTCAACAATCTTTGCCAAACTTTCATCTGTATGAATAATGTCATCAACATATGTAGAGTTTAATAACGCTGAACTAGCTAGAGGATATTGACTCTCGAAATTTGTAGCTAGTTCTTTCAAGCATCTTGTGGCCAGATATGAAGATGACTTCATACCATAGCTTACTGTGTTCAATTTGATACACTTTATAGACTCATTAGGATTATCTCGCCAGAGAATGTTTTGCAAAGATCGCTGCTCTTCCTTCAGTAATATATTTCGGAACATACGTCTGATATCGCAAACGAAGAAATATTTGTGTACCCGAAATGACAATAAAATGTCAAATAAGTCTTGTTGTACAATGGGCCCGTTTAACAAAATATCATTTAATGAGATCTTGTTACTTCCCTTCATCGAGGCATCAAAAACAGAGCGAAGCCTTGTACTCACAGCATCTTGCCTTACAACAGCGTGATGAGGCAAGAAGTATACTGGGTCTTTAGACAGATCATATGAGGATATGTCAACATATGACCCGTGCCCCAAATCGAGGTATTCATGTATAAAATCTTTATAGTCGGCAAATAATTGCTGATCTTTTTGAAATCTCTTTTCTAGATTAATAAATCTTTTAAATGCTAGGCCAAATGAGTCACCCAAGGTATTGTTGACATCATAGATAGGTATTTTTAATGGCAACGAAACTGTAAATTTGTTATTTTCTAGCTTGACAGTTTCTGTGAATAATTTTTCACAATATTGTTGCTCAGACGTATGTTCCGCATATATCTCTGGTACTTTTTCTGTTTGCCAAAAATTGGATATCGTATCACGCATATCAGTTTGACAGTCTTGACAGAAAAGGGTCACAGCAGGTTGTTTGAGAACTGAAGTTGGGACATTACCTGCAACTACATAACCAAACTGTGTGTGTACCAAGCTGGGTTGTGCGGCGTCACGTTGTTGTAGCTGCTCAGGCTGCGGCAGCAGGGCCTGAAAAAACACATCAGCAGCTAGTAAAATATCTATCTCACTTGGTGTTTGGAATGTCTCATCGGCTAACTTGACATCTTTAGGTATCTGAATTTTAGACACATCTATTAAATTCTGCGGTAGCTTTGTTGTTATATTGTCTACCACCAATAGATTCGCTTGTGTTTTATATGGATAAACACAAGATGAAATTTCTAATTGTACTCGGTGCTTAACACTTTTTTCTGTATTGGCTATGCCAATTATGTCTACAGAATTGGGCAAGAATGGCTTACCTACCTTTTTTGCAATGCTTTTTGTGATAAATGAGCTCTGACTAGCAGAATCAAGTAGAGCTTTTACAATAATAATTTCTCCATTACTAGCAGTGAGTTTCACTTTTGCCGTTGGCAGCAATACTTGATTTTTGTTAGTTACATTATTTAATGACACAGTTGGTTGTTCTGGCTCCTGATGGAGGAGAGAATTATGTGGCTCTTTACACTGTTTGCATCTAAAATGGAATTTACACCTACCATCATGAGAATTTAGGCATATTTTACATAAGCCCTTGTCTTTGACAAAGGCCACTCTCTCCATTATGGAGGCTAATGTGAACTTGGGGCATGAAAATAATTTATGGTTTTGCTTACCACAGAAGTGACAGACGACGTCCTTAGTCACCACATTTACCACCCTTGTCGCTGTTGTAGCCTTGACAGGATAGTTGTTGTCCCCGGAACTATTTTCAAATGCCAGAGCACGACCTTCAATAAATTTTAAAAATTCAGTAAAGGTTGGTTGTTGAGAATTATCCCTCTCTAAATGGTACGCTCGGCTAGTCTGCGGGTCCAGTTTTTTATTAAGAAGGCATATTAGTAGACTATCCCACTTATCTACCGATTCACCTAGATTTTTTAACGATGCAAGGTGTTGCTTTACTGATGATATTAGTGCACGCAACGCATGCACGCTTGGTTTTGTGATAATTGGTATATCAAATAATCCTGTTATGTGTTCATTGATTATCCTATACTTGTTGTCATACCTATCAGCTAAAATGGTCAGCGCTTCGGTATAACTTGAACCTATCATGGGTAAGTTCTTTATTAAATGATAAGCCTCACCTCTTAAAAAGCTTCTCAGATAGAAAAACTTTTGAATGTTGTCAATCCCTTCATTGTTGTGCACCAACGCATTAAACATTTCAATGAATGGGTGATAGTCAGTATATTTTCCATCGAATGGCTGTAATTGCACATCGGGCAATTTTAACTTTGACAAGGCCGGAGCTGACGGAGACGGCGCAGACGCGGGCATGAGCACCTGCGCCTGCGCGGCGGCGGCTGCAGACAGTTCGTCGATGCGCGTCCGTATCGCGGCAACGCACTCATAGAAGCATGTCTCTGTATTTGTAGGATCTTCATTGTCACCTATTTCAATAGTTAAGTCTTCATACTCACTAAAAGTTGTTGCAGCCTTTTCTTCCATCAGCTTCAGCATTTGTATATTGTCACTTAAATCTCCTTCAATCTTGTTTCTCAACCTCGTCAAGACCGCCTTTTTGGCGCCTCGACGGGCTATCAAATCGCGCCTGCGTTCCTCTGGAGCCTTTTCGACCTCCGGTGCCATTTTGTTGTGGGATAGCTAATGGTTCAAGATTACAGTACAGGTAAATTAGTTTGTCATGATAAACATAAGTACAGCAATCTTTTTAAATATTACAATTACACAGATACTTACGTAGACTATTGCTTACAACTATTGTTTTAATTCTTATTTCTATACTGTAGCGTAACTTAAAATCTGCTTAAAAGTTAAAAGTCCAATGCTTCCACGCAAGCTTGCAACAAGATGGCGGTTAAACAACAGGAAATCAAGCGAAGAAAAAGTAAAGTTTCTTTTCGTCTTCGATTCCGAACCGAAGCGTAAAATGCGTCGCGACATTAGCCGCAATCGAAGCGAATTTCACCCGTAGCAAACTTAATGTCGTAGTCACGTTCCGATTCACACTTTTTGTTAGTGCAACACTGACACTTGGCGAACAATTTTTATTCGCGAACTTTAAACCGCACACCAACCGCATACAATTCACCATAGATAATTGAAGCAACATGCGAAGTGTTACCAGGCATCGGCGAGTTTTCACCTCGATGTTGGCGGCTTGTGGCGTCGTTTGGCTCGTTGATACTCTGCTATATATAGATAGCCCCACTCACACAAACGAAGCTCGATTCTTGCAGATCCCGAAATTGATGATTGACTGCTTCTTTCGACGTACAAACACTTGACTCGACGTTTTAGGCTCGTTGGACCATGAACAAAACACTGATTGGTCATATAGGTCCGTCGAGTATTTTATTATAATAAAACAAAAGTTTTTCGTACGTAGCGCAGTATGTATTTTTGGGAAGAGAAAGAAAATGGCGTCCTTACTTATTGCCATACAAAAATTAAAAATAAATTAACATTTAATGTTGCTAGCTTAGTCTGCAACAGTAGGTACAGTAACAATTAGTTCGTAAACAGCTAATAATAAAACAAATCTAACATTTAAATACTGTGTCACGCTTGCAAAGTTGAATAATTGTAAATAATATAATTCTTATACCAAGCTTATACATAGATGGCGTTGTAAATATCGGGGAACAGCTTTTTGGATGGAGAATGACAGTCCTCTTGTTTTAATGGTCCTTGCTATTAGTTTATTTTGTGCTACCGCGTGCGCTGCGACCGCTTACCTCTACCATGTACTACACATTACCAATATCGAGATTTGAAAGTAAGGAAGATATATCAAATCAAACAATACCTACGAAATTACATAATTAGAGGCAAACAAATGCGAGTACAAGAACACTCGTATACTTACGATGTATTTCAAAGAACAAAAAGTACTTAAAAGTTTAAAGAAATAACAAGGTTGAAAGAAATATAATTTTCATGGGAACATTTCTTATTACATTTGGATTTATGTTGCTGTCTACTAGGCGTGTGAATAAAGTAGTTCTTAGCTTTAACGTAGTAAAATATATCTGTAGTTATTATAGGATTTGTAAAGTAGGTTTTTTTACACACAGAAAACAATTATTGTCACAATTATATTATAGTGCGGGACCCAATTGTAAAAAAGTCTTCAAATAACGATTTTCGTGTGACTCATCTCCACCATACAAACTACTGGTATATTCGGCATATTTTCCTGAATATAAAAAGTGCGGTAGTCACTTCCTAGAGGTATGGAGGGGGTAGCTATGACGTAACAAAGATGGCGGCCGGGCCTATTCTATTTACGCTGTGTTTAGATAACTACTGGTCCGATTTACTCAAATAGGGTGTCAAATAAAAGATGATTAACTGAAAATTATTTTATTTTAAGGATTCAATAATGTAAACCTACAACCAAATGAAATATTTTCAAAAAACTACAATTTGTAAAATCAAACTTTTTTTATCATGTGAAAAACTCGGAAACAGTTAGGATTATGGAAATTTAGAATATTATAGAAAAATAAATACATTTATCACCTTTCGAACAAACTTTAAATCATTAAAATCGAGCTATAAATAACGGAACTGCAGTCGTCTAAGTGAGCGTGGGTAGCGCCGAACTGACTATGGTACTTAGATTTTGGTGCGAATAATCTTGTAAATAACGTAACAAAACGGGTACAATCACAGCAAAATAAAAAAAACCGGTCAAGTGCGAGTCGGACTCGCGCACCGAGGGTTCCGTATAAACTCATAAGTAGACCAACCTTACGACTAACAGCAACCATGCCTTAAACCCACCTTAGCCCTATTAAACCAGGAAAAATCTTAACAGCGCGATGCAGCGTATGCTACAGCGACATCTATAGATACTAAATAGCGCGTAAATTTTACTTGTAATTTAACTTTAAACGTTACTGTTTGTTATTGGCTGATTGAAATAATTGTTTGTCAACTAAGTTAGTTCTCATGTATCATTTTTCATGAAGGAATCATGTTTTGAAGCACACTCTTGTGTATTAAATTAATATTGCTGCCACAAGCTACCTTATTTTAGATTTATGTCCCTAGATGGTGCTAGTGGTATTTATTTTTATGGTATTTTCTAGTGTCAAATTTCCTAACATAATCCTATTATGGAGTTTTTAATAATTATTGTTACTTTATGTTTTTTTCCCGATTCCTGATGAGTGATCATTGTATTTAATAGACATTTTTTATGTAATCTGAAAAAAACCATCGCTTAGTTTTGCTACTCTCCGCTAGATGTCTCTCGTAGGGAGGGTAGAAGTAATTTATTATTTTAAGATTTTTGTAAATTTTTAAAAAAATATTCAAGTTAGGAAGAGAAAATATAACGGTCTTCCTAATAATAATAATAATGGCTAATAAGTAGATACATGAATATTTCAAGAAAAACTGTATGGCGATTAGTTTAGTAGGAGCAAATAAGTATGTGTTATGATTTTTGCAAATTTCTCAAAAACGGTGCAAGTAAGGAAAACCGTTATATTTTTCCTGCAATATTTAGGACGACATTAATAATTGGTAATTATTACACATTTTTCTGATCTGTAACTTCGGAGATAATAGGGGGGAATGGTATTTTTTTAAACTTTTTTCGCCATAAATCAAAAACTATTTATTTAATAAAAAAAGAAAAACGGGTATTTTAATCTACAAATTAAGCTCTTTCATTTGATACCCCACTCGATATATTAGCTCTACTTTTAATTTTCAAAATCCCATTACGGAGCCCTGTAAAAAAAAAGTAAAAAAGGTACAAGATTTTTTTATGTTCAATAAGCTCGGGTTAGCTACTTTTAACACTATTCCAAATTTCAAGTCGATAGCATCAGTAGATCCTGAGATATCTTGCTGTGACAGACGGACAGACAGACAGACAGAGTCGCACCATAAGGGTTCCTTTTTTACCATTTTGGTACGGAACCCTAAAAAGTATTATGGGTGCTCGACTAAATGTCATAGAGATTTGCAAGACAAAGAGAGTGGCATTTGTTTTTTTTTTCAAGATGGCGGCTTCAATATGGCGGTCGTTTTCAAATTAGTCCGAGGGGGCCGAAATTTACTATAGGGGGGTTTTTGGGGCCTACGAGTCCGAATCTGAAATGTGAATTTTTTCGTTCATACAAAAAATATTTTTTTTTCATACAACTAAAAAAAGTAAATTTTGCGAGCCCGAAACCCACCCAGATCCTTACTACCCTCACAGTATCTTATAGCTCTCCCGAGGACGGCAGGTTAGATAAAACAAAGCGATTGGGAATTAACTTTGTATATAGATGCAAGAAATCAAAGTACATAGAAAAATTAAATGGCACTCACTGTGTCCGGACCGGGAATTGAACCGGGTACATCTGGATTTCCGGCCCAGCGACTCAACCACTCGTGCACCGGAGCACCCAGCAAGCGCCCTCAATTTTGCCATCTACTTTGACTTCTGTATCATTCTGGTTTAATAGGAGTTTAACCTAAACCTACCTTTTTTTACCTTTTCGTAGAGCGTGTTAAAAGTTGATTTTCGGCTTATGGCATTAATTTTACCGTTTGTACTTTCATGTATAACCCACCTTAATAACCTAACCTAAATTAAAAATTTAAAAAACCCCCGACCAAACATAACAAACGACCTGATAACCTTGAAGACCTGAACCGATTTCCACCAAACATAGCTAAGAACACTCTCGACTGATATACCTTTCAAACAAAAAAAACCGCATTAAAATCGGATCATCCATTTGGGAGCTACGATGCCACAAGGACATTTACACATTTACACACAGAGACACGTCAAACTTATAACACCCCGTCGTTTTGGCGTCGGGGGTTAAAAAGTTAATGAAAAAGAATTGAACAGGATTTTTCCAAAGAATAAAAGTAAAAGTAATGTTGTAAAAAAAATAACAGTACTGAACCGACAGCGTAGATTACCTGAAATTTTCACTTCTAAACATTACATTGAAAATTGAATATCAAACTTCAAAATATGTAAAAATTAACTATAAGGATACAATATAGCAGGTGTGCCTAAAATATTTTAAGATTTCCCATCTCCAGGCTCCCATCTCAGAACACGATCTCGTCAGATGCCGATGGGATCACTTTTTGGAAGGTAGTGATAAACAAAAAAATCCAATTGTTCCAGCCTTTTACGATTAATAAGAGAACATACTCAAAAGCAAAACATACTTAACTTAGAATAACGAACTCCTCCATTTTTGAAGCCAGTGCGAGGTATTTATTGAATAAAAAAATCAACAAATGGGTCATGAAACAGCATTCTCAAATATTTAAAGCAAAGTCAAGCGCCATGCTTAAATATAAATTATTCTTACATAATCCGCCTAAATTGTGTTTTGTGATTTTCCTTCGCTGCCAAAAGTTCGCAAGCTAATCTGTCTTTCACGGATTAAGTTTAGATTAATTAATCTGTACGTACATCCCAATTTGTCAGCCTTGTTCCCCTAAAATATTTTTATTCCGTGAACAGAAATATTTTAAACAAACGCCCTTGAATGACGTATCGCTGTTGTTTGTTTTGTGATAATTTGATAAATCACGTTTGTTACCTTGTCATAAGAAATCAATGTAACTAGTATTAACTTTTATATAAAGAAACATGATGTTTCTTTATTAGTTTTTAATGCAGGTAAATTATACCACATTTTAAGTTACATACAGTACGTAAACCGACGAGAACCAAAGCATTAACCCCGTTGATGGCCAAGTAGGTAGAGCTTAATACTATATTTCGCACTTTTTGTTAGTGTTTATCGATTATCTTTAGATTTATAATTCTATTGAAATGGACAAGTTCTACCTTTTACTAAGTCGGTTAACACTCCTCGTATCGTCCTGTGGAATGTTATGTTAATGTCATGACAAAAACGGACAACCATCATTGTAAACACGTCGCTTAATTTTTCAGTATTATTGCACGTCAGTAAGTGTAAGCTATTTAAAAAAACACGTTTCTCTTGAAACTAAATACATTAGCAGAAGTAGCAGCCGAATTATGTTAAAATTATTAGGAGAATAGTATCCATACGTAAAGACTTTCATTGTTGTCATGATGTCACTTCAACTTCAATGTCAATTGTTTTTTCTTAATAAATAATAATTTTAAGAAATAAGTAAGGTTCCTCGCAATGAATTGACAAAGCAAATACACACATTTTCTTGTCACCAACGATTTTTAATGATAAAAACTAAAAATGAAGAACGATGTTGAGTATGACGTCACAAGTCAGTATTTCATATTAAACTGCATACTTTCTGGGCATTTTGACACTTCTTAAAAAGAAGCTGATTTGAACTGCAGTCTAGTAGCCTATTGTATTAAGGTAAATACCTTATACTTATATTACGTCTTAAAGGTTCATATATTTTCCGGTTTAAAGTTGGGTTTCCTGAAATCCTCTGACGGACGCACGATTATTCAATTCTAAAACGGTGGAAATCGAGTTCTGTGTGGGGAGTACACACCGGTACTGACTTAGTTTAACATTACATCTCAAAACGTTTTTGTTATAGAACTGCGTTGCGAGACTTGCATCTTTACACGTAATGTTTTTGATGGGATATAGTGTGTTTTAATATAGGGTATTTGATGACAATTCAAATCATCTTCTTTTTATTAAGTGTCAAAATGTTCAGAAAGTACCAGAGCGTTTTCCAAAATAAAAACCGGGGTAGCTACTTTCTCAAAATATGGACTTTTGAGGTTTTTCTGGCTCAGAATCGTTAGTACATTCGAACCTTATACGTAAAAAAAGTGTCCCAAAATTTGTATGGGATTTTTGTCTTTCCACTACGTCACGTTCATACAAACACTATGCAAAATGGTGACGTAATGGAAAAAAAATTGGGACACTTTTTTTACGTATAAGGTTCGAAAGTACTAACGCTTCTGAGCCAAAAAACCTCACAAGTCCATATTTTGAAAAAGTAGCTACCCCGGTATTTTTTTTGGAAAACGCTCACCAATGCATAACATGGCGCCTTATTTTTAGTTTTTGTCATTTTAAAATCATTGGCGGCACGAAAATGAGTTTATGCCACACCTGGCCATAAAGTAGCTTTTAAGTGTAGACATAAAATGATGTACACAACACGGGAGATAATTAACAAAGTCCTCGATCGCATAACTACGTCCCTCGATTGCAGCTAGGGCCGCAAACATCTGCGATCTCGGCCTTTCTTTGTTTTACCACCATAGTTTGTGTAATGTACAATTAGTTGATTTTTATCCGGGCGGTTTTGGAAACGTAATTTCATGGTTATAGTTCATTAATTTATTTAGTTTTTGTCAAATACCCTATTTTTTGTTGTCAAATCATTACGTAAGCAATAGGTTATATTTTTACTAAAGCTAAGTAGGTATGTTCAAGTTCGTAAATACTGAATATAGGACTAGGTATGTTAAATAACTAAATCCTTGGTGTCCACAAAAAAGATCGTACATCAGTTTCCTTACGACATAAAAATGGTCTTAAATAAATACGTAACTCAGCCGAAAAAGGTGGGATGTTGTAAAAAATAAGAACCCAATGATAAGGTTCAAGTCCAAGTCCGATAGTACAATCAGCACCAACATTATACGTACCTACCTTCTTTCCAGGGGTCGGAAACCGGTATTTTCTCAATACAAAAAATACCGGTATTTTTTTTGTTCTTTTCGTACTTTGGTTTATTATTTCATTTTTTTATCGGACAATCTAATCGAAATCACTACTTAAATACATGACTGAGCTCTACATAAAAAGCATAAAATAATTCAAAACATTGGGTAAGTTCGGGGTTTTGCAAAATACCGGTTCCGAGCCCTACTTCTTTCTTTGCATTAAGGCAGGGTTTCTTAAACTGTGGTCCATGGACCCCTTAGGGGTCCGTGATACGAGAACCAGGACCAGGGGTCCGTGGCTATGCATGCAATACAAACTTTTATATGTCCTTGTTTTTCTTTTTCTTTGATTGTATTCTAAAAGGGTCCGTAAGGCTTTCGAAATAATGTAGGGGGTCCGTGACGAAAATAAGTTTAAGAACCTCTGCATTAAGGTGAAAAATGTACATATTTTACTGTCGCTAACTATACCTTCCTAAAATAGACCGGCTTAAAGTAACATTGTGAGTTCTATTCACATAAACGACTGAAGGGTTACTTATTTAATAATTATCTACAGCTCTTTTATGTCCATAGGTAGGTGAGTTTTTGTGAAAACAAACGTCATAAAAAGTTAACTTTAAGAAATAGAAGAAAGATCATCGCAATGTACCTACTTTTCGTTTTAGGGTCAATTGCAGAAAAAATGTACCTTTTACTGTTTTTGTCTGATCATGGTGTGTCTTATACCATTTTACTCAGAATCACGAGCACTTTTCATTTATCAAATAAAAAAAGTGGTCCAAAATGTTCCAACTTTTCCATACAAATTTTGATTCTCAGTTTCGTTACGCCCACTAAAATATAGGGGAAAATCGTAACGAAACTGAGACTCAGTTTAACCCTTGACCCTTTAACGAATAGAATGGTGGATTTCGATGGTGACTTTTTTAAATATGTTTTGCTTTAATGTACAACTCAACCTTTAAAATAACAAAAGCATAAAAAAACAGTTCTCCTTTGGTACTCGTTCCACCACCGGCGAGTAAACGAGTAAAATTGGCCGAGTAGCAATGCCACAGAAATATCGAAATAAAAGGAAATAGTTTGTCGATTTGTATGGCAACCAAGCTTCTAACGTTTTTCGCTTGGCGTTTGACGCCAAAAGTGTAATTTAGTGATGGAAAACATACATTTTGCATTTTATGTCTACACTTGGCCAGAAAGCGGCTTTTTCCGTACGCGCAGCGTACACAGATGTACACAACACGGGAGGTAATAAAGAAAGCCCTCGATCGCATATTTACGTCCCTATGCTCAAGCCGCAAAATTCTGCGATCTCGGCCTTTCTTTGTATTACCACCCTAGTTATGTAATGTACTATTATGCTGTGGTATTCGAACAATTAACTATACCATTATTAATAGATTTTCAAATCTGATAATGATATTGACGGCAACTGAAGTTAACGGCGTGCAAAGTAGGTCGCCGCCACTTCTTTTTAGCTCGCGAGGTACATACTTTTTCCTTCTACCTCAATATATGTATTTCTGTGAGCATTACATTGCGGATCTGGAAAGGTCGATCGATCACACTGTACCTACCTCGTCAGCCCGCAATGAACTGTTACTCGCCCAATTTTTCTCGCTTACTCGCCGGCGTTGGGATATGTCATTTGTTTTAATATTCCCTACTAAAATATAATTAGTTGTTCAGTGAAGTTGATTTATTTTTGGGTAAACATAAACATTAATGTAATGGTTCCGAACCTAGGGGTAATTACCCGTTTAGGGGTAAAATTAAGTTTTCTCAGGGGTAATACTCATATTAAGTCGTTTTTCTTTGAGTAGGTACTTTCATATACTTGTCTGTATTACCTATTTTTGGAGGGGTAAAGATACAAATATAGAGGGGGGCTGTGGGTGATGTGGCAATAAAGGTTAGGAACCACGGCATTCATGTCTTTGAACTTAATAATATAACTATTGAATACAGCGTTACCGCAGACATAAAGGTACATGAATTTCAATAGTCTTACGGAGCTTTATTAAGCACCTGACTTAGCTGCGGCGAAGAGCGGATAAAATGTGTCTGGGGAGGTTATCATACTGTACTCAAACAAATAACAAACTAATGAGCATGGTTTCAACATATACATGTTATTATGAAGGTATTTTTTTTTCGTTTTTGACATTAAAAATACTAATACGCTTCGCCGTTTTATGACTTATTTATCACGTTAAAGACGCGACCATCACAGGCCTGCAGAGTTATATGGGAACGTGAAAAACTGGATGTAAGGACCACGGTATACCTATTCAATTTGGGCCCTGCCATGTCTCTAATTAATCGGTATCTATCTCATTATTTTGCTTGTCAAGAAAGGATTTAGGTACTATTGTTTTGATTTCTCGGAATTTGAAAGAGACTTAACAGGAGTTTTGGCCAAAGGCCAGCGTTTTAAGTACTGGGTATGCAAACACGCTCAGCACGAATTTTATGATTTTTATTGTGATGGACTAATGAAAAGGCAACAGTAAATAATTATTGTATTAAACCAGATTAATCTCAAAAACTTACTTTTACAGTCACCAGCAATAATATACATGTGTAATGAAACGGGACATCCAAGTATTTCTACTACTCTATCCCTATAGCGATTTTGTTTTTTAGAAACAAATAAATGAACTAAACGTATTTTTCTTCGACAATCTATTAGTATTTGCACAAAATGGGAACATATCGAGTGTGTTGCCCGAGATCGTCATCAGCTGTCTCAAGAAGAACATGCCTGATTGCCATTGCATGGCTAAGGAATAAACCTTCAGCGTGCCATCCGCTGTTAGTGTGCCAGGTGCCTCAGCTCAGACCACGTGCCGCGTCACACATCAAGTGGCTCATTATCTATTAGACATAAAGAGATGGATGTCATAAGCTCGTCAAGTCCGCGTTGGCAGCGTTGGTCTAAACTCTGTGGGAACGAATTTTCTTGAGCGCGCCATCCGCTGTTAGTGTGCCAGGTGCCTCAGCCAGCTTAGACCGCGTGCCGCGTCACACATCAAGCGGCTAAACTCCTTTATCTATTAGACATAATACATAATGAGATGGATCTCATAAGCACACGTCAAGTTCGCGTGGGTCTCAACTCTGTGGAAATGAGTTTTAAGTAGGTGGTAAACTGGTAAATGTACGTATTATACACAAAGGTAATAATAACGAGAAGTTTGATATAATAATAGTTCTGAGCTTGTCTATTTATTCATGTAATTAAATCCTAACGAGACTATGTTTGGGCGATTGCAATAGGATCGATTTCAGAGCGTTTCGACCGCCGCGGTATTATTAGGGCGTACCAAAATGGTAAAAAAGGAATCCTTTGCTTATGGTGCGCCTCTGTCTGTCTGTCCGTCTTTTTCATTTGTGTTACAGCAACAAGCGATGGTGGTCACAGTTAACTTTTATTATAAACGATAGACGGTATCGAGGCTACACATTTAATCAATAGTTGTCGTCACTCGATAGTCCTTCGCGGTAAAAATCGAGTGACACTAATGAAATATAAAAAACGCTGCAAAAACACCTGAAATCGACCCAAAGAACATTTTCATAAAATATATTTAGGTACAGGTAGATTATCATCCCGGTATGTTATAGAAAGACCTGTCAATAACAGAAATATTACTGAAAAAACTACTTAAGTACTAAGTAACTCCTACAGGCAAGGACAATTAAAACAAGAGGACTGTCATTCTCCATACTTTGGATCGTGCCCCGACCGCAAGGGGATATCCAGGCAAAAACTAGATGGCATTTAAAAACTAAACATTTAACGATGTTATAATTGAACAAAGAAACATAGTACAGTAACAATTAGTTCGTAAACAGCTAATAATAAATAAATACTGACATTTAAATATTGTGTCACGCTTGCAAAGTTGAATAATTGTAAATAATATAATTCTTATACCAAGCTTATACATAGATGGCGTTGTAAATATCAGGGAACAGCTTTTTGTATGGAGAATGACAGCCCTCTTGTTTTAATGGGCCTTGCTACAGGTTAATAAAAGCCTTTGAAAAAACATGGCCGCACAAATCTCACATAAGTGTAAATAAAAGCAAGCACAGATCTTAAGCAGCTTACAAGATCTGCGGAAGTGGAAAATAACGAAATATTTTCTTCGCGTCAAAATCCTTAAATCCTGAATTACGGTGTTTTGTTGTCGAGTCACTTAAATATGATGGAAACAGTAGTGCAATTCAGGATGTTACTGTGAATGTCCTCCCAAATAAAATTTGACCTATGCAACAAGAGTTCAGTTATATAACGAATATTGACTAACTATTATAAATAATATGAAAATTGTAGTCTAAAAGTAATAATAATTGTAATTAATATAATTAAATAGTAATTGTAGGAAAGTTATGATGTAAAATGACATGTAAAATACCATTATTCTTTTATCTATAAATTATCACAATCTGAACCTGTTCATAATCTGACGTCGAACTCTAGTTCGACTAAATACGATAAATTTGCAGAGCGGAACATGGCAACACCCTGTTTAAAAGTCAAATTTCTATGGAAATGTGACATTTAAATGGAGGTGTTACCATGTTCTGTAAGCTTATGATGCTGCGCTTTGTCGCGTGATAAATAAATCATAAAGCATCCGTCACGTTCTGACAAATAGTGTGTGAGAGTGACGGATGCTTTATCATTTATTTATCGCGTGACAAAACGTAGCATCATAAGCTTACTGGTCTGCAAAGTTATCCTAGTCGCACTTTATGCCGCTTTGGTCCGGTGGGCAGCAGAGAAATATAACCAACCTCCTTGCCATGAGCTGAATTGCCTGGAATTATATTTGTCTCACGTGACGTGTTGTGACGCATCGTTTGTACTAGTGTGTAGTTACATCATATCACACTGAACCTTACCACAATAAATGTATGAAACCGTTTCCGATCTGATGGTTTACTAATGTATGACAGCCCCTTTCCTCTGCAGCTGACTGTTCATACATATCGAAGCGACCTACAAACCGACATATTTTGATCAATTAGGAACTGTTTTTACTGCTTCACGGATCAACTTGTATTAGGGACGATATTGATGGAGGAGCTCTGAATTACCCTACAAAAGGAAATATAATTTTCGATAAAATGATACATAAACACTTTTAAATTATACAAGTAAATACACTAGCACTTAAGGAGGATAAAAGAGATACATGCTATTGTTTTTAACGGACTTTCAAACGAAGGACGGTTCTCAATTTGTCTGTATGTTTTTAGGGTTCCGTACCAAAATGGTAAAAAAAGAACCCCTATGGTGCGACTCTGTCTGTCTGTCTGTCCGTCTGTCACAGCAAAATATCTCAGGATCTACTGATGATATCGACTTCAAATTTGGAATAGTGTTGAAATCGCTAACCCGAGCCTATTGGACAGAAAATAAATCTTAAGTATACCTTTTTTACTTTTTTTTAAAGGGACCGAAATGGGATGTCGAAAATCAAAAAAAGTAGAGCTATTATATCGAGTGGGATATCAAATGAAAGGGCTTAGTGTGTAGATTCCAAAACCGTTTTTATTTTTATTCTTAGATATGAAGTTTTTGATTTAAGACAAATAAAAACCGGTCAAGTGCGAGTCGGACTCGCGCACCGAGGGTTCTGTACAAACTCGTCAGTAGATATGTGAATAATTCAAGGAAAACTGTATGGTGGCACAAACTTAACTTTGCTCTTGTAAAACTGTTGTCCCCATAAATCGACATATGCCGCGGTTAGTTTAGTAGGAGCAAATAAGGTTGTCTTACGATTTTTGCGAATTTCTAAAAAACGCTGCAAGTTAGGAAAACCGTTTTATTTTTCCTGTAATGTTTCATTATCGGTAATTATTACAGATTTTTCTGTTCAGTAACTTCGGAGATAATAGGGGGAATGATATGTTTTTCAAGGTTTTTTGTCTTAAATCAAAAACTGCATGTCTAAAAAAAAAATGGTTTAGTAATCTACATATTAAGCCCTTTCATTTGATCACTCAATATATTAGCTCAACTTTTGATTTTCGTCATCCCATTTCGGTCCCATTTAAAAAAAAAGTAAAACAGGTATAAGATTTTTTTTCTGTTCCATAGGTTCGGATTAGCGGTTTTTAACACTATTCCAAGTTTCAAGTCGATAGCATCAGTAGATCCTGAGATATCTTTCTGTGACAGACGAACAGACAGACAGACAGACAGAGTCGCACCATAAGGGTTCCTTTTTTACCATTTTGGTACGGAACCCTAAAAACGTTAAAAACTGTTACTGAACAGAAAAATCTGTAATAATTAACGCCGGCTTGTGTAACCAATAAGAAGGAAGCTCGTCATCCGAGTAAAGTAATGCTAGAAAACTGCATGTTGGCCCGAATAATCGTGCAAGATGCGACTTGAAGTCCCACCCAAGACACATAATTTTCCAATGTTCGTTTTCAATAAAGATACATTTAAATATTACAATGTTTCATATGATAGTATCTCTAACGTCTTCAACAATTATAAAAAAGTATATCAGCTTGCCGAAGCAAACACTGCCGTACCATCCTTTACTGGAAAAATTTCGCCGCATTTTCAGGCCCCTATTTGAGAACCTCTGGATAAGACCAGAACGCAGAAATTTTCGTCATCCAGTAAGCTATAATCACATACTTAAAATCCAAAATTTCAAGTCTGTAGGTCATTTAGTTCCGAAGTTAAGCGAAAGCAAAGTTTCGCATTTATGACACTCACTCACTCACTCACTCATGATCATCAGAATAGAACTAGTACTTCCAATAAACTCAGAGAGCTGAAATTTGGTACAGAGTTAGGGTTTAATGGCCACATAAAGGGAAAACTATAAAAACTAGGATAATCGAAGATCTGGAGTACCTGCTGACCCTGATTAGAAAACACAAGAGCCCAACTAAAAATAAAAAGAAAAAAATCTGTGTCAAATAAGAAAATCTAATAAAATAAATCAATATGCCCACGTTTCTACAAAAAGTATTGAAATCCCACCAAAAACATTGTGTAAAAAACTAGCCAAGTCTCGATGGAGCTGCTTGTTTATCTCTAAAAAGTAATGAAATCTAGACAAAATCGTGCCAAAGTCAGTACCGGGGGGGTATCAACAGAACTCGATTTCCACCGACTTGCCTATTATTAGATCTATAAAATGTGTTCCTCCACGGTTAAATAATAGGCATTGAAATTACTTGCCATGGAACAAAGTGAAAATTTTTAGGGTTCCCTAGCCAAAATAGCAAAACGTATCCCTTATAGTTTCGTCATGTCTGACCGTCCGTCCGTCCGTATGTCACAGCCACTTTACTCAAAAACTACATGATCTATATTGCTGTAATTTGGAATTTAGTCTTATATCAGCCGCGTTATTTTGTCTTATATGAGCCGCTACTTGGTTTGGTAGTTAAATAACTAAATAAAATATTTCTAGGGGGTGCACTCTATGCATGTAACAGAAGCTATTTTTTTCTTTCAGCATAGTTCTACAGCTCTTTTAAAAACACTTATAGTTTCCAAGTAATATGTATGTATGTATGTAAATACTTTATTGCACAAAATAAGACTAAGTACAGGGTACAGTGATATTTTTGGTTAAGCGAATATTTTCGGAAATAATTGTTTCGAAAGTTCTAAAAATTGTGTCCCGTCCCCACTACCTATTTAACCATTTGTCCAAAAAATATGATAAAATTGTAAAGGTAATGTTTAATTAATAGTTTCAACTAAAATTATTTTCCACATGATCGGTTTTGGAGCATTCCACCAGAATGTCCCGCACAAGACGCCATTTTTAGGGTTCCGTAGCCAAAATGGCTAAAAAGGAACCCTTATAGTTTCGTCATGTCCGTCCGTCCGTCCGTCCGTCCGTCCGTCCGTCCGTCCGTCCGTATGTCACAGGCATTTTACTCAAAAACTACAAAACGTATACTGATGAAATTTGGAATATAGATGTCTTGTAGATGCCGCTACTAAGTTTGCTAGTTAAATAATAAAAATAAAAAAATCTAGGGGGGGCACTCCATACATGTAACAGAAGCTAAAAAAAATTTTTTTCACAAAATGTCAACGTGTGGTACATAGTTCGACAGCTCTTTTGTAAACATTATAAGGTTCTTAAGTAATGTTTGTGATTAAATGAATACCTTTGGAAATAATCGCTCCGAAAGTTGTGAAAATTGGGTTCCTCCCCCCTCTATCTTCTAAACCGTGTGTCCGAAAAATATAAAAAAAATTACAAAGATAACGCTCAACGTCAAAATTATTTTCAACAAGATCGGATTAACCGTTTTGGAGTTATTGCCGATAAACTGCGCTTCTCAACAAAAGGACGTAATTGCTATGAAGATACGCTCTTTTGTTGTTGTACTTTTTTTACATCGTATTTTTTACCTTATAGTTACGGCTATGGAACCCTACACTGAGCATGGTCCGACATGCTCTTGGCCAGTTATTTCATACTTCTAACAAAGTTAAGTAGGAAGTAAATTTTTGGCATGTCAATATTTTATAACTTGGTTTCTAAATTGATAATGCGATTTAGGACTTCTATATATTTTTAAGGTAGCTGCCATAGTCGTCCCGTGTGGGACCAAGGAAGACCATTTCGTGGAATGCTCCTTTTGAGTTATTGGCGATAAACTGCGCTTCTCAACAAAGGAATGTAATTGCTATGAAGATACGCTCCTTTGTTGGTGTACTTATTCACATCATATTTTTTACCCGAATACGGCAACGAGAACTATGATTTCAGCGCCGTATGTATTTTTGTATGTTTGTTAGTCAGTTCCCTCATAACTCAAAAACAACTGAACCGATTCACATATGTGAGATATCCAGCGTTGCCATTTGGTAACATTTGTAACATTTTGCGTTACTTTTGACCTTCTCACGTTACATGTTAGTAATTTTTGATCCCTAGGCAAAGGAGGACCGGCAAAAATGTATGGAGGCTGGTCCAAGAACCAATAGCAATGTGACATATATCATTAGAAAGGTGTTTCAATATACTACAATATTTACTATGGGAGCTCATTTCAAATCACTGTGTGAAAAAAGTTATGGCAATTTAAAAAACTTATTTTCATAGACGATTTTAACCAATAAAAATGAATTGTTTCGTATTCCATGACGTTACAGTCCACCTGTCAGGCCTTCCCGGCCCCTCAGGGTCCCCCGGCCACTCCGGCCCCCCAGGCTGCTGCTAGCAGGGCACCGAAGGCACCCCCCGCACCGTTGACGGGACTTGAGCTGGAGGCCACCAAGGCGAAAGCCTGAAAGGCCCGAAGCAAAGACGCCACTAAGGCAACCCCCGCCCACCCCGACCCTCCCGCCGCGGATTCATTTAAGAAGCCGCCAGTCCCCGCAAAGGCGGCCGCGTCCGTCTCCGCCACCCCGGCCGCTACTGAGGCCCGCTCTCGCTCCCGTTCGGGTCCCCGTAAGTCTCGCCCACGCTCTATACGAAATGTTGCACGCGATAGCAAGAGCTCCGTTAAGAGCAGCAAGGCGTTCACTTTACGAACGAACGCACTTGCCTCTCAAAACTTTGCCTGTCTACCGGGGCAGCGAGAAGCGGGAGGGGGGCGGCTCGGGCCGCGGAGGCGATAGCGGCGTAAGATGCCGCTGCCTGGAGACTGGGCGGTGAGGGCGCCGGGCGCGCAGATTGCGCGGGGGGCGTGGAAGACGCGGGAGCAGGGGAAGCGCCGCCGCAGACGGCGGCGGGTATTTCCACTTTTGCGGGGCTGATGCAATGGCCGGGAAGTTGCGCAAATTGCGCTTGGGGGCCACTCGGCCTTTGTTGCGGTTATCAAGAGCTCCAGGCTGTGCCTCCTTAGTCTTAGCAATCTGCTTTGGGGCCTTAAGGCAATCCTGCCAGTGTGGCCAGTAAGACCGCAAACCACGCAAGATGGCGGCACATCTTTCGGCTTTTTGCAATCGCGGGTCAAGTGGTCGCCCGTGTATATTACGCAACGAGGGCGCAGAAAACAGCCCGTTTGGCTGTGACCGTAATACTGGCAGTTGTGTTTTCGACCCGGAAACCCGTCAATAAGCAGATCTCCTTCAACTTCCAAATCGTGCTGGCTGACGGCTGATTCGGGTCGATTTTGACGAGGACAATATCGAACTTTTTGCCACCGTTTTCGCGATAGCAGCGGTGAACTTAGCGAACTGCTATCCACTGTCTAACCAGGTCCCCCTTGACCTCTGATTCGGCGAACTCCTTCGGAATTCCCCGGATCATAAGGCGCAGAGACTTCTCATCGTCGAGCTGGTTTCGCTTATAGCGCAGATCCAGGTCGTCGAGGAGCCGTCGAGGGCGCGGTAATTATTCGAACCCCGGACTACGATTTTAATGCTTAAGCTATTATCTGACGCTTCGAGATAAGGAATGCCGCGCTGTCGCATGATTTTTTTGACAGTGGGCCACTCCTGTTTTGGCTGCAAAAATAGGTGGTCCTTGCGGTTTTGATATCGATCGGTAAATGACGACGATTGCTGATCCCCGGGGGTCTGAGAGGAGGGAGACCCGTCAACTTGTGCCCCAGGGGCATCGAACGCCGGAAAGGTGGGAGAGACGGGGTTGTCGGGGCTTCGCGGAGCCGGCTTTTTGGCCGCCGGCGCTTCGGACGATGTAGGGGGAGGCGCGCGATGAAGGCCCCGGGACTTCAGGAGGCGTCATCGAACGCGTACGCTTCCCTTGCCTAGATGGGCCGACTACGGTTCATGGATCGGTATACATGGCGTCCGATGCCTTGCCTTAGTGGCGTGTTTGCTTCGGTCCTTTCGGGCTTTCGCCTTGCTGGCCTCCAGCTCAAGTCCCGTCAACGGTGCGGGGGGGTGCCTTCGGTGCCCTGCTAGCGGCAGCCTGGGGGGCCGGAGGGGCCGGGGGAGTTTGAGAGGCCGGGGAGGCCTTACAGGTGGACTGTAACGTCATGGAATACAAAATAATTCATTTTTATTGGTTAAAATCGTCTATGAAAATAAGTTTTTTTATATTGCCATAACTTTTTTCACACAGTGATTTGAAATAAGCTCCCATAGTAACTATTGTAGTATATTAATGTTGAATTTATCAATCTAAATATACAAAACTTAATCTAATACATAATCGAATGCTTAAGACGCACTGGCAGTTAGCTCGCTACGCGTTTTATTACAAATCTGATCTGACACATATGTCTTCTGCTTCCAAGTGACTAAAACTAAAAGGACAGAAAATAAAACGAGTCTAAGTATATAAAATAAATTGTTTTAATAAAAAGCCCTGTACCTCCAATAGGTTGTGGGCGCAGTGTTACGCAATTAAATAGTTTTGAAATTATAAGCAGTGAAAAAGTGCCGTCATAAGAAAAATTTTGTATTTTGGCATAATGGAAAAATTTAAACAAAAACGGAACATTCGGCAATTCGATGGTGAAAAATATAGCATATGGAAATTTAGAATACGGTCGTTACTGAGTGAATTAGATGTGCTTGATGTCGTCGACGGCGAAATTCCCGAAGAACGTGCTAACGACTGGGAGTACAACAATCGCGTTGCAAAAAACGTACTGGTTGAGTATTTGTCGGATTCATTTATCGGATTTGTAAATGACACTATTACAGCCAAGGAAGTTTTTAAAAGTCTCGATTTGTTGTATGAGCGTAAAAGTCTCGCAACTCAATTGGCATTAAGAAAGAAACTGTTGGGTTTAAAGTTGCAAGGTGACACGTCTCTCATAAAACATTTCACCATTTTTGACGATTTAATCACGGAGTTGGTGGCGGCTGGAGCGAGACTGGATGAGACCGATAAAGTTGCCCACTTGTTACTCACATTACCAGCAGCTTATGACGGAGTGATTACTGCAATAGAGACACTATCCGAAGACAATCTTACTTTGGTTTTTGTCAAGACCAGATTATTGGATCACGAAGTTAAATTGAAAAATGAGGGTTGTGATACAAGTTCTAAGGTATTACACGCAGAGAACAGACATGAAGCAAGTAGGAAACGGAAATTTCCCACCCGGAATTTTACTCAATACCCACAGCAAAACAATAAAAAATTCAAGGGCAATACTGTGACAAACTTTATAAAATGCCACCACTGTGGTCGAAAAGGGCATACAAAAAGGGACTGTTATTATTTCAAGAGGACAAATAACCAGGGAAATACTTCGGACAAAACCAATAGCCAGAAAAATACCAATAACAGGGCGAGAACGATCCAATCTGTTGAATTAAATCAAGGATCGACATCAGATGACTTTTCTGGCTACGCATTTATGACCGGCGAGTACCAGCAACAAAATGATGAGAATCGGGTGTCATTTCTTTTGGATTCTGGAGCATCGGATCATATCATAAACAGGGATGACCTTTTTTCTACCTATGAAAATTTAGATACACCTGTTAAAATTTCGGTTGCTAAAAACGGCGAATTTATTTCAGCTACAAAACGAGGTCATATCAATGTCGTCAGCAACACCGGCGTCTCAGGTGTGTTGGAGAACGTGCTATTCTGCAGTGAGGTGCCACACAATCTGCTGTCGGTTTCCAAGATGCAGCAGGCAGGCTTGACGGTAATATTTGATCAGCAAGGAGCGCGCGTTATGAATCAAGGTAACATCGTTATGAAAGGTAAATCTATGCGTAATTTAATAGTCCTTGATTTTGAAATCCCTGCAAAAATAAATCAGTCTGTTTCCCAAGTATGTGAACGAAATCATGATAAATACAAATTATGGCATCAACGCTTAGGTCATATGAGTAAAAATAAATTCTTGGAGTTAAAACGTAATAACATGATTGCAGATATGGAACAAATTGAAAGTATTGTTCCAGACGATAATTTATGCGAAGCGTGCATAAATGGGAAACAGACTTGCCTACCTTTTAATAAGGTTAAGGATAAAAGTCATGTTAAGCGACCGTTATATATTGTCCACTCGGATGTGTGCGGACCTGTCACTCCTACGACAACTGATAACAAAAACTATTTTGTTTTGTTTGTTGACCAGTTTACGCACTACTGTGTCGTGTACACTTTAACGTATAAATCAGACGTATTCTCAGCATTCAAGGACTTTGTTGCAAAAAGTGAAGCTAAATTTAACCTTAAATTAGCATATCTGTATTGTGATAACGGTGGAGAATATTTATCTACTGACATGAAAGAGTATTGTAAACAAAAAGGTATCACTTATCATTTAACAGTACCTAGGACTCCACAGTTAAATGGTGTGTCTGAACGTATGGTCAGAACAATAACTGAAAAGGCTCGCACCCTATTAAGTGGTGCAAAATTGAATAAATGTCTGTGGGGTGAGGCTGTCCAAACTGCCGTTCATTTACTCAATATTACACCCACAAGAGCTTTAAAACAATCGAAAACACCATATCAAATGTGGCATGATAAAAAACCTAGTGTCAAGACTCTAAAGGTATTTGGTTCAACTGTATATGTACATAATAAAACCGCTAAAACGAAATTTGATGATAAGTCGTGGAAAGGCATATTGGTGGGCTACGAGCCAAACGGTTACAAAGTATGGAATACAGAATGCGAAAAGTGTGTAACTGTCAGGGATGTTGTTGTGGATGAGACTAATTTTCTCGAATCCAGGCCTTTGCCAAAGCCTGAAGGGAGTAATGACGAATATTCCCGTGACAAAACTGATAGTGCTTTTGTGCCGAAATCAGTGTCTATTAAGTCTCAGTGTTCAAGTATCCCTAAATCAACGAATTCAGAAGTTGATATGCAAGGCAGTCCAAACAAAATTCGCAGATTAGAGGTTAAGGTACCATTTGAAACTGAGATACACTCTGATAACTCACCTGTAAATAATGATGATTGTGATGAATCAAACCTAGGCCTACCTAGGAGGAGTGATAGGATTAAAAGTCGTAATCCTGTTTCTTACAAGGAACATGACGATGATGATTATTTGTATAGTGTACAGTCAGTCGATAGTGTAGTACCTAAATCTTTTAATGAAATTAAAACATTAAAGGACAGAGCTCAGTGGGAGAAGGCAGTGAGGGATGAATTAAACTCTCTGAAAACCAATAATACTTGGACCCTAGTACCAAAACCTAGGAATAAAAATATAGTAGATTGTAAATGGATTTTTACGATTAAAAATGATGGATTTGGAAAACCTGTCAGATATAAGGCGCGTCTGGTTGCTAGAGGTTTCAGCCAGGAATATCTAACCGATTATAATGAAACTTTTGCTCCCGTAGCTAGAATAGCCAGTTTTCGATTTATAATTAGTTTTGCCAATCAACATAATTTATTGATACATCACATGGATGTCAAAACTGCATTTCTCAACGGTATTTTAAAAGAAGAGATATATATGCAAGTGCCAAATGGTGTACTTAGTAAAAATAATTATGTATGTAAACTAAATAAGGCTTTGTATGGGCTGAAACAGGCTGCGAGATGTTGGTTTGAAGTCTTTGAGCAGTCACTAAAGGAAAAGGGTTTTCAAAATTCATCAGTTGATCGGTGTATATATATATTGGACAAAAGACACATTTCCAAGAATATATACGTAGTACTATATGTCGATGATGTGGTAATTGCATGTGCTGACAATCAAACAATGAACAATTTTAAAACTTATTTGAGGAGTAAGTTTGAAATGACTGATCTAAAAGATATACAGTTCTTTCTTGGCATAAAAATATCTCGAACCCCCGACGAAGTCAGTTTAGATCAAAGCGCATACATTCAAACAATATTAAATAGATTTAACATGAGTGAATGTAATCCCGTGTCAACCCCCACTGAAGCTAAATTAAACTATGAGGCTTTAAACTCCAAAACAACTTGTGATGCGCCATGTCGTAACCTTATAGGGAGTTTAATGTATCTTATGTTGTGTACCCGACCAGATTTGAGCGCATCAGTTAATATTTTAAGCCGCTATACTAATAATAATAACCAAGAACTGTGGCAATGTCTAAAAAGGGTACTTAGATACTTAAAAGGGACCATAAACTTGAAACTAACCTACAAAAGGGGTAGCTATGAAAATCTCTTAAGTGGGTATGCCGATTCTGATTGGGGAGGTCATGATAGTAATGATCGAAAAAGTACCACTGGTTATCTATTCATGCTGTTTGAGCGGTGCACAATTACTTGGTGTACAAGGAGACAAGCTTCAGTTGCGGCATCGTCTACTGAAGCCGAGTATATGGCTTTGTATGAAGCTGTCAAGGAAGCATTGTGGCTCAAGTCTCTTGCACATAGTATCAATGTAGAAATCAATGATCCCATTGTTATTTATGAGGACAACAACGGATGTATAAGCATAGCCAATAATCCAACCTGTCATAAAAGGTCAAAGCATATTGACATAAAATATCACTTTTCGAGAGAACAGGTTGAGAAAAACGTAGTAAAGTTAAACTATGTCCCTACAGGTGACCAGTTGGCTGATGCATTAACGAAACCGTTGCCTGCAATTGCTTTCACAACCATGAGAAGCAAGATGGGTCTGAAATAAGTCATATATGTGTTTGTGATTGTATATACTGCTAATGTACCTATAAATATGATAATTATTTAAATGGTCTGATTAGGTTTTTCTGGGGTTTCCCTAATCCTAGCAACGAATGTTGGATCATATTGTATATTCCCCAGCAAACACTTGGAAGTAGTATGTTGTCTTTAAACTTAGTATAATGTAATTTGAATTGTATACAGGGTGATTAATTTTTGAGGGAGCGTGTTGAATTTATCAATCTAAATATACAAAACTTAATCTAATACATAATCGAATGCTTAAGACGCACTGGCAGTTAGCTCGCTACGCGTTTTATTACAAATCTGATCTGACACATATGTCTTCTGCTTCCAAGTGACTAAAACTAAAAGGACAGAAAATAAAACGAGTCTAAGTATATAAAATAAATTGTTTTAATAAAAAGCCCTGTACCTCCAATAATTAAAACACCTTTCTAATGATATATGTCACATTGCTATTGGTTCTTGGGACCGTTTTGTCCGGTTCTCCTTTCGTTACTTTTCTAGCTCGTAACTTTTTTCTAAATAATTTTGTTTTGTAAACAAAAAAAAAAATTTCTTAATTTCCGAACGCACCCAAAAAAGGTTTCACTACTACGAGTATAGTAGTCTAAGTATAGTCGTATCTGTTCGAAATTCGTAGTTGGTGTTTTGCCGTTCTTCTCGCTCTTATGTTAACTTATGTTTGAGTATTAAGACGAACTTTCAATTTCACAAAATTTCCGGCCGCGCTCGCCCGCTATAATGGCCATATTTGTTTTTGTTTACTTACTGTGACTAGTGAAGACAGTGTGGAAGATATCGTTAGATTATCGCAAGTTAGTCGGAATTATTAAGATAGGTACCGTGATCTTCAGAAAAGTGAAGGGTTACAAAATAAAAGTCATCAAGTTGCATCGAATTATGCACCACTTCAAAGAGTTGTAAAAGCTCATTTTAAAAATATATCACACATGTAGCACCAAAGGCCAAGGCAATGAGTCTCATTTTTGGGAGCTCGAAGGACGAGGTTCGGGCTACTAGAACCCTATATTCTAATTATATACCCTATATTCTAGTAATAGGCAAAAGGTATGAAAGCAAAGACATGACTTTTTCGTAGTCAGGTTTAAATTTTAACTTTATTTTCATCTGTAGCGCATTTCCTCATAGTACCTAACGGCAAACACTGAGCATGGGCCGACATGCGACATTTTATTTACTAGGCTTCAGTTATTTGAAACTTTAGATTTATTTATCAATAACTTCTGAAGTTCAAAAACTTTTTCTTGAATCCTTGCAAAATCGACTAACCATGTTTTAAACTTTATATTGTTATAATTATTCTTATAATATTTTATTTGAAGAATCAACGTGCGGCATGTGCCTTTTGACGCACACTTATTATTTAGTTATAAGCAATGACGCGTAGCTGCGATGGCACTCCAAGCGATAGCGGTAGACGTACCGCTACGCTAGGTTATATAATCTCTTGTACAGTCCATCGTGTCTACTCTACATGCATTGAGAAACGATAGTAACAGTATGCTAAGTACCTACTAACTCTTCTCGGGAAAAAACGATACGAGTAGTTTACTAGAGATAAGACAAGTAAGAACGGATCAACTTTAAGAAAATATTATCAGATGGATACAGTTTGCCACGTGCCTACTAGGCTTGAGTCAGTCAGGAAATAAGAACTAAAAGTAATGAACAACCGTTACGGATCGAAAGGAACTAGGTCCTCATAAATTATCTTTGCCGGTCTCCAGTCCTTTAGTTCAGTTGTAGCAATCGTTTAATGTATTTATTAGCAAATGGAGTCAACTAATTGTTGTATGCTAAAACTCTATACAAGTCTCACAGTAACACAGGACAGAATATAACTATATTTCAATTTCATAGGTGCTTCATAGGTCGAAACAGTTACTCATTCCCAGATCTCAAAGTTTGCTCCTGAATAAAGGAACTACCTAATGATGTCTTGCATACACGGTGCATATAGATGGAGCACGTATAGGCGTGAGCTACTTGCCTGAGCAGTATGCTCAAAATTGATGCACCAGTCACCCGCGTATACGCGGCTGTATCAACTTGTACAGGTGGTATAGCCGCTTGGATAGGTTACTTGCTCGGATGGCAACGCTGGTACATGTTCGAGTCTCTAGGCCCGCATTCCGTATAGCGTGTATAGTGTGTTTCTTCTTTAAACTGTTGTTTACACGATGCATATAACCTGCGCAAGTGCCTCAATATGCGCAAGTTAAGTTTGCACTATGTAAAAAACACCCTAAATTAACTAATAGACCGAACTAATTCTTTCGACCTACTGAACGAGGGCGGAACGCTCCCTAAAAACCGATCCGACACAATTCTTATCTAGTGCCCACTTAAGATGGCGTTTTGTTGCAACTCTTGACTTGTACAGAATTTTCACGAAAAGTATCTTACACTGATCAAAATGACTGACCGTTTTACCTTTTAACCACTTACATATTATGCAATGGTGGTTTCCACTTTCCAAAGATATGCGTACTTCATAATTTCGATAATCGGTGCAGATCTGAAGAGGTCAAGTTCGTCATCGTTCATTCGAAATTCTGCCTCATCATAGCACATTCTTTCGATAGAAAACTTTATGTCATTTTTTGGGAGGAGGGAATTGGTGCAACGTACAAACTTACAAATGTGTACGTAAATAAAAACATTGTCATTACGATACTAACACATAGCGAATAATAACACATTGAAAATGTACAAGTATCTACAAAGACAAAGTGTTTGTTGAAAAAGATCAACTGGTCTAATTGTTTGAGGGTTGCTTGACGTACTCCCTACGTCTGGCCAAAGTATATAAAGACAGCAGCTAGACAGGTAGTCAAACTTCGGCCGTTTAAGAGCGCGCGATACGTATTCAAGGTCAAGGCGCAGATAGTGCGATCTGTACTTGGGTATTCTTACGCATTCAGAAACTTTGCTTGTAGTGCGTTCGTTCACGGCGCGTACACATACAAGCCACGTGATGTAACTTTTGTAGTAAGAAAAATTACTGCTACATACTGTGGTCTGGCTGAGGCAATCCTTCGAAATTCTCGAAGTCCATGGTGTTATTAATTATTATGTTTTTTAGCTTTGGTGCAAGTTGAATACAAACCGTTTTGTCTTTGTTTCCAATCAACAGTCGTTATAGACAGCAGACAAAATGCAGCATTGTCTTAATCGCGACATTTTTTTAAACTTTGATGCCGGCAGTTTTTAATAAAAGTTCATTTTTAAGAGCAGAGATCTACAAATAACACCTACCGGCAACATTGGACTTTGTATTTCTATTATTTTAAAGACGAACTAAACATTTTTAAAGACGATTCATTTTCAAAGCCTTAACACAAAGATACATTTGCGAAAGGCTACATGAAATTTTGTTGGTATGTCGGAACTACGGGGGCGAGGGTGGATGGCCCCAGGGCCAGCAGGCCCAGGCCTGATTCGCTATCAACAGCCATCTTGACGATCATTAGCTTTCAAAAATAAACACGCCGATCACACAATAGTTCTTTAATCAATTTCCACAATCAAACAGAAGAAATAAATTAGCACTCGCGAGATGTAAACGGATTACGAAACGCGGAGAGTTCTGTGCTTGCGTCCGGCCAGCATGAGATCTGATCTCCGAAACTAGAACGTCCAACGCCGAATGCCGAATGCCCCTGTCATTTTTTTTTTTTTTTTTTTTTTTTTTTTTTTTTTTTTTTTTTTTTTTTTTTTTTTTTTTTTTGAAACTGACAAACTCGCAGCCCCTCCTGGGCGTAGCGATTGTCGGACCGGGTGGTTGGCCGTGGCGTTCCCTGGGGTCGAACCAGGTCGCTAGCCAGACCACCCTGAGTTGGTCGGACTGGGTGGGAGCCGGGAGTGCCTGGGGTCGAACCAGGTCACTTAGTCCGGTCCACCTCGATATGATCGGGCTAGGTGGGGCTTCACGCCTGGAGTCGAACCAGGTCGTTTGGCCAGGGCCACCTTGACTTTACGCTGATTGCTCAGAGTGAGCAACGGACCAGCGGGAAGGATGACTCGGGTCATCCTGTCCTTATGTGAACTTGTGTATCGAACTAATGGGAGTTTTAGGTGCCGGTTCGCTAAAACCTAGCCCAGCTAAGAAGACTCCGGCAAGAAACTTAGCTGGGCCCGAGCGAGGTCGGAGTGAAGTTAACCAGGACATTCGGGTCCTGGGGCAAATCGGGACGCGGCCCTTGTGTGCTGTGGTCGCGGGGAGGTCGACCCCGCCGGCGGGGTCGACGCTGTGTGGGTCGGACTCCGTTTGACGGCCTCACAGCAAGGATTCTTTCGAATCCTGCTGAGATGTCGTCATCCGGATCCGATAGGACGTTGCGGGGACGCCGGGTGAAGCGGCCTCGGGTGAGGCCGGACCGGCGCAGCACGTCGTCAGGACCTGGAACAGAGGGAACATAGTCAACCGCTTGTCTGATAAGTGGATTCCTATGTTGGGGAGCCGTCCTAAAGTACCGTTTCGAAGCCATCTTAAAGAAACCTTGAATCGAGGGAAGCTTGTATTCAAGGTGAAGGCTAAGATTCCGAACATACCACGGGGTGTCGGTCATCCTACGAATGAACCTATTCTGTACGACTTGTAGTGGACGCAAACGTGATTTAGGCACGTGTGCGAACACTACACTGGCGTAGGACATTATGGGACGAATGCAAGTTTTGTAAAGTGTCAACTTATTTCTAAGCGACATTTTACTCCGCTTGTTAGTCATCCCACCTAACCTATTCATAACGAAGAGAGCGCGACCGCGAGCGCGTTTGATATGTTTGCTGAAGGATAAGAATTTATCCAGTATAACTCCTAGGTATTTGACCTCATTGACCCAGGGGATGGGTAAGCCGAATAGTTGGATAGGAGCTAACCTTTCCATTATTTGCTTCCTAGTCGGAGAGAATACAATTGCAGCGCTTTTCTCAGGATTAACTTCGATGCGCCAGAGATTGAACCACCGCCCGAGGGCGGTTATCGCCTCCTGGAGCAATTTCCGTATAATACTGGGCTTAACGTGCGATGTGTATAGGGCAGTGTCGTCCGCGAACAACCCCAGATGCACTTTGTTGTGCCTGGGAATGTCGTTCGTGAACAGGGAATAGAGCGTGGGGGAGAGTACAGAGCCTTGCGGGACTCCGGCGTGAATGGGATGCGGCGCCGATAACGTTCTCTCCAGTCGGTAGCGAAAGCTTCGATCCCTGAGAAAATCTTGTATTATGAGTACAAGTCTGTCCGGCATATCCATCTCATATAACTTGTATATGAGACCGTTATGCCAGACCTTATCGAAGGCTTTCGCTACGTCGAGAAAGATCGCACCGGTCGGTACCCCGGAGAATTTGGCGAAGTTGCCCAACACGTGATCCGTAATACGTTGCACTTGTTGGACACACGAGTGTCCGGCTCTAAAGCCGAACTGCTCGTCTACAATGATCGAATTGGCATTCGTAAACGCGAGAATGCGGGACAAAACAATCCGCTCATACAGTTTCCCGAGGGAGCTGAGTAAGCTGATTGGCCTATAACTGGACGGGGAGGTGCGGGGTTTACCCGGCTTGGGAATCCCTATAACCGTGGCGTTTTTCCACGCGGCTGGAAAGTGACCGTTGGTTAGGGCTGCATTGAAGATGCTAACTAAAATTAGGAGCAAAGCTTCAGGGAGAAGCTTGAGGATACGGTTGGAAATACCATCCGCTCCCGGGGCTTTCCTAATTTTACTTCTCCTGATTAAGCCTTTTACCTCATCCAAGGTAACAGGCTCAAGCGGAGGCGCGGTCGGGGGGAGTTGAGACCTTCTAACCACCTCTGAATCCACCATTCTAATGTGGGGTTCATTAATGTGTAGAAGGCTCGGGGTACATTGAGACTCTAAACTAGCCGCGAGGCATTCGGCTTTTTCGTCGTCTTCAAACGCGGGAGTTGGGTGATCCGGGCGATCCAAGGGAGGAATTGAAAGTGTTTGATCAGATTTAAGAGTTCTCGCTAATTTCCAGTACGCAAGGTGACTGGGCGTTAACTCTTCTAAATGATCACAAAACTCGTTCGCCCGAAATTCAGCCACGCGCTGGTGGAGCTCGCGTTTTGCAGCTGCCAGCTCGCGGCGAACTTCGGGAGAAGGGAATACTGAACGTTCTCTGAGAAGTCGGTTCTTTCTCGCTTGCAAGGCCTTAAGCTCGGGAGGCAATGGGCGGCTTTGGATATCCGCGGCCGCCATTTCCTTCGAAGCATCGTCACGAATGACGTTAAGGTGGTTTGCGAACGAGGCGATCGCCGTGTCGGTCTCGTCTGTTGTTGTGATAATGTCGGGGATTGAAGTTAAGTGCGGGGTGACTGTCTCTAATAGACCTACTTCCACCTTTGCCCAATCCACGATGGTCTTGGTTTCGGGTGGAAGACTACCAGGGTCAGGCCCGAGCCTAATAACGACCGGCAAGTGGTCGGAATCTAACCTGTGTAGTACTTCTATAGAACGCAGCTGTAAAGTTACGTTCTGTAGAAGTGCTATGTCTAGTATGTCAGGTCGTTTGTCATGATCGAATGGATAGTGCGTAGGTTCAAGAGGAGCGACAACGTCAAACGCGGTTTGGTCGTTGACCATTGCGTTGTAAAGCCGAACGCCATTGGGATTGTTTATTAGACAATTCCACGACTTGTGTTTGCTATTAAGGTCGCCGGCTGCGATTACGACGCCTTGACTATCTAACTGGGCGAGGAGATCTAGGTCAGTCTGTAAGAGTGTGTTTCGTGGAGGCAAGTAAACTGATGCAATCGTTACCGGGTGGTGACCTGATAACGATATACGACAGATAGATGCCTCCATCTGAGTCAGGGCTGGAGGTTGAAGGGCGATACAGTGGAGTCTACGGCGGAAGAAAATCGCAGTTCCTCCCGCGGGCCTATCTACTCTATCGTTCCTAACCATTTCGTAACCCGGGATTCGGAAAATTCGGTGGGACGGTTTGTAAAAGGTCTCTTGGACCAGTAGGATATCGACCGCGTGTTCCCTAATGAACTCGACTAACTCTTCTTTTTTGCCCTGTAGGCCATTGGCGTTCCAAAAGCCTACAATGAGCGAGCGTGGTTTAATTTTTAGGCTAACACTATCCATATTAGTTTCGAATTAAACCGCTCTGAGAAGAAGCGACTAACTGGTTAATTTCGCGTAAGATAAGCGGGGCGGACACACTGCACGCGGTAGCGAGAGCTCCGTTAAGAGCAGCAAGGCGTTCACTAAACGAACGCACTTGCCTCTCGAAACTTTGCCTGTCTGCCGGCGCAGCGAGAAGCGGGAGGGGGGCGGCCCGGGCCGCGGAGGTGGCAGCGGCGTAAGATGCCGTTGCCTGGGGACGGGGCGCTGAGGGCGCCGGGCGCGCAGATTGCGCGGGGGGCGTGGAAGACGCAGAGGCAGGGGAACTGCCTGCCGCAGAAGGCGGCAGGTATTTTCCCTGTTTCGGGGCCGCTGAAAGGGCCGGGAAGTTGCGCGAATTGCGCTCGGGGGCCACGCGACCTTTGTTGCGATTGTTAGAGGTCGCAGGAAGGGCCTCCTTAGCCTTGGCTAACTGCTTTGGTGACTTAAGGCAACCCTGCCAGTTGGCAGTGTGGCCAGTAAGTCCGCAAAGTATGCAAGATGGTGGCGTCTCCTTCGGCTTCTTACAATCGCGGGTCGCGTGGTCGCCCGTGCATTTCACGCAACGGGGACGCAAGTTACAGCCCGTTTGGCTGTGACCGTAACGCTGGCAGTTGTGACACTGCCTAGCGTATTCTAAATGACGCGGCTTCTCGACCCGGAAGCCCGTCAGCATACAAATCTCCTTCAACTTCCAGATCGTTTTTGCTGACGGGTGGTTCGGGTCGAGTTTAACTAACACTATATCGAACCGTTTGCCGCCGTTTTTACGATAGCAGCGGTGGACTTCGCGAACTGCTATCCCCTGTCGAACCAGGTCCTCCTTGACGTACGATTCTTCGAATTCCTTAGGAATTCCCCGAATCATAAGTCGGAGGCTTTTCTCATCGTCTAAAGGATTCCGCAACAAACGCAGCTTCCTTTCGTCGAGGAGCCTGACCAGGGCGCGATAATTTTCCGAACCCCGAACGGTGATTTTGATGCCGATGCTGTGATCGGACGCATCTATATAAGGAATGCCCCGCTGTTGCATGATTGCTGCAACGGTGGGCCACTCCTGTTTGGCCTCTAGGTAGAGGTGGTCTTTGCGGTCTTTATACCGCTCGGTAAATGACGATGTTTGACCCCCGGGGGTCTGAGAGGAGGGAGCCCCGTCAACTTGTGCCCCAGGGGCAGCGGACGCCGGAAGGGCGGGAGAGACGGGGTTGTCGGGGCTACGCGGGGCCGGCTTCTTGGCAGCCGGCGCTTCGGACGCTGTGGGGGACGCGGGGGAGGCGCGCGATGAAGGCCCCGGGACTCCCGGAGGCGTCTTCGATCGCGTACGCTTCCCTTGCCTAGATGGACCTACAACGGTCCATGGATCGGTGTCCATGGCGTCAGACGAGTCCTGTGTGGTGGCGGCGGCGGTGGCAATGGGGACATCGGGCCCCGAGGTGGGCACCGGCGCTTTTGCGCGTAGGGGGGAACGGCTCCTTTTCCGGTCCACGGCAGTCTCGCTGCACGCGGGGCGTGGGCGGGACTGACGAACACCGGAACGGGAACGAGAGCGGGCCTCAGAAGGGGCCGGGGTTACTGGGGCGGGCGCGGCCGCCTTTACAGGGTCCTGCGGCTTCTTAAATGAAGCCGCCGCCGGAGGGGCGGAGGGGGCGGGGGTTGCCTTAAGGGCAAGGCTGGAGCGGGCCTTCCGGGCTTTCGCCTTTTTGGCCTCCAGCTCGAGACCCACTTTCGGAGCGGGGGTTGCCTTAGGGGCTTCAGGTGCCTTACTAGCGGCGACCTGGGGTGCCGGAGGGGCCTGGGGGGCCTGAGGGGCCGGGGAGGCCTTAGGGGCCGACAGAGCACTTTTGGGGCGGGCGGGGACGCTTTTCATCTGCTTTGATGCAATGAATTTTTCTAGCTTGGCCAACGGGAAAGCCTTCAGGCCCCACGCTGAGTGTAGACGTTCTCTTTGTCCTGCGGACTCAGTTAAGTGCCGCAGGAGTTCGTGAACAATCATCCACACCCAGTGGGGGACGTCGGGGTCCTCTATGTCCGAGCTGGACTCATTCACGTCATCAGAGTCGACGATGACGTCCTCGACAGCCTCGCTGGTGCCTGTCTTCGCGGGGACTTTGTCTGACTCCATGTTACCGAGTTCGCGGGTGCGGTCCTAATCGATGTCAGTTTTATGTCTTGTCAGATTGACGTCAGAAGAAGTCGTGTCCTACTAACTACTCTAAACGCGCCTAGGAGAAGCCTATACGGAATAGGGAGGGGACGTCTCAGGAGAGACGACGAGGGGACACTCTTCAACGTGTCGACCCCACACAGTTTCGGTTGTCACCCTTAGGTATCCACTGTGCGACCACAACGAGTGCGGATTTCCAAAGGGGGCAGCGACACGCGGGTCGGACTTGAGAAAGTCTTAACTAACACACGCGATGCTTCCACTAGCGATGAGAATCACTGAGTGGGGGAGCGGACTGAATGCGAGAGCTAGACGAATCGAGCGAGCGAGCGAGAGCGCGAATTCAACGCGCGTCAGCGGTACGGAGTGGGGAGCGAACACGAGGCACGACCTCACCCGAGCGCTGCCGCGAGCGGAATGAGCCCCTGTCACTGGGCTGCTTGCGTATTTATTCTCAACTTGACGTTTACGAGACTTCTGTCATCCTTGACATTCAATAACCACCCGCCCACGACCAAGCACAGACCACTCCCAAGCGATGACACCGCTTGACGTTTGATTCGATCCTCGATACGGTCATCCCGCCGCAACACACGTCCACGTGTGTGTTCTGTTTCCATGGCTCTCTCGCACGGCCATCCTATGGCCCAGCCGGCCGTATACTTGGATTATATCGATACCTTTAGACTCAAAGGGCGTAAACGCCATTAGAACCTGCGGCGTTTACGCCCTTTGAGTCTAAAGGTATCGATATGTAGACTTTACGCAGCTAAGCAGAAAGTATATAATTCAAGTATACGAAACTTGCCTCTGGTCGCTTTCTGCATAACTATAGTCAATTGTAGCTTCGTGAAACGGGGCCCAGGTGTGGCATAAAAAAAATATTTTTAAGTTATTCACTTGTTTCTTGGGTTTGTCCCATCGGAAAATCTAGAATCTACACAACGAAGATCAGCGGTAGCAATCAGTGACATTGATTGTTTATCTCCGTTATCAACTTATCGGTAATTGCCTGTCATATGGTTACTGGACGGAGGGATGTTGGTGTGTTATCATGAGTGCCGCTCGCGTTGCCAGCTAAATAGTAATTCTTTAAGAATATTGTGACGACGAAAGAGTTGTTTTATCACTTAATACAACTACCTTTTTTCCTATAAGTAAGGCTATTACTACGACCGACGATAAACAAAGGAAACATTTTGGGATTCGTGGGGAGAACGGAAATAATTTGACAATGTAATACATGAAAGTTCTCCTTGTTTGCACTTCTTTGTTGAAATACAATGGTTATGAGTGCGTTAAATAATTAAGGACAAAGAAGTTAGTAAATATAAAGAAAACCAAAGGACTAATTAATACCAATCGACCAATCGTCCCAAGATTGATCCCTGGAACACAAAGTTCAATGTTTTAATACTGGAGTTAAATTTGCACAAAAGCTATGTATCTACTGTAAAATACTTAGTCTGAAAAATTGATATTTGAATTTCTCTCCCACAATACAGGCTGTGTTTTAGGGTTTTGTACCTCAAAAAGAAGCTTGGAGCTGTGAAAAACATCAAATTTCGCAAAAAACGTATATTTCGACACTCTCAAGTAAACCAAAATTTATAGGGTACATTCCGTTGGCCTAGCACTATGAAATTTGGCAAGTATTACCGTCTTATACTACAAGTGTAGGAAAAAATCTGAAAACTATATATTTTTAATTATCAAAATTTATTGGGTACTTTACTATATACACCTACAAATTTGTACAGAACTCTCGGGGGGCGAGTCCGACTCGCACTTGTCGGGTTTTTTTATGTATATTTCTTGGTTAGTCGACGACGGCTAAGCCAATTTGGAAAATTATTTTTTTACGTATAGAGGTCGTATTACGTAGAGTCCCCTCGATTTTTCCAAGATCCCATAATGAGATCCTGATTTGATTGCAATGGGACCTAGAATATGTACCCTTTCAAACGAAACAATAATTTTCCAAATTCCATTCAGCCGTCTTCGAGTAATCGCGTAGGTAACAATCATATACAAAAAAAAATAGATGAATTGAGAACCATTCTTCTTTTGAGGGTCGGTTAAAAAGTAGCAATAGTTTTCCTGTATGATTTTGGTACGGAAATTCTTTGTCTCTAGTACAATACACGTAGGTAGATAAGATTTACCTTAACACGAGTTTATCTAGGAATTTATTTTGAAGGACGCTACGAGCTACGCCGCATGCTAGGGGCATGCCAATCTTGTGATATAGCTTGCGAGTTAATATCAGGGTCATACGTTTTCGCGTTTTTACTGTGGACATCACAAAATTAGGGGCTTTAAAAGCCTACTTTTCTAGCTGGACCCCATAGGCAAATAACCCTCCACTGTTTTATCCACAGAAAAGACGTTTTTTCGAAATTTGTATGACCTATCAATATGAAAATACTTAGGCAATAAGACATCTCGGTTCCGTGAGTTTATAGTAATTTGTATGCTATCTGATAAAGGATACAATTTCAAAGCATAGGCAATCAGAACTTCATCTTTCAACATCAGCATTTGAACCCAGAGGCGTCCACTGCAGAACATATCTTAGGTCTCCTCTGGCCTCAGCCTGGCGTCCGGGTTCGATCCCAGGCGCTTCGGCCCTCACCTAGTCCGACCCTCTCAAGGTGGTCCGGGCCAAGCGACCTGGTTCGATCCCAGGGAACGCAACGGCCCCCACCTGGTCGGCTTTTTACAACAGTCAGTAAGGCTTGCAATTTTGACAGGCTTCAAAAAAAAGGGTCTCCTCTAAAATCATCGCGCGATAACGAACGGGCGCACGCTTTATGTTTCCATCGAATTGCATCGGTTATAGGGAACGGTACAGGAAATAGGTGGCAGCACTAAATCGACAACAGAGACACTGTGTGGACAGTTAACGAAATTTATTAGCCCTGAAAAAAATACTGGTTATATATATGTCAAGTAAGTCTTGGCTGCACTGAATCGTCGTTCATCGCGATAATAATAGGTAACGGCGTTTTCCGTTCATGCGGCCCCTGCATGATAGAGTACAAGATTCGGATTGGCGGCACCCGTTGGCAGCAGTGGCGTAGCGAGGGTAGTGCAGGCAGGGCACGTGCCCTGGGCGCCAAGAAGGAGCGGGGGCGCAAAAACGAAATTTACTAACTACCTATAAATACCATCAATCCAAATTCACAAACATGGCGAAAGATAAGTCTTGAATTCACTTCCCCTTTCTCCCATCGCAATTTCACATGGATTATCCGCCCCGGGTGTCACTAAGAAACAAAGGGGCGGAGTTTGGATGCGTGCCCTGGGCGCCGTTTTACGTCGCTACGCCGCTTAGTTGGCAACACCTTCATTGTGCACGTTCTCTATATTTTTCAGAACTCAATTTGTCTTTTTTCCGATAACCCGCGATAAATAATTGAAATAATAGTGGAGCTTATGTACATCAAGTACACTTCATCATCATCATCAAGACTTGGTCTATTTGTATACCAAATACCACTTCAATTAGTTCACGTTACCTGGTTATTTCAGATGACTTTGACTTTAACTTTGACTAAACAGGTATGTAGGTACTGTAGACATCCAAATCTCCAAACATTTCCACAAACTTTAAGTCACAAATGTCATAATAAGCACTTACTTTTAGACGCCATGCTCCTATAGCTCTGCTAATAGTATTCGACATTACAGGCATGAGAGCAATATCATTACATATACCATCATAAGATTCAACTTAGATTTTGATCTTACGATACCGGTTCTAGGTTCTAGGTTACAATTTTAGAGTTTGAATTGAACGCAACTCCAGATTAAAAAGATATTATCTTCTTTGCTATAACGTAAAACCCAAGTTCAAGGGATACTATCTTTATCTTAGGCTGGCTCGGCTTAGCTATCGCAGGCAAATCTGGTACTTATATGACAAGTAGGTTCTGTCCCTACGTAATGTCATGATTGCTTCAAGGCAACCAAACTGCACCTATTACGTGCATGATGTGTGACCACTGAAATTGGCATAGGCGGCCGTGTCACTCATGCGACTCTTACTCTGTATAACTGCTTACGTTTCTAGGTAGTATGTTTTATGGTTTTTTCAACGCAAGCAAGACTATGATCGTAATTTTTTCCCAAAAAAATTACCTGGGAGTGAGGATAATAGAAAGTAATAAAACGTAAATAAGTAAATTGTTTTTATTTTTTTTTCTATTTGTTAGTGCATCACGCAAAAAGTACCGGACGAATTTCCATGAAATTTAGTGAACAGCACGGTTAGCACACCATAGCCCCGACATGTCTCTCTCCCGACGCGACATGGATATAACAACCAATGAGAACACGCGTAACATTGCGCAGCGTTACAGATACGCGCTATTGGTTACTTTCATTCGTTACTTGTTGTGTGAAATTTGTAGTAGAAGTATGTAACACTTACGATAATGTAACAAACAACACAATGACACTTGCTTACTGTGGCTCTCTGGCTGGATATAATATAGAGACGACAATCGTAAGGCAGCATTAAATTGAATGAACGTTCATGCATTTCTTAGTTAGTAATGTGTTTGATTTATATTTTATACACCAACAAGCAGCATCTTGTCGCGTCTTTCAAATAGACGACGAACTATTATTACAGGTATCTGCGCTTCAAATTTTAAAGCTATGAATAGGCATAGCCTTTTAGTCGCACAACTATTGAACAGTCGCAACTATTCAGCGCGCACCGAACCCCGGCCTAAGCAGATAGCGTTGATCGACAGTATCGGAGTATCTGAGCTGACGTTATCAAACTCTCGTGATATAATGATCTCGATAAAATTCTCCTGCTCCTGCCGTTTAGCTTATTTCTGCCGCGGATCCCAAAACGAGGAGGCATTGCGGTCAATATGTATTGTAAGTAATATTTTTTATTGACTAGTAGTTAACGGTTATGAAATTTAACTCGTGTACGATAACGATACGAAACGACGGGACGTAAATATTTAGTAATATTTATGACAATGAGTGATAATCACGGAAACCGAAGACAATATTAGATAATAAAATTAAAAGCTTAGTATAAAATAATTGTGAACGACCATGTCTCGGTTCCATTTGTCATCACAGGCAACACGCACTGTTCGAACATTTTCGTCTTCAGGGTATCGTGAAAGTAGCGGGTAGCTGCACTTTGTGGCAATCTATGGAGGAGGCCTATGGCCTATATTAGTTTTCATTTATTTGTAGTAATTTATTTTAGCACATTATTTGTAGTAGGTAGGTACATTACACGTTTGTAGTACACTATTGAAATCTGTATTGTAATAATTACCTATTTGACTAATTAATTGTATTCTGCCATGTACCTATACTTATTAACCTATAGTAGCATGTCGCATGTATTTACTTCTGACGATGTAGGTATTTATATTACTAAATAAATGAATATGAATATGTTCAGCAGTATCAGCGTAATTCGTCTCATTCGTTTTTCGTTCAATTCGTTTTTCGTCTCATTCTATATTCGTCACACATTCTTTATTAAGACTATTCTTTATACATAGAGAATGTGTGACGAATATAGAATGAGACGAAATACGAATTGAACGAAAAACGAATGGGACGAATTACGCTGATACCTCGCACCGTTAGAATGAAAGCGGCCTAATACAATTTTTTTTACAATTATATCTGGCGATGACAGTCGGAGTTCCTTTTTTACCAATTTGGTACTGAACCCTAAGACGGCCAGCCAATTCCTGAGATTATAAGTATGTACAACTATTGTATTTTATCTCTGAAAGTGAAGACACTTCGTACCGTATCATTGACACTTATTATTATCATTTATCTGCATCTCAAACGGAAAGATGAAACGATAGTGTCGCTGAATGAATTCTTTTAAACCCGATATCTTAGATTTTTACTTCATTTGCAGATTAACGTGTTGAATTTTTTGAATTTGATAAGGAAAACTTTGAAAATTTGAAATATATAAATTTTGGGACGCTTTTTCGTCTTTCAGAGTCGATAGTGATTCTGATTAATATTTATCACATTAAAAAAAAACGAAGTGTGTGGCAGCACCTTAAAAAAAGCCCAACTACCAGATAGTCCTTATAACACCAGTGATGGTATCTTAGAGAAATCGAGGAAACTCTTTAAATATTTTATGCCACACCTGACCATAATGTGGCTTTTAATGCACGCTACGCGTACGGGGAAAGCCGCTTTCTGGCCAAGTGAAGACATAAAATGATGTACACAACACGGGAGGTAATAAAGGAAGCCCTCGATCGCTATTTACGTCCCTCGCTTGCAGCTCGGGCTGCAAACATCTGCGATCTCGGCCTTTCTTTGGTTTACCAGCCTAGTTGTATAATGTATTAATAGGGACACTTTTATAGATTTAGTTAATTTTTAATAGTAACTCGTGCAGTTATTGTTAAACAGATTTGTTTAAAGTCGGTTATTTTTTGTTCAACTCTTTGTTTACTTAATATAAGATCAGGTTCACTATTATCTGGCAGAAACTTTTTTGACATATATTTGGTTCGCATAATAATACTTAGCAGAAGTATTGTTTGGCAGAAACACCTTACGCAGATTTTTTTTAGCAGAAATCATTTCGCAGAATTTTATAATCCCGAATCATATGTTGGCATAATGTTGATGGTCATAACAGTCTTCTAAAAGAAAAGTCATTTTGTAGATTATTTTTCTGCATAATATTTAGGTGGCATAAAATTTGCTTAGCAGAATAACATTTGATGTCAAGGTGAACTTCATTTACTACTCTAACTGTACTAGACATATGCAGGATAGGATAAATTGCTCATAAGAATGCAGTTCGTTTTTGTTAGGGGACGCAGTTCAAACCTAACCTAACCTAACCTACTTTTCTGACAGCAGTTCGGTATTGTTGGGGGACGCAGTTCGAACCCTAACCTAACCTAACCTAATTGAACTTATGGTTTGGGTTTTTCTTAATGCGGGGGGCTTCGCCCCCCGAGCCCCCCTTTTCGTTCTACGCCCTAATAATTTACCCAAGCAGAGAGGCTTTATGGGCTGCTGTAAAAATATTATTTATGGTTTTGTATAATATTGTTAGTATTTGTGTATAGTTATGACTCGCAGTGGGTTATTCCCACCTGTTACCACCAATTTGTTACCAGTGGTAACAGATGGGAATTTTTTTCCCATCTTTCACCACTGGTAACAGATGGGAATTTAAATTCCCATCTGTTACCACTAAAATAAATGGTGGTAACAAATGGGAATTTTATTTGTAGTTACCACCAATTTTTTTAGCTTATTTAATGCTATTGATGAAGTCTGGAGATATATGTACATACATACTTATTATCAAACCGCGTTGAGAAAGGGATTCGAGTGTACCGTTAGCACAAGTGTACTTAATAAATTATTAAATATAATGATAAACCAATCTTTGATATCTTCATAAGTGCAGACCCTTATAGATAATAGAATTAATAGCTAAATATGATTTGCATATTTAAACTCTATTCTCGGTAAATATTGTCATTTGTTTAATAAAAAACCGGCCAAGTGCGAGTCGGACTCGCGCACCGAGGGTTCCGTACAAACTCATAAGTAGATACGCGAATAGTTCAAGAAAAACTGTATGTCGATTTGTTTAGAAGAAGCAAATAAGTACATGTTATGATTTTTGCAAATTCCTAAAAAACATTGCAAGTTAAAACAGTTATATTTTTCCTGTAATATTTAGAACCTGACGTGTAATGATTCTATTTAATAGCAAGGACCATTAAATCAAGAGGACTGTCATTCTCCATACAAAAAGCTGTTCCCCGAATTTACAACGCCATCTATGTATAAGCTTGGTAAAATAATTATTTACAATTTTTCAACTTTGCAAACGTGACATAGTATTTAAATGTTAGAATTTATTTATTATTAGCTGTTTACGAACTAATTGTTGTTCAATTATAACATCGTTAAATCCCCTAGCGTGAAACAGGCCATCGCTTAGTTTTGCTACTCTCCGCTAGATGGATTAATGGATGGATTAAGTTTATGTAAATTTCTAAAAAAGTATTATAGTTAGGAAGACCGTTCTATTTTTCCTGTAATGTTCAGGTTGATATTGATAATTAGTAATTATGACACATTTTTCTGATCAGTAACTTCGGAGATAATAGGGGGGGAATGGTACATAAAAATGTATAAATCAAAAACTACTTAATTAAGAAAAAAAATAAAAATGGTGTTTTAATCTACAAATTAAGCCCTTTCATTTGATACCCCGCTCAATATAATAGCCCTACTTTCAATTTTCAAAGTCCCATTACGGAGCCTTTTAAAAAAAAAAGTAAAAAAGGTACAAGATATTTTTTATGTCCAATAAGCTCGGGTTAGCTACTTTTAACAGTATTCCAAATTTCAAATCGATAGCATCAGTAGTTCCTGAGATATCTGGCTGTGACAGACGGACAGACAGACAGACAGACAGAGTCGCACCATAAGGGTTCCTTTTTTACCATTTTGGTACGGAACCCTAAAAATAGTATTATCATACTTGACAAATCTGTCACCAGTCACATTATTTCGCTTTATCAAATTGCCGTAGCTTTTCAAAAATACGTTTGTATACAATATGAATCGCGGTAAAGTATTAAACGGTCGATGCCGAGAAATTGTCTACAATGTACTAACATATTTTAATAAAGAAAACGATAAGACGAAGGTTCTTTTGAAAACTTTGATGGCCATCTTAAGCGTAAATGCAATCGTCTCTGAGGTAAGTATTCCAAGAGATACATTGCAGGAAATAATTGGATTACTGAACAATAATACCAAAGTTTTGAATCGTGTGGTGGCCGCGACGGGCGTTGGAAAAAACACAGTAACATTAATAACAACACTTACCAATTGTACATAAATTATAAAATCATACTTAAAATACTTTTATGCCACACCTGGCCATAAAGTGGTTTTTTCCGCACGCTGCGCGTACGGAATAAGCCGCTTTCTGGCCAAGTGTAGACATAAAATGATGTACACAACACGGGAGGTAATAAAGAAAGCCCTCGATCGCATATTTACGTCCCTCGCTTGCAGCTCGGGCCGCAAACGTCTGCGATCTCGGGCTTTTTTTGTATTACCACCCTAGTTGTGTAATGTACTATAAAAACGGTGTTTAAGAAAGTAACTCTATTTGATCTGAAGAACTATCTCTTAATGCTATCGGAAATCAATAAAAACACGCTGTATAATTTGATATTTTTTCCATGCTTTAGAACTTCATTGTACCAAATTAACAATTTAATTTATCTGCATACTCTACCACTGACAATGTCATATCATGCATTAGTTCAAAAATGACATATGAGCTCAATCCCTTTCTAAACGCGGTTTGATAATACACCTGTATCCCATTTGGGCAGGCAGAGAAGACAGACTACGATTCCTACACAACTCGTCGTTTTTGCCTTTAAAAAATGTTTAATTCATAACTATGGGTTTATTCACATTTTTTACTTTATAACTTTAAAAGAATATTTCATTCGAAAACATTTGAGCTCACTAATAGCTCTCTAAAATTAATCGTTTTTGAGATAGGTATGAGGCTTCAAAGCCAGATATTTGAGCTAACAAAACTCATCTAAATGAAACGTGATTCTGTCACAAATATTGGCATTGGCAGCGGCCGTAGCCTACATACAATTCTTAACGAATGTTGGAAATAACATCCTTTAGCTGTCGCTGGTGCCACGAAAAAAAAGTGATAGTACCTATAATATAAGTTAACCTGCGCAGCAGGTGGCTTGTATGGAAGTTTCTTTGGAGTGGGCTTCTGCGCAGCTTTAGAATGGTGAAATCAGCAGCCGAGAAAAAAATATCATCCACTCTAGGTACTTCTTATGATACTGAGGAAATATCCGTCATTTCCACCTGATCATTTCTTGCGAAATATCAATTCAGTCATTCCTAATTCTTTAACACTTTCACTGTCAAGAACGCCCCTAGCGAGTTCTCAGTAACTTTGCTCACATGTCACCCGACTCCCGAGGGGAGTTCGTACTATACAATTATAGATGGCCAAAGGCAATGTCATCCGACTCCTCTAGCGAGTTCTTACGAAACGGCCGATTTTTCAGGGTTGTCACTATATCTCGTTTTTTGAGGATTAGTTATTAATCTTCTATTCTGTTTATATCAGTAACATATAAAAATGCATTAATAAGGTTTTTAGGAACGTCGTTACTTTAAAACTTTGATAAACCACAGGCCGGCTAGCGCGAAGATCGCGCATTTCGATTTTTTTTATCTCCTACTATTTCTTTCAAATATGTCAGTGCGATAGAGATTTCTCGAAATTTGGTGATGGGTGATGAACTCCAGATTTGACGCCCCGCAGGTAACAATGATTTCTACCCTACCGATTACCGTTTATGTATTATATGTACATATCGATGGCAAAAATGGGATATATTGTAACCGACAACCGACCCACAACCGACCACGACAAAACATAATTAAAATATTTTAACAAAATAACATCAAACGGAGTTACTCGCACTTTTACACCGAGATGGGTGCTCAGGCAAATTTGGAAAATCACTGGGTTGCATTCGCCAACTTCAAATAGATAACGAATGGCAAACAAGATCTCCAGGGTTAAGCGTATGATCGCAGTAACTACATCCTTTTGTCAAAGAAATTGCGACTCTATTCTGTGCACGACCGTACTAATCACCGTAACTGTTCAAAGCTGCTTGTTACGTTTCGCTTCTATGCAGGTGAAGTGCAGTGCCATTTTATGACTGCAATCCTATTGTTATTTACTGAGAACTGCCGCTTAGAAGATATTAATCTTGTTACTTAGTTGAATTTCTTCGTTTATTTTTCTCCAAATATTATTATACAAACCCGCCTATAGGTACTCATGAAACCTACAGTTACTAAATATACGTAAACACAAATTAGGTTTTACGATTTAAGAATACTCTTAACTCCTATTGATACATATCTGTAATGTATACAATTTAATGTATCCAACTGATATTTTTTTTATTTTTTAATCGTATTAGGTGAAAAAAACATCGTCTGCAAAAACATACCTATTTAAAAATCTACAACACCTACTTTTCGACCAAGGCTTTGCACTGTATTATAGAATAAACCCCGAAAAAATCGAGTATTTTGTGTTTTGCACCACAAATACACACACGCACACTTTTCCTTTGCTTGCAAAATATACAGTTTGTTCACGGTCTTGAGAGAAAACAGGCCAAAATTAAATAACAATAAACACGCTGTCGTCATTTATTATCTCTTTCGTTTTCCGTAAGTGTGAAAGAGATAGCATATTTAAAAACACCATATTTTACTCATATGACGAAGGCGCGCACTAAAAAAGGATTACAATATGAAAAGTAATTTTACTGATTTCAACATTCATCCCCAAAAGGGGTAAAATTGGGGTACCTAGCAAGTTAGTATTGGGAGCATATTTTTAGGGTTCCGTAGTCATTAGGAACCCTTATAGTTTCGTCTGTCCGTCCGTCCGCGGTTTATCTCAGTGATTGTTAAGAGTAGAAAGCTGCAATTTGGTACAAGTATGTGTATTTGTCATGCCGAGAGAACCCATACACATAAAGTGGGGGTGAATTTTTTTTTCGCTTCAATCCTGTTGTGTGGGGTGTCGGATAGGTCTTTAAAAAACAATAGGGGTCTTCAAACATCATTTTGTGATAGAAGTAACATTTTCGTAAATAATTACTCCGAAAGTTAAAAAATGAGCGTCCCCCCCCCCCCTTTAACTTTTGAACCGCTGATCAAAAAATTATGAAAAAAATCACAATAGTGAGGCTTAAAAAACACTTTCAATGAAAACTATATTGAACAAATTTGGTTCAGCCGTTTTTGAGATATAGCTGAAAAACTTCTCGTCAAGAACGACGTAAGTGCCCGTGAAAAAGACGTAAGTGCTCACGCTCTTTGCTATTTAATTAAACGTAGAGCACTTTTTTGAATGAATAGCTACGGAACCCTACACTGAGCATGGCCCGACATGCTCTTGGCCGGTTTTAAAAAGCTAAGGACTTTGCAAATACATTACACCTATTAAAAAATGAAAAAGGTGATTTCACCATTTTTCATAATTAATCCTCTTAGAGGGTGTAATTGGAGTTAAGATATAACATACTTTTTAAATTTGCATAATATATATTATTATAGACTACTCACTACAAACCAGAAATGGTCTCCTTCTGAAATCTACATATACTTTTTATCCTTCTGCGCGGACGAAGTCGTGAGCATAAGCCAGTAAAATATATTATTGTTACCACTAAAGATTTTTTTCCCACTAGTTACCACCAATTGTTTTAGTGGTAACAGATGGGAAAAAAATTCCCACTTGTTACCACTAAACCGCTTAGTGGTAACTAGTGGGAATTTTTTTCCCATCTGTTACCACTGGTAACAACTTGGTGGTAAAAGGTGGGAATAACCCCTCGCAGTGGCGTAGCGTCGTGCCTTTAACCGAAATCCTGCATGAAGGTAGAATACGTAACGATTCTGACTTCACGCCTACCATAGTTTAGTTTAGGAGCTATAAGTGTAGCCAATTTAATAATATGCAAAATAATTCTTAGGACAATTCATGTTAGGAATATTAAGCTTTAGGTAATTAACCTAACCTACTTTTCTGCAAGCAGAAAAATCATTATGCCATAATAGAAGTATGCTACAGGACTATTATGCTACATAAAATTATGCTAAAAAAAATCTGCGAAAGTCATTATCTGCAAAATGATATGCTACAAAATGTATTGTATGCCTAGAAATAATAATGCCAAATAAAGTTTATGCGAAACTACCATTCGACTAAATGTGTTTCTGCGAAACATGTTCTGCGGAGTGTATTTCTGACCAATATTATTCTGCCAGATGAGGGTAACCCATAAGATCAATTACAAGTAAACTTTTCAGTTTGTGTTAAGTCATCGACCATTTTACCCGTGTATATTATTGACCTTAACTGTCCTACATCTAAAGGCCTTGTAGGTATTCATTATTTCCTTTTTTTCAGTAGCCCTAAGACTAGCCCTGTGCGCCCTGGCGGTAGCCAGCACCTCCGCTCTCTCAATATCCTTGAGACAAGACCCGGAGACCCTCTGCACCGGGCAGGAGAACTTTCTGCGTATAGCCAGCGTCGAGAGCTGCGTGGCGTACTATCAATGTTACGCAGGACGCTCGTACCTTATGGAGTGCCCGCAAGATGCCTGGTTCAATGAAGCGGAACAGGTCCGTGCTGCAATTTTCTTAACATTGTATTTTATCTATTTATATCGAGTTGCTGCTAACTAGACTGCGCAAACCTACTTTTATCACTAGTACCTAATAGAACTACACCAAATGTTTCATTATTTTTCTTATTTTTTGAATCGTTAATTAAAATCTAACTAACGTGGATTTTTACGCTGAAATTCTAGTGTAAATTCGTTTTTTTTATTAAGGTTTCTATCTATCAGCCACGCTGGACTTAAGCCCATAGATCACAAGAGCGCGACCCTCCTGCAGATCGCATCCACGAAGTCGTCTGTCTATCAGTGACATTAAAAGATTATTGTTTTTTCAGGTATGCGATTGGACAGATCCTCCAGCGAGTTGTCGGATTGAACCAGAACCGGAACCCGAGCTAGAACCGGAACCCGAGCCGGAACCCGAGCCCGAGCCCGAGCCCGAACCCGAGCCTGAATCCGAGACAGAACCCGAGTCGGAACCTCAGCCGGAACCTGAACCAGAACAGGAAGATGAATCAGCATCTGACAATTTAGTAGAAGAACCAGAAGAGGAACAGGACGAGCCCGCCAATGAGGATGAAAACGATGAAGTCCGCTTAGAAGAAGAGTCCGAAGATGGCTCCGGAGAAGATTTTGAAGAAGATGCTGTCATTAAATTCTTAAAATCCAGATTTCAGAACGACGACGCTGATGAAGAGCTCATCGAGGAAATAGAATATCTAATCAACGAAGATCATGACCATCACCATCACCATGACCATGACGAAGACAATCACCATCACCACGGTGAAAACCATCAACATGGACATGACCATCAATACAAATTCCAAGAAGAGCTGGACGAAGAGCAAAATTTTGAAGAGGTTGAAAATGAAGAAGGACTGGAACGTTTGATGCGAGTTCAGGAGGAGACTGCTGATGTTGATGATGAAGTGGACGAAGTTCATACGAGGCAAGAAGAATCGGAGGACGAAAATGAAGAAGAGGCTTCGAAACGGCAGGAAGAAGTTGAAGACGAGGAAGAAGAAGAATCTTTGAAGAGGCAGGAAGAGAACGAAGACATCACTGAAGATGAAGAAGCTGGGAAGAGGCAAGATGAGACCGAAGATGAGGATGAGGGAGAGCTTCATCACCATGACCATGACCATGACGAAGACAATCACCATCACCACGATGAAAACCATCAACATAGACATGAGGACGAGGACGAGGAAGAGCATCATCACCATGACCATGACCATGACCATGACGAAGACTATCACCATCACCACGATGAAAACCATCAACATAGACATGAGGACGAGGACGAGGAAGAGCATCATCACCATGACCATGACCATGACCATGACGAAGACAATCACCATCACCACGATGAAAACCATCAACATAGACATGAGGACGAGGACGAGGAAGAGCATCATCACCATGACCATGACCATGACGAAGACAATCACCATCACCACGATGAAAACCATCAACATAGACATGAGGACGAGGACGAGGAAGAGCTTCATCACCATGACCATGACGAAGACAATCACCATCAGCACGATGAAAACCATCAACATAGTCATGAGGACGAAGACGAGGAAGAGCTTCATCACCATGACCATGACGAAGACAATCACCATCACCACGATGAAAACCATCAACATGGACATCAATACAAACTCCAAAAAGAGCTGGACGAAGAGCAAGATGAAGAAGAACCGGAAGGTTTGGTGCGAGTTCAGGAGGAGACTGATGTTGTTGTTGATGAGGTAGAAGAAGCTATGAAAAGGCAAGAAGAAATTGCAGAAGAGGTTGACGATGAGGCTGAAGATGAGGACGAGGCTCAGAAGAAGCAAGAAGAGAGCGAAGCAGAGGTGGATGAAGAAGAATCGAGTCGTAAGAAGCGGGCTGCTCAAGAAGAAGCAGAAGACGAACTAGAAGAGGAGGAAGTTAGAAAGAGCCAAGAAGAGGTCGAAGATGAGGCTGAAGAGGATGAAGCTCTAAAAAGGCAAGAAGAAAATGAAGAAGAGGTGAATGAGGAAGTAGCTAGCCGCAAGAAGCGATCTGCTCAAGAAGAAGTTGAAGGCGAACTAGATGAGGAGGAAGTTAGAAAGAGGCAAGAAGACGTCGAGAATGAGGCTGAAGAGGAAGCTCTGAACAGGCAAGAAGAAATTGAAGAAGAAGTTGACGATGAGGCTGAAGATGAGGTCGAGGCTCAGAAGAGGCAAGAAGAGAGCGAAGAAGAGGTCGATGAAGAAGAATCTAGTCGTAAGAAGCGGTCTGCTCAAGAAGAAGCAGAAGACGAACTAGAAGAGGAGGAAGTTAGAAAGAGCCAAGAAGAGGTCGAGGATGAGGCTGAAGAGGAAGCTCTGAACAGGCAAGAGGAAAATGAAGAAGAGGTGGATGAGGAAGAAGCTAGCCGCAAAAAGCGGTCTGCTCAAGAACAATCCGATGACGAACAGGACGTGGAACCTCTGAGAAGGCAAGAAGAGAATGAAGAGGAACAAGAAGAAGAAAGACGTAAAAAGCGATCAATCCTACAAGAAGAGTCAGACGAAGATTACGATGAGTGGCAGAGAGCTCAAGAAGAAGCGAACTTAGTCGAGAGCGATGAAGAGGAAGAAATCAAGAGGTTTCAAGAAGAAATCCAAGAGCAAGATGAAGATTCTGATGACTCCGAGGAAGGCTTTTTCCAACGCTTCAGATTTTTCTAATACACTGGCCAATTCAAAAGCACTTCCCACAGGAATGCCACTTTGAAATACCATAGAAAGTTATTTAATTTATTTTGTAATAAATAAGTTGATGTGTGCGAGATCACTTTGTGCAATTTTGTAAATATAGCAAGTAGAATATATAAGAAAAAAACAATAAACAGTAGTTTCATTTGGATGATGAAAATTGCAACCTTGTCCGTCAGTGGAAACCATACACTACTTACATGGAACAAACACAAAAAGGAGGAAGTTCTCAAGTTTCTTCTCTTCTCGTTCTCTCAAGGTCTCATACTAAGGGTTTCTGACCCAAAGGGTGCCATGGGGACCCTAATACTATGCCCCCGTTGTCCGTCTGTCTGTCCGGTTGTTATAGGGCTGTATCTTTTGAACTGTATACTTAGAATAGCTGTTTTCGATGTTCTTTCATAATACAGGCCAACAGTGATTTTTATGTTTTTGATGATAATTATGTACCCTTGTATGTATATATATACTTAATTGCACACATAATCATACAGAAACTGTACAAAGATAAGTAAATGGTTATGTACGAGTACAAAGGCGAACACTGTAAGATCTTTTTCAGCTAACCTTTGATTTGCTCGAAGAGAGAACATCTAATAACTACATACCAGTGGCGTGGCGTAAAATATATCCTAGGGCAAGCCGGTACAGATTTGGCGTACATTTTCCTTAAGAGCTCGAGAATAAGGTGGTCAAAAGCCTGATATTAGGCAAGCCGGTAGGAATAGAGTTGTTTGGAAGCCACGTTACTGCTACATACATATAGGTACGTCTCACTGCGGCTAGGCACAGGCCTAATCTCATTGACGAGAATGAATTCCTCGGCTGCGCCGACCCCCGGTAGCACCTGTGTGCGAAACTTATGAAGCACCTCTTTATTACCCGACTGCGGCGAAGCCCAAAGGAGGGTGATGTGTTTGAACTGTATGTATGTATGTAGGTAAGTAAGTATGTATGTTACCCGACTGCGGCGAAGCCCAAAGGAGGGTTAATGTTAATTTTCATGCTATGTAACTTGACGACGTGTAGGTATCAAAACAGTTATACAAGGTGAAATCTTTTACGTGGTACAAGATAATTAAACTTCAATCTATCCATGATTTTGAACAACTTTTACTATGGGGTCAACTTTGTAAATTCAAAAGAAAAAAATACTATTTATATAGAAAAAAGTTCATGAATAGGGAGACCAAAATGTACGAGAGTTATATTTTTTTTTGCATTTACTAAGTTGACCTCATAGTAAAAGTTGTTCAAAATCATGGATAGATTGAGGTTTAATTATCTTGTATCACGTAAAATATTTCACCTCGCATAACGTCGCGCAAATATTTTTTTTAACTACGTAATTCACTAGCAAATTCGAGCGCTATAATAATTATTTTGTGCCATTCCGCGGATAAAGGTACCTTATGGATATTGTCGCTTGCGTCCTTCTATCTTGATGTCCTATAGTAATGGAGTACCTAGGATACGACGCAAGCGACAATATCCATAAGGTACCTTTACCTGCGGAACGTCACATTTTATTTTAGTAGACAACCCTAGCGGTGGGCGTGGAAGTGCGACTTCTGTACGAAGTACTATTACTTATTCTGTGGTGCGGGTTGAAGACTTCTCATACACCTTTGAATTTCATCCCGGACGTATGCCGGTTTCCTCATGACACGACATTCCAAAAATAATTAGGACAAAAAAATTGGGTTAACAGTTCAGTTTTTTTTAAACAAGCCCCTGGCATTGAAATGACGAGTTAGGCTGCGGCTCCATTGAGGCGGAGACGAGTGGAGCGGATAGGAGACATGTAGGATCGACCAATCACATTCGTTGAAATCCACATCTCGTCTCCAGTCCGCTTCAATGGAAACAGCGAACACTAATGTGATTGGTCGATCCCTACACGTCTCGGCTTAGGCAATCCTAAAACAAAACGTTTTAACAGGCTGAAACGTAAACGCAGCAATTAGATCTCATTTCTTCCCCAATGCCCACCACGCGCTACCACGCGCGCGGCTGTCAATATTCCATTCGATAGTACAATGAGTACAATAAGTCAAAGTACATGGCAGAATTGAAGGGGTTTTCTGGGTGTACGGTGGACGAACGGTTGAGTCACTGGGCCGGAAATCCAGAGGTACCGGGTTCGATTCCCGGTCTGTGTATACAGGCGAGTGCCATTTAATTTTTCTATGTACTTTCATTTCTTGTATCTATATATGTAACATAAAATGTGGTGTCAATTACCCTCATTAAAAACCAATGAAGAGACAAAAATGTTTCATTCATAAAAAAAATAACTACGCTGACCAGTAATTTATTTCATAATTCATTATGGGCAATAATTACTCATTTTATCAATGGCAACATTATCTTGACGAAACGTTGTCTGAACTCGCAAATAACATGTCTTATGAACATGTTTTCTTGTACCCTGGATGATGCTGAGTGTAAACTTTATTTTACCGGGAGTGAGGGAGTCATAAATACACAGAAATATTTTTTATTAATTTATTACACCATTATTATACAAAATAAATCTCAAATACAATAATAATATTATAAGTAACACAACCAAAGCAAAACATTAAACATTGGATTTGAGAGATACGTCTATGTCACGGTAGGCCCGCAGAGAATCGGCCGTAAATGCATCTTAGGACATAATGTTAATGGCGACTGATTATTTCGTTCCAAATAGTTAACTAAGGTATGACTCGATCATAAGAGTTACTCTACTCATTGGCAGTAAACCTTCAACACAATACTGGCATAATTTCAGTCGAGACCCAGCAATATCACAAGCGATCGTCGCACAAAGATGGTTCACCATTAAAAATACATTTACGTACGTAATAAAGCTAGATATAAAAAATAAACTTCTAAAATTGTACACAACATAGCAACAGCGTTAAAATTAAAGTACAAACCTTAATCGTTCGAGTTTAAGACAAAATTTAGTCAAATTCGTTTTGTTTCGCGCTTTTTGGCAACACAAAGTCACATGCTACGTCAATGTACGTTGGTCGTCGAGTATACACGTCAGTTCACTACAAGCTAAGCCAAAAGCACGGAAATTAAGGGGGAACGTTATAAGATTAGTAATATTAAAACGGTTTACAATGGTCCACCTAACAGCACGGTATAAAAGAGTAGCTAATGAGTAGATTAGATATGTGATGTATTAAAATATAATAGGAGAGCTGCGGATGTGGAGGCGCGACCGATGTATCAACAACGATCCAATGATAGCGGATCAACGGTATACGGTTAAATATCACAATGCGGTCGGTGCGGCCTCCACTGCCGCAGTCATAAGCCTACCCTAAAGCGTATAATAGTAGTAGAAATACGTGTTGTATACCTAGCGATTTAAAACCGATAACCATACTTGACCAGATACCTCGCGCCCGCAGCGATGTCCAAACCGTCCGAGCTCTAAACTCTTTGGCAAAACGCACTGACACAACGCTAACTTATCGTAAAATATCACCGCTAACAATTCATTGCATTTCGTCGTCCACGTCGGCGGCTAATATCGTAACAATAATTAAGGAATTCAATTAAAAATACTGTTTAAATTACAAATTCATGATAAAAATAAAGTGAATATTGCGGTTATAATAATTCATAAAATGAAACAAAAATTAAAAAATAAATATGGAATACAACAATTATTTACAGGTAAAACGAGGCCACGCCGCGGAGGCGACGTCAACACCGCTAAGCAATTCCGATATACAAATCCGTGTTTCAGAAATCTACTCTACGGTCTACGGCGGTTACATCAAAATATCACGAGACAGAATACATAGTTTTCATTCCGTTAGTATAAAATTACGACACGAGGGTACTACGTTAAAGCGTGCCTTTACGATTATTGTATCAAATCCTTCAACGTTCAGTAGAAAAGTACGAAATAACTGTGGTTGTACAAAATTCCTAGTCTATCAGCCCGCTCGCGCGCCGCCGGGTCAAAACAGGCCCACGTCCTTCTTCATGTTTGTCTGTTTCCACGCCGGTAGCACGGCGAACTCCTCTTTGGTCATGCCGAAAGCCTCCTGCAAAGATGACACTTATATCAGCCCTAGATTTCATGTAAAACATCTTCATGACAGTGCATCAGTAGAAGAAAGTTGTTTTATAGCTCGTATGCTACTTTTGAGATGGCTTCAAATCAAGCCTCGATCATAAAAAGCGCTACGATAACACATATCAATCCTAAATTTAGATAGCGTGTATAAAACATTTTTTTTATGACAGAAATAGAAAAATGTTTGCAGCTCGTATGCTACTTTAAGACCAAAGTTTATAGTCAAAACAGACGCATAAAAAAAATAAGAATAAAACTTCACATGACAAGAAAGTTTCATAACAACACACTAAGCCTGCATTTTTAATGTCTCGCAGCATACCACAGTAGCCGACCTCCGGTTATTCAGTGGTGTAAGAAGCCTAACGGCCCAGCCACGATATCGGCGGCTAGCGGCAAAGTATACACACAAGACACTACAGACAAGTAGTCAAACTTGGGCTGTTTAGCATGCGCTACGTATTCAAGGTCGCGGCGCGGACAGTGCGATTCGTACTGGGGCATTCTTACGCATTCGTAAATCTTTGCTTGTAGTTCGTTTACGGCGCGCACGCATACATGCAAGCCGCGCGATGTACCTTTTGTACGAAGAAAAATTAATTATAGGTACTGTGCTGGCGGCAGCGACGAACGGCGGCCATAAGTAGGAGCGGAAGGTCGGAGCGCGGCCTCTCGCTCCCACATATCGATACCTTTAGACTCAAACGACGTAAACGCCATAGGTAGGCTAATGGAGTTAACGCCCTTTGAGTCTAAAGTCTAAAGGTATCGATATGGTCATCGCTCTCCACTGCCGCTTGCCGCCGATTTCGTGTCCGGAGGTAACATGGGGATTTACCCTTTACTATGTTGGTATTGGTGATTGTGTCTGTTGCTACTTGCGGCGTTGGTGCTGCTTCTTTATAGCTGCCTGTGAAACTGATTTAGCTTTGCGAGGCTGCGAATAACAATTATTATGTACCTATTTTTAATTGTCTCATACAGTTAGTAGAGCTATGTGGTATTTGCTATTATTTTCAGTAGAATACCTGACCACACCCATTAGAATTTTATGAATACAATTTTGCACCCTTCCCTTGCTATACAATAGTATTTTTCACACCAAGCAAGGGCAGTAAATAAGAACGTCCTAGAACGCAGCAGATTTGTGTCTGGGGCTTTCTTTATGACCGCCCGTGGTGTGTACACAACTTTACGTGTTCCCATGGGTCGCTGCGTGGAGAGAAAATGTATTTTACCCAACCCAGCCGTAAGCCGGGTGACGTAAAATTGTGTCATTTGCCTCGACATTCTAAATTATGAAATAAATGTAACACTAGTCATGTTAATGTGTTTTCTTTTCTAGAATCTACGCAACGTTGGTACTTTGTTATCAGTGCTTTACTACTTGTTTCAGTCTCAAACATTCCTGAAATAACCTACTTGCAAACATGCATAGGTTCACGGTGCGTCAAAATACAGCATTGCGTCATTTTTATTGTATAAACAAAAAAATCATCAAAATTACCTGAATGAATATTTTAGTAAAAATGTAAATGAGGGAAATACGAGTACTAGCCTGACGGCAAACGTTAGTTAACGTAACAGTTTTATAATCAGTGGCCGAATAAAATAGGTACTTAAACTTTGATCGGGTAAGTAATAAGTATCATAGAGCGAGTAACACCAATCAATCTAAAATTCTTGAAACGATAAATCCGTATTATGTCAAGGATTCACAAAATGAATGTGTCATGTAATAAATATTTTCGTTTTGTATAATAGGTGCCGAAGTATTAAAAAAATACGAACAATATTGATGATGATGATTTTGTGTGTGTTTAATTAAATATATTAACAATATTAATTTCACAAAAATATAACAATCGTAGAAATAACTTGAAATCAAATAATCAATGATCGTAAGGGATCGGATTTGGCGGTGTTAACCAAGCGCGGGCGCTAAGTTTAAGGTGACGCATCGCTAAACAATGAATCCGTTTTCGGAGCATTTGCGCCCCGCAACCCGCTCGCCCCCCTATATTTTTACGCGGTATACCGTATATCACACACAATCAGTCGCAAAAATGACATTTCAAGTTACATTATAATCGATGCTAATAACGCTCACTTATAACCTGTGTCTATAAAAACTGTCATTCTAAAAAGAACTCAATTCCATAACCCTATATGTCAAATTTGCAAACGCACATTGAAAACTTTACATTAATATTACCTATCGAAAAGTGCCTACATTGTTTATGTCAAAAGTGAACAGAAAATAAATGGAGTCGCTTCCTATATTTTTAAATTTTTTATTTGTTAAATCGATACACAAAACTTAGTAATGATAATGTATTCTACAGATCTACTCAAATCAATAAAACACTACCTTGTTTTCTGTACTATTTGTATGGGAAAAAGTAAAGTGAAATTGATAAATATATGTACCGTAAAAACGAGTAATTCTAAATATTATTTGTGTTATTTATTTGAATGGAATAATCAAAAAACTTTAAATAATTTTCGTGGATTTTCCGAATACAATCCTACTAATATTATAAATGTGAAAATTTGTGAAGATGTTTGGATGTCTGTTACTAAATACGGGGTAACAACTGAATGGATTGATCTGAAATTTGGCATGTAAGTAGATCAAGTACTGGATTGAAACATAGGATCTATGCCGGTAATTAGTTCCCTTGGCACTATAACGGGAACAACGCGGGTAAATGCTAGTAAAGAATAAATAATTAATCATTTGAAAAGTGTTCGAAGTGTTCGCGGATATGCTATTCACGAATAAATAATTCAGCAATAAAAATATCGTGTTATTGTTTAGTCGAATAATTATAAGTCCTGATAATTATCCGAATAATCTTTTGTACTCGGATAGTTATTAGGACAAAAGATTATTCCAATAATGCTAATCTTTGGTTAAGAACTGGTAATGTATAGATAGGTACTACTGCAAATTATAGCACAAACAAAAATTAATTCGAGCATGGTGTTTTTACGGGCAATATATTGAACAATTTTTACATTTTAAATTTACAATATATTTACAATTTTACATATTTGTCGGGAATTCGTAGAAGCACTCTCAAGTACTTCGGGGCGCGGGTTGCGGGAGGAAAGACCGGGAGGCAGAGATTGGGCGAGCCCTTGTCGTGCGCGGACGCACATGCGTGTTGACGAGTGATTGATTTGATAATTGGACTAATTACCTAGTGTTAGAGATTTATTAAGGACAATCGACCTGTAATATTGTCTAACCTAATTAAATCGTGTATTGGACTAATTTGACTGTTTTTATCATCTCGGGGAACCCACTGGCGATTTACCCATCAAAATGCCCACAGATGACGAAATATCGGACTTGCAGAATGAAATTGCGACATACGAGTATTTATATTTCAATCTACGTCCATGTCAAAAAACCTCTGTCATGCGTTTGGAAACAGTATAAAATGACCACCATTAGCCATATATGTACCTAAGGTCAGTGCGTTGTCTGTGCCAGTGTTAAAAAATGTTTAAAAAGTTATTAAAACATCTTTATCGATACTAGATATAATGACAATCTAGTTGGCCTTTGAGTGTTTATAATAACATGTGTAGATAGTAGATGTATGCAACTTTACATAATTAAGCCTTAAATACTCGTGTGATCTTATAATGGTTATGTTGCTATCGTGTTTTAAGACCTCTCGCTATGTATCAGTAGTATACCCTTCTTACATATTTACATTTTGTAAGCGGATAGTTCTCATATTGTTTTACGAATCCATCACAGACGTGGTTAAACTGTTGAGGTTTTATGAGGCAAACATTGATTTAATATACCAGAGAGTGATATGTATTATACATTACCTACTAAGTATTGGCTACTCACTAATGCATTCAAGAAAAACCGACTTATGAGCCATCCTGTATATTTACACTATTATAGTTTTCCTTATTTTAATTTAATACAATGGGTATATTACAAATGTTTCTATTTACGTACACCAAAATAATATTTAATTGTACAATTGAAAGTCTCGACGACGCCGCTGTTCCAATGTCAACATTTGTTGTCATTTTCCCGCAGCGTAAACTAGACTTATTTGTGGTATAAATATGACGATTACTTACTTTCCCTTAGTCATATAGTTACATTTTTCAAGTAATAGTGCTTTCCTTTTCCTTTTGGAAAAACCAACACGCTTTTTTCCCATTATTAAATAAGATTTCTCACAGGTTTTGTTTACGGCGCGGCCAGTCAACTGTCACAGACCTGTCGTTGGCAACGGCCGTCGGCGGACTGAGGGGAGACTGATTTCATACAAATACGCGCTTGTGCTAGCTTATATGAAAAGGTCGTATACGTAGAAACGGTTTTTTTCGTTTCAATTACAAACTACAATTAATTTTCAAGAATCTGGTCTCAGATATTAAAGTATAGGTTAAAACTATGTTACTCAGAGAATTTAGGGGCTTAAATAGGTCTGGTTTGCCTGTACAGTGCAAATTCCGCTTTTGAAAGAGGTATCTTTGACATACAAAAGTCTGTTACAAAAGTTAGCAAATCGTGTTTCTGCGTCTCAAAAAATGGAGTAGATGATCCCAATAATCAGGTTATCAAATGTTACTTTCATATGTTTTATGATTCCTGAGAAAAATCGAAATCCCTGCCACCAAAATTTCCGATTCGTCATCTTAAGTATTTTGACTCAACCTGATACGATCACTCGAAGACCGCCGTCGTTATAGTCGGACTACGCTACGTTTTAGATGTCAAAAAACGGTTTTATTAAAAAAATAATATATGGCAACATGAAGAAACCACAGCAAGAGGAGTATTTAATCTTGGTACTTGGTAATACTTTATTACAAAATGTGTCTACATACCTACTGAAATAGATATCTGGGTCAGTCTTGCACACATGAATCTATTTTCAACTAAACTAAGTGATTTGTTCCAGGGTCTTGGACAATTTCTACATATTTAAGTATTATACTTAAATACGTACAACCATTGCTTAATTTGGTTGGAACTATATTGATTTGTGCAAGACCGTCCTGAATATTTATTTCAGTAGGTTTGTAGAAACATTAAATACAATATTAAACGGAAAGATATTTGCCAAGTATCAGGACTAATGAATCCCCTTTTTTGTGATGTTGCCATATTCATTTTTTTTAATAAAACCTCCTTTCGACCTCTGCAAACTTAGCGCAGTCGCACTCTAGTTGCCGTGACAACTAACAACTAACTAACAAGAACATACCTAGTTTCACCGTACCAACATCGCGCAAATTCAAACTACGAAACCTCATGCACCCAATATTCTCATATTCGCAATATATTCGCAACGATTTGTGCGAATACGAATGCGAATATTGAAAATCTTGCGAATATTCGCGAATACTAATATTCGTCACATCACTAGCACCCATACGTACCAGGAAATCAGGAGAGGACAGATGCCTCTCCAGATGGTGTGGGTCCACGTGGTCGGGGAGCGGGCGCCGCTGCAGCGCCGGCAGAGGGAGCTCGGCCGCGCAGTTGGTGAGCCGGGACAGCTCCCCCGCGCCCCGCAGCGCCTCCCCCGCCTTGTACCCTTGCTGCAAGCGCGTGCGGAATGGTACAGTGTGCAAGCGTGCTGTCACCGGTGGCTTTTGTACAACTTTATATGGCTTACAGTGGCGTGGCGTCCAAAGAACTCGATTCCTACCGGCTTGCTTAATATCAGGCATTTGACCACATTGTCCTGCAGCTCTTAAGGAAAATAAATCTGCACCGGCTTGCCCAAGGATATCTTTTACGCCACGCCACTGCCACTGATGGCTTATTTATTGTCATTTCATAAACTTTTTTTTGTGAAAAGGTTACACTGGCAGATCGGGAGGTAAAATTCTGGCCAGGAAATGGGACTTTCACCCGCAGTTGGCGGAAATAATCTCGCACTGCAATGAATGAAAAATGATAGCTAATGTTTGTCGCACGCAGTTGTGCTAGACGTATTGGTGAATTTAAAAGTGGTAGCCCTCATTGGCTATTTACAATTTAAGGTTAGGATAGGTGACCTATTGTAGGTCATTCGGTAGTTTGAAACTTGGCAGGGGTATATAACACCAGTTCAATACTTTGCAAAATTGGCTATTCTATATCATGAATGGATCAATTTTTATAAGTGCATAAATTTGACTGAAAGATTACATAAACAGTTAAGTTACTAAGAGTATCGAAAAATGTTATTAATTATGCAGGGCTAATAACTATATCATAAAACATTTACAATTAAAAGGTCACTCGAGTTTACAATAACCAAACCTACTCAATCAATGTCCCAGGAGTTGATCCATATACAGTTGGAATGGATCAAATGCTACAGTTATTTACATTACTAGCTATTTCCCGCGGCTTCGCCCGCGTTGTTCCCGTTATTGTCCCAAAGAAACTCTTTACCTGGATATAAAGTATCCTTTGTTTCAATCCAGGACTTGGTCTACTTACATGCCAAATTTCTGCTTGATCCATCCAGTTGTTACCCCGTTATTTAGTAACAAACATCTTCACAAACTTTCACATTTAAGTATAATATTAGTGTGAAGATTTTCGAATTTTAAAAGTTTAAATAAGTATACAATTTAATATAACCGGAGATCGGAATAGGTAGAGTATATTTACCTAAACTTCGAAGAACATAGTCGAAAAGTGGAGAGTCCCTTACAACAAAATTTTTATCCGGGGCTTAAGTCTCGGAATCTTACTAAAAAAATATATTATTGGTATTCTTTAGCACATTTCTCGAACATTCTCAGTATAGCTGTTTCTTTCTAATAGTGCTGTCTCTTTCACTCCTTCGAGAAATTTCGCCATATACTGAAGTGTAGGTCAAAGGCCCATAAGGGGTCCTGGACACAACAGCTATACTGAGAATGCTCGAGAAATGTGCGAAAGAATACCAATAATATATTTTTTTAGTAAGATTCCGGGACTTAAGTCCCGGAAAAAAATTTAGTTGTAAGGGAGTCTCCACTTTTCGACTTTGTCCTTCGAAGTTTAGGTAAATATACTCTACCTACTCCGATCTCTCTATATAAACTTTCAACCCCTATTTAAACCCCTTAGAGAATGAATTTCGAAAAACGGTGATATGACTTTTCTTGTAATCTAATAAAAAGTCTAAACATGACGTTTCAAACCTCTTACTTCTAAAATCTTAGACTCTCCATACAAATTTTGAACCCCTATTTGAACCCCTTTGGGGATGAATTTTGAAAAATCCTTTCTTAGTGCACATTTAGACCTTATAAGGATCCTACGTGCTAAATTTGGAATTCTTAGGACCAGTGGTTTGGGCTGTGCGTTGATAAACAAACTTTCAACCCCCATTTAAACCCCTTAGAGGATGAATTTTGAAAAATTCTTTCTTAGTGCACCCCTAGACCTTATAAGGAACCTACGTGCTAAATTTGGAATTCCTAGGACCAGCGGTTTGGGCTGTGCGTTGATAAACAAATTTTCAACCCCCATTTAAACCCCTTAGGGGATGAATTTCGAAAAACGGTGAAATTACTTTTCTTATAATCTAATAAAGAGTCTGAACATAAAGTTTTAAACATCTTACTTCTAAAATCGTAGACTCTCCATACAAACTTTGAACCCCTATTTGGACCCCTTAGGAGATGAATTTTGAAAAATCCTTTCTTAGTGCACCCCTAGACCTTATAAGGAACCTACATGCTAAATTTGGAATTCCTAGGACCAGGGGTTTGGGCTGTGCGTTGATAAACAAACTTTCAACCCCCATTTAAACCCCTTAGGGGATGAATTTTGAAAAATCCTTTCTTAGTGCACCCCTAAACCTTATAAGGAACCTACGTGCTAAATTTGGAATTCCTACGACCAGTGGTTTGGGCGGTACGTTGATATACAAACTTTCAACCCCCATTTAAACCCTTTAGGGGATGAATTTTGAATAAAATATTTGTAGACCACCATTAGACTTTATAAGGAACCTACGTGCTAAATTTGGAATTCCTAGGACCAGCGGTTTGGGCGGTGCGTTGATATACAAACTTTCAACCCCCATTTAAACCCCTCAGAGGATGAATTTTGAAAAACGGTGAAATTATTTTTCCTTGTAATCTAAAAAAGAGTCTAAACATAAAGTTTCAAACCTCTTACATCTAAAATCGTAGACTCTCCATACAAACTTTGAACCCCTATTTGGACCCTTTAGGAGATGAATTTTGAAAAATCCTTTCTTAGTGCACCCCTAAACCTTATAAGGAACCTACATGCTAAATTTGGAATTCTTAGGACCAGTGGTTTGGGCTGTGCGTTGATAAACAAACTTTCAACCCCCATTTAAACCCCTTAGAGGATGAATTTTGAAAAATTCTTTCTTAGTGCACCCCTAGACCTTATAAGGAACCTACGTGCTAAATTTGGAATTCCTAGGACCAGCGGTTTGGGCTGTGCGTTGATAAACAAATTTTCAACCCCCATTTAAACCCCTTAGGGGATGAATTTCGAAAAACGGTGAAATTACTTTTCTTATAATCTAATAAAGAGTCTGAACATAAAGTTTTAAACATCTTACTTCTAAAATCGTAGACTCTCCATACAAACTTTGAACCCCTATTTGGACCCCTTAGGAGATGAATTTTAAAAAATCCTTTCTTAGTGCACCCCTAGACCTTATAAGGAACCTACATGCTAAATTTGGAATTCCTAGGACCAGGGGTTTGGGCTGTGCGTTGATAAACAAACTTTCAACCCCCATTTAAACCCCTTAGGGGATGAATTTTGAAAAACAGTGAAATCGTTTTTCTTGTAATCTAATAAAGAATCTAAACATGAAGTTTCAAAGGTCTTACTTCTAAAATCGCAGACTCTCCATACAGACTTTGAACCCCTATTTGAACCCCTTAGGGGGTGAATTTTGAAAAATCCTTTCTTAGTGCTCCCCTAGACCTTATAAGGAACCTACGTGGTAAATTTGGAATTCCTAGGACCAGCGGTTTGGGCTGTGCGTTGATATGTCAGTCAGTCAGTCAGTCAGTTTCTTCTTTTATATATTTAGATAAACAAACTACTTCCTAATTCAAACAACATTCCACTTCTACGGACAATTAATATTATGCCACACCTGGCCATAAAGTGACTTTTTCCGCACGCTGCGCGTACGGAAAAAGCCGCTTTCTGGCCAAGTGTAGACATAAAATGATGTACACAACACGAGAGGTAATAAAGAAAGCCCTTGATCGCATATTTACGTCCCTCGCTTGCAGCTCGGGCCGCAAACTTCTACGATCTCGGCCTTTCTTTGTATTACAACCCTAGTTATGTAATGTACTATTCTAGTTTTAAGTTTGCATAACCGTATTAGTCGAGTCATTCCTTTTCCACCAGTTCGTGTCCTTAAACTACCACCACCCTGTACAACCAGTTCTCCTAGCTATGACCTAATTATATTTGTCCAAGTGTATTGTTTGTCCGAATACTCTTTCCTCGTTATAGTTTACTACTATTGACTGAAAAATTATAAAAGAAACATGGTCAAACCTAACCACCTATTCTAATGGACTTACGGTTTAGCCGTGTGTAATTATTCGCATAAAAAATCGGACAAACAATAGGTACATTAGGTTAAATAAAAATTTTCATCACACTTGCTCGAAAATGGTATTGTTACACGTAGGTTCTGCGGGCTATAAATGACCAATCAAGTTTTTTTTTAATTTGAATACGCTGGTTCTGTTTTAGTCTTATTTGTCATGTTCAAAGGAAAAGCCAACTTACTTTTTTAATTTTTATCACTGAAATATTTATTTAAAGAGAACTGTTATCGCAAATACATGTAAACACATATTTCGGTAACAACAATGAAATGTTTAAATAGTGTATTTCAGTATTTTAATATAAAATCAACTAAAATGGCCGTTTTAGGCCTTTACCACTATGGTTTCCGAACGTGACTTGACATTTGCATTATCTATGGATACATGTCACCTTCTGTTTTAAATTTATCTTCTCATACTGGGTGGATTAGTAAGGTTATTTATTTAGAATTTCTCACAAGTGTGATGAAAAACATTGTGTGCGCCACGGGCATTAAAGGAATTATAAACTAGTGTTATTAAAGCCCTCGGCCTTGCCTCGGGCTTCTAACTCGTTTGTAATTCCTTCCTTACCGCCCTAGATACACAATGTACTAATGTTAAATATAGGCAACAATAAAACCACATCCATATTACACAAGCGTCTTACCGCGATGTTGGCCTCGGCGGCGTCGTCGTGCTCGGCCCAGGTGTCGAAGAGGTGTGTGAAGGGCTGCGGCTCGAGGCCGGCGGCCACCACCTGCACCTCCGAGCGCGTGCGGCGCGACACCGCCCAGTACGCTTCCGCCGTGCGCAGCGCCGCCAAGCGCAGCGCCTGCCAGCGGCCCGCGAACGCGCCTACACCTGGTGACACAAAAATAAAACGTATAAGGATCATTCCACAGTAAGAGGTATACCTTACCCAGTTTGAAGTGAGCTCTTCTACTTGAGACTACAATACCATTGAGTGGTTAACCACAAATTATGACAATGAGCTTGTAGTAAAAGAAGATAATAAACGCCTTGGAAGGTAATATAGTTTTTATTTTTTATTTTTTTGGACAATAGACTACAGTATAGTATACAGTAACAGAATAATGGCGATCATAACATTTGTTGCATTTCATTTCCATTTCAAACCTACCCGACAAGAAATAAGGTTGAAAATTCGATATACATACAGTGTACTTCTAACCTTTTTTTTTTGTAAGTATTTGGTTGGCGATTCGAGAACAAAAGTAGATAATAGCATTGTATAGATACAATGCTATTGTAAGTACAGGTAAGTGGATGAGCTCACTTGAAACTGGGTAAGGTATAACGTGAGTCACAATTTTCATCAAGCTTTAAATCATCATGATGCAAATTATAGATGCAACAGTTGTATAAGTGGGGTCAAGAAATGCGACTGGCGTGGGTTGCGATACGAGCCGCCGCGGCGGCGAGTATCGCAAATAGAAACGCCATGAGCGTTTTTGACTTAATTATACAACGTTGCATACAATCCTTTTTTTACGACTAGGTTTTAAAATGTAAAATACAAAATTAAACATAGCGAGCAAACAAGGCAAATATGACATGTGACTGACAATATAATAAGTATGTGTCTATGGTAAACTTTGTTTTTAATTTGACGTATACTCGCTAGTGACACGCAGTTACGATATTAAAAATATATTTTTTTTATGTTGGCATCAAAGAATCTAGTTCGGAAAGTTTTGTTTTTCTTAAAAACTGTAGGAATTTAATAGTTTGTTAAGTTGGTAGTTGTGCATTTTTGTGCCGCCTGAGGTACAAACTGGATACTAACCGGTGTTCCGCTCCGCGGGCTCCAGTTCCCCGTCTTCCCCGCGCGGCCACCAGCCCTGCCACAGCCACACGGACTTGCCGTCATCCAGCAGGAACAGAGCTGCAAACAACACACACACTTTAAACATGCTCACAACCAACACATACAGACGTGGGGAGCTACTTCATAATGCTATCGATGTCGCAGCCATTTGGTTATCTGCCTAGCATTTTCACTAAACTATGACCCGCCAGCAGGTCGACGACGCGGGGCTTCTATTTCTGCTTTGAGGGACACAAGCTGACCAACAAACCTAACCTAAAATAAGGAGTGTGTTTAATGAAAAGGCTAGGCAGCTAACCAAATAGCTAATTAAGCTAGTTGGCGGCGACATCAATATTTCATTCATTTGCATGAAGTGAAGCGTTTCACCGTACCGCCGAATAATGAAAATCGCTCCCAGTGACTGTATTTCCGGACAATTAGAACTTCTAGACGAGAGCACAAGTTTTTACTGAACTGGCGAGCTATAATCTTCGGTTTTCTTGTCGTTTATCATCAGGAGCTACTGATGTTAATCGCAGGGCAGTTGTAGAATTTAAAATAATTGGATCGTTGTTTAACTTGATATTTGTAAAAAAAATAAGGTTGTGAACATGCTTGACACTGTCCCAGTAGGTATCATCCTGAATGATATGTCATTACCATTAGCAATAGAGGTGATAGCAGGGTGTTAAGAATTGATAATGAAAAAGTGTGTTCACGCGTGTTACAAGTTTACGAATGTTATGGTGGATTTTTTACTTTACTCAGAAGTTATGAAAAACTGTAAATTTGGACGTAATTATGCAAACGGGAACGAATCAAATATTCACTAAAATTTCAACTGTTAGCTTTACAGTCTTTACGTCCGTTTGAAATAAATAAAATGGATAAGATTTCTTACCTGGCTGCGAAGCCGAATACAACTCCTTTTGTTCAAAAGGGAAGGGTGTCACCAGCCGCTCGTGGCGTAACGGTGACAGCACCTCGTTCGCTTCGAACTGCCCGCCCAGATCCGTGAAGTGGAACAACCTTGGCGTCCCATCCCCACCGGACTCCTTAGCACTCAACACTGAGTTATAATACTGCTTATTGGCAACACCTAAAGCCTCCAAAACTTCCTTAGGCTCCTCGCTTTCCTTAACTTCGGTTATCATCACGTTGGACACGTTAGAGCCGAATAGGTAGCTACATTTCCGAGCGATCAGTTTGTTGGCCAGGTCTATGGCTATGTTCTTCGTGTGTTTGAGGCTTCGGGATCCGTGCCAGATGTATAGGCCGCCTTTTTCTGTGTCGACGAGTAATAGAGAGCCACGGCTGCGCAGTTGCCGGACCGAGCATGGGACTTGTAAAAGGTAAGCTTCGTTGGAGAGATTCCCTCGGGTAACGAAGAGCTTGAATCGGTTCTTGTCCGTGTTTTTCTTGCCTTGGTGGACTACTAAGTTTCCTTGGAAAAGGTTGAGGAACGCTGAGGGTTCATTGCCTTGGGCCACTCTGATTTGGGGGCCCTTTTCTTTGTCTAATTCCACCGTTAATAAAGCCGCTGCCCCTTTCTCGTTGGATGAAGCATCTTTGCCCTGCCAACAGAAGTAGGCGCAACGATCTCTACCAGTAACAGCATGTTTGGAAGGTTTTCCATTTAATTCCCGACCTGATACTGTAATCTGGTACTCCCATCTGATAATGTAACTGTCTCCCGAGAAAAATTCGCCGATTTCGGCCTGACTTTCGACTTCTTGGAAATCGTATTCCTGGATTAACCATTTAGAGACTGATTTAGTTTTGATTTCATATTGTCTCATGTTTTCCTTATCATAGTATTGCGTACCGCGGCCGACGTGGGATCCTTCTAAAATGAGATCTGGATCCTGATACTCGTTCGACCACATTTCTTCGGCGTCGCAAGGGGTTATTTCTATGCTATTCGATTTGTTTTCTTGCGGTTTCACTTGTATGACTCTGGTGTAATCGGGCCAGTCGAGGAATTTCTCTTTGAACAGTATGGTTTCCATGTGTTGGGTGACTTTGGAGAGTATCGCCCATTCAGGTCGGGTTTTGGATGTTTTCTCGGGCGAGCTCCTGTCTTCCCTAGCACCTTGATATGTAGCAGCGTTCAAAGGGTTGATATGACACTCTTCGTAATTATAGCCTTCGTCGAACAGCTCTTGGGCTAGTTGGGCGGCGCGCCTGCGGGTTTCTAGAGGCACGTTCTTTCCGTACCAGATGTACATTTCTGAGCCGAAATCGAATACGATGACCTTCGATTGGTTCAGCATGGCTATTTTCGGCATCTGGCCCCAGTACTCCTTGATGGGGATGAGTTCGTCGTCCATGACTTCGTAGCACATATTGGTCTGTACGATACAGGACTCGAAGATCTCATCTTCGTCCGGATGTCCGGTCTCCGCGGGTTTGTAATCCTCGATACCGTCGGTGACGCCGAGCAGTGACCAGAACTGATTCCAGTGCTTATTTGAGAAATTCTTGGTCTGCTCGTCTATCTTTATGATGCTGGTGGAGTTTTTGCAGCCGAGATCTTTGGTGTTATGGATGTGCTGAGCGACATCGGTACTGCGATTCCTGAAAGAAAATTACAAATGAGAACGCTTTACATTCCAATTCTCCTTAGCTTTCCTCACAAATAAAGCCATTAAAAACCACAGTTTGAAAATCACTTAGCCAATTTGGATCAAGAATACGTACTATAGAATATATGATCTTGATCATTGAGAAAGACGTACCTCTCGATGACATTGGCGTAATGTCCGATGTAGAGGAACAGTTGATCGGGAGTGATCAACACGAAGCAGTCGCCGCGGTTGACGCTCGTGTGGACTGGCTTGACCAGTCTCGTCTGGATATAAATATAGTTAATAAATAATAATAAATAAATATTAGGGGACAATCTTACACAAATCTATCTAGTCCCATAGTAAGCTCAATAAGGCTTGTGTTATGGATACTAGACGACGATATATTTAATAAATACATAGAAAACATCCAAGACTCAGAAACAAATATCATCACACAAATAATATTTGCTCTTACCGGGATTCGAACCCAGGACCGTCAGCTTCGTAGGCAGAGTCACTAACCACTAGGCTAAACCGGTCGTCAACAGTTACTTTGAATTCCTTAATTATCCAATAAATCCGCGAAAGCGCTGTTCCCATTTGCCTATTAAGGTTGAACGTTTTAGAGAATTTTCATACAAATTTCAGTCCCGTTTTTCTCCAGCCGTGATCATTTTCTGTATTTGAAATATTATTAGTTCGATAGTACTTTTCCTTCTGATTCCGCCAATAAGAAAAAAATACCGAAAAAATGAGAAATATTCTAAATAAATCCATTTGAAAACTAATAAATTTTTTATCAAACCGTTGTTTGTGTGAGTGTAGAGTATCGTGTCGGTGTAAACAAAAGGGCGGCATTTATCAACAACAGCTGATTCTGGGTGTCAAAAGAATGCCTAGATTGTTTAAAACCTACTCCTAAAACTTCTGGCCGCTAAGCTAATAAAAATTAAAAAATAAAGTGCTGTCAGCCGGTGTCGAAGTTTATCTCCATCAACAAATTTCATTTCCTAAACTGATTTCAAGAAGGAGGTGGTATTGCATTGTAACCGTTTTTATCGTAAAGATAAAAATTGTACAAATACTTGAGTTATTTTTTTCTATGGATATAAATACGAGCTCTTATTCTTAGTAAAAAATATTGGATTTTTCGATGCAGTCCATTAGTTTTAAAAGCTAAAAGAGTTTGCTATCATTGACCATAAATGTATTGTTTGAAAAAAACCTTTTTCATTACTGCACTCCCATGCTCGATTAAAAAAATATGTTGCCTACAACAGTCACATTTACATTTGAAGTTGTCAACATTTTTCATACAATAGCAAAGATATTCCTTGTTATTAACTTTATTATTTGAATAGAAAACAGTTAGTTAAATATTTCCTTGATCAACATTTTGCATACTACTTGGGTGGTAAGCCTGCCTGATGTGAAGTAGTCACCGGAGCGTACTGCCATTTTAGGTACTAAAAATAATGAAAACAAACGTACGCACACTCGAGACCAGATGACCAGATTACCCAAGTAAATCCTAATTTGCGTCATCATCAGAAGTTCGTTGCCGTCACCCCCTGCTATGAAAAGCTATAGCTCTGCATGGAGATGTTCGGCTGGAATCAGCCAGACTGGAGATCGCCTACCTAGCGCGTTCAAGAATTAAGAAGCGATATGAGGCAGCTGAAAGGCTTGGCTTTGTATTCTACCGAAGTCTATGAATAATATTCTATCGAACCCGTAAATCAAACTTTTTTTACAGCGCAATAATAACAGATCCTAAATGTATGACAGAGTAGCAAGATATTCACAAAAGTTGCTTGTAGTGGAATTTTAGCATTTTGGAGTAAGTAAGTTTGACGCGACAATTCTCAATGAAAATAAATAAATAATATACGATATAAAATATGTTTTTTTCTTGGCTTGGCTAATAGGTAAGTATACTATAAAAGTATACTAACTTAGGTCAGTAAGTATACTAGTTACATGTAAGTTACATGCACAAATAACTATTCATATGTGAGAGGTCAATTTGCAAATAAAGAAGTAACAAACATGAGCAGATAATCAAGAAATCAGAAATATAAAAATATATTGGATACCTAACAATATATGTAGTATGAAACTAAAACTTCATATTTCAACATCACCTGAACGTCTAAATCTTTATCAAATAGATTAAAATGGCGCCAAAATAATATGTAAACAAACATGACCTGTCATACTGTCATAATAATAATTATTGACAGTCACTGACACTAATGACTGTCAACGGGTACGCGTGTGTGCGAGAATGTGGAAAATTGCGATTATTTTCAAAAAATCTGTTTTATTGTCCACAAGAAGACTGTAGAGCTGAAATTGGTTGCGATTTAAGCTCATCATTTTTTACTGGTCCCGCCAAGACATAGAAATAGTAAATATTTGGTTGGGTTTAGCTAAAAATAATAAAAACACTACGCAAACGACGTACAACGCCATCTGAGCGGCTAAAATTGGTAACTTTCTCTAACGTTCCTCCTTAACGCCAGACAGTAGGTTTTTTTTATCTTGGATACATGAGAGTTTCTTCACCAACACTTCAGTGTAAGTCTAACCATGAGTGTATGGGAAGACAGGTCACTGTCCAGGTCAGTGTTACGTAAGCTACGCGTGTTTACGATATCCGCAGTAACTACAGTGTAAAAGTCTAGGAAATTTTATCTTTACTGCAATGAAATAAGGATGACATTTCCTACACTCATAGACAGTAGGTAGTTACTGCCGATAACGCTAGCGGCAGTACACACCTTGCATTATAACCGCCAACTTGTCGCTACGATCGGTCGAAGTCACAATTGGTTCTATTGGGAAGACAACTTGCGCAACTTGCATACTCCCTAATCACTAGCTGATTGTTACAATTTGCTGGTGGTAAAGTTACAAGGTGAGTAGAACACATTAGGTATGTCGCGGGACCTAGGGCGATGCGCCCTCTAGTTTCTACTGCAGGAGTCTCTTGCATTTTGCACATTTACTGACCGGCTTGACGTTGCCAGCACCTCTAGCACAACTGTGACGCGCGACTCTTTGTCACGCGAAAAATGCTACCTAGCTCTTTCCTTTCAATATAGTGTGACAGTGACAGGTCATGCTCTGTCGCGCGACAAGCCAAGTCGCTGCCAGTTGTGTTAGCTCTACATGGATGACATGCATGCTAATTAATGGTCTCATAATTAGAGACGTGCGAAATGGAGAAGAAAATGCCGGAAAGCGAACCGAAATGCCGCAAAATGCCGGAACCGAAGCTGTAGATATAACCGAGAAGGCGCTGAGATGTAGGGTTGCCAGATGATTTTCGACGAATTGCTTTATCGGCGATCAGCTATTTAGACCGCATGCATTTAAGACGAGTTGATAATAGGACAGTAGACGAATGATTTTTACCCGACTGCGGCGAAGCCCAAAGGAGGGTTATGTGTTTGACCTGTATGTATGTATGTCCGTTCCTATGTCCGCTCGTAACTACTCAACAGCACATCCGATTTTGATAAATTATACATCATTAGATTCGTCTTGATGGTGGGTATGAAGTTCGTTAAAATAAACAAAATGGCGGATTTTATGAAGTTTCAAAGTGCACCGCGATCGGGTTTTTTTCTATAAAAATGTGGTTATTTCTATAAAAATGGTTATGTGAGTTGCTTCATAGACCGATTGCCTATTTGACGGTCTGCAGATTTGCCCGTGATTTTTGGGTGGACCACTTGCTTATTTATTTACGTAGACATTTATATCGGCAGCGGACGACAATAATGTTAAATTCAGTTGTTTTTAATATATTTACGTTAGTTTGATTATGTTTCTTTCTCCGGACCAAAGTCCCAAAATCCCGAAAAAAAATTTTTTTTTTTCGATAATAGGCATTCGATCTGGCAACCCTACTAAGATGAGACTGACAGATGAGAGAGAGACTGACCTGCACCCGCCGGCGGCCTTTAACGTGCAACAGCATTAGCGCCTTGGTGCCCGGGGCGGGGGCGACGGTGGCTGCACTCCGGAGCGCCACATTAGAGAAGTCTTCCTTCGTCGCTAGCGCCGCTAGCGCCTCCGCCGCTAATCCGCAGTTGGCTGTCGCTGTAATACAGACAGAATAGGGAATATGCTTGAATTTTTTATAACAGATTTCTTATCAAAATTTTAAAATACCGTCAAAAAGGTGACATACAGTGAAAATAAAATTAAAATCGACCGAGAAATACGGAAGATATAAACATTTTAAAGCACTAATCAGACAACGATCAGAGAGAGAGATCCGATATGGACTATGACGTCATAGTACACGTCCGCCATACAATCTCCATACTATATTCTGTTTTGCGAGAAAGAGATAGAGATAAATCTTTGTTGTGTTATATCTTGGTTATTTTTATAGTTATTCGAAAAATATTTTTTTCTTACTGTTTTTTATATGAATGAGGTTTTATTAAAGTAAATAAAAAATATCATGCATATTATTCCCTATTATTAATGAATAAAATAAATAAAATAATAAATAAATAAATATTAGCCATATTAGGGGATAATCTTACACAAATCGAACTAGCCCCATAGTAAGCTCAATAAGGAGAAACAAGAACAATAAATAGAAGCGAAGAAGAAGAAGCAGAAGAAGAGCGAGAGAAGAGAAGGAGAAGGAGGAGGGGTATTATAGTACATTACACAACTAGGGTGGTAAACCAACTACCAATTCTGCACTTCACGTTTTCAATTTATTAACATTGTTTATGCTTTAGTTTGAATTTAGTCTAGTGGTTTGGCTTCGGCTAAAATGTATCGTTTTTGTACAGTCGCCATCAGATATATATGAGCTGTCAGTGTACTCAAAAATATCTGAACACGGCTCTAATGCTATGAAAATAGAGCCGTGTTCAAATATTTATGAGTACACTGACAGCTCAGATATATCTGATGGCGACTGTACGTCCATCGGCAAAACATAGCGGTTCATATATATTTTTAGCAGCTCCGTAAGTTTTCAGATTTACCTATGTTTCACAAATAAAACACTTTGACATTGACTTTGAAAGCAAAGAAAGGCCGAGATCGCCGATGTTTGCGGCCCAAGCTAAGCAAGCAAGGGACGTAAATATGCGATCGAGGGCTTTGTTTATTACCTCCCGTGTTGTGTACATCATTTTGTCTACACTTAGCCAGAAAGCTTTTTCTGTACGCGTAGCGTGCGGTAAGAGCCACTTTGCGGCCAGGTGTGGCATAAAATAATTTATTTTAATTATTGATCCGTGTAATAATTGGATAACAAGTTTAAAAACCAAATTAAATTAACATAATAGTAATAAAATACAAAGTAATGTAAAGAAATGAGGAATAACGTCCAAGAACTAAGGCAAAGTATAAAATATAAAGACAAACAAATAATCCAACTTCGGCCGTTTAGGGGCGCACTATACGTATTCGCACAGACGCGCGATAACACGTCTGTGTGAGTGCGATCCATACTGGAGCATTCTTACGCATTCTTAAAACTTTGCTTGTAATGTTCGTACACGGCGCGCACACATTCAAGCGCGGGATGTACCTTTTGCAGGAAGAAAAGTTACTGCTATTATACTGTCACTAAAGTGACCGGCGTAGACGCTACAGTTAGCAGTGGGTGGCAGTTATTGGGATTAATATTTGACACAGCTCGTTGATATATCTAAAAACTAGAATCAGACTAAGAATGCTACCTTGGGGAATGCTAAATGATTGGGATTTTTAACATTGAGTACGATTTTACATGGTCGTCTTTGAAAATTTCAAGTGATTGTCGCCATTTACCAATTTTTCGGGGTTGATATTAGAATTTAAAAAAGCCTATCTCACCTTTCTCCTTTATGAGTTGGTCCCGGATGTTAGTGGAGGGGGGCGGTGAGTATTCTTCCCTGAGATCAGTGCGCGCCGCGAGGGCCTTCAGTGGATTTCTGGAGGCGACGTGGCGACGCTCCCGCTTCGCTCGCCTTGCCCAATCGTTCGCCAACCTATAGATGAGTAAAATTGTAAAAATATAGCCTTCTGCTATTATTCTGTATATGAGAGCCAAATTATGCTATAAAACTAACTAATTGAAAGACGTCAGTTAATAAAAATAAACTCTCGACAAACATCCGCGGCCCCTTTAATGATAAATTTATTACTTTACAATAAGTTTGACGGTAAAATGTACCTATATTTTTGATGCAATTATAAACAATTATAATCGATTTATAAGGCGCTACTGAATAATAAATCGCAATAAAAATAATCACTTAAAACCATAATTCACTAATCTACTTATAGCAATTATGTTATCACTATTTATCAGAGCTATCGCAGACCGATGATAAAAACCAAAAGAAAAAAAGCAAAAAGTTGATACCACTGTAGGCCCCGACGAGATTCGAACTCGTGATCTCCTGTTTACTAGACAGGCGCTTTAACCAACTAAGCCACGGCGCCACACGACACCTGCGCGAAATTGTTGGCAACTAGCCCGCTGAGCGCATAGCTAAAAGTGTTGGTAGCGAATTCTTTGTTGATACACAAGTTTCGAAGCAAGTACATATTACATTGTTGGTGGATTTTTATCGGCATTGAAAATTAAATACGAACTATTAATTAATATGCTAAGTACAAAATTAAAAAATTACGATAAATACGTCAGAAATTGTTGTGATACAAAATTTCTACCAAGAAAGTAGTAGTGCTTCATGCTGTTAAGACTTTTCTAGGACTCGTAACCTTAATTTGTAGAAAATTGAGTTCATTATAATAAAGTTTTTCTTTTCTCTTCTGCTAGGGTTTAGGGTTCGAATAAACTTTCTCCATTTGTTTCGCTCTTGGGTACTTGTGATACATCCTCCCATGTCATCCCCATGGCGCTCATCTCTAGCTCTACTGAGCATCGCCATATTCTCAACTTTCATTTTTATGTTTACTAAGTAAATAAGAAATAAGACCGCCTGTTGTCTACCATTAGTTTTTGGTATCTTGTTTACTTAAGGATCTCTGTAATTTTTTGGTGTCCAATAAAGAGTATATTGTATTGTAAATAACGTTATTAACGGTTTTGCTACTCACATCTGCCGCGAGCTGCTGTCAATGGCATCGAGATCGACATCCACATTCTCCGCCGTCCGTTCCTTCTCCATGACTGGCGTGAAAAAGGCCTGGAAGGTCTCATCATCAGCACGCGGCACCCGGACCGGACACCCGGACTTCTCCGCACCGGGGGACTCGTCTTCTGGATGATTAAAAAAAAATTGTAAAGAAAAACAATAAAAAAAGGGAAAAGGAAAGATAAAATAATAGTTTAGCAACTGAAAAATAAATAGTTTAATTCTTTAGGGTTGTTCTTGGAAGCCATATTTCCCTTGGCCACAGGTACTCGAAAGATAACTTTTCACTAGAATGGCAAAATATATGAAAGAAACATAATGTTTCTTTATTAGTTTTTAATGCGGGTTAATTACACCACATTTTATGTTACATAATATGTAATTCTTGTATCTATATATTATATAGATACAAGAAATCAAAGGCCATAGAAAAATTAAATGGCGCTCACATAGGCGAGCGAGCCATAGGGCTCGCTTGCTCCAGTCCAGACCAGGACTCAAACCCGGTACCTCTGGATTTCCGGCCCAGCGTCTTTACCAATTCGACCACCGGAGCACCCAGCCAGTGCCTTCAATTTTCCCATCTACTTTGACTTTTGGAACATTCTGGTTTAATAGGATATTAACCTAAGCCACTGGAACACTGGTCTAGACCATAGGTGAGCGCCATTTAATATTTCTATGTACTTAGATTTCTTGTATCTATACACCGTTTTTTTTATTTCCGTTAAATTCGACAGGTTGCTTCGCACGTCAACAGAAGCTACCTGGTATATCGCTTTTTGTTAAATTCGAAAAAAATAATTTTTACTTTTCATACAGAATAAATTAATATTGAGTTTAGAATAACCATTTTAAAAGACACTTCTGGTTCACTTATACTGGTTGGTGATTAAATTAAGATTATGGATATTTTAAAAACGGTATGAGTTACAACATTAATTTCTAGAGAAATTAACTTAATTAGATCTGGAGAATGTACCCTCAAAGTTAACGGAAATCAATAAAAACCCGGTGTATATGTAAGCTAAAAAATGTGTCACTAACTCTCATCGAGCCTGCTGCTGATGCTCTCGCTGACGCTGTGGCTGCGCTTGAAAGACTCCCGGTCCGGCTTCCTCCCCTCCTCCTTCGGTTTTTCGGCGCACACGACCGCGCACGACGCGGACCGGAGCGGGCCCGATACGAAACCGTTGGTCGGGGAGCCTTGCTTGCGAGATCTGAAACGATAATATTATAATCATTGACGTATCGTACGCAGACAGTTCCAATGCTTTGGCGGTAAAAATACCGCCAAACCAGTACCAGCCGGCAGTGCGACACGCGGCGCCTGCACTGCGCAGCTGATCTTTATAGCTGCATTTTTTGTTACGGTGAAAATTGTTCCGACCTGTTCGGATGGGCTTTTCCTTACTTTTGAAATCATTGGTTGTAGTTAAGTAAAGCCCCTGGCGAGCCGCCTGCGTGGCAGCTCGGACAGCCTCCTGCAGACCGTGGCGGCGCGCCTGGTCGGACTTTTCCACTGCTACCACTTGCACACAGCTGGGCCGTCTAATGGACGCAGATAGGGACTATTGCGTGTGTGTATTACCTACTTACTAACATTTTTTTATTATAATTGTTACTAACAAATTATGGAAATACTTTTCTGAAATAAATGAATTAAATTGAAAGTAAATCCATATTGAATCTCATGCTTCGGCAGAAGTATTATAACATACGTATGATGGTATTATAGTATTTTACTGATTTAAGTACATATCGCCAAAAATCCTGCCTAAATATCAATAGCAAACAATTTGGCTGAAGGAACCTACACGTGTAATGGCAAAAATCTAAATCGAGAAATATGATAGGTTTTTCCACAGATGACATACAAGGACTGTTGTGGCAAACAACTTTTCTTTAATTTTGGCACACACATCACAAGCAATCTAGATAAGTGATGACGCGTGATACTAATTAATATATGTACTTTTATATTCGTGTTTATCTCTGGTACATTTTATATGCCTACTTAAATATTTTATCTCCTACTCTTTCCGGTACCACACATATCGTCGACCGTAGGCTCAATTAGGGTAAGGGACAGGCAAAACAATGTACCTTACGCAAATTGAGCCTACGGTCGACGATATGGTATATCCAGTGACTGAAATGCCATACGATAAATAAAACGTACGGTAGCTGTAATTAATGATTATCTTGAAGCTGCTACAACTTGTTTGGTTTAACTACTGATTTTTGTGAAATGGCATGTCAGTCAAAATCAGAAATGTTCAATCTCATTATTAAGTTCAAGCTATATCATTAACTATTATCAACCTACCTATTAGTACTTACGAAAAAGACCATAGCTAAAACCCACCGCCTACAGAGACGATTTGCCTATTTTTGCAAAAACATAGAAGAATAAGGATCAGTGTAGGAAGACAGGAATCGCGTTTTACATGAGACTAATTAAGATGTTTAAAAAACTTCACTACTGCCCCACTGTCCCGCTAGTGTGAATTTGTACGGTTGATACACACCTGAATTTGTTGGCGATGGGGATGCCTGGCGAAGAGGGTGTAGTTGGCGCTTGAGTGGTGACAGGAGGCGGCGTCAAAGGCGGCGTGGAGACTTTGTCCCGTTCCAAGCGTCCCGCTACTGTGAACAGCGACGCATCGCTCTGTGGTACGCGTTTGCGCCATCCCTGGAAATTACAACGATCTAGTACACTGCTGGGAATTTAGAACATCGAAATATGAGACATTGGACTACAAAGATTAATTGTTTCAAACAAAATATATATTGGAAACCTTGTATTGTACATTAAGTATTATATGCAGAAACGAGGTATAAAAATATCTGACATTACTATTACTACAGCTATCGTGTAAGGTATTTATGTGTATAATGTAATATATTCTTGGTATATTAATGCCAGTCGGCCATTTGCTTACCGACATCGTTTTTTTTTAGAAACTGATAAACTCGCAACCCATATGGGCATAGCGGTTGTCGGACCGGGTGGTGGCGTTCCCTGGGGTTGAACCAGGTCGCTAGCCGCCGACACCGACGTTAATAAGTACTTAGACATCCGTTTCATCCCATCACGCAAAATAGGGACATATCTGTTATCGAGTTGCGGAAAACTAGCCCACTTAAACATATAACCTGTAAGTTTCATCCCTTTAATATTGTTGTCAAAATCAAATAGTAGGCTATAGCGCTAGGCTTTGTGGATCGATAAATAAATGATAAAGCACCCGTCACTCTGACACTTACATACTCGTCAGTATGTTACAGATGTTTTATCATTTATGCCACACCTGGCCATAAAGTGGCTTTTTCCGCACGCTACGCGTACGGAAAAGGCCACTTTCTGACCAAGAGTAGACATAAAATGATGTACACAACACGGGAGGGCCGCAAACCTCTGCGATCTTGGCCTTTCTTTGTATTACCACCCTAGTTGTGTAATGTACTATTATTTATCGATCGAGAACGTGACAGATGCTTTATCATTTATTTATCGATCGAGAACGCCTTTGACTTTCATACTAGGGTACCTTTAATGGATAATTTGTGATTAATTATATTGTACCTAAACCCAGCGATGCCACGTATGAATAGTAAAGGATAATTGCAATAAAGCGTGCCTTTTCCGCTTTATTGCACCATTTACACCGACCTTATAATGTAGGTAATGCAATGAAAACTAGTCTAAATAATATACTATATGAAAAGGGGATAGTTATATCTAATTAGTTATAAAAATCATAATTATAACGCGTTCATTCCTATGTTTACTACAATAAGATCTACATCATCTCAAGAGATCATTAGCAATGACATAAAACACGTCATGCAAGCAAACGGACCTACTTATGTTATATAAATTAGTTGTAATGGCCGTTTTATGTACATATCTAATTATAATACAATAACATTAACCTATTTACATAACTATTATGTATAATAAGGTATGTATACGTATAATTTGTAGGAAAAACTGTGAAAGTGTGTTGTAAGGTGTCCATTAATAAAATCAATAAACTGATATTACTCGTATCTTTCACAACTTATTTTTATTGTATTAATTCAATGAGTGCATTAGGCACATAGGAAGTATCCTAATGTGCCCCACTTCAAGTCATAAGTGGCCTTATTTGCGCTGCGCGGGAAGAAAATACCACTTCCTGGCCAAGGGAAAATGTAAAATTGTGTTCCCACTACGGGCGGTAATCAGTAAAGTCCCAGATCGCATATTTATGTCCCTCGCCTGCAATCTGGGCCATTCCTTACTATACCGCCATGGGTATGTAATGTACTAATGCTTTTATGTCGCATTAACGTTAAATACTGTATTATATCATGTAGAAGTGCGAGTTAAATGCATTTAGGACCTAAGTCTAAGACTCTTCTGCAGGCCTGTAGGACCTGAAGTGTACTTTCACTCTTCTGAACGCGTGTAGTGTACAGGGTTACAGAATAAGTAATAGCACTACGTACAGAAGTTTCTTGTTCTAACAAAACTGATGTTCGGGTCCAACCATCGGATGGAACGCACCGCATCCGATCGTCTCACTTTATCTTTCTCACTCTTTCTGGTCGCTGGCTAAGCCGCTCCGGAGCTGCGAAAACGCGGAGTGAGCCACTTCTTCTAGGTGCTTTGTAAACATTGTAAGCGCCTTCGCAGACCTATGTATATAATATTGGTGTGTTATGAAAACAAGTCGGTAGCAGGCCTCAACAACAAATTGGCGTAATACATAATTGAATTGGCGATACTTGTGTGAATCACCGGTCGCACTTACTCACGGGCCACTCATCCGCATAGTCGTACTTCCGAGAATAATGCTGCAAGACGTCCATCACTGACAGTAGTTTAAGGTTCCGTACCCAAGGGGTGTTAACGAGACCCTATTAGTAAGCCTTAGTTGACTTGGTTCGTCATGTTAATTTTCAGAGATGTGTTTTTATATTGTCACTATAATATCAAATAATAAAAACAAAATAAAATTGAAAACTAAAGAGGCCTGCAACATTTACTTTTGGCGATTTTGCTTGACCGTGGAACGCTTCGTGTGCGAATCCGACTCGCACGTGGTCAGTTTTTTAAGTAGGTACCTACGATTCCTAGCGCGCTGCATCGATGCGCGATATGTTGACTAAGGATATTGAAACTTATTGATAATAGTAAAGGGTCTATAGTTGCCTGATCTATTCGGGTGGGTTATAATACCTTATTTGATACCTCGCACATGGAACATGATGATTGAAAATCAAAGTAGGTACAGTCGAGTTCATTTAAATCTACACGTATAAGAGAACAAAAATATCTGAACACGAAAATGCTCCTGGCAATAGGGTCGTGTTTAGATATTTTTGTTCCCGTGTGTAGATGTAAATGAACTCGACAGTACAAGATTGCACGGGGTGTCATAATTAGGTACTTACTTACCTACGGATTTTTTTTTTAAGTTTCAGAGCAATATTCCCGCCTGACTGCCTGTTGTCTACCTTTTTAAATTGTTCTAATAGGCTACTTGATGACAGTTCAAATCAGCTTCTTTTTATGAAGTGTCAAAACGTTCCGAAAGTATGCAATTTAGTATGAAATACTGTCTTGTGACGTCATGCTCAACATGGTGACTTATTTTTAGTTTTCGTCATTGTAAAATCGTTGGTGGCACGAAAATAAGTTTGAATGATTTTATCCGGGCTGTTTTGGAAGCGTAATTTGCTGGTTACAGTTAATGAATTTATTTTGATTGTTGTCAAATACCCTATTATGTAAGTACCTCTTGTAATGTGTTTTTCTGGTGTGCAATAAAGTATGCTTGTATTGTAATATTCAAAAAACGATAAACCTAATTTCTCTAAAGCTGAATGTGTTTACGTGTTTGGAAAATCGGTTATTTCTATCAGAGGGTACGTGTGTCCGTGGCCTTAACTCTTCAGCTCTTATATTACAAGGAAACTGAGCCGCGGTACTCATATTACCAACGCCCTTTTAACATTTATAAAACCGGAAAGAACCTTTAAGATTTATTGACATCACAATACAAATAACCCATTAATTAACATCTCCCTTGAACTTTATGAATTGCCTTTTAAAGTTGCCTGTAAGGATATTATCATTAACATGTTGGAAATGCGTTGTTTCGCATTGAAAAGCGAGGCCTAAGGTCGAGTGATAACTTAAACGGCATTCCTATTCGACGCCGTTTCGTGCCGAGCGTTGCATAGCCGTGGATTTGTAATTTAATTGCCGTATAAATCGCACAGGATTAACAGAAGTTGTAGTGCGAGTATGTTTTGCTTTCAAGCAAAACGTTGCAATGATGAAACGTATGACCTTTTCTAGTTAAAGTATACACTCAAAGGGAAAATTATGGCCTCGCATTACTTGAACCTGTTTGTTTTGTCTTAAAAAGGGCGTTAATGACTATATTTGGGTGAATCAACTTTTCTTTGTCAACAAAATTTCACCTTCTCCGACTAAAATTGAAAGGAAATCTTTATTCGGATATATTTTGAATAAGTGTATGCTCATTTAAAAGACAGATAATAAAGCTACGTAATGCAAATATTTTTTATTATAATTTGTTTATTATAACTTGTTTATAAGCAGTGACTCAGAGGACATAGCTGTCCCCCACTTTTGTATGAAAATAAGGGTTCGTCCGCTGGGTTACCCTATTTATTTGTTAAAAACGAGTTTTATTTTTATCTAATCTATCTCTAGATGTAAGATCTTGTTCCATTTAAATCATGTTAAAACATGCAAAAGGTGAACAAATACGGAGAAAGAGCAATATTTGCATAAAGCAAAGAAAAGTTGATTCACCCATTTACTATCACGTTTTTTCAATATGAACAATACGAATTCTTTCGAAAATTTACCAAACGCCACTTGCCAATAAATGCGAATTTTGTTTGCATCTTTACACAAGTAACATCTTAATGGCAAAAGGCAAAACCTCTCGCTGGAAAACGTTATAGAAACAAGAGAATAATGTATTGTTCGCAACAGTTTGCGTCCGCGCCTCTTTTGATTTGAAAATAAGACCTCACAATTAAATTACCCTATAAACCATGTGTGGTCGACACAGGGAGTAACGAGTGGTATGGAGCACATACAATTTAATTACATTTATCATAAGATAAACACTAATGATTACCTGTGCTGCGGTCTCGAGTTTGTTTCTCCGATCGGCAAGGATGTTGTTCCCAAGCTCGTCATCTTCTATTTGCACCTTCTTTTTCTCGTCGACTGCAGCGTTTAGGGAGTCCTACAACAAATAGAAAAGAAGGTGGTTAATATCGATGGTAAAGAAATGGCAAATAAGCATTTATCTTATATCACAACATTACTCATCTAAAGGGAACAGACAAACTAACAAGACACGGCCGATGTCAAAAAGGATCTCATTCAGTATCGTAATACGGTAAGGCAAGTCGTTGCTTTTCAGCAGGGACCATCTTGTAGGTAAACTGAACTAACACTAAACAAAAGAACCAACTAAAGAGAGTAAGATGCATGAGATTCAATACTTTAAATGAATTCTGCTTTGCAGAAGAATAAAGTCTAAATAAGACTTGGATTAAAGTAATAGACATATGTATCAGAGTCCTATAATATCAAGTACGTCTCGCATATAATTTATTTTTTTATACTCACATCACTTTACAACTCGCGATAGCTTTACTCTCTACACATTCATTAATCAATATTTTACATAAAATATATTTGGAACCTCCCCCAGGAATCGAACTACACGTTAATTAAAACCGCATTAAAATTAATCCGCGGTTCCATTTTTAGGGTTCCTTACCAAAATGGTAAAAAAGGAACCCTTATTAAATATACAAACCACATAACATACACAGAAGAGATTCGTTTTAAATACTAGTAGATATTTGTAAAAAAAATATAGTAATGTTTTGAAGCCAGTTAAAAAGGCGGGCTTTAGTGCTTTGTACATATCATTGAATGTTACCCATTGCTTGACTAACTTAGATAATTAAATTAATACATTGCTTTGGAAACTGTATGATACTAATCTTCATTTACACGCAAATTTTTTACCAGTAGAATAGTAATTGAGCGCAGTTTATCTGATGGTAAATAGACTATATGAAATGCCGAATTATAACGGAAATACATTTTTACTGCGTGCCTTTACAGGACGAGTTATTCCAAATTTCCCTCAAATCAGAGACAAAGTTTTTTATTTAGACATTGTACGATGCTCCCTTAGAACAACGCGAACTTAATATGAGCTTTAACCAGACGTTCCCGTCTGCCCAGCAAATGTCAAACAACACGACCAATTGGGCACGAAATTAATCTTTGTGGTTGTGAAATTGTCAATGTGTTGTTTCATTCGTTATGTATTACTATCGTAGTGACTATGGCAGATATTTTGGAATCAGAAAAATGTGTTATGTCGCTTTTCTTCTGTGTAGCTCTAAGGATGCACCTATGAATGTCAGAATCTACTAATCGTTAGATAATGAACTTGTAGATGTTTGTAAAAAGTCAAGGAAGGAACTTAGACAAAGTTTAAAAGTAAAGGGGAGTAAAGATCGTTACGTCTGATATACCACTCATCTGGCTGTGAAATCAGATAAAATAGTGTGAATGATTACAATTAGGCGAATTTCTTCCTAGGCAGTGCGCTAACACCTATTGTTACGTATTAACATCTGATCCACATTCGCGGTATATTGTCACGCTATATTGCGTAAGGCGTCGTTATATATTATAACGCACATCTAAATGTAATATAATATCGCCGAGTTGTGAGGCATATCAGACAATTTATTGTTATATAAATTAAAATATTTATAGCCTTTTTATCTATCCTTGATAGCATCTTAAATGCATTAATCTTACAGAATATTAATATTCATAAGTTATGATACCTAACTTGAAAAGTTTTGAAAGGTCTAAACATGAAAATAAATATGCAAATAATTAAAGCAACCTTTAAAAACCGTCGAAATTGCAACCGGAAAGTAAACTCGTTAAGAACTTTTATTTTGTTAATTTCGCAAACTTCCTGCGTCCCTGGTAACGAATAAGTAACCTTAAACAAATTTTGTTTTACGTCTTTGTTTAATAATATACGTGCCTGATCGTTTTCGACGGCCTCCACATCAAACTTCCTGAATACTGGCTTTAGTCCCCCGTTCTTCGTTTTGTTCTTCAGTTCGCCTATAACTGATCCAAAATTAAGACCAATCGGGAACCCGGATTGTTTCTGAAGTCGCTTTAGTAAAGGCTTTTCTTCTGTCCCGATTACTTTATCACAAACGTCCCGTTCTGGTTCAACTTCTTTGTTCACATTAATATCATTTAACCGCTTAATTCTATCAGAAACTTTATCAATTGATTCTTGCAGCTGCAATGCCCTTTCGCTTATCGATGGTGGCTTAACTGGTTTTAAATCTACAGGTGCAACATTAAAATCCAATATTTGAGGTTCATGTTCGGCCTCTGCTTTGTCTAAAGACAGGTTTTGTATGATCGTTTGTATTTTGTCATCATTTAAAATAGTTTTCTCAAGGAATTCTGTAAACCGCTCTTTTGGAGGACTTTCGCGTTTGAATATTCTATCATTTAGAGCTTTTTCTTTTTGTTGTTTTAGCAATAAGCTGGGTGTGACTATATCTTCAGTTTTAAAATTACTAATGTCTGGAATTTTGAAATCATACATGCCATTATTATTATGTTCTTCATTAATTAGTTCATCGATAGTTTTGACAGCAACCGGTAATTCACTTTGATGTACATCGTCGTTCTTTAGAACAGTACTTTCTTCGCTTACTGGTTTAACATCTTCATGAGTGGTTAACGTTGTAGTTATTACATTTTCATTGATTCCAGGCGGTTGTTTTGACAGAAACAATTTCCATACTAAATACACGAGCAGACATAACCCAAGTAGCACTTCGTAAAACATTTTGAGCAATCCACGCAATCACATCACTGACTAGAATTTGTTTCATGTGGCGACACCACAATTAACACACTGTTAACACCCGACGCGCTCCATTTGTAATAAAGTTCCAATGGAGCAATCAAAGTTTCTTGCACTATTGAGTATCACGATAACCGCGCCTAGCTTTGAGAATGAATAAATCATTAGACTAAGTAATTGATAGACACTGTATTAAGCGGAACGGAAAACAATAACAAAGCGAGTGATGTTTCAGCTGGTCAAATACACACTGGTTGAACAAGTGCGTTATCACCTGGCAGCGGACACAAGTGACTCACGCGCACCCTAGAGCGTGTGTAAACATAGCCGGTAGCCGCAGCCTCATGACACATCTGCCATATTATACACATTCTATATTATAGGTGCGCCGAGATGAACCCAGCCTTGACTCGAAAACGAACCCATATAAAAAAATGATTCTTCGGCCTTCGGATACGAAACTTAATTGGTTAACAACTGATTATAAAAAAATCATAACATATTCATCGAATCATCACCAAACAAAGATAATCTACAACGCAGTAATAAATTTATTGATAGTCGTGACACGATCAATAAGCGGTGTGCGGGTAGATCTATTCAAGGATCAATAGCAAAGCTACCGCAACGTAGAATCTACTTTTATCTCAAGACTATCTGACACTTACTTAAAAGTAAAACGAAGACGCAATTCGCAAATACTGACATACAATGCTAATTTGATTTAAATTTCAACAAGTCGTCGATTATTCAACAGCATTCAGTTCCCTTTTTTCGATTATCCCAATGTGGTCATATAAACTGTCATCGACGACGTTTTGTACGTTGTTAAACGCAACTTTAAAATAAATATGCAGTGGTTTTCCTCAGTGACGGCATTCCATGTATCTGCTTGAATAATATTATACGCAATAAAGACCGCTGAGGCTCGCCGCTCGCCTAATATGTCAACCTGTCCGGACCTAATGTGTAAACGAGCAAAAACTTATGGAGAGCCTAATTAAAGTTATTCAAATTACCGTGAGATGATTTCGGCACGATATTGGGTAATAAATAAACTGATCGAGGAGCAAAAAGTACCCAGACAATTATCTATAAAAAATAGTATAGAGTAGGTGACGAAAACGCTTAAAATTGATTGAAAAAGGGATGTCAACAGTATCACAGAAGCCTAATCAAGATTTTTACGTAATGAGAACGTTAGACACTACAAACAATCTTCTTGGGCTTTATCATAAATAAACAAATCAAAGTGCACAATGATGCATACGAACATCATTAAAATCAATCATAGCACATCGCGGGCGGGCGTAATAAGTTTCAATAGAGAACGATAAGGGCGATATAGGACGAATCCATTATATTATTGTAATGGCTGTTAGCACGGTTCCAGACGCAATCGGAGATTGAGACGTGCGTGTCATACGGAACATGTGGACATTAGAAACCCACGACCTGGTTGTCGATGACCCTACGCATGATGGCTATGCATACTGATCATGATCAACTAATAGTAAACACAAATAGCTACGCCAAATATAACAAATGACATAAGAAAGTTGAATCCGTAAAGCCTATGTTATGGTAAGAAGCAACAAGGTCGTACAAAATAAAATTTGATAAGGAACGATAATTATCTGCTTTAAAGCGTGATCTCACACAAAAACCATCACAAAGATCATTAGTTTCAATTGAATACTAAAACTACGCTAATTGCACACGGAACACTTGTATAAACCGTAAATATGGACAATAAGTCGATAATTAAACAAACAAGCAAAGTTAACGACCGATAAAAACAAACTGGAAACGTCACATTTCACGGCAATCTTAAAATATTACAAAAAGTTTTCCACTGGTTTCACAACGCGACTTGGACGTGTCTTAGAGAAAGCGATTTTTCAAATTAAAAATTCGCGAAAGACGCACCGAGCGTGCGCGCGCGTCGGTCGAGCCTGCCAAAACAACTGACTGACGGTGCCGCCGCGTCTCGATGACCAGTTGGGTCACTGTCGGATGCATTGCAATTTTTTTTGGATACAAAATTACGCTTCAAGTTAAAATTTAAACGACGGTACTTTGAAGTCAGAAAGCCAATGATATAAGTATGTTTAAAGAGTTTTGTTTCATAGACAGTTATATTTAATTTCAGGATCTTTCTCTGTAACCGAGCGTGTTAATATTGAGGTACTTAAATAAGGGATAGTTCTCAAAAGTCATGAAAATGTTCGATTTGTGGTAAAAAATTCACTCAATTAAAATTAGATGAAACGATATATTTTATGACATGTTTGTCTTCGAAGTACGAGTACGCCGCGAACCTACAAATGTATTAAGAGACAATGTAAACAAAGAATTTACTGTGTACATTCGAGATTAAAGCAATCATACGATTATGTAGCATGATAATGTATTTATGCAAATGCCGGAAGTTAAATCCGCTCGTAGTAATTATAATTCAGCATCGCACTTGAAATGTGAATGTACGCAACGCAATACAATTAGAAGCATAGCAAGTAAAGTATACAGCGTATATTTTTCACAGAGAAAAAAATCAGCCTCGCACAAGACTCGCACACAATTGGTTCCGTACCATCGAACAAGATTATTTTTCAGTTTTATTAGTTGATTTTATAGCAAACAGCGTAGGACTAGCCATATAGTCGAGGTGGCATTTGCCAGTCGGCCCTCAACCTGCACATAACGCCCCCCCTCCCCCGGATCTGACGTGCGGCGTTTGCCGCAAGCCCTCGGCTTGTGGTCGGTGTTCTTGAGCCCCAGGCTTGTGGGGAGCCACCCGGGACCTTTCAGCCCAGTCCAACCCCGATAGCAAATACACACTTGGTGAAAATGTTAACTATCACGGTTCATGAGATACAGCCCACTGACACGCAGACGAACGGACGAACAGCGGATGCTCAGTATTAGGGTTCCGTTGGCACCTTTCGGATATGGAACCCTAATAAAGATATTGTGTTGAGTTTCGTGTGAAATTCAGTCTTAACGTGGTAATGAAAGTAGTATTTTTTTAATTAGTGTCTGTTCCTTGATAGGAACTAGTTCGCACGATTTTACGGACATCTGGTTTAGCTCATTAAACTAATTGATTCATCTCACTGCGACGCTTACTTTTCGAGTGCTTTCAATTTTAATAATATAGATTACATTTAATTAATCAATATGGACAATAAGTCTGGCATCACTTTAGACTTCCACGGATTCGATAATTTGAAAACTTACAGCGCATGCTAATTACCTTAATATAGGTTTACCGCAAGTAATTGACCGGCACGACAGATATAACACTTTAAACTTCGTCATTATTTTCCCTCTTTTCAGTAATACAAACCGAAAACGTTAGGTCGAAGCATTTTACAACACTGGGCATAAACAAAATATACATAGTCAGTTGCAATAGAATGACTACACGTACGAGTAAAACAGCCACTCCTTTGTCATTTCAAAATAAACGTGCGGTAGGCAATAAAAATAAATGAACTCTGAGAATACAAACAAAGAGTAAAAAAGAGAGAGTTTTAAAAGTAGTATGACAATATTTTGTCCAAAACTCGCCAGTTTTTGGACAGTTGCATTTGTCCAGAGTTGCTCGTGGCGGGGGCCAAAGTTTATAATTAGACTTCGCACTAACGCCAAACATTATTTGGGGCACTTTCATAACTAGCTGGCAGCGTTTGAGTTAGTTCAGTGTCATTTATAATGATTGATCTAATTGTCTACCTGTAATTAGGACAGCGTGTTAGAATTTTAAACTATAAACAGTGGAGGTTGCTGTTGGTAGAGTGAATGATTTTTTTGTGAGTTTCTTTGTCGGTATTGTATATAGACATTTTATAAAGCTTCGATAGTCGTTAAACTGTACGGTCAAACAGATTTACGGACAGTAAATTCTGTCTATGCAGGCGCTAGTTTATCTTATAAAGTCCTTAAAGCAATGGAAATTTTGTAGAAAAACTCCGTATTCATTATTAAGCAAATAGGTAATTTATCTAATATTAATGAAGACGACCTTTGCTGATTTACACAACGATCTTTCGTATCGTGTAATTACCCTTTACACTTAGACTGCCTTCCCCATCAGTTCCAATAACTAATAAACATAAACAACGATAATGTTATCAGACAGCGAGTACCCTCATTGTTCCTTGCGACCAGACAGTATTTTTCATTGCTTATAAATCCGTCATAATATTAAATGCTCCATAAAAATCAACACCGGTAAATTGGCGATTTTAACGCGACTTGCAAAATTAATTCTGATATACTTTTCTAGTCTGATGAACGTGTGATGAGAACATGAGACAATTTCGTTTATTACAATACATAGTTAATCGTAATCATAAAAGCAATTATTCTTCTGTCATGAATTTAGTTACAAGCAACGGACACAGTGTATGGAATGGTAGCAGTAGGTTAATGAATATTTACACAACGTAGATTATGGTAATTTGGCATGGAGATCATTTACAACTAAATTATAACTAAAATGTTTATATATCATCTAATAGTAGCTCCCGGCAAGCGTGGCGTGGGTTGGTTGAAATTATCATAGTTATCTTATGAATGAGGCGGGGTAACAAAACATATCTAAGTTATGTGAATAGTAATATATATGTACGTAATGTATGTTAGTACTTAATGGTTTTGAACCATGTTTAAGGTAAGGGTAGGTAGACATCCAAAGACCATTGTAGGATTCTTTCTACCTGACTACGAAGACCTAAAAGTTACCGTAACTATGTTAGCAATTTAAGAAATATCTAACACATTTAAAATCGTATCACACGTGTTTTACTAGCAGTGACGTGGCATTAAATATATCCTGGGGAGCGAATTTGCCTTAGTTTTTAAAGAACCGTAAAATGGGGAGCTTTGATGCCGTAAAACAGGCAAGCCAGTTGGATTTTGCAGCAGTGCTTTAGAACTTCTAGCGATGTTTGTCTAATAAAATCAACTGAGAATTTTGCAGCAGTGTTTTAGGACCCCTAGCGATGTTTGCCTCAGAAAATCAACTGAGAATTTTGCAGCAATGTGTTAGGACCCCTAGCGATGTTTGCCTCAGAAACTCAACTGAGAATTTTGCAGCAGTGTTTTAGGACCTCTAGCGATGTTTGCCTCAGAAAATCAACTGAGAATTTTGCAGCAGTGTTTTAGTATCCCTAGCGATGTTTGCCTCAGAAAATCAACTGAGAATTTTGCAGCAGTGTTTTAGGACCCCTAGCGATGTTTGCCTCAGAAAATCAACTGAGAATTTTGCAGCAGTGTTTTAGGACCTCTAGCGATGTTTGCCGCAGAAAATCAACTCTGCATTTTGCAGCAGTAAAGTATACTGTGAGAGTGAGGCCTGGCGATGCGCGCCTCGTGCGCAGATAAGTCCGATCCTGCGTTGCGTGCGTCACGACCCAAACTGGTTTCACCAATGGGTAACATTACGCTGCACTTTGCGTTCGTGCACTTATTGCATTCCCCTTGCAGTGTTGTTGGTCGGTGTCGTACTTGTTTTGTGTGCCTTCAATGAATAGCGTAAAATTATGGGTAAATTCTGCGTAATATGATTTAAAGGCCAGTAAATTCCGTCAGTCCTGTGTTTACTCGTGTGTTTAACCATGTAGGTGTTTTAGATACACATGTGTATTAACTGTTGTCATTATGTATAATGCCAACAGTTATTACCTCTAAACTAAGATACGATCTATACCGGCGCTTTTATCCGGACACATCGTCCCGTTTTTATCCAGATATTTAATAAACTGTCTTGCTACATGTAAAGTGTGGTTAAAACCAATCCATATACGAAGGACAGAAGTATCTTCCGGTGCTTCTTCTCACCAAAAGAAAATAATAGAACCAGACATGTAAAAGAGCCTTGAAGGCCTACTTGCAGGAATAAATTATTTTGATTTTGATTTTCTTCGAGCCAGTTTTGTATTGAAGAACTTTAACACTCAAAAAATTTACATCAAAGGAAATGCAAAGTTTGACCAATAAGTGGAACTAATCACTTCTAATCCAAATTCAAAACTGAAACCAAAATCCTCACAAGAAACCGTCAACCAATCCTATTCCAAGGCATTTCTTAAGAAAACCTTAACGGGCAACCTTTAGCCATCCGAGGCTATAATCCGACGCATGCGACCTCCTTCCGCGACCGCATAAGGCAAGGGTTTCGAACCGCCGAGTATGGCGAGGAATGGAAACGGAAAGGAAATGTAGGGCTGAGCTACATCGCGGTTACGAAAATAAGGCCGAATGTGAGGTTAGTCATATATGGTGATGTGCTAAACCACTTTAATTGGTTTGTATCTGCTTATTGTCTATTCAATTAGATAGGTCGTAGATATACTTGAAAATATGCACACTTTTCCGCATTGCTAAAAGACCTTTCAAATAATTCATATTTTTGTACCTCTGTTTGTGTCTTCATCTGGTCAAAATATGTACCTATATCAATAACAACATCATCGAACATCCAGAGGAAATTAAGTATAAGATACGTTTTACTTGGTTACGGTGAAGCCAAGGGGTCATTAAATTAATGCAACAATTAGTAAGCCAAATATCATCTTGACAGATATTGGGATTATTGACACAAAAATGGTTTCGATTTTGGATAGGTACTATGCTAGTTGGAATCTCATTAATGTTGGACAAAAGCATAGTTTCAAAGAAGTTTTGACGTGGTATTTCGTTTTGACTTACACTAAATTGGTAAGCTTAATATTGAGATCGGTATTTGTGGTTAATATTGAAATGATGCCAAGTACCTAAAACCGCATTAACGCCGCAGAGTAATGTGGTTTAATTAGCAAGTTTCAGCATAGTTTGCCAGGCTCTTATTTTGATCTGGCTGAGTGCTAGGCGCTAGGCAAATTGGCAAATCTATGCACTTTGGTAGTTTACTAACCACTTATACAACTAATGATGAAAGTTTCTGCACACAAATTTAGGAGTCTTCAAATTAGAACTGATTCGACATGACCAGGGCTGGGCAGTATTTGAAATATTTGTAATTGAAATACGTATTTGAAATACAAATACGTATTTAGTATTTGTATTTCAATTACTTCCTAAGAATGTAATTTGTAATTGGTATTTCAAATACCTGATGTTGAGGTATTTTGTAATTAGTATTTCAAATATCTATGGCTTCAAAATACATTCGAACAAAATACATTGCAATTGGACAGTCATCGATAATATTGAATGATTAAACTTTCCACCCGGAATGAGTGATCGAACACCAAATGAGTGTCGTTTTATTATCAACTAATATTTTTCCATGGCGTCTCTCGTAGTTAAAAATAAAAAGGTATACCTATGAAAAGTTTATAATAGGCTACTTGATGACAGTTCAAATCAGCTTCTTTTTATGAAGTGTCAAAACGCTCCGAAAGTATGCAGTTTAGTATGAAATACTATCTTGTGATGTCATGCTCAACATGGTGCCTTATTTTTAGTTTTCGTCATTGTAAAATCGTTGATGGCACGAAAATAAGTTTGAATGATTTTATCCGGGCTGTTTTGGAAGCGTAAATTGCTGGTTAGAGTTAATGAATTTATTTTGATTGTTGTCAAAAACCCTATTCTTGTGGATTTATTGCTTTATTCCACTTTTAGGGTTCCGTAACTCAAAAGGAAAACACGGAGCCCCTAAATAATCACTTTGTTGTCCTTCTGTTTATCTGTATTTCAAGACTCTTTATCTCGGGAACGCGTAGAGGTACTGAGTTGAAAATAAAAACATTGAGGTATACTCTGGTCGCCAGTTCCTTGAAGCTGTGAAAAAGCAAACTACTAAGGTAACGTAAAAAAAGATATAGCCATTTATGTCACAAAAAAAACGTATATTTCGACACCCTCAAGGAAACCAAAATTTGTAGGGTAGGGTATTTACCGTTGACCTAGAGCTATGACATTTGGCAAGTCATACCGTCTTATACTACAAATATAGGGAAAATTCTGTCAACTATACATTTGTAATTTAATCATAAAACATATAGTATAAATTTAAAGACTTTATTTTTAAATTCAAGTATTTGTAAGGAACCCTCGGTGGGCGAGTCCGAATCGCATTTGTCTGGTTTTTATATGAAAATGTTGAGTGTTAGTGGCAGAAAAAAAAATCGCCATGTCTTAATGGTTTGTATGTATGTAGGTAAACACTTTATTGCAAAAAATAAGACAAAGTACAGGGTTTGCCAATGTCCTTATACGATTTTCGCTGGCATGGCATACATAGTTTTGGAGTAAAATTGCTTAAAAAATATCGCGAGTCGGACTCGCCCGAGGGTTCCATACAAATTTGTAGGTACCTACATATATTAAAGTACCCTATACATTTTGATTCCCTTAGTAAATTCTTATTTTTTTTATTTAATTATAAATTTAGTTTTCAGATTTTCCCTATACTTGTAGTAAGACGGTCAATACCGTCTTAAATACTACAATTATATGTATTACTTGCCAAATTTCATAGTTCTAAGTCAACCGAATTTTGGTTTCCAGAGTGTCGAAATTTACGTTCTTTATGGCATATACGGCCGTATATTTTTTTCACGTTAACTTAGAAGTTAGATTTTTCACAGTTTCAAGGGACTGTAGACCTGAGTATATGGTTTTATTTTCAGCTCGATACCTTCAGATGTTCCCGAGAGAAAGGGTCTTAACAGACGGACAGACAGACAACAGTGATCCTATAAGAGTTCCGTTTTTTCCTTTTGAGGTACGGAACCCTAAAGTGTTGAATCCGAACTTCTCACCTCACCCGCTACTACTCGCGCAAGGCTTCTTGATATATTGATGGTTCTCAATGTCAAAGCACTCAAGACTATCCAAGGAACAACTGTGCCGAGAATCAGCTCGGAATATAAATGGGCAAGGTGGACAAAGAATGGGCAAAGATATCTGCTTTTTGGAGTTTCTTGAAATTCAAAACCTGAATTCTCGGTACCTATCACACTTACAGTAAAAATGAAAAGATTCTAATTTATAGCAAATTTAATGTAGTTAATTTGTGCCAAAGATGTTACTGTGAAAAATGCATATAGCACGAATCCAAAAAAGTTCAAAAATGGTGTAGGTGTAAATTTGGATTGGATTCACTTCAGTCACAGTCATACCAACAAATTACAACTACATCATGCTTTGCGATTTTAGCATTTTAACGCGTCGATTTCCACTGCCCTCAATGTATTTTGTAATTTGTATTTTGTATTTCAATTAAAACTAATCAAAATACTATATTTTGTATTTTGTATTTCAACTACACGACCTCGAAGTATTTTGTATTTCGTATTTCAAATACCTGTGGAAAAGTATTTTGTAATTTGTATTTCAACTAAATCAAATCATGTATTTTGCCCAGCCCTGGACATGACATGACGAAGTAGTTTATGCTTTTATAAAATAAATACCAGTTTTTTTACGAAAAGCTGCTAAATTACCTATGTTACTCATACGAATATAGGATGGATATACTTGTTTTTTTTTTACTTTATATATGAAGAAACATTTTTTGTCTCTTCATTGATTTTTAATGTGGGCAATTTACACCACACTTTTTTTTTGTTTTTTTTTGTTGGACTAAATGTATTTTTTTTCCTCAACACATTCGGTAAATAAAATGGAAAAAATCTGCACCGACCAAATCCAAAATCTTAAAATTATGAGGACGATATGGAAAATATGGAAATGCTGTGGTATATTTATTCAAATGGGCGCTGTTTTATTCCCATCAAAGGGTTACATCTTTTTTTCCTACAATATATTCGCTTTATTTCGATGCTAAAAAATATTTGCATAATGCAATGACGACAACGATTTTCCCGCGCAATATAACGCAAGCCACCATCGCCTCAGAGTATTTAATTTCCGCCGTCAAACATAGATGGCGCTTTCACAAGATCTAATAAACGTTTGCTCCGGAAAAGCACAAATCCAATTTCTCGCACCAATAAATATGGAACAGATTTGGTACGATTCGAAGGAAAAATTGGATGCCTTCATTGGGTATGTTTGTTTAAGTGCGTCAGTAAGAAATTGAAATCTATTTCGTATCTACGGGGACTTAGTTGTTTAAGGAGGGAGGAGGGGGGAGGGGGTTCTTATTCCTCTGTTCTCTGGTTATACAGATCCGAATATTACGTTGGAAAATCACTAGAAAAGGAACTCGAAGTTAATTTTATTTATAAAATTAGTATTCACGCTTATTTAACATTTATATCCTCCCTTACATTTGAAAATTCGTCATTTGCATAGAAACTTAAATATTTCAGAATGGACGTCACACAGCAAAGTTCGCGATACTACGGGCTTTAAGCAAAAGGTCGAGGTGATTGGCATTTGCAGGTTCTTTTTATAGCCGTGTCATTTCGGTAAAAATAGACTAAACTTTCGACGAGCCGTGCCTTACTGCTGACTCCGCCAAACCCTCCATTTCGCCAAGGTCCGTGAACGTGACATTAACATTCCGTCTCTTAGTTAAAGACGGAAGTTTGTAACGGTCATTCATGCTTTTCAATATTGGGGAAACTTGGAAAGAAATGACCCGAAATCATGTAACTTTCTCGTTGAAAAAGGGTCCTCAGTATGGGACGGTCACAATACTTCAAACGTTACTTTTGAATAATAATGTGCACTATAAAATCTTGAAAACAGTTCTGGGTCAAACCTTCCGTAATTTACCAACACAAACATGAATAATAAAACGACACATGCCAAGCGGTCTAATAATTCTCTTATCACGTCGTACGTTCCTTAATTTGGAGGCCACAGGGCCACTTTCTGAGGGTCCTCGTAAACCACACATGGCCGATCTTACCCCATAACGGGAGGAAAGTAGGTGGAAAATTGCGGCCACTGACGCCGTATAACGATGACATAGCAATAAACCGAGAATTTGCTCTGAGCAGGTAATAAATGGAACGCTTGCCTGGAATCTTTGATATTGGTTTAGGATGGATGGTTCTTTTGAGGCAACGCGGAGATATGTGGATTTAGGGATATATGGATAAATGCTTGAATATTAGCGGGATTTGAGAGCTTAGAAGGAGAACCGCTGGCATTTATGCGAGGTTCAAAATGAGGTAGCAATGATTGATTCAACCGACCGACTTATGTATAAACTTCCTAAGATAACAAAGTGAAATAGTAAAGTAACTTGTTGAGAAACAAAAGCTTTTAACGAAATTTACAAAAGACGTTATCTACAAATATAATAAATCAATCACTTTTCAATTAGTTCGCCAATGGTTGGCGACGGAGTAAAACAAAGGGTGATTAAGGTTAACGCGCTCCAGCCCTCCAGGGGTAGGAAACTGGATCGTGACCTGTCAATATTAACTTTTCCTTGGACGTAATCAACTTTACTCTTTCATGCAGGTCATACGTCGTAAAGTATCTAAACGTGTATAATAGGGGGATGTAAGTATCTCACGCGATTTTGGTATTCGTGTTAAAGTTTGCAAAGGCGCGGTTTGGTAATTATTATAACACTCCCTCCTGCCGGAAAACGACAAACCGTAATTTAAGCGAGTCGTAAAGTTTTGGCGTGGAAATTAAAGCAAATGAAACGCTATTTTAGTCCATGAATTGGGCGTTTATTCGGGAACTTTAAATCTCTTTTTTTAGGCTAAAGGTCAATGGACTATGTCATTAATTATCATCATTGTTACCAAATAGTGAAATGGCAGGAAGTGTTCAATTGATAAGTTGAAATAGGCGAAAAGATAGTATTTATGCCGCAAGATATATAATGACACGATGTCGACTCCTTTCGTTTTGTCAAAAAGAAATGATCAAGCTATCGTAAATGGCAGCTTTCCCCATAGTAAGTGGTAAGCGTAGTGGTCAAGTTCTCACGCAATTTTCGTAGATACATTAAGTACTAAAGCCCTATTTTCCGTGTGAAAGTGACAAATGACGTTGTTTAGTGTAACCAAGGTGTTTCCTCGGGTCACGCGATGCTGATAACAATCGACCTCAGTCGAGATTGTCACGATATCTCAGGAGGTTAATCATCATCGAAAGTAGGTGTGGTCTGGTTTATCAACAGCTATGATTGTGACGTTTAGCTTTAATGCCGAATGATTATCAAGATTATGTCATGGATTTTGGCAGAATATACCACACTATGTACTTAGCTAGAGTCTGTGCGGAAAAAGAATAGGATTTAGATTTGGGGGCGCTGTAATGGTTTCCTACCGTATTTGCAAAAAAAAAAGCCATACTGGTTAGGTTAGTTCCGTTTTTCGCCACGCCTATTCTCTTTCCGCACAGACTCTATTAAAGTAAACCCTTTGTCTATATGATTTTGACAACGTTTACCTACTTTATATTTTTAGGGTTCCGTACCAAAATGGTAAAAAAGGAACCCTTATGGTGGGACTCTGTCTGTCTGTCCGTCTGTCTGTCTGGCCGTATGTCACAGCAAGACATCTCAGGATCTACTGATGCTATCGACTTGATATTTGGAATAGTGTTAAAAACCGCTAACTTGAGCCTATTGGACAGAAAAAAATCTTCTACCTTTTTTACTTTTTTTTAAAGAGGACCGAAATGTGATGTCGAAAATCAAAGGTTCTCTCTATTATATCGAGTGGGATTTCAAATGAAAGGGCTTGATTGGGAGATTAAAACACTGTTTTCGTTTTTTTTTTCTTAAATAAGTAGTTTTTTATTTATAATGAAAAACGTTAAAAAAAATACCATTCTCCCCTCTTATCTTCGAAGTTACTGAACAGAAAAATCTGTAATAATTACCGATTATTAATGTCATCCTAAATATTACAGGAAAAATATAACGGTTCTCCTAACTTGCACCGTTTTTGAGAAATTTGCAAAAATCGTAACACATACTTATTTGCTCGTACTAAACTAACCGCCATACAGTTTTTCGTGAACTATTCACGTATCTACTAACGAGTCTGTACGGAACCCTCGGTGCGAGAGGCCGACTTGCACTTGATCGGTTTTCTTAATTCGATTAACACATACGCTAGATGTTATTACACAACTAGGGTGGTAAAACAAAGAAAGGCCGAGATCGCAGATGTTTGTGGGCCGAGCTGCAAACGAGGGACGTAAATATGCGATTGAGGGCTTTCTTTATTACCTCCCGTGTTGTGTACATCACTTTATGTCTACACTTGGCCAGAAAGCCGCGTTTTCCGTACGCGTAGTAAAGTATATATCGTTACTCTCTACCAACGCACACCAGTAAATATCTGTAAACGTACTGGTATATATTGCTATCGTATCGCACATTTTTCCGTTCGCTTCCGTCGAGTTTCGCGGAACACCCGGTCTGTCTATTCCCATTGAACCCAAAGTGACAGGCGGCGATGCTGTGACATTTCCAACGTTATTTCACTCCCACTGCTAATAGGAGACGACAATTTCCAAGTATATAACAAGGAATTTCGTGGAAATTTAATGACGGGCAATGCGCGGAGGAGAAATTTTTTTCATTCATACTATATTATTCGACTATAATAAAGCAAAGAAGCTACACATACTATGATATTCTGATGGTAGGCTTTGGCGCGTATAAATGCTAAAGCAATTCGACATGTAAGTGCAAGAGTGACAGATGCTTTGAAATTTACGATCTTAGGCCTATTACTAGTACACAGGCAACTCAGAACTTGCTTTCAAATACGATTTTAAATATGAAAAAAGAATAATCTAACCGAAATTTAAAAAATAAACACGACTGCCATAAACGAACGTATAAGTTAACGAAAATATATTTTCATGATCAGCTTTTAAATCTCTTCATTTTGATACCCAAGGTTTTTCCTTCTTCCGAGCACATAATATAGCGTACAGAATCCGCCATATTGTTTTTATGATGACGACACATAGCCTATGATACTCGAGATAACTCAGGGATTCTAACGTTACCCAACACGTCTAAATCGGTTCAGGGGTTTACAAATAATCGTGGAATAAAGAAACCCACATACATAGATACCCTGAAAACATCACACTCCTTTTTTGGGTAGTCTTGTAAAAAGGGTGACTTCAGTTCGGATTTATAAACCGCACTAAGTTCTAATAAGAGTTGAGTGCGGTTTATTGATACTGCTGATACCCATTTTGGCATATCATTTACAGTGTGATAAATGTGACGATTCCAGATAAAAGTCACCAGTTTGCCGCTTCTCAATAGTGCCATTGCCAGAGCCTTATTGAGAACCAAAAGCATAGTACCTTTTTCCCGAGAACGACACAAGTACGTAGCCACACCCATAGCACAAGCACATAGGTGTAGTAGTAAGCACGTTGTCCCGACGCTGGTTCGAACCCGGCCTTGACTATGGCAGGCCACCTTTGAATGTTCAATGTATTTGGTCTTAATGGCCTGTGTATCAATAATCATCATAACGATTCGGGTGTTTCCACAATAAATTCTAAAAGAATCTAAATATTTCCAATAACTATATTGGTTCGACAAGTACATATTTAGATCGGACTCGAGTATAAATTCCCCTTCTGAATTTGTCAAAAGCTAGAGATATCTCGGCCCAGCACGGTGCCCTTGACAATAGCTATTGATTTTGAGGGCCACGTCAAATTTAGTTATGGAAATATCCTGGATATATTACCAATTCAAGAAATTTTTGTACTGTGTGTATAGCTATATTTGTGTGTCGTGTTAACATTATTCGCAACCCCCTGGGCGCCTTCCAGATTGGTACACGGGTAAATTTCAAACGCCGCTATTCTCTGTTACGAATGACTGAAGGAGAGTGAGAAAATTGATCAAATTTATATGAAAATAAGAGAAAGTACTTGTGATATACCTCCGAAATAATTACTATTTGGCATTAAATACCTAAGTATTTTTTTTAAACATAAAAGTACATCAAACAGTATACATATTGACCCTAACACGTAAAATCTCTGACAACAGATAAAACTATTAAGCGTTAGGGGATTTAGCATTTACGAAATTATGCGACTAGGCCACTTTAATACTATTTGTAACTTTGTTTATAAACAATGCCTTCGTAATGGTTTTTTTGTACATAAAACATAAACATACGTACAGAACGCCTTGCCTTTTAATTCCAATGTATTCTCACTGTAACTGCTAACCACTACATGCTGAATAACTCCCTACGCGCTTTTAGGCACATTGTATCGCCACGGTATCCACATGGCAGGCTATAAGCTGACAGCACTCCGTTCCGCGACAATAGTTTTTGAAGGAGCACTCAACGACTGCGGGCGAAGCTGCAAGGTCTGCACTCTACTCGAGTGCCCTATTTTTATGCGACCGTGAGTTGGAAAGCGATATATCCATTTTGAGCCAAATTGTGACAAGCATGTTCTGCTTTTTGAGGAGTTTTGTGGAGATTCTATCAATAACGAGAATTGTTTGAAACTCGAACTGCAACACAATTTATTTTTACATCGCATATTTTCATCTACGGCTCAGGTTCCATTTTACAAACGCTACTCCTAATTTTAACAAACTGTGCCCTACGCTAAATAGCTTCAAAAATTTACATCTGGTTGCATACACGCTCAATAGCGCTATTATTAGTCTTACCCACCCGGTCTCTCCGAGTTTGTACAGCCGGAGTAAGGTGGCACGCGACACGATGATACGAGGCGGAATTAAATTGGCGGTTAGGTAGTAAGGTACTTACATTGATCATATTCTTGGCGCGTTCTATCGCCTTTGAATCTTCCTTTTCGGGGCTGAGTCGGCATACCCTGGCGCGCCAGTCATTAGCGCCCGCTGCTTGTAGTGCGGCCAGCCTGTAAAGAAACAGATACACTGATGTAATACGTATGAAAAACGGGGGGTTAAAATAACACTAATCACTCTAGACCCATCGGTGACCAGCGGCAGCGGTGAACGGCAGCTAAAGTTGGGAGCGAGAGACCGCACTCCGACCTTCTAGTCCCACCAATGGCCGCTGCTGCTGGTCGCAACGTCATGGGTTCACCATATAACTTAATCAAGAGCCAACTAGTCTCTTCGCGTCACACTCAAACCCCGTTAATTTGTAGGCCTATAGGAAATGCACAATATATCGGTATGCACGCTTATCTATAAATAGATACTTAAAAAAAAAGAAAACATTTAAGACTCGGACACAAATACTCGTGCTAATCACACAAGTATTTACCCTTACCAGAATTTGGACATTGATAAACAAATCTTCTATAGAGCCGAGAGAATTCTGTTGATCGCATTAATGAACGCCACGCCACCCGTGCATACATTCCTTTTGCGTCTTGGCTGATGGCTCTTCATTGGTGCATCCCATCAGTATTCGAACACGTTGCATAAAACAGTTCCGAGATTTAGGGCCTTATCACACTGATGATTTGTGAGCGAGTTGCGAGCGTATTTTCGTATAGATTTCGATCGCAGCGAACTCCCTGCGAGCTCGCCGTTAAAAGTTTTTTTTATGAAAACGCGCTCGCAACTCAATCGTGTTATAATGTAATCGTGCCCTTAATGGCATTTTAAACAATTTTATAAATTTCTATTCGTTCCATTTACCCTCGTTAATTCTATCCTATACCAACCGAGCAACCGCAGAAGTTCCAAGCGCGCTTGTCTATCTGCTTTCAAACTTGACTGAATGTGGTTCTTGTTCTTACTTATTCAGCATTAATTTTAATTCAGTAAAAATAAACTGCGTTTAAAATCGCTCTCTAATTAAGATAATCACGTCAGCTTATTACCACGTTATTCCAACTATGTTAATCCTTTACCAAGCATGTTATAGGGCCTTTACCTGCCCTAACATTTAACTGTCTTATCAGCTCGTTAGTAAACATCTTTCCTAATTGTTCCAAAGGTTAACAAAAGTACATTACATATTGTACATTTGGATAACGTTATCTATTGTTATCTTCTTAAAAGCTTTGTTATGAATGAAAGCAAAGTTTGTGTAACTCGAGTGATTCTATTGTATATCTGGGTTTTCTAGGATTATTGGGTTATGCCGGGTCCGGTTTTATATACCCAATAACCTTGGAGTGAAAGTAAAAAAATACTTATGCATTTTTGTATCCCAATCTTTCGCTTCTTGCTTTGCCCGGATTAAAATACATTGATTTTTAGTACGTAATAAAGAGTCAATCAAAAAAACAACGTGCGCCTATTGTTGATGAAATGTATGGACTTTGTTAAAGTCCATTTCATTGATCACATCGAAAAACAACATAATGTAGTGTGAATTTTACCCACGACGGACGAAACGGAACGGAGCTCAGAGGCTGTGTACCTATGCGTTTGGAGGTTTTTCTGTGTATGTTTGTATGTCTTTTACTATTTACCTGGAAAACACGGAATCGATTTCGATGTGGGTTTTTTTCTTGGAAAGGTACTACTAAACTTGACCGAAGGTTCTAGTTAGATTTCACTGAAATCGTTTGAGCCGTTTATGAGATATTTTAATTTGAAATTAAAATGCTGGACCTTTTATTTTTCATTGTTTTTTTTTTATTTAGTATCCTCAACTAGATCCCGTGATTCAGTCACTCACGATACGTATATGAATGATAATAACGTGATAATAAATCATTTACATTAATTACCTAGTTATTGGATAACTAGTGCGAATGACCTTAGGAAGATACGGGACCGTAAGGAAACCGATCGGAATTATTTATGGCGTTGCTAGGCGACGGAGGGTAAATGTATGGATATTTACCTGTTTTGTTGCTGTATGTGATATCAAGTTAATTAAACGCAAATATAGGCCGGTAAAACGGAATTATATTATTGTTTCTTTTATCAGTATACCAATTATAAGCTGCCATACCGGTGCACAATTGCTGTTTTTCGAAAAATTTGGTCTTTTTAGTTGATTTTTTTGTCTATGTACGACAGACATACCGTCCCGTTAGCATTTTAACATAGTGTCTTAAACGAATAGTTTGCTTGGAAAAGTACGCATTATCTGAACGAACAAAACGAATCGGTACTAATTTCTTAATAAAGCCATTCGGTCAGTTACAAAATTGAGAAGTATAGGGACGGTAAATGACGTGTGCTGAAGTCTGGAAGAGAGCATACATCTAAAAATCTATACCCAATAACCAGGTAAGAAAGGCCCACGTTCAGCGTTCTATTTTCATCATTGTCATCTCAGTAAATATTGTTCAAACGATGCCTAGAATTTGCCGCGAAATTGTCGGATATGTCCTTCTGTTGTGGTAAATAATCAATAATTTAGAAAACTCTATGTTTACCTTCCGGCTCCATCAACAGATTAAATTTACAGAGTGCACATCCAGGAAAATATTAATACCTTTATACTCAAGAATTGGAAATCCGATATTGCAATATAGAATTCAATTTAACACTGATCTGCCAATAATATTTTTATTTCCTTGGTTGTGAGTTCTCCTTTATGTCTGCTTTACAAGTTTTGTTAAAGTTTTGCACCGATAGTGCGGGTCACTGATCATAACTTAACCTCTTGATAATACAAGTATAAGGAATAGGCTACTTGATGACAGTTCAAATCAGCTTCTTTTTATGAAGTGTCAAAACGCTCCGAAAGTATGCAGTTTAGTATGAAATACTATCTTGTGACGTCATGCTCAACATGATGCCTTATTTTTAGTTTTCGTCATTGTAAAATCGTTGATGGCACGAAAATAAGTTTTAATGATTTTATCCGGGCTGTTTTGGAAGCGTAATTTGCTGGTTAGAGTTAGTGAATTTATTTTGATTGTTGTCAAATACCCTATTGAGGAGCTTGTTGCGGATATACCTGTTGTTTGCATATGTCATTAAGTTAGTTGAGGAAGCATGTGGCGGATGATTTTTATGTCAGACTGTAATTTTTTTATGGAAATTTGTATGAATCATCATCAGCCTATTATAGGTCACTCACATAGACGAAGTGAATGGGCTGTAGGCCCCACTCTAGTCCACTGCAGATTGGCGGACTTCACATACACCTTTGAATATCTTCCCAGATGTATGCGGATGGATGTTTGGATGTATTTGTATGAATGTATGTATGGAATATAGATTTATTACCTTTCGGCGATAGTGCCCCCCCGGTGCGGCATCTCGGCGTGCGTGGCGCTCCGCTGCACGCCGCCGCCGAGCCTGCAAACAAACGAGAAAAACAATAAGAACAATTGTTCTTTATACGAAAACAATAGGAAAGCTTCGGAAAACAATGCACAATTAATCGAAGTTCACTGATATCAAAGACACATCATCTATTTAAATATTAATGGAGTTGTTCTTCTCAAAAGTATTTTTTTTTACTACATATAAGGAAATATAGTAATATCAGAGGACCAAAAGGCTGATGGAGGCTGGCGATTTTTCCATAGACAACAGCGTAGCTCTTAAGTTTGATGATGAAAATGATATTTCTACATCCTAAGAATTTTAAATCAAACATATTTTAACAGCGACATCATTGTAACAACAATATTTTTAGACCAGGAAAATTCCAATTTAACTAGCGCAAATAATAAACTGCAACAATTACCTCAAATGCTCAAACTTGTCTTTTAAAGACTTGAAATTATAAAGTCTATCCTCCATCGGTCTCACTGACAGTATGATCTCCATTTTAAACACAAAACTCAATAAACCAATCTAAATTATGCACTATCACTATTTGTATACAAACACGGAAGGATTTTAGTAAAACAATTGTAAACAAAAGTAGGAAAGATTGGGTCGACTGCGTGGGTCGACTGCTGTGTTGACAATGACAGAATGACAGCAGTGACAGACGGGCACGGTTCGGGATGCGTTCGGTTCGCCTGATAACGCTTGTACTCTGTAAAGAGGACAGAGTATTATCCTCTTACGGTAACAAAGTAATAATATCGATAGCTATGTCTCAAAAGCGGCTACTTCGAAGGTTCAGCTCGATTGAAGCAATCAAATATTTACATTGATATTAACATTAAACACGATGAAAAAAAATGATCTAGGCCGGAATTAACCCAACGACGATAGGATTACGATTTTATAATTCCATATATGAAATTTTCTGCAAAATTTGTTTATTATTTAATAATCTATTAAAACTATATGAACACTATTGACTAGGTATACTAAAATAATAATGGTACCTAAATCTTAAACTAAACTTTTATGCTTGATTTGGCTTTGGCAATTTCAGGTATTTTATAATCGGTATTGTTAAATATAGCGGGTTTCAAAACAGGAAGGATCCTGTCACGTAATTGTGATAGCAAATTTTTATAAACCTTTGCATCCACCATTTTGAATGATTTTTAGTCAAAGCTAATAAGACACATATCCTTGTAATAATGGTTAAACGGGAGGTTTAAGCTGGCAAGCTTAAGGTACTAAGATGCGTCCAAACAATTGTAGGTAAATTACCTATAATAAGCATTAAATGTTTATTATAGGGCTAAAGTCAATCATATTATAAATTATAATCAAACAACTGCCTGATCGACATAAACATAAATAAGTGCAACGTCTAAAACATGGTAAATCGTACGACGAAATCTGCAATAACTACATACTTGTTTCTTAGATGATGAATAGGTGCTTAAGAAAAAAAAAAAGTACACATTTTAGAATATCATCTACTAAGGAGGTTGCGAGACAGAATCCAATTGAAACAATGCATTACCCACATCTGAGTATTTGTTTTGGTTAAGTTGCGCGATAGTTTTATGGACAGAATCGATCTATGCTTACTTAAATTATAATTTGCCAAAGGATGATTTAAGGAAATGTATTAAATAAGTCTGTTGTATGAAAAAATATTAACACGTCTATCAAAAAGAAAACAACAGACGTTTAATTCAGCACAAAATTGACACCCAGTTTGATGAGTCATTATATTAGAACCTGATTAAAATAATATAAAAATAGGAAGCAATCAAAAAATATAGTCTATTTTGAAGGAAATTCTGAAAAAGAAATAAACAGCAAAAAAATATAGCAGCTTCTGTAAAATTATTGATACTAAATGTGCATTTCTTTTTAATTTTACTGTAATTGAAAATCTACAAAGACAACGGCCAAAAAAACAACACGTGCATAAAAAGGGAGATACGAACCAACAGCCGTTGTTCGAAAACAAAGAGACCGTAAAAGGCTTTCAGGGTAAAGTGAAGACGAGCGCGCCCAGCGGAGGCCGCGGCGCTACTGTAGTGTAGTGTAGGGCGGGCGGGCGAGGCGAGTCCGCCGACGCGGCGGCGTGTACTACTGGTGCGAATGCTAGTCACGTTCGAGTTAAGATCGAGTTGGGGTTCCTATGAGACGAAGCGATATCGCTGATGTTGCATATCGTTCTCGTTTTTTCCATGATGCGTAAAGTACCTACAGATGCTTTTGCTTAAAGATTTACTTCTAGCGTCATTAAGCTGGCTCTGTCGCATGACAAATACTACAAAGCCTTTTTCATTAATAAATACAAAGCGTTTCCTGTCGCTCGACAAGCGAAGTCGCGGCCAGTAGTGCCATACTAGCCAGAGCGATTGCTTATTTTCCAATGAAGGTATAAAGTGAATAGTTACTCGTTTCTCAATCTATGGTTTAATACTGATAATGGGTGGTGTGAGAAAATGTAGCAAATACTAAAATAAATAAATAAAAAATGATTTATTGCCACAAGAAACAAACAATTACATCGTATTAAATATCAAAGCTAGCTTAAACTTAATGAAACAGGTAGGTAGGTAGTAGGTAGGTAGCATTGAAAATGTGCGTTACCAAACGGACAAAATGTAACTCCTCGTTAACTGTTTTTTGCTTAGGTACAACGAAAAATAGAAATGCCCATATCTGCGAGAGTAGGCCTGTGCCGGCCGAGCAATGGGACATATATAGGATAATGACTACGCATATCTACCGAGAATGAACACGTTGTGGAGACGAAGTTTAACAATCTATGGCGCATTATGGTGAAAACCACAAAACAGTGGCAACCTACAGTTCGGCCTAAATGCACCAGTCACTAGACAGAAAATCCACCTTACCAAACGCAGCTTTTACCGGCTTCACTGTTTACAACGAACCTCGCATCTCTCCATCCCTTTGTATACAAACATGAGCATTATTTACCTACGCATTAGGTCTATTTCTCGGTGGAACCAGATAGGAGGTTGTGGAAGTAATGTGGATGCAATTAATCGTAATCCGACCCGCAGTATCATGTTTCGGTAGTAAGTTTTATTACACGGCTCGCATTACGGGATATAGTTGTCAGGAAGTGCTGAAATTAAAATAGAGTGCCACTCGCGAGCGATAGTTTTAATTTAAAGCGGGTGAATAATTTACGAAACGCGGGCGTTTTGTGGCGTTCTTTATGGGTACCTAGCTGTATTTCAGGACATGAAATGAAATAGGTATGTGACGTTTTCTAGTAAAACAGTTTGCCGCTTCTCAATAAGGGCGAAATTGAATTGCAACTTCATAATAGTAGCCTAATGCTAGGGGAGACTTTTGACATTAATAAATTAGATAATCTACTCGAACAGGACCAATCGTATTCAAGTAAGTAAATATTTTTTCATCACACTTGCTCGTAAAGGGTGTTATAACACGCGCGCTTATAGACCAACTCGAGCCGATTTACCCCCCGTGGGTTACAAATATCTATAACTCCCACGGGAGGAAAAACTGTATGAAAATCTATAACTCCCTCGGGAGTTATGAGTTTAGTTTTAAAAGTCGTAGGTCATTTCAGACTAAGGAGGTTTCGAATCAGCCAAGGCTATTTCACACCTTCAAAACTTGGCCACAAAACCAATTTTAGTGTAAATAAAACTTATATGGTATATTTTACTATTATTTCCGTAGTTTTTGCGATTATTTTAATGCAATAAAATTAATTTAGTTTAAAATTTTATTTTGAAAATCGGTACAATCTGGCGACATTGCCTGTCAAGTTTAAAAACTAAACGCAGTTCTTAGCATTATCTGTGGAAGACTATATTGAAAAAGTTGACAGTTGAAGCGGGTGCGTTTAGTTTATTTCATTTTTATGTTTTATTTTTTTTTCCTCGCAAATGTGATGAAAACATTGTGTGTATCACGGGCAGTAAGAAGATTACAAACTCGAGTCATTAAAAGCCCTCCGCCTACGGCGTCGGGCTTCTAATAGACTCTCGTTAGTAATCCCTTTCTTACTACCCTCGGTGCACAATGTACTATTCTATTAAAACAAAAAAAAAACAAGGTTATATTTCAAAAACAGCCCTCAAATTCAACGAGTCTACGTCAACTACCTTCATTAACAATTTATTGATTGAACTATCTAATACTATCAATCAGATGCCAACTTTGATCCCCGCCAACCAAATTAGACATTTAATCAGACCCATCAAACTCGCAATAAGGGTTGTTTAGCGTTTAACTAACGGTTTCCAAACAGACGCTAACAAGGAAAGTTGAGTAGGTACACTCAAACTGCGTTGCAAACAAAGGGGCCGTTAACAAAACATAAATTCGGCACAGCACATGACACCACATGACACGGCGTTTCCAGCTTGGATTAAAAATGTTGGGAAGAGTGTATGTTTATTTACTGAAATTTCGCGGAGCATGTATAAGACGCAACGCTAATTAAGGTTTCGCTAATTGCAAAAAAGGGTAAGCGTACTCGCCAGCTCATTGTATGAGCTTTTATGTTGCATGAAATCTACATTCAGTTACATTATGAGAATATAATAAAGGTAAGAGATTTATATTCCGGACTAGAGGACTCTCCCTTAACTTCGTTCCCGGAGTTGAAATAAGTTAAATGTCCATGTATCCTATGTTGTAACCGGAGTCATAATCTACGAAATTTCATGGAAACCCCTTGTTTTTACAGGATACCGCGCACAAACAGCAATTTCAAAAACTATTAAGAAACTCTTTTGAAAAAAAAAATAACATAGTTTTGAAGAGTTTGTCTGGTAATCATAAAAGATAAAGCGAGCTATGAGTATAAAAAAAAATCTGTTAAAAAATGTTTTTTTGAGTCAAGTTTTTATTTCCGACTGTACTTTTTGCCGTAAACTGCACGTCAAAACTAATCAAATGAGCCCGAAAACACTGCTGTTCCCCCAGATATTGCATTGTCATCTGATTTATATTTTCTTGCAAAATTTGATTATAGACACTGCGGGCAAGTGAAAACAAGTGAAACTAAATAAAAGCTTGAAATAAGTTTTGTAAAACAAAAATATCCTTGACGGGAGTATATTAAAAAAAATGCATTCAGGGACACGTGAAAAGGTAGATTGTCAATAATCGTACATTCGACGGCACAAATTTGATGTTTTCACTTTTCGACCTTATTCCAATGGCTTAAGGTTAAAAAGTGTAAAGATATTTGTGCCGCCGATTGTACATATTCTAAATTGAAACTACAAAAAGGCATTCCATTGAAATACTTCACAAGTCTACACATCAACGTGTAGTACAGTCAGCTAGCATTGTTGGCAAACAAAGGGGGCGCGTCGGCGAGCACGTTTCAACACCCGCTAAGCGTTGAGACGGAGCTGACTGTACAATTGTACATTTACCGAAGTGATATTAAAAATAACAATAGAGATATTACAAAACTCTAGGATTGTGATATTACATACGTATCAAATGCGGTACACTCGTGACGCATTTTTTATGGTTTAATACAGATGCTTTGCATTGTAGGAACAAGGAAAATAAGACCATAGTTTAAAAAAACACACAGCAAAACTACGGGAAGATTAAACCTAAGGATAACTAATTTGTAAAGATTGCTTATGCAATGTTTGTTAAAGTGTAAAATATTTAAAAAATAATAATATGTGACAGCGTCTAAACGAATACTAGTATATTCGATTTTTGGTTCCATTTATATGCATACGGATAAATCAGACGAGGTTAAAAAAAATAATTCAATTCGGAACGCAAAAGCTGAAAACGAAACCACAGATAAAGTAGGTAAATAAAACTGACGATCCCGGTGCAGCGAGTGTAAAAAACGAGGCAATAAAATATTCCCGACTGCTTTTAAATAAACAGAATGCATACCAATTATTAATACACGATTGCAGATGGATGCAGGTAAGCTATCAATATCCTCTTTGCAGTATTTTCCATTTACACACACACACACACGCAAGCATATAGTCCGGGATCCGAGATATAAAATACCGTATCGTGTTTTGTTAGTCCATTGTAATGCACCAAATAACAATTCAATTAGAATTCTTATTGGATATTATCGGCAAGAGAAAGCTTAAACAGGCGACTTCAAATTTGAATCACTAATATTTAATTTTTCCCATGTGCAACCTCAATACGTCATATCAGGAGGCTATACACATATATTTTAGTGCATTTCCATTTGCAGCAGTCACGTGATGCAGTTTTTTAGTGTTCATCATCACCTGTATCATACCCGTGAGTATTACAATTCTGTACAGTACACACACACTAAAGTAGTCTCGTATTTTCCGAGACAGGGCGGAAATGGTTGAATTTTCCCGGACGCACACATGCAAAGCACAGCTAGGACATCGCCCGTCTAGCCGCGCGATACCTAGATGCTAAGCTAATGTGCTTAATGAATAGTGTCCAGTTGGATAACTTTAATCAGCAGACTTTAGCAATAACGAGTCATTGAACTTTACGCTTCCTACACCCCTAACGAAACGTAAATTTATAAATAGTGAGAAGCAAAATTTCTTAGTAAAAGCGGAATAAATGATGACTTTTTTAAGTTAGTTCCTTGGTGGTTTATCTCTAACGAAGTGTAAGGATCAGGGCTTTTTTCAGCAGCGGGCGTATTTCGGCTGATGATAATGATGATGGTATTTTGCGTTAAAATTATCGTTTCAAAACAGTTTTAGATAGTGAACTTGGCGACTTATCTTAGAATATACTGCCAACACAATTTGTGCATATGAAAACTTTATAAATACATAAACAATAGATGCACCGTACTCAGCGTCCCAAAATCGAATTAGGATAATTAATATTCACACTGAGACTCACCCACTCGTACGTCGCGACTCGGGTATATGAAATCGAGTTAGCCGAAATGATGTTGAAATAAACTATGTAGAATAAAGAAAATGTTTGCTAGAGAGAACATGTTTGTTAAAGCTTTTATGAGTTTAGGTTGCTAATGGTGTAACAGAATCAAGTCATTTCTGTTAGTTATTCGATCTTTACTGAAGCGATGGCTACAAGAGATTTCTTTCAGGAATGCATTTCCTAGCGGACTTGACTCTAGATCTTTTATTATATGATGTTTTGTGAAATAAACGATGTATATAAAATTATATACATATGTTTTACCGACATCTAGTGGATAACGATTATACGATGAAGGAAGATCAATCAATAGGGTATGGCTGAGATATTTGTTACCAGTCTTGTACAAGTCGTAAAGGTTAAGTGAAATATCGAGAGAGGGCGCTGAAATCAGTTGTATTTTATATAACAGGTAAGTACATAAAGAAATAATATGAAGTTTTACTCTTTATTACAGTATAATTATCTATTATTGTAGTATGACATTGTATTGATAAAATTGCTGGTTGATGAAGACATAGTGGACATATTTAAGAACAGTGTCCACTGTGATCATGGTAAGTATGAATGTATAACTTTTAGGGTTGGAGTGCTGATAAAGATGTTTAAAATTACTAAAGGATAGAAATCCTTTAGTCACAAAGAACCAAATTACAAGATGAGGCAGTTTTGGTAAGATTTAACCTTGATATTACCGAATATTCTAGAAATCAGAATGTTTGGAAGGTTTAGGATTGTGTTAAGCAAAAAGCGTCCTTAGGATAGCAGACTTAAGGATGAAATCAAAAACAATACTGATAAGTATATAAGCCGAAAACGACCTCTGGTGGTGAGTAGCGGTACTATATGAAGGCCAAAAGGGCTGAGAAATATTGGTATCTGATACTTCTGGGAAGCTCTGTTTCCTTCTTTAGAGAGATTTTAGCATAAAATAGACTTAGTAAGAGTTCAAAAATGAGAAAGTATTCTTTAATGCAATAAAGTGCATCGCTCAGGTAGAAATCCTTATAAGAAAACGCCCTAATTGGGGAAATAGTTCGAATTAACGGTTATGTTTTGGTAACGGAAGTAGTTACTTCACTAAATTCTAGAACTTTCGATGTGAGGGGTCCAGGGGGCGAGGAAAAAGATATATAACCAGACGAGGCTGGTAGAACAGGGTCTTTTCCGCTGCCGAGCTCAGAAGGTGCTGAAGTCTGCTGCACTACTGGTAAGGGCTTTAATAATTGATCTCCACATTGTTATTCTGCTGGACCAGCTGACGAGGTCAATGACCCCGACCAGCTGATGGGTGCCCGGGCTCGCTGGACTGTTGACTGGTCATACCTGAACAGCTGATAGCCAAGCGGCCGTGGCGGCCCACGGCCGTGCCCTGGGCATCAGTCAGCTGATAAAATTATGCCAGTATTATGTTGTGGAGGTCAGTTAATAGCTTATACGTCGCGTGTGATTGATAGAAATTAGGATTATCAGTGTGTATAGCAGTGAGTGAGTGTTGTTGTGAAGTGATGTTGAAATTGCAGTGATTGTTGGTTGAATTGGATTGCTTTCTTACAATAAAACCTTATTGTAAGCTGGGTGAGTTGCATGTTCATATACTTAGGATGTTATGGAAATCTAGGTCTCCGGTTGAGTTAGGGAAGTTAGGTAGATATTTATATCTATATGATTGAGATGTCCATTTCAATTCCTTACTATATAGTGGATTCGTTACCAGGACGGCGTCCTGTGGTGATATTATAAAGAAACTGTATTAGCATAAATGAGTAGGTATAATAAAAGTATCTAATTGTTACTGTAGGTATGGTTGTATTCATTATTAAGGATTATTACATTAGTTATCTTATTTTCCTAAAATAATTACATTCATATAACAGGAACTCTATTATCTGTTTAATTTCACACTGCACATATACTTACACAGGTAAATCAAATGATATGGTAAAATCTTCGTGGAACTTATTCAGACCAAACTTTGTCTGTAATGAGTCTCACATGATAGGTAAAGGTATAATTCCTTCAAGGTATATAAAGTTTTGGGATTTTCCAAATTGGTGAAATTTCCATGAGTTTTAATATAGGGTTTCAGTGTAACCAGAGACCTAAACCTACATTTGGGATAATCTGATGTAACATTAGGGTTGCAAAGCTCTTATTGTTATACAATAGTACTGGTTTTCTGGAACCACAACAGAATTGGAAACAAATCGAAGAACTACTATAAATTCTCTTATGATTCCTGAAAACCAGGATCCGGGAGTTCTGTGTCTCTGTGCTAAATTATCATATAACTAACGACTCCCTTTGGGACGAGGTTGATGGTAATGAGGCTTATCAGTTTGACAGATTCCTTTGTAGGCTGGCTAGCCTTAAAAAGGTCTAGGATTGCACAACAAATGCTAGGTAATAAAATATTGCCTAGTATTTAATTTGCGTTCTATATTCTATAAACGATCCAATTTGGAAATATTCTCACTATGAACTGGTTTTAAAAAGGTAATTGGTTTAAGTGGTAAACCTTCCTATCCCAGTCATTTCCATTCCTCGAATGGCTAATTTTATACTTCATAGTAAACTCAATATTTTATTTATATTAAAATTACTGGTTCCTAACTAGGAATGCCACGCTTATGCATGCTTACTAATACTAAGTACTAATATGATCAAGGTCTTTCCTAATGTCTGTCCTATATATGGAAGACTCTGAGCCGATTTGGAAATGATTATACTTTTATAAGTATTGACAACTTATATATATCCATTTTAGCTCCCAGGAAACCCTTGAGCATAATGAGTCACATCCAGATATGGAGTGGGACACTTTGTACATAGTATAAAAAATGATCTAGTGGCTGTTAGTGCGTAATCAGTTATTTTATAAAGTACTACATTCTGATTTTGAATGTAGGAAGTTTTGTATTTGCTTAGCCAAATCCTATCTGTCACGGACTAGCTAGGTGTTGAAAATGGCTGAGCTAGACGTAACGAGGGCGAGGGTTAAGGGGCTCTCGTTTTTCCTCTCCAAACCACCCTTTAGTAAGGTACATTACACATACTCCTTCACTACACTTTACAATTTTATACTAGGATAGCTAAATTGTACAACTTAAGATTGTTTACTATAATTAATTCTAAATTTAACTTGTAGTCATGTTTGTTTTTTATGATGTAAAGAGTGCTAAGAGAGAGGAGAAATTGTATAATTGTCAGTAAATTAGGACAACACAGTATAAATATGAATTGAAGTGTGATTATAAGATTCCCGGAGAAGTCTGCCAAGTATTTTATGTATTATTAATAGTTACATGTGTTCCAAGATTATGTTAGACTATAAATATGTAAATTAGAGTCTTAATTTGATACGCATTACACCCTAGGGATCAAGGGTTACTACATTCACAACTTGTCCTACATTTATTACTAAGACGATCACGCCATTGAGTTATTCGAAATGAAACTTTAAAGTTATAATAATAGTCAAATATTATTATTATTGTAAATGATTATTTACACATATATCATTAGCTACATGATGGAAGGCCGGTCTAAGGACTTAACATCTGGTTTCGAGTTATGTTTTATACAATGGAAAGTAAAACACTTTACTGCAGTCAGGTTTATTAATACATGTAAAACTGTAGAATATAGTACATAGTTAGAATCAACCATTTGACCATGCAATTACCACTCATTTGGGCAACGGTATCACAGGGACTATCACGTCTTAAAATATGCATAAAGGACCATGGGCAACTTTGTATAGGAAGTGGACCAAAAACCAACAGAGCTGAAAGTTGTGTCATTAAATAGGTCTTTACATGTACTTCATTACATTCTATAGGCACTAAGTTCAATTCCATTGCAAAACTGAGATATTCATATATTAGTACCTATGGGAAACTGTGTTTTACCTGGACAGCTGCTCATATTTTGATTTATCTCAGTTTTGCAATGGAATTGAACTTAGTGCCCACACAATGAAATGAAGTGCCTACATGTAAAGCCTATTTAATAACACAACTCTCAGCTCTGTTGGTTTTTGGTGCATTTTGACGCATAGTCCATTCTACTAAATCTGTGGAATAAGATTCATATTCTTAGATTTGACTTTGACCCGAAACAAAACTATTATGTTTAAAGTCTAAATACCTAATACATGAAATGATGGGCTATTTACCATAGTTAGCTACTATAGTTTTAAAATTTAAAAAATAGCGGTTTAAAACCTTAATTTTGTCACGTATGACAAAAAGTAACAGGTCAAAAAAGCCTAAACGTGGATTTAATCTGTCTACTTTGTTTCATGGGCATTTCACCAGCTATTGATCCCCCTGTTGTGTCCGAGTTGAAATGATGTCATCATCAGAAATCCAAGAATTGTAAATTCACGCTCATTTTTAGTTTGAAATTAATTCGCATCAATGCCTTTATCGTCTCGTGTCCGTTGCGGTCGTAAATCTAACGCAGGCGTAGCGTGCCGCCCAGTTCCGATATCGCTTTTCCCGACGGCGGAAAAGGATCGTCCGCCCGTATTTCAGGCTCTGTGGTAACCTGTTACAGATAGAGCTAGCCCTGCTCTCGGTGAGATTTCCCATCGGCAATATTTGAACTTTCATACAAACTTTCATCTGCTAATGAATCCCCTTAAGGCTCCAAACCTGTACCAACTGTGTCTGGTACAATTGCGCCGCGCGACATATACTAAGTATCTATCCCATTCCTTTCAATAATGCGAATGTGACGGATTATGTTAGGTATGTTGCGCGGCCAGCGAAATCGTGGCCAGATAGTTGTGAGCCTATATTAAATGCAGAACTTCGACGTATTTTCTGGTTTTATCGTTACTAATTTGAGATGCATGTTTCCTAAATAAATATTAAAACTTTATCGTATTCACTGTGTAAATACGATTATCAAAAGATTAATCTTCTGTATTCTAGTAGCTGCCTATCTATATACTGGATCGAACGTAAATCTGCCTGTACGGACAGATTTAGGTACTGACCACTGCGCATCCGAACGATAAATGATTTTGATGAATATGAATGCAGCTGAAGTTTGGATTTCAGCTTCTAGATTTATGTGTCTACAATACAAAATAGATGCATATTTGGGAAAATAGAATGACCATACACCGGTCATACGATAGCTAGGGTACGTAAAATTAGATTAATTGAAACCAAGTCCAAAACTTTACCTTCTCTAAAGTTTACTCATGTAAAAACCGTTCGATAGCATATCAATTAAAATTGGAACCACTAGGTGCATATCCGAAACAAATCATCAATTATGAAACGAGTGTTTAATATACGATCTCGTTAAGCAATAATGGACCCTAAATCAATTACAATAGATTGAAAGTACGACATCATGGGCTGCAATAAACAGCATCAGTGCATCAACATATTGTGGTAATTGGATCGAATTGGTTACGGGTGTCATCGGGTATGCCCGTAATTTATAGGCAAAACAAAAACAACGAAGTTTTTATATCAACCGTTATGTAATGGTATACATAAGTACATAACCAAAATAAGAATAAAAGCTACCATATTTAAATAACTGACCAAGCTCGTTCCCGCTTAAACAAAATTACTTTAGTACTTATGCCTGGCTGTTCTACTCTATAGGTCGCATTATTTCTCAACTGATTTCCGTGAAACGTTGTGAGAAAGTTCGATAGTAAAATTATACTATAGATTTTTTTGTCGATTCAGGTTTTGGGATTTTTGGGGGTAGAGGAAGACCTCGCGAGTCTGTCAATCCGTCTTGGCTCACAGAGCCACTAAATTATGTACATATTAACTGTCGGTACTTTAGCTGTCCTTAATGTCTTCAAATTCAATAATTGTTCGTCAAGAAATAAATTTTATCACGAAATATGAATAAACATAGCCTATTTTTATTATAAATATCATAAAAGTTTAATCAAACGTAATAGACCGCCTAATGATTACCATTGTTTTTTTATAAGTTTAAAATGTTATATTGGTGAGCAATAAAGTATAATTGTGTTGTATAACATTCATCAACGACATTTACGTTAATCTAAATCAAGAATCAGATAAAGAGTCAATGCAATCTGATTTGGCGATAAACATAATTTGGGCATAATATCGACACTAAAGTTTAAGTAAGTTAAACTGGTGCATTGGACATGTCTTCAAGTGCAGCCGGCAAAGTTATCCGTGCAATGCGCTGGCATTGTCTCATGTTTTAGACAACAAACGTTTGTATAAACCTAGTTTCATGATATATTTTTGCAGATATCAATGGCGTGGCGTCCTTAGAATCCGATTCCCAGCGGATGAATTAAAAAAAATAGGGACGGAGACAATACAATTTATTGTTCATTCATACTATTTATAGCAACCATACGCCTTTAATTTCATCCCGCGCCATACGTGGTCATTAAAGTTTTTTCTTCCTGCAACGTAGAGAGAAAATCCGCCTTCCTGGCCAGGTAAAGACGTAAAATTATGTACCTACCTACACTTCACGGGCGGGAATGCAGAAAGCCTCATATCACGGGTGTATGTGGCCCAAACCGTAAGTGTAATTCTTTGGTCCCTTCTTGTGTAATAATAATAATTTATTATTGCACACCTCCAAAGAACAAGAGACAGTTTGAGTCAACTTTACGAGTAAAGTTGACTCAAACGCATGTCAGGCGATCCGCTTATGTCAATAGCACGCTACAACCAATAATGCATTACAACATCGCAATGGAGACGTTGTGGCCTGACACAATGACAGCCATTAATAACAATTGACTTACTTGACATCGCCTATCAGTAGTAACGTACGTTCGTATTGGTGTAACCAACACGGGCTAATAGAATGCAGCTGAATGAAAAGGATACTGCATGCTACTACGAGTATATGAAGGGGTAAAAATAAACAATAGAAATAAGCCCTAATCTAACCTTCAGTATGATTTCAATTAGGGTAATAACCAGAAACACACTCCAATGAGGGTATTTAGAAATCAGAAATCCACCAGCTGGCAGCAGGGTGGCGAAAGGTCTATTTGGCAGTAGATGTCAAAATCAGGTGGTGTGATTGGTGGATCTTGACGCCTACTGTCAAAAAGACCTTTCGCCACCCTGCTGCCAGCTGGTGGGTTTATGATTTCTAAACACCCTCATTATCTAGAGATATCTTAAGTAGTAAATTAGTCTCTAAAAATCAAGATGTACCTTCTATACTGAAAACTGTGTTTTATTGTGTTTATAAAACTACGTTTTGTTTGAATTGAATAAGTTACTTACTTTATTTATGAATAAATAGCCATTTTCAACTATAACTATGTTTTGTAGAATCAGAGTATATGTGCTTGTCTTAATCATAAAATTAACTAACTGGATTGCCATTGGCACAATGACCCAAAATGAGTCTTGGACTCGCTACAAGAGCTTGCTATTTTGCTTGGTCCTGAGTAGTAGTCTCTAGCCAGCTTCTAGCCAGTTATCACCGACCGCGCAAATTCGTTTCCAACGCATCTATCGGTGCCCCAAATATAGATGGAGAATACTTCGGTCGGTCTTAAATTTAAAAAAGACACCGAACTTATACATAACCTAAAAAACTTAAATTCGTCTCAGATCAATTCCAGCAAAGAAGACTGTCAACAAATCGATGGTCTAGTTCACACTCTTAGTAATTACGAGCAAAAAAGTTTCGTAATTAGCACGTTAGTACACTAATCATGAATTTGCAATTTCATTGGCGAATAAAATGTAATTAGTATGAGTGTGAACTAGACCATCAAAATATGGGTACAATTAAGGCACTGTGCTAGCAAGGGCAAACCGAACACATTCCTAAGTTAAATCACTTTAAAGTCACAATAACAATAATTGCTATGCCTTTTAAGTCACATGAAACGTCATGCTATTCAAAGATTAGCACGATATGTCACTACGCGGTATACAAATACACTAAGCAAAACAAAATTAACGGAAGATATCGATAGTGGTTCTGATATATATTTGATAAGCCTGAGTACTATATTTATTAGCTTACTGTATCACCTGGCGTTACTTACTTTTAAAAATAATTATTTTGTAAAACTGCTCGAGTACAGTGAGCGTCAAATAGTCTGTAGCATCCAAAGCGCCATATATATCGTAACACGTCTCTATTACAATAGGCACGAAGACGCGTACTGTACCTACTTTCTGAACAAGTGCAATAATATAAAAATCGGACCGGAAGTCGATGAAGTCGCGTGCCGCGTGCCAGCATACCCCTCGGTAGTAGGTATTGCAAACCGGACTGCCATGATTTTGAATCCGGCCGGATCCGGTGAAGCAAAATAAATTAATAGGTACTAATAGGTAATTAAAAAGTAGGGTGGTAGGTAGGAGACTAAATGTTTCTTTTATAAAAAGTATTAATATTAACGCCATCTCTCGCTCTATCGTCGTAGCTGTAAAGTTGCGCATTAGGGTGAGATACTTGTGTAATACAAGTTCTCATAGATGGCGTTTAGGTTAAAGTTCTATTAAAACAGAATGATACCTACTGTAGTCAAGTTAGATGGCAAAATTGAGGGCGCTTGCTGGGTGCTCCGGTGGACGAGTGGTTGAGTCGCTGGGCCGGAAATCCAGAGGTACCGGGTTCGATTCCCGGTCTGGACACAGGTGAGTGCCATTTATTTTTTCTATCTACTTTGATTTCTTGTATCTATATATTATATGTAACATAAAATGTGATGTAATTTACCCGCATTAAAAAAACCAATGAAGAGACTAAATGTTTCTTTCATATAAGGTACTATTTGTTTCCTACGGCCATTATTTCAGACTATATCATTGATTAATTCAGCAATAAGAAAATATGTAATGTAAAATCATATTATTATAGCGGAAAACAATATCTATTTGTGACTGCATTAAATTAGTTATTACTTATATAGTTAAGTTTTGAATTTGACTAATGATTGAAGCCTCAGTAGGAAACAAATAGTAGATATTAATTTATTTTGCTTTACCGGATTCGGCCGGGTTACCGGATCCGCCAGACCGGATTGTAATCCTTACTTAGTAGTCTCTGGGTGGAAATGATGATGATAAAATGACCAGTTGTCATTATTAAGAGAATAACAACAGAAACAATGGACTGATAATACTATAATCATATAGGTATTGAAAATCTTCCACAAATGCTTAAATATTAGTCATAGACCGCATTATGCACTAATTCTTGTGGTTTATCGTAACCTTAATACTAAATGATAAGAGCATTATCACCGTTCCATAACCATTAAGAATCGAACCATTAAATGATTAATTTTATATACAATCAACGAGATTACCTGTAGTACACTTAGTGATGTGCCGTTACCGTAAATTACGAGAACAGCGAGAAAGTTCGGGTAAAGTTCTCGGTAATATTCTCCGTAACGGTAATTATCGAGAAAGTAGTTAAAGTTTTATGTATTTTTTACTTTTTTTTATACAAGGTTATTTTAAATGACCATAATAAACTACACTACAGTTTTCATAAAGAAAAAATGAAAGCGTCGCGTACTTTTCCAACTTTCCCGTAAATTTACCGTAAATTACCGGTGGAAATTACCGAGAAAGTTGTCAGGTAAATTTTTGTTGGAATATTTTTTACTTTTTTGATGTAAACAACTTATGATTTAGTTATTTAAGTAAACCACAATATTTAGTATATCGAAGTGATATATTTAAAAGTAATCTGATTCATTGAAATATAAGATACATCGATATGATTTAGTGATAAACGATATGTAATTAACTTGGTATATCAGTTTAATAGTTTCTATTTTAATTCACAACACAGTAAGGACATGGAGAAAAATATGGGGGCACGGCAGTGCCCCCGCCAAGTCGAGCAAAACAAAGGCATGGCCGTACCCTCCTTTTCTCGAAGCCATTCAGGCCATTTTCAGCCTCACATAATATTGTTTTATCAACAGAACTCGATTTCCACCGACTTGCCTATTATTTAACCGTGGCGGAACACATTTTATAGATCTAATAGCAAACCGAGGGTACGTATCAAAATATATAAAGTCAAAACATATACGGTTGAAATGAATAAAGTCGAAATGTAGAAATTCGAAATATATAATGGGTCTAAATGTATAAAGTTGTTCGATATAAGTTCGAAACTCATAAGTTCTAAATTCATAATGGTCATAATATATAATGGTCAAAATATATACCGGTTGAATTTCATAATGGTCACAACTCCTAAGCTTGAAATGCATAATGGTCAAAATATATAATGGGTTTTGGAACAACAGTAACACAGGTATAAAGGTTAATTATAGCGTAACCTACGAGCCTTTAAGTTTATACATATTTAACTATTTTTGTAACAGCGAAATAAATCTTACTACCTACCTTGTTTGTATTTGTATGTTTAGTATGAAATGATACTCAGAATATTGAAATTTTTAAAATGTAGTCTGAGAACCCGGTTAGGTGCGACGACGAGCGAAGCGAGGAGGAGCGTGTTAGGATCACTTGCAATCATAAAACATCGCAATTTAATTGAAAAGATCAAGCATTTGAGGAATAAATACTTAATTTTTCTAGTACACGGCTATTTTAATGAAAGTTTGTACAATTGAATTTAATTGTATAACGTCTTTCATTCCCTAAACATAAGTTCTTTATTTCGACCATGATTCCTTATAAACATTATATCATTAGACTTTATATATTTTGAACTTATGAGTTGTAAACATATGCATTTTGCCAGTATATATTTCGACCATTATGGCCAACGTACATTATGAATTTTAACTGTTATGATTTTCAATCATTATTAATTTTGATTTTATATATTTTGATCATATGTGTTTTGAACTTATATATAATGACTTTATATATTATGATACGTACCCCAAACCGAGTATCACAATATAAACAAGTATATTTGGTTCGTTCATTTTCGGTCGATTCGCTAAAATATTGCAAAATTATGGTATTGGGCTTCATCGTTTTGATTAAAACTACTCGTATTTACAACACATTATGCAGTTCACAGTTGAGCAGTCTCAGATCTGGGGGCACGGCAGTGCCCCCGCCAAGTCGAGCGCGAAGCAAACACTGCCGTACCATCCTTTACTGGAACCATTTCGCCGCATTTTCAGGCAGTTCTGTTGATACCCCCCGGTACTGACTTTGGCACGACTTTGTCTAGATTTCATTACTTTTTAGAGATAAACAAGCAGCTCCATCGAGACTTGGCTAGTTTTTTACAGAATGTTTTTGATGGGATAAAACTATGACTATTAGTTACTGCTCTCCCCACTTCAACCCCGTACCATACAAAAGGCGAGTAACAATTAGAAAGCCTCGGCTAATAAAACACGGCATAGGATTAGCTAATTCAATAACATGTGCTTGCTGTTTACCTGTACACCTGCAGGAAACTGTGAGACATGGAAAGCTCGCTTATCTTGGGTTATTTTACCTGATACTCGTAAAACGTACCTCTTCAAATGACATTGATAAGAAATTACCACGTTACAAACTACATCAGCGACGAAAACTAAATACAAAAATAATCTAATGTCTTAAAAATGCAACTTTAAGTCTTCATAAAAATATGTCACGCGTAATATTCTCGAGAATTACGGAAAAGTACCGGTAATTTACGGCGGTAAGAATTCCCGAGAACGTGAAATTTCCTGGCGGCACATCACTAAGTACACTGCATTAACACCGTGTATTATGAGATGAGAAATTTTGAAAAGTCGAATTTTTTGACATTTTTAGGGTTCCGTACCAAAATGGTAAAAAAGGGAACCTTTATGGTAGGGAACGTCTGTCACAGCCAGATATCTCAGGAACTATCGCTGCAATCGATTTGAAATCTAAGTGTTAAACACTGCTAAAATAAGCCAAGCTATAAAGAAACGTATATTTTTTTCTTCATTATTTTGCGAAGATCAAATAAAATTTAAAATTGTGCCTAAAAAAACTACACTTATTATTTAAATTGTGGTTAAATCGTTGATAAATTTTTGAATCACTGAGGTTTTTCTTAGGAATCAAAAAACAGCAATAATATGATTTATTATTACATTAAAATCACGTATTTCAGAAGTACCTAGTATTTGCAAAGAGTACATATTTGACAGATATGTATTTCAAATTTCGCCAAATAACTGAGAAAAATTACAAAAAATACATCCTTGCATAATCTCTCAACATTACACCTGTTAAACATTATGAGATGTCATAATCATAAGTATTAAATGAAAGCAAGAAACTTATTATTTGAGACAAAGAGCTCGCATTGTGGTACATTCAATAACGTTCAAAAAAACGTTTATATCTAGCTAAGGCCACCTACGAAATTATATATTTAAGAAGTAATTCTAGAAAACCGGCACATTTCTTTTGGATGGCCAATGTACTCTGATAGCCAGTTAAGCCTCTTTAATCAGATTAACCAAAGCGATTCCCCTGCATTTTTAAAGTACCCAGCGCAAGTTCATTGGACGTCACGCCACAAACGGGGCAGTACCGACCGACATGGAAAAGATAATGACGTGGTATACCTCCCCGTAATAACAACGTCAAAGGCATACATCACGTATTAAACACCCCTGTAATTTAGGTGCGTTTTATCGTTCGGAAACCGGCGATACGTTCCCCCACGATAAATAAAGGACGGCATGAATAGCGGCTATTATAAACGGTTAGGATAATGACAGGCGCTGTGGCCGTATTTACCTATAAGGTTCCTGCTATATTAAAAAAGGAGGATTTTTAAAGGGCTGATGAATAGGCCACAGGGCAATTTTACAAATCTGAAGCTACCAAGCGCTTCAGAAAAAGGGCGCAAAAAAGCGCTTCATCTGAAGAGAAGAAACGCCGTAAAATAAACTTTTCAGTTAGCCTTTTTTCGAAAAAAATACAAGATTGACTTTAAGGGCCTATGCACACGGCATATTTTAAACGCACTGTCGACGCGGGGTTCGTAGCGCTGTAGCTTTTACACCCTAAGAATAAATAAAGACAGCGTACGAAACACGCGCCGGCAGCCCGTTTAAAATGGAAAGTAAATTTTTGGTCAGCCGTTATTAGAATTGATCCGCAAAAAAAAATAAGCAGTTAAATCATTTGGGCAGCATACAAAGATTTGGCTGGCAATAAATAAAATCGGGCGGCAACTCTTGTTCAGCAAACAGTTTAAAAACGGTTAACATTTTAACCAATATTAATCTGCTTTTTTAATCATTTGGCTGCCTAATAAACAGTCGAGCTGCAAAATAGTTACTTGGGTAGCAAGATTTTACAATTGGTCAGCAGAGAGTTTAATTGAGATATACAGGGTGTCACTGTGATATATACTGGGTGTCACTGTGTTATATACAGGGTGTCACTGTGATAGATACAGGATGTCACTGTGATATATACAGGGTGTCACTGTGTTATATACAGGATGTCACTGTAATGTATACAGGGTGTCACTGTGATAGATACAGGTTGTGACTGTGATATATACAGGGTGTCACTGTGTTATATACAGGGTGTCACTGTAATGTATACAGGATGTTACTGTGATATATACAGAATGTCATTGTGATATATACAGGGTGCCATTGTGTTATATACAGGGTGTCACTGTGATAGATACAGGATGTCACTGTCAGCAGAGAAAACATGTCTGTAAGCAGTTTAATTGAGATATACAGGGTGTCACTGTGATATATACAGGGTGTCACTGTGTTATATACAGGGTGTCATTGTGATAGATACAGGATGTCACTGTGATATATACAGGGTGTCACTGTGTTATATACAGGGTGTCACTGTAATGTATACAGGGTGTCACTCTAAAAACGAAACAGCTCCCAAAAGTAGGTAGGTTAGGGTAATTTTTTTTTTGATGACCCTAAAACGAAACGGCTCCCAAAAATAGGTAGGTTAGGGTTATTTTTTTTGATGACCCTAAAAACGAAACGGCTCCCAAAATAGGTAGGTTAGGGTTATTTTTTTTTGATGACCTTAAAAACGAAACGGCTCCCAAAAATAGGTAGGTTAGGGTTATTTTTTTTTATGACCCTAAAAACGAAACGGCTCTCAAAAATAGGTAGGTTAGGGTTATTTTTTTTGCTGACCCTAAAAACGAAACGATACACGTTGTGAATAAATAATATAACTTGTAAACATTATGAGATGTATTAAAAATCGAAATACCAATTTTATATGAGCCCATCACAGTGACACCCTGTATACATTACAGTGACACCCTGTATATAACACAGTGACACTATGTATATATCACAGTGACACCCTGTATATATCACAGTGACATCTTGTATCTATCACAGTGACACCCTGTATATATCACAGTATCACTCTGTATCTATCACAGTGACACCCTGTATATATCACAGTTACATCCTGTATCTATCACAGTTACACCCTGTATATAACACAGTGACACCCTGTATATATCACAGTGACACCCTGTATATATCACAGTGACACCTGCTACTTGACAGCTGACAATTACCGAATGACAAAATGCGCACACGATTGGCGGCAGAATAGTTGCGCCCAGTTAGGTTTTATTGCCCCCTTTTTTTTGATGAACAAAATGAAATATTTTGCTTACCTACTGATTGCTTACCAAAATTTGATTAACCGTAGATCGCTTAATGCAGCTCAAATATTTAATTTGCTGACCAAAATAATTTAGAGCAGATCAGTATATCATTAATTGCAGCCTGATTTATAAATGTTTGCTTACCATAAGTTGCTTACCAACTAGCTATTTTGGCTGACCAAATACATATTTCTGCTGACCAAAATATGAATATTTTGCTGATCGATTAAATGATACCCGTTTAAAATACGGCGTGTGCATAGGCCCTAAATTGTCATTTGTTTAACTTCAGCTTTTCATCGGGACTCACTTCCCTTTAAAATCGACAAGTTTGTCCAACGCCCCTTTAGCTTTTACTTTTATAAACCCTATCCTCTACCCTCTACCTCAGCGAATTTAAGCCCTGCCAAACCAAAATCCTGATTTCACTGATCTGATACACCATTATTGGTAACTAGTTTTAATAGCATTTATTTAAAAACTAAGAATTCAGATACACGTTTAAAAATTCCTTACTCTTAGATTATTCTAAAACAATGATCTATGTAATTCTACATTTCTAAATCGATTCAGAACCCGTCATTCAACGTTGACATTTCCTTTACCGTCGTCTCTGTCTACGATGGATGCAACAAACGATTGAATATTATCTCACACTCACACCTTCAGTTCCGTGTATAGCTTGATGAGGGTAACATAATATTGAGATAGGTAAACTATACGGTACTAGCTGTGAACCCGGCTTCGCCCGGGAAAAATGTAAAAAATCACAAACCCCCGTTTTACTTCCTTAGAAATATTTTCTTATTTTTAACAGACATTACAAAAAGGAGGATGTTGAACTGATGGCTGAGTTCCAAACATTAAAATAATGTTGAAGTCGTTTTTGGTTTAAATTATCCAAATTAAATTATTGTTGTTACACTATATTTCCCGTTAGTGAGCACAGCTCTCCCCTTTAAATTAGAATCGCCCCGGTCCAGAGGCGGCGTTAGACGTAGGCGACGTGGGCCACCGCCAACGCCACGCGGTCCAAGGGCCCTCGCGCCTCGACGGCAACACAGCAAAAAGAGCTTCGTCACCAGTTAATAATACCATTAACCGTCTTCATGGAACAGCAAAGGGCCTCGCGAAATATCTTTTGTCCACAGCAAATTTAGGTCTTGCTGCGCCACTGTCCGGGTCCCGGGCAAACTCTGGCCGGGACCCGGCGGAAGAAATACATCTAAATCATCCCAATATCTTCGCCGCGGCCGGCCCCATCCTCGTCATCCAATTTGTGGCAGCCACTTAGCGTCAGTTTAGTCAACCTATGTGTGTGGCAGATGTGGCTAGCCCGGGCACAGTCCATCTTCAACCTGGCGGGTTTGGACCCTGCATCAGCAACGCGGTTTTGTATGCGCAGTGTGGTGTTCCAGACCCGGTCAGTTCGTGTCACTCCTCTTTCAATTTAGACCTTCTTCAAAAAGTATAGAATCATCTTATGGAGTTTATGTTTAGTTTATTTTATGGAACGGTTCCTGTGTATGTAGAAGTGCCCGCGAGAGGTAAAAATTAAGATGGCGCTACTATCACAGGTGGGTAAATGTTGCAGCAAAGCGCCAAAAATTATTTGACTTTTGTTAATTCATTAGTGAAAATTGTTAATTTAATAAAAAAACATGTGACCTACATACTTAACTGATTCCCCGTATAAGATAGTTATCCTTACCTCTATCCTCTATATTATGGGGGTAAAATTAACTTCCATCCACTATTTTGCCCTCAATAGAAAAGGAATTTTCGAAAGAATTAGTATATATTTGAACATTCCCACCTCCAAGACAAAATAAAAAAACATTAGGGAATATGCATAATATTTCTTGTTTACTTTAACGAAAGCTCTTTCATATAAGAAACAGGAGGCAAAAAGTATTTATAATATAATTATAACCAAGATACCATCAAAGATTCAAAAAACGTACTATAACATCATAGTCCATGTCTTACAAACAGGTGAGATAAAAGTTAAAAAATTAAACTTAAAAAGCTACAATACCGAGTTTCGCTCAAGTCACCACTTCAGAAGGATTAAATACAAAAGTGCATCAAAACTGCCTATTCCTTGTTTTTTAAGCTTAGAATTTTAACTGTCATTTTCGCCTGACGTTGGTTCGTTTTCATTGAGCAATGAGACAATAATATTGAGCAATTTTCACTTATGTCAGTAATTTATTAGGTACGTTTTAAAAAATAAAGCAAGATGCATAATATTTTCCTGTTAAAAGATCGTTTTCTTTGAAATAATATTCGTAAGGATATCGCACGATTTTTCTAATTAAAAAACACCGTAAACTTACGTCGCGGTCAAAGTCACACGTTACGCGCGCTTCCTTAAACTATATCAGTTTCCGAACGCAGCAAAGAAACATGGCCGACTGTTTTTGGCGTTATTCGTATTATTTTACATCTTTATACGCTTATTTCTCCGTTATACGAATTTTGCGGATATAAGTTGTCGATTCGAAAGTGTTATTTTTTTACGCTTTAATTTTTGAGACGCTTTTCGTTCAGGTCTACCGTAGGGCCCGGCTAAATTATTAATATAGATATTCAGATAAGACTGTAAAATTCAAGGGCACAAAATAAGTTTAGATACACTAATATCATCGCCAAGAAGATAATAATGCAACAAATCCAATGATAAAATATCAAGCAATAATGAATGATATCAACAAGCAAGCAACGACGAATTTTATTTTTTTAAGCAAAGATTTCCTATTCAGCTAAGTGCAGATAGTAAGTTTACTAGTTTTCATTTTATGTTCCTTATTTTATTATGATTCAACTAAATCCAAAATATTTTAAGTTAGGTCATCAATCCTCACTTCTAAGTATTTAAATAATGAATATGGATCAATAAACAAATAAAAAAAAATGCATGAAATAACGAAAATCTTAAGAGCGTTGTTTCTTGTCTCATCAGTCACTCACTCATTCAATCATTCACTTACCCATCACGCTACACATTAAGGGAGCGAAACTTTCGTCTTCCATTCCCTACCCACCAAAAGGCACTTTGCAATGGAATTCTCATGTCACTTATGTCTTTACGTAAAGGGTAATGGAACAGTAGTTCCAACCACCGTATGGAAGTCAGGACGGAAGCGTCCTCGCGTCCCAGTTGCTATTGTCGGCAAACAGTTAGTCTGGAGTGGCGTTACGTGTACTAGTTGCGGGAAAAGCTTTTACATTATCTAGGACGAATGGATACGACTGTATGAGGACAATGTTTTGATGTTGTTACATGGAATTCTCTTCCATAAGGCGATTCATTTACAGGTGACCTTGTGTATAAAGCTTCTGGGTTATCGAATTAGCCTTTTGAAATGGTGGTTTTGAACGTGGAACGTCGGAACTAAAGATTTCCTATGCCATACAATCATTCTTCTAAACTACCTAATTGGAAGAAGAATACCATAATGCAAGAACAAATCCTAATAAGAAAGTTTAAACCAACTTACAGGAATAAAATGCCGTGCTTATGTTTATCAATAGATTTAGTCATTAAACGAATAATAAAACCGCTTCAGGACAAAGATGAAGTGCAAAAATGACAAACTGAAATATGTACACTGTAAACGAAACTTTTTGTTTGTCCTCCCGTACAAAGATCACACGGGCTTTAATCAACATCCACATAATTAGTTCAGGCGAAGCAAAAAGACAACTCATCAAGCTAAAGCATGTTTACACACGGTGCACATCCATCTTCCCTTCCATATGGTAATGCTGGGTGTTAATTACCCGCTCCCCAGGCCAATAACTTAGAAAGCTCATTTATCCTCTAGGGTTCTTATTTTCTGCTTGTTGGGTTCCTATGTGGGCGGTTACAAAGGTTTCTAATCAACGGAATTCGTACGAAAGGGACGCCTTTGTAATCTAGGATAGAGGTCTAAAGCGATACATTTTTGCAGTAGTAAATTGCCGGCGACGGCGGTATATGTAACACTATACCGAATATAGTAACACATTTGTACACTCCTTAAACCACGATACATTCACTCGGATAAAGCTTGCTAAAACATCGTAAGAAATGTAGTAACATCAGAATAATGAAATATTTCTTCAACTAATGGACCAATATAGAAAATAAACGAAATTTCTTCCAGGTGCATTTAAAGACTTGGACAAAGAACAGGAAACCTTAAGCCGCATAAGCCAGCGGAAATGTGTAATGACGAGGAAAACACGGAGGGCGGTGGTGAAGCAAGAAACATTTTATGTCGCAAAAATAATACGGGAACAGTGAATTCAGCAACCCGCGGCATTGCAGTCTAGACGGGGAAAAATGTAGCAAGAAAAATCCCTACGTTTTCTTTATGATCCGCGAAAACAATCGTTTGAAGTGAGCAATCGCATGGGGAGAGAAACTAGCATGAGGAAAATTGAAACTACTCTGGGGTGGGGCAATCCGACTAAAAATAGCTAAATTCGCGACTTTGCTTGCTGATATAAGTCTAATGCGTTTCCTCGCTATCCGAAAGCTCAGCAAGACTGCTAGCAACGAGAATAGAAATATTCTGAATTCTAGAATGTTGCTCGGATTTCAGTTTATTTTACGTAAACCAACGTCTGGCGCGACACAGCGCCCGGCAGTCGTGAGAAGTCACGATCGTTATTACTGAAGTATTGAAATACGTGGTCTGTATGTTGAAGCAACTAATGATACATTCCGACATTCCTGACGAACGTCTGCATCCATTTGGAGGGGGTTCACCGAGACAAGGGGAAATGCGTTTCAATCATGGTTTTAACGCCTACCGTAAAGGTATACAGCATTTCGTGATAATGCTTATTGCTCTCTGAATTTTATCAGGCGCCTATAAATAAATGTACGAGTAAAGTTAGACACTCTATTGCTGATGGTCCTTTCGGCACGTTAAGCACGTTATATTTCAATTTCATTATCGACGTTCAAAAACAAGCCAGTAAACGAGAACATAATACGTCCTTATGGAGATAAGGACTTGAAGGATGGTGTACCTACTCTACGCGTAAACTTTTTAAGCATGACGCTCGCCTTTATGAAACACAAAAGCGGTCTTTTAGAGCGTATGTAAGCACAAGACAGAAAGGCCAAAGACAAGATAGCGATATCTATAGGTATATTTCTTAGCGCCCAGTGTTCGGGATGCGTGCCTGAGCACAGGTTGCCCCGAGGGCCCTTGATTAAGACGAGCGAGCGCCGCCATCTCGAAAATGAGGAAAAGCCGAGATTAAAAACCCCAGACGTCTACTCAGACTCGCAATAAAAGATAAGTCTACTCCTTACTTACTCGAACGCATATCTTCTACATTCGTATAATGTGAGCCTAATACTGTGCAGAGTAAGGTCGCTTTTGCTATAATCTAACCTGAAAAGTTATGAGGTTGAAACGTAAACTACCTGTGAAGCCAAAAAGGCATATCTTAATAAGAGACTCATAGATAGATACGGCTTTTTATTACTTTATGACGGCAGTAAGGACAAGTCCACCGAACCAAGAGTTGGAAGTTTATTAAAAGTGACAGGTTATTAGTGGGGTTTACTTTTGATATCCAAGGAAGGCTTGCAAAGATTTGTGATTAAAGGCGTCTTTGGAACGTGAGGTTTATGTTTTAATTATGAGGTGTGAATGGCTTTTAACTAGATACTTGGCTTCATAAATAGTAGATTAAATTATGACTACGAATGTCGTTAAAATTTAAATGGTCGCAGTTGCTACGCTGTGTATTCAGACAGATCAGAATAGGCAAGAAAGTGACTGTGACTGCTGTGACAGTGTTTAGCCGCTATAACATGTTTTGGTAGGTAGATAACATGTTTTGGTAGGTAGATACCTTATTTGTGCATTGAATTTGTCACTCGATCATATATACTACAATTAAGATAATAAAGACATGTTTATCACTTTAAAATCGGTCTCATCGTCTCTAAAATGCTGATTTCAGGATCAATATTTTGATACAACTATTTAAGTACTATGTGTGTTTTTCACTCTTTTAAGGTAATAATGACAAAGAGAGAAATATGATAAATACAAATGTGATATAAACATGAATTGCATGTGGTAGTTTTCTCTGTTGCTGACATTAGGTGCATTTATGTGTGATATAAATCAAAACCAGTGGATATTCATATATGCGTCTTCATCGTCGTAGTCACAAGCGTTATCATGGTATTCCAGAGATAATTCGATACGAAATGGAAAGCGGATACAAACCGGCACGGCAGGGCATGTTCGCCCGGTTGTCAGGGGGATAAGTTGATTTCTAACGCTTCGCCGAACCGGAAGCCCAGGGCAGGCTTGCTGCGCAATTACTTTACCGGGCATTAAACAGCGTGTAATAACGTGACTGCACATTTGATTACTTGGCATTTTTTTTATAGTCCGCTAATGCTCCCACAGCGAAGCCAAGGACCCTCTAGACTTCTAGTCATACCGATTCAATGCGACCTCTAGCCAAGACATACTATTTAATAAAAAAAATCTCACAAACAATTTCTGCGTAAAAATCTGTTCGAAAACAGCGAAATATGTGCAGTTACGTTTATAATAATATATATATATATATATAAGTCCCTTCTGATTATAGATTTTTTCACGTTTTTTTATCTTTGTTTTGGTGTATTGTGTATCGAATAAAAATAACATTCATTCCAATACTCTTGAAAAATAAAGCCTACCATCAAGGACCTTTAAATAAATAGCCGGATGTAGCCTCGCTGGCAGATAGCTGAAGCTCCTCTAGTAAGCCAATCATTTAACGCTAGTTGATGTGTATGTGCTGCTCGTAGTAGGCTAGATACTACGCTAGTTGAAGTGAGTGTGTGTCTCTGTGTGTGTGTGCTGCTCGTAAGTACAAAGCGACCGGTGCTTCATTTAAGCGAGACTTTGTCCGGCTCAGTGATGGGCCGTTCTCGAGAAGTTTCGGAAACAAGAGAATATCGGGAGAAGCTTCTCGGGAAAGTTCTCCTCAGCGGAAATTTCTGAGAAAGTACCTGATATTTTTGAGTTATGCATTTTTTGTTCGCTTAATACTCATTATATTTGTGGTATATAACTATTTGCAGAGTATTTGTGCGCAACAGGTATTCTATCAATGAAATTCTCTTTGTTCTCGAGAATTTCCCGGGAAACTTCTCGGAAACGTTCTCTGGGGAACGTTCTCAGCAAAAATTCATGTTATTTTTTCTTCTAAAAAGTTTTTTTTATAGATTATTAATCATTTACGGTACTTTATTAGGCGTTTACACATTGAATGTTAAGTCTATTCAAGACTGGAATGGGTAAAAACGGACTAGTGCGACTTGATCTGCGGACATTGATATATTATCTTTTTCATCACTTTCTCGAAAATGGTGTTGTTACACGTAAGTTTTGCGGGCTGTAAATGACCTATTACGCCCTAGGGCGTAATGGATTTTTTTCTGTTTTACTCTTATTGGTCATGTTCAAAGGAAACGCAAACTTACTTTTTTAACTTTTTTTACTTTAAAGAGAGCTGTTATTGCAAAGACATGTAAACATATATTTCGGTAACATAAATTAAATGTTTAATAAATAGTGTATTTCAGTATTTTGCAAATGTAAAATCAAGTAAAATGGCCGTTTTAGGTTTTTACCGCTATGGTTTCCGAACGTGACTTGACATTCGCATTATCTATGGATATTAATGTCATTTTCTGATTTAAAAATTTGTTCTCATACTGGGTGGATTAGTAAGGTTATTTAGGTATTTAGATTTCCTCACAAGTGTGATGAAAAACATTGTGTGTGCCACGGGTGGTAAAGGAATTACAAACGAGTGTTATTAAAGCCCTCGGCTTTACCTCGGGCTTGTAACAAATACTCGTTTGTAATTCCTTCCTTACCGCCCTAGATACACAATTTACTATAAAATATCACCGACTCTTGTGCTTTCTTACCTGTCATAAATAATTATCTCTCTTTACCTGCCACCCAGTGCCCAAAAAAGGGGACAGGTCCGATCCATCAAATTACAATCCTATTGATATTACTTTCCTTTTCTCTAAGGTGATAGAGCGTGTGATTATATAAAATTCCTTAGATAGGTATCTAAAAGAACATAATTTGATCAACGGCCTTCTATATGGTCGCTGCACTGGTGATCTCCTAGTACCTATATCCCACACACCGCTACCAACTGCCCACAGCCAAAGCTGGCATCCAAAAAGTTTGATGTGCTGAGTTGAGCGAAGCGGTACATCACGTCTGGGCAAAGACAGCTGTTGTACAAATCGCAGGTCTGACTTCATATGGAGTACTGCTATCATCATGTTCCTCTTGGCTCGGTCCAAAAACGCACTATGTGACAAATTTGAAGCAGTAGTGAACCTTTAAGTCTAAGGAGAGACTTCGCCTATTTTTGTGTATTCTACCATTTTTAAAACTTGTATAATAGGCTGTTTATTTCATTGCATATTTGTGAAAAGCACTACCTCGGCGTGAAATGGGGTTGCCAGCCTCGTAATTATTTGGACTCGCTCTCGCTCGGCCATGTATATGTACTCGGCCGGCAATCCCTTCTTTCTGTTGTGAAGTAATTTATTAATTAAAAAAAACAGCAAATAGCAAATGTATTAAATATAGAAACTAAAAGTATAATCAAGTAAAAACAAATCCTATAACGAAATAAAAATAAAAGCAATTATGTAGGTTGTCAATATTGTTCATTATTAGAAACAGCTACAGAGGGAGAACGTTTCCGAGAAGCTTCTCGGGATTATAGAGAATTTTGCCTTTAGAATATTCATTCAAGATACACTCATTTACCAATGCCTATTAAACACAATAACGAAAACATTTCAGCCCAAAAAATACCTGTATTTTAAATCTAAATCACTTTTATGCTAATATTTGTTCCGGAGAAGTTTGCCGGAAATATTTCACCGAGAATGTTTCCGAGAAGCTTCTCGGGAATTTCTCGAGAACATAGAGAATTTTGCTCTCAGAATATTCGAAAAAGTTCAGGTACCTTACGAACGTCTATCAATAACATATACGAAGACATAAAAGCAAAATAATACTATTTTTTTTAAAGTATTTATGTACTTTCTCAGATATTTCCGTTCCCGGAGAACTTTCTCGAGAACATGTGAGAATTCTCAGGAGAAGGAATTCTCGAGAGCGAGAACGTTCTCACCGGCACAACACTGGTCCGGCTAGTTATTTTGCCTACCATCATGCTGGTTGATTTTAGAACAGCTGCAGCTCCTGTTTTGCTATTCTAGCAAACAAAGCGACAATGCAGGTAAACTTAGTACGTAGTTACTATGAACCTAAACTTCAAAACGATATTATCGACAGTGAAAGAGTGTCAAACTGAAACTCCTATACAAAGTTTGGAAAGCGGCTCGGAGCGGAAACAACAGGCTGTCACACGGCGCCGGACACAGGAACAAAAGGCCCGTCTCGTCGAGATAGCGGCCGTGCCTATTATACTGACGGTAATGTTAACAGTCCGGGAAATTCAGCCATTGTACGGAGAATTTATGATAATTCTGATATCAAGGATAGTTGCATAGGTATACTACTTTTCAACCGTGGAGAACCTAAAGTTTAATGAGAACCGTATTAATTTACTATACTGTAGGTTCTTCACGACAGTTTTGCTATTAGTAAAATGAACATGAATAGACCTCGATTTTTGGTGAAATTACTTTTTTCTAAATTTGATAGTTATCAATATCATTTATCAATAAAACGGTACTTAATAGAGAAGATCTTCTAAAATATAGATTAAATTAATTTTTGCAACTGCAACAATAAATTAAACAAACTTAACGAAACCAAAAAAAATATATAGTGTGACGTTGAACCTTATCCGAATTTTTAAAGTTTTTTTTATTCAATGACTGCACTAAAACAAGCGGTCGTTTATGCCGTTTTGGTACAGCAGTTAGGTGCAATTTAGATGGAATCGGGTACGTAAGCGCATGATGCATGGTTTGGACTATTAAACGGATGATAAATGTTTTGTGTGTTAGAGATTCATGTGTGTTTTGTATGCGGTTGGTACTACTCTCAAAAATAACAAATCATTGACGCATGCATAAACCAGCCCTGCCCAGCCATGTGAGTAGTACTGATAGCTCTTACAAAACTGATTGTAGAATTAAAGTTAACTAGTCTGACGTTTCTAGGTAATTCTCAGGCTGAATAAATAAATAAGGGTCTCTTATAACGTTTATATAGGATTGGACTACTTATACATTCTACTGTGATGTTACTAATGTAGCAATTTGAAATCAGTTACTGGGAAAACTTAAAAAGTTGATAGTAAAAACTCAAATAACTGCCTCACATGAAGTGTGTATTTATTACAATCAGGTATACTTACAAGTCTGTTTAAATGACTACAATTAATTATATTTTATGAAAGGAATATGCTTCCCGGAGTCATTCTTTTAGAAACGTATGCAGATTTGTACGGAGATTATATCTTTACAGCTACAATAATTGTTATGTAAATAATTATAATATTTTTGGAAAGCCTACATAAAAATAAACATGACACTAGTGCAATAAAAATAAATTTTGCTGCATTGTAGTCTCCGCCGTTTCGACTTATCGTAACAATCTCGGTTATCGTAATAACGACATTATTACTCAATCTCATAATAGCTGCTTTTACTGACTTTTGTCACGCTTCGATATTCTCCCAAGTATGACACAATGGCTAAAAATATTTTTCAGAAGCTAATTTAAGGGAAGTAAAAATGTTATTTAGGTTTACAATATAAAGTGACTAGCAACGAACACTATCGTCGGGCTTTTCATTGTCATTTTGTAGGTGTTCCAATAAACAGCAAGTCAAATTGTTTCTGTACTTCTAGCACAACTTTAACACGCGACTCTTTGTCACGATATATACTACCTATCCCTTTTGTATTCAATATTTAGGACGAAAGTGATAGATCGAAAGTCCGGCTGGTTCATGCCATTACAGCAATTAATATCATTACGCCTGACGCGATCATCGTCTAAAAATTTTCGTCGGTGTCACTCTTGCCAGGCTTCTTAGTCGTGGGCGTCGTTTCAGGTGCTGGTTGCACACTTTATGACATGTTGCTTTTCTGGTGCATTAATGCATCTTTCTGGTCTGTGCAATCCATATGTGAACTTAGTCAAGGGATGCGAAAAAATTGTTGGTGTCATATCTATATGATATTTTGTGATATTCGTAATCTCATTCGTATAATCATGATTGGAATTTTTGAAAGAACATAATATGCATTTACGTTCTAATAAAATCGTCTTTTAGTATCAAAGTATGATGAAAATAATGCATTATGTACAGTCATAATGCAAAGTAGCGCCCGATGCGATTATATCGTAATCGGATATAAATAGGTCAGCACTAGTAGGGTTTGATTTATGCAGATGCAATCTTTAGTCGTGTATTTATCGTGCCGCGCGCGCGCGCGCGATTATGACGGGTGAATCTGTATACAATTTTAAATTTAAATACTTACAATTCTTTTGTAGATGACATTACGAGTAAAGCGGTTTTTTAAATATTTCTAAGACACCAGCAAATATTAAACGCTACTTTTCCGAAACTGTTTACTATTTGCCAAAAGAAAAATCCGCATTAGATGTTTTATTACAAGTACTTGTGTTTTAAACATCATGTTCCTTTTGCGAGATAGTAAAGCAAATGTCGTAAAAATCAAATCATTCGTCAAGGCCATCGGCGCTTATATTCATTTTAAAGCAGAATAATACATAGACAGTAAAAACGTTATTGCATTGTAATATTAAATTGTATCTGTTATGGTTCATAAGCTTGCATAGAGCTTGTCGAAGTAAAATTTCAATGGATAACGAATTTACATAAGTATGTATGTGAACGAGTAAGTATGACGTAACGTTAAGGTCTACGAACCGACATGTAAACAACCGCGACCTGTTTGGGCATTAATTAAACTGTATGACCATACATAATTCATACGCCTGTCAAAGTACATTATGTCATTACGCAACCTTGGATAGCTCTGTCTGTCACTGTTACATTTGTCAATGCTTTCAGACACGAGTCTTAGCTGTTCTTTTATTCGGAGTACTCACGAGACCGGTTTAATCAGTAGGAACTGGACACATACCTGTAACATAAAAAAAAAGCAATTAAATAAATGGTAACCAATATTCCTAAGTCTAGCATAAGATGCACAGTCACTCCAGCTCGGGCAGAGTAGAAACAGACGAAGATGGCAGAATAATCTGAACGCGTTACTAAACAACTGGTCGGTAAATGCATCAAATAAGAGTTTTTCAAATTTAGGAGAAAGGCTGTGTTCTACATGAATTAGTCTCTCTGCTTCGTCTAGCAGTAGGAAAGTATAGTTTTTAAGATTTAGGACAAAGGCAGTGTTCCACACGAGTGAATCGTTGGGACTAACTCATATCGTCGGCTAAAGTCGCTACCCTTCTAACTTCTATTGTTTTCCATATATCGTTACGTGGTTTGAGACTTTAGCCGACGATATGGGGCTATTAGCAAAAATCTTAGTCACTACAAGGTGAAATCTTTTACGTGATACAAGATGATTAAACCGCAATATGTCCATGATTTTGAACAACTTTTACTACGGGGTCAACTTTGTAAATGCAAAAATAAATTAACTGTTTCATAGAAAAGGTCATGAATAGGTAGAACAAAATGTATGAGAAAATTGTACTTTTTTTTTCATTTACAAAATTTACCTCATAGTAAAAGTTGTTCAAAATCATGGATAGATTGAGGTTTCATTATCTTGTATCACGTAAAAGATTTCACCTTGTACAGTCAATATTGAATTTACAGGCTATTTTATCAAACATTCCGCTATATTGTCATATGGAAATTATTCATATCCTTAGTGTTATTAACAAGAAACCTTATAGCATGCACGTGTTACTTCACGGTATACCACACTTAGCGTGTTGTTCATAATATCTTAGGGCCTTAGCCCCGAGGCGACTTATCGCAGCTGCTAATTGCAGTCACTAGGATTACAACATAGCCATTAAGAAAATATATTCCGGTTAGTTGATTGCGATATGCGTATAGTCGTACTGCAACGCATCCAGCTCTCATATTGAATAAAGAAAACGCAACTTTAGCTTAACGAATATAAAAATAACACTTGAGTGAAACATTATTTTTAACAGTAGTATACGTGTATTGACATGTATTAATAAACCGCGCTCTAACGCTTTTACCCCAGGTATTAAGTATGAAAAAATGGTGACTTGATATCAGTATCATATAAAAATTATGTTTTATTGTGCAGGTAAATAGGCCACTCATAATCGGACATTATAAGTACAACATAAACTTTAACCTAATATTACAATTCTGTGGGTCTAGTGAAAAGGGGTACAAGTCACATTTAACCTGGGGGCAAAAGAGCTTAAGTCATACTATAGAGTTGTGACCTTTTGGTCCTGGTATAAATTTGACTTGTACCGCTTTTCACTAGACCCACATAATTACAAAAGTAAATTACAATAATAGTCATGCAATATCGAGTAGGTTATTAATGCAGGTTCAGAATCGACCGAGTATAAGCCCCCTCTTCAACGTGTTACATAGCAACAATCCTTGCACTGCGCAGGCTTCTGAGACACGATCGGTTGCACCCTGCACTTCAATGCACCGATATGACACGGGGCACTGTTGCTAACGGGTTAACGTGAATGGTTGAGCGAACGAAACCTAACAGTGGCAAAGATGAAGAAAAATATACAAGGTGAAATCTTTTACGTGATACAAGATAATTCAACCTCAATCTATCCAAGATTTTGAACAATTTTTACTATGGGGTCAACTTCGTAAATGCAATGCCCTGTATATATATATATATATAGACATTACTAGATGACCTGATACCTAAATATGCATAGATCTAGACCTCAATGGCAGATTGGGATTACGGACATCAGGAGATCAACTAAGACTTGCTTCCAAAATGTCTAGTGTGGAAGACGTGATTCTAGTACGCGATAAAAATTATCTATCTATTTCTATTCATTATCCCAATCAGAATGGAAAATGACAAACGTACCTCATACAGATCTTTCATATTTAAGACGTGCGGCGCAGAAGGCAGTACAATTGCCAGCATTCCTTTCTAGATAAGTCTAATAAAGGCAGGAACAATTAGTAATTAAAATCGTCCTGCCTGATACTATCAAATATCCTGTGACAAACGAATCCTTTAACTAATAATATCAATCAAGCTCAATGAATTGACAAAGACCTGGCCATTAGATTAGTTATAATCACAATGCATCATTAATAGATCGTTTATGCTCCGGTAGCCAATACACTAATGGCGACCTTGTTCACTATAGGAAGTCATGCACAAATCGTACACTAAGCCTAAGGTTAAGGCAAGTGACTTTCTATTCTTAAAACAATATATTGACAAGATTTAGAGATCACAATTTTTATCTGTAGCCCAGTCTGAGATATGATGGAACACAACTGCAAACGTTAGTTTGATTCAGTAGTTATACAGAATGAATTTTAAATCGTGAATCGTAATAATTTTTTTGTAGTCTATACATAGTTAACAATAACTTATAATGCTTTTAAACCTAAATTAAGTACGTTTTTATTTTGTCCACTTTTAATTTGATTTATACTAATTTTTAAAATCTCGTGGTCACCCTACATTCATGTTTCGTACTTGTCATGAAAATTTCAACTTTAGATATCCAACCTCCTAATATTGAAGTTGGCTGGATAGAATTTTGGGACGTATTGTCAATAATGTCAACATCGTCGACATTGTCAACATAAGTACCTATTTAAATCGTATTTACTCATAAAATAATTCAGTTTTATTACGATTAATGGTATAAGCGCCTCGACCGTTTTGTTCATAATTAATTAAGCGGGTCTTTAATTGTAATTAACACTAGTGCTCTGTATTAGTCTTAAGTAGCTTTACCGGTAAACGTGGATACGATTCACGATTTAAAATTCACCCTGTATACCTACATCTCTGGTAAAGTGTAACTAAACCAGTTGTATCAAGATCTAAGGAATTAAGCTGGTCAGCCGCAAGCACGCCGCAACATTCATTATTCGACATTAAATTCAAATTTCGAATTCCCTTTCCAATTCTCCGTTGATACTATTAGGAACTGGTGGACCGCGCCATTCGAACGTAGAATTTGATCATTTCCCGCCATTTTCCCTCAGCCGTTATCCAACCGTATTCCGTTGTACCGCAAAATAGATTAGTCGCGTTCCGATTGGCCATTAGTGCAGAGCGTATTCCAAATACAAAATTGCTGTTGACTTTACAACAGGCAAAGTGTTTACTTTATTTTGAATTGGGCCGTCAAATCTATGAGTACTTGGACGATATAACATATAACTGCCATCCCGTATGCTCCTGTTTCAATATATATTATTCCCTTATAAGAAGGTAATTAGCTATAGTGTATTTTACTTTCAAACACGTATCATAGTTTCTAGTTGGACTTCTTTTGCGTTGGTCGGTTCCTGACAATAAAAAAAACAATTGAAAACTGTTGTTATAAAATGAAAATTAATAACCATTGCAATAAACCATCGCTGCATGCGAATATACAACAGGAGAGTTCCAATTTATGCTCCAACCCGAGACGTTAAAGGCCAATTTACCGGGCTTTATCAAATTAAAGTTACAATGTTGCAACTACAAGGCAAGCCGCAGGTGCCCCGGCAATATTCCATTCCAGAACCGACATTGCAGTGCAGCCATAAATAACGAAGGGAATCTATTAACATTCGAAAGCACTGAGCCCACTAAACATCGAGCTACGAATTCAACGGACATTAATAATCGAACGATAACTATTGCGCATGCGGCCTTGGATCCACTGCAGTTATAATAAAAACCAAGATCGTTTTACGTACGATAAAGTCTTTGCAACATCTGCAGAAGGTTTGTAATCGCTTGTTTCATGTGCTCTGATTTTGTTGACTGCTGTAACAGCGACAAACCGTAAAACCTATGCCTCCCTAAAATACGATTAGAAACTTTATCATCAGGTGCAAGAGTCCTTTTCTGCATCCGACCTGGGATATCTAAAACGATGGCGCACTGCGGCTAGGTTGAGAAGTTGTCGTCGTCGTGCATATTTTCAGGAAGTTTCAGGGCGTATTCAAATTAGTCCGTGGCAGATTACGACCGACTTGAGTCATAGATTGCCGTAATGGTCGCTTAGTGGAGCCGGTTCGAGTGTTATGATACGATCAGAGTGGAGTTAAACAGGTTGCAAGATAAGGTCGGAGATTTGCGCCTGGTTAATTTCAGAAAGGGGTTAGTCATTATCTTGCGTGAGTAAGCTACGCGGGGTATGATGTGGGTATTGTGGGTTTCCCCATTCTATGTTGAAGTTCAAGACTTTCATACGCCTTTATTTTCATTTCCAAGTTTAAGTACCTACAATACGAGTCTTTGCGCTGTTTAATATGGTAGTATCCTTGAGTTTGGTTTCTTATGCTAGACATTCACAGAAAAAAGCTTATTCATTAATGTGCCGGGTTCATTTTTAAATATCCAGTTTGTTTTCATTGGAGAGACACCTGTCTCGAATACTGAGAAATGTAGAAATACCAGTTAGTTCCGTGTTTAACATCGAGACCTTTACCGTAGCTATTTCTGTTTGTTCACCAAGCCCAGTGTTGGGAAACAAATATTTGAACGGGAACAAGTATCCACTCCGAAAACGGGTATACATACCGGATACATCCCGTGCGTTCCAAATGCAATTTTATTTAAGTGTTGCCACTTAAAACTACTTCAATTTCGTCATGTTAGTTTTCTTAGTGACCGGAAAAATGTGGAAACCAGTATCTCCTTTTTGAGCGGATTGAGCCACTAGAAAGCAGGTTGCAAGACATATAAGGAGTGTAAATGGGAAATAGAACGCCAATCTGGATCCAATATAGGCTTTGCATTCTAGCACGATCCTTCGCTTGTGATATCCCACGCGAGTGTCGCAACAAACAGCTTGGCACCTTTCAACTATTAACAATTCTATTGACACCTACAGAACCTATGATCTAAGGTGTTTGTCCTTGTCCCTAATGCAAAACACAAGTAAATGGTGTTTCAGGAGCTATGGAGGAGGAATATCGTAATTATTGCTAGCCTATGTTGGTGTAGTCGGGGATTATGAAGGGTCAGACGAAGGTGAAAGCTACTAAGGACTGGTTATGGTGAAAGGGATTAATGGACTTTGCCTTCGCTTGAAGATACTAACTCGATGTGGCAATGTTTCATTATTATTTTCGAGAGCACACGATTACCTTAAATGTTTTGTGCAGATCAAATCGTACGTAAGTATAGGCACTGAAGGTCAGTTTCTACTATTTCTTCGGCAAAAAATCTCTACTTCAAAGAGCAAAAAATTGAGCACGATATTTCTCACCTACCATCATTTGCGTGTTTATCACACGCATCTATTCAAATGTGGCAACCATGAGTAATACTAACCATTACTTTCGAACATAAAGCATTACTTCTTTACCCGTTTATCATATCGCAACCAGCTAGGGTTCACACCTCACCGCAGGTGGTCGAGTAGGACAAGATACATCATGGGATATCGTGATAATGATCCAGGCGTAGTTTTGAATTATGAACATTATTTTCTGACGAACAAAGTTGTTTTTGTAAATGGACAATTGAGAGATACCTACACAGTTTTGAAAGCAAGCCGTCAATATCGGGGTAATGATCGGTTAGCTACATTGTTTACGGTAGGTCTATAATAAGCGGCCATCTTTATGCTTTCGTTGTTTTATGGTAGACGATTTCGACGCGCTTGTCCTTTCGCGGGTAAAAGCGAAAGCAATCAAACCGCAATTAAGTACTAGTGACATAACCACCGGAGAACTTAATTAGTCGACATCTAAATCGGTGTCTAATAGAAAATATTCCGTCATTCAGCAAATCACTTTTACATGGCAGGCAGATGGTATGTTTATCAACAAGATTAGGTATAATTATCGGTCATTAATATTACCATGTGTTTGTACAAACCATCTGAAGTAAATTAAAATATACTATACTAATTCAGTGTAACCCACCTCAAATGCTTAAGCAAGCACGTGGTCAAACATATCTAATATTCAACAGCTATGACGCAATCTAACGACCATTTGAGCCCTCTTGACTGCTTATTATCCATTCCTTTTACCTTTAGCGCTGAGGCCGCCACCCACAAGCCCTTTACTTCAATATTCAAGTACAACATCCAGCTTGTTTTATTCAAAACTCAGATAGCCGGGAGGTGTCGCGCAAGGGGACCTTTTGTGACCAACACATCAAAAGTAACTGTTTTGAAAATAGTTGAATTTCAAATGACCGTTTCACTATGCGTTGCATTAGACGTAAGCACGACATGACAGTAAGTGAAAGAATCTTTAATGACGTAGCTGGAAAATGACTTGACGATAACGAAATAACTTAACAGCTGCTCTTATACAAATACGATTAGTCGCGGTGGTAATCTGTCTGTTCAAAGAATACTGACTTTTCCTACGTAAAACAACAGTTCTTCGGTCCACGTGCTCGACTATGAAAAGGTTTGATTACACGGTGTTGGTGTATTCATGTTACGCTAAAGTTAGGCATACGTCTATTTGCAAAGGTGTGTCGTCGAAAAGCTTGATCAATGTTGTGACTTGGACAAACGGATGCCATGTACTTTACAAGTAACGTGATTCTCAAAGTAATGTGAAGTGATCATCTAATCTAACAGTTGCCTGGCGTCCAAAGAACTCGATTTCTACCGGCTTGCATAATATCAAGCATTTCTTTTACGCCACGCCACTATCATCTAAGCGCCTTCCAAGACAGTTTTTGCAACTATCGCTTAAATATTAGTAGGTGCTTTACTTGATACTAAACCTCCTACCGCAGACTGCACACTTAGCGGCATCTTAATACCTACATAAGCTTAGCCAATGACCATTAAATGTTGCTTAGCCTCAAAACGATGGTGGAATTACCTCATAAAGCAAATAATATAGTCGGCGTACCATTCCGACGTAATCAGGAATGAAACAAAAGACCATATAATAATCAGATCGGAGTAATTCACACATATTGTTGCTGGAATGGATATCGGAACAATGTGTATGCGCAATACTGTAAAGAAATAGCAATTCATTAGAAGTGTGAACAGTTTTGTTCTAAAAGCTAATTTAGACTTATCAGCTATTTTCATAATGAGCGTAAAATAAAAGTGAATAGTGATGAATGCTATCATCTGTTATACGTTTACGTAATAGAAGATCAAATTATAATCAGTTAAGAAATAGCTAAATAGAAGTAAATTGGGTAGAAATCATGGAAATAATACGTGCTACAAACTTCAGTAAACATTTCAAATAACTATTCGATTAAAATAATTGAGGAAAATGCTTAAATACAATTGTACGCAATCGGAAAACAGTAATAAATAATAGCTTGGTATATAGAACACTAAAGAAGTATCATGCGACATAAACAAGCATTTTGCTATGTTTTTAAGTTTCTTAATTTAATTATGACGCCTCCACTTCAATAAAGAGTTTGGTCCATTTAGCCGCATTATAATATAATAAATAGGATAAAAATGGAAATGTACAAATAAGACGAGAGGTCTTTTCCCTGCAGTAGGAAAATAATATACCTAACCTCAGAATAATAAAAAGAATTTTACTAGCGGCCGGGGGAATCAAATCAGGTCGATGGGATAAAATTTTGGAAATTAATTTTAGAACAAAATGATGGACTTTTTGCCCTTAATAGACAGACATTCGGGTTTCCTCTTATTATTTGGTTACAACTTATCTAGGGCTATCATTAGGCTGTGGTCATGCATTACGCCCGAGAAAATGACTCTGCCATTTCCTTAACGAGCCGGTATAAATTTCCAGGAATCTTCATCATTCTCTATTAAAAGCACATCTTACCGAAAAGGACAGAAAAATGCTTGGGGTATCATTAACTTAAGCCCTTTTCTACCTTAGCAATGCGTACCTTCAAGATTTATCGTCGAAACCTATGCTTTTACGCAATGATTATAATCGTTTGTAAGGTTGGGTAACTTGAAGATGGGTGTGATTTATATAATAGTACTAACACATCATGTGAAATAGTGCATAGGATGTAAATACATTTACACACTTGTACTTTTATGATTTTACGCACGATACCATCAGTTAAGGCAATACCTTGTGTTTAAGTACTAACAGAATTTTGTAAATATGATATCTATGTACGAAAATTGTGCAATATCCTTTTGTTATTCACTGGAATTTATGGAAACCATATTAAAAAATAAGTGATTTTAAAAATTAACCTCAACTCAAGAGGCAAAAGCCATAGAAATATTACTGTTTAAACAAACTTACATTTTAACGTACACTGTGATGTATCGAGTTGTACTTTTCAAATAATTAAAGCTCCGTAGGAGGAACCCGTAGGAGTAATCATTATTTTCTAATATTGACTTCCATAAGTACGAGTATATCACCAAAACATAATTCAACAGTAATTCACGTACTTCAATTACCGTCTTGTTTGTTACAAACATAATGAAAGAGCACCTCTACTCAGCCGTAGATAATGGACCCTTTGACCTCTCAACGCAACTGCACTATATCTGAGAGAAAGCCGCTTTCACACGTAGGAAGTACATAAGGAAGAGACAAAGGCAACTCTTTTTATGAAGGCACTGACCGGCATCTATAAAACAATGAAAATAAAAAGTTGAGCGAATAAGAACGTATGGCCTATTCAAAGTATTCAAACTTCAGCAGTAACTCGTACTGGGTTTCACGATTATATAAATACTAGCATTTGCCCGCGGCTTCGCCCGCGTTATTGTCCCAAGGGACTTTACTGGGATATAAAGTATCCTATGTTTCAATCGAGGACTTGTTCTACTTGCATGCCAAATTTCAGCTCAATCCATGCAGTGGTTACCCCGTTATTGAGTAACAAACATCCAAACCTCCAAGCATCCAAACATCTTCACAAACTTCCACATTTATAATATTAGTGGGATGCATTTTTAAGGAATTTCTCCTTGTTTACGAATAAACAAAGGGTTTCCCACGTACACTGTTAAAAATTTCCGGAATTTTACATAAAAAAAATTTACAGAAACCTGTGAAATTCCCTAAAAACTGGGAAAAGTACGAAAATTTTGGTAATTTTCCTTAATTTTTGGTAATTTTCCATAATTTTTGGTAATTTTAAATATCTTCTGTAGATTCACTGATTTTTATGTCTTATTACATAAAAAATATGTAATAATCAATAAAATGTGTACGATTACATAAAATCTGTAAAATTACATATAGCGTCTGGGACAAATACATTTCAATATGTATTTATAAGGCTTCAAACTGTAATATTACAGACAAAATTCTTAATTTTACATATCTTGTAAAAAAACAAATTTTTATGTAAGTTTACTTAAGTCTTTTGTAATATTCATAACAATATCAGTAAAATTACGTACAATATTATGTAAATTTACAGTTTTTATTTATGTTTCAAGAAATCATGTAATTTTCAAGTATATTCTGCGATTTTACATAAAAAATGAGTAATAATCGTAAAAAAAATGTATATTTACATCAATTCTGTATAATTACATGGAATGTCTGGGAAAAGTACATTAAGACATGTATTTATAACGATTGAAACGGTAAATATACATAACAAATCTCGTTAATTTACATAACTTTCTGAAAAACGCATTTTTATGTAAATTTACTTGAGGCTTTTGTAATTTTCACAAAAGTATCAGTTAGATCACATACAATATTACGTAATTATACTGTTTTTTTTTTTATTTTTCAATATATAGTGTAATTTTTAATAATAGCGTGTGTTTTTAAATAAAAGGTATGTAAAAATCACTAAAAACTTGGACGATTACATAAAATCTGTAAAATTACATGTAGCGTCTGAGACAAATACATATCAATATGTATTTATAATGCTTCAAACGGTAGTATTACAGACAAAACTCTTGATTTTACATATCTTGTGAAAAAACATATTTTTTATGTAAGTTTACTTAAGTCTTTTGTAATATTCATTAAAATATCAGTAAGATTACGTTTAATATTATGTAAATTTACAGTTTTTATTTATGTTTCAAAAAATCGTGTAATTTTCAAGTATATTCTGCGATTTTACATAAATAATCAGTAATAATCGTAAAAATTAGGTCAACTAGATGGCGCTAGTAGTTATGTTAGAAGTAAGCAAATTTCACCTTTCTCGTTGTTTTGAAAGTACGAAACCTCGTGTTTTATGTTGCTTAGATTTTTAGAAAACCATAACGTATTTGTAAATTCAGATTAGTGAATTACCAGTTAAACCAAATGTTTAGTTCATCCGTATGCACATAGATGGCATTAGTAGTCTCTGTAAAACTATCTTTCTGAAGCCTGTAAAGTTTCAGTACATATGGTAGCCAACTACTAAAAATATATGGAATGTAACCTAATCGTTAAACATGTATAAAACGACTATGTTAGTGCAATAACGAGTTTACAAAATACTCAAGAGATGGCGCTGTACCGAGCAGCTTGTAATTGTAGATCGCGATGTTAAGATTTTTCCTGATTTAATGACCCTATGTAAGGAGTATCGATTTGTTGAGTTTCCGCTGATCCGCTGCTCACTTAGAGCAATCGACGAAAAGTCAAGGTGGACCCCAGGCGCCCCCGGCACCCACCCAGTCCGATTCACTCGGGTAGGTCTGGCTAGCGACCTGGTTCGACCCCAGGGAACGCCACGGCCGACCACCCGGTCAGATAATCGCTATGCCCAGTAGGGTTGCGAGTTAGTCAGGCTTCAAAAAGTAGGAGTTATATGCGCACACTCAGTGAACCGTACAGGACCTTAATGGACCAATATTACTGAATATATGTGAAAATACAAAACATATCAGTAAATAAACACATAGTATTTCAGTAATATTACTGAATATATGTGAATATACAAAAAAATATCTGTAAAAAACACATAGTACTTCAGAGATATTACAAAAAATAATTTAAAAATAATTAACATCTATCGTAGAATTACACGAAAAGGTATGTAAAATTACAGAAAATATTATTTTACATAATCTGACATGTGTCAGATATGTAAAATGACATAACATGTAATTTTACATATCTGAGAAATATGTAAAATTTGCTTTATGTAATTTTACATATTTGATAAATCGTTGATTATGTAAAATTACATAGCCCTGTAAAATTACATAATTATGTAAAAACACAAAAAAGTTATGGCAACGAAAGTTGCCATAAATTTATGTAAAATTCCAGGAGAATTTTTAACAGTGTAGTCATACAATTCTGTTACGTGTATCGTGTACTGAAAAATTGAATGACCGCAACATTTTTTATTATCTTGTCATGACTCTTATTGAAACCATCCTCTTTGTTACATTGACATCTTTATTATACCTACCTGTTTTTTTTCGAATATAGAATATATTAATTGTACGCAAAATTCTAACAGATGTTTTCATAATGGTACAGTAAACTTTAAAGAGGTATTATGTCAAAAAGGCAAAGGAATGGCAAAAGCTGGACGGAAATAGGGAGGAGTGGCAGCAGAAATTGGAGGCCTTTGTCCAGCACTCGGCCACCAATCAGACAAAAAAGTATATCTGATGTTACCTAGTAAGTACGTTTAAATATTTCAAAGAACTTATCGATCTGCTTTATGTATTTCAGTACGATGCTTTATGTATTTCAGTACGATGTCTATAACAACGCTTTCTACGTACGTGTTAAATACTTAACATTCTAAGTCAAGTCCTTATCTTTTAATGGACTTCCTTCATATTATGTAAAGTTGGGTGGTCCACCGCATCGATAATCCCTCGGGTAATACTGAAATCATTAAATGAATTGTGCCCCGTTTATATTTGCTACGCTATAATGAAGTTATTGTCCACACTTTTGTGTCATACCAACTACATGAATGATAAGTGATTAGGAACTCTTATATAATCAAATACAAATTTCAAACACGTTGTTCATATTATTTTGATTACCGATTAGAATATTTTAAAATAAAGACATATTTGAAGGTTTATGCCACACCTGGCCATAAAGTGGCTTTTTCCGCACGCTGCGCGTACGGAAAAAGCCGTAGAATGGCCAAGTGTAGACATAAAATGATGTACACAACACGGGAGGTAATAAAGAAAGCCCTCGATTGCATATTTACGTCCCTCGCTTGCAGCTCGGGCCGCAAACTTTTGCGATCTCGGCCTTTCTTTGTATTACCACCCTAGTTGTGTAATGTACTATTCCATGTCCACTATTTAATCAAATAGTTTACTGCTTACCTTTGCCATGGACTCTCTCTAAAACAACTATTAATTTGCTCTTGTGCCTATAATCCCGTCATAAACTTGAGGTCTAAACGACATTTCGAAGGTTCACTCCAACTACATAAAATTTATAATTGTATGTCTAAGCTGCTGGCCATTTAATACGAAGACGTATTCCAGTGGAAATACGACATAATTTTGGACAAAAAATCTTTGCATATATGATATTTGTCCGAGTCTTCGATTTACGAGTGCCGTGCTCGTCAAAAGCATGACTGCGCATCTTATGCTATAAAATCTGTAGCTTGACCCCTTTAACCGTGGTACATTCAGCCAAAGATTTTGTCTCACCGGTTAAACCTGAACGCGGCCCTATTGCGAAACGCTTAAGGGCGATATTTTTGAACATCTTTTTAATGCAATTGATTTCGCTTACTGTACTCAATACCTGCAAACCCGGCCCTATTCTCACGTTTCACGTGCAAAACCGTTACGTTGCGCTCGAGTTGTTTTCGTGCGATTTTCGTATACAAAACAAACTATTTAAACTGAATCACGTTTGTTAAAGACGAATTATATGTCGTTTGTTGTATTCTTCTTAACTACCTCTTTTGCTAAAATGAGGACACTAGGTCGGAGGTCAGATGACAATTGTGTACTGTTTCTTACCTAGAATTTATCTTGGTGTAGCGTAGTAATTTAAATTCATTTTTTTGGATATTTGTTTATATTTTAGAATATTAACCTAGTCTATCCTACTAATATTATAAATGTGAAAGTTAGTTTAGATGTTAGGATGGTTGTTACTAAATATAGCCGTAAACAAATGGATCGAGTTGAAATTTGGCATCCAAGTAGACCAAGTCCTGGATAAAAACATAGGATATCTTATATCCCAGTAAAGAGTTTCCTTGGAATACGGACGGGAGCAATACATGCGAATTCGCGAGTTAATGCTTGTTATTTATACTCTAAATAAAGTCGCTAAGTGTAATATTCGTCTAAATACAAAACACAGACTGGGTTGAAAAAACTGAAGTACAAAACCCGGTTGTGACCAAAAATATAACAGTGTTTACGGTTGAAAGATTACAAAGTTAAATTTGGACGTCTTAATAGGACTCCTGGCGTTTATGTTCGTCATTACCGTAGATATTTTGGAACTATTTCTGTAAAAGGGGCCTCTTGTGTAGTGAATGTTTAGACAAAAATAGAAAATTTAACGAAACCTTACACAACATAGCACTTAGCGTACAAACAAATTGAGTAAGCTTGTGTGATGCTTAACTAAACAAATCGTTTCCTTTGGCACAACAAATAGCACTATTAACCCTTTCAGTGCGGAATGACGCCACATACCAACCTTCATGACACGCCTGTCGGGCCATCCGCAATGAATCGGTTAATAAAAGTCTTACACGTAAGAGTATCTCCGCTACCCAAAGGTTGTCTGGAAGAGATCGCTCTTTAGCAATAAGACCGCCTATTGTTTACCACTATTTTTATATAAGTTTGCAATGTAATTTTCTTTTGGTGTGCAATAAAGTATGATTGTATTGTATTGTATCTCCAACTTAAGTTCTATTTACTATCACTTCTATTTCGTCGTTGTATTCAACAACCTTGAGCATGTACTGATTAAGTTCTAGTAGCATGACGAACATAAAATTTGATTGAATTTACTATTGACCTCATTTTATTTTTTACTGTATTCATTTATTTAGAATTTATTGCACAATACAGGAAAGTACAAACGGCGAACTTAGTGCCATAAAGCATATCATACAAAGCATGGTAATGGCAAGTATGTCATGTTTCAGTAGGTAATTAATTAGAGTTACTTACGTACATGTGTAAAGAAACTTTCTAACCTAACGACTGGTTCGCTTATTAGTGCCTACTACAAACACTATACCAAATAATATTAATATCAAATCCTGAAGATCCTTAAGAACTACAAACCTATAATTGTATCTTTCTGTGGTCCGATTCTGATAAATCAATGTATTACCTTTTTTCAGAATTATACATTACCTCAACTGCTCTGAAAAACTAGCCACTATTTGATAATGTATGCCAACGATAACTGCAACAATGTATCATTAATAAACTGAATCAAGGTTTTTCGTTTACAACAGCTAAATACCGCTCTAGACGTTAATGCCTATTTGAACTGTGACGTAAGCAATATGCACAGGTGAACAAGTTAAGAAAATATCGCGTAACCAAGCGTAAATATTGGTATAGTTTTCCATAGCAGTCACAATCGTATGCGACGGGTCACCGTTGCATTAAAATTGAACTTAAAGCCTTGGACTCTAGAGTTGAGATTGCTTTGTCTTGTGGGTAAAGATAGTTGTATAAGTTTTGTCCGAGTTCACGTTTTAAAACGTGATGTCTAATGTTTTGAATGAACTGCATAGAGTGTGGGAAGCGGCCGGATGGGATTGTGATTGAATAAAATTACAATCGTGGGACGATTTGGTTAATCTGGTGGTATAACGATGAAATGCTTGAATTGTACTTATTATAAAATACCGACATTACATTACAATATATCAAGGCGTTGTATACAATATGCCGCCCCGCAACTTCGGCCGCATTTTCATTTTCTCCGCATAAACTTTTTCCCGTTTCATTGGCATTATCTTTAGGCATTGAATTTCATAAAAAAACATTTTTAGAGCACGTCTACGTCCACTAAAGAACATGTGTTTCAAATTTCAACTCACTATCAGCAGTTGGATTAGGTTGTTCTTGTGTACCTTATTCACGGGACCGTTTTATGTATAGATATATTATCCCAGTAAAACCAAAAGGCAAGTAATCACATAACTCGATCGCACCAGCAAAAATAACGTAAAAAGGTGTCGTTCATTATAAATCGCAAAAACAATTTCAAAAACTGCTACCGTTACCAGACCTGCTACGCCATCATTATATTGATTTAATGGCACTCGATAAGAAATCGCTAAAATGTCGCGTGCAATTAAATAACTCGATACTCACAACCCTATCGGGATCTCGGTTAACGAGATGCGCGTACAATGTGGGCGTGGCACTCGAATAAACCATTTCTTACCTTTATCTGGCTCATTAATTATTCACTAATAATAAATGGCAATTACGCTGGACAGGGCTGTACTTGCCAATTGGAAAAGGTGATAATATAATACGAAGCTACTGTTTTCTTACTGACTTACTTTTGGACGCCAGTGTAGGGCTGCCAACTTTCCTTTCCAGAAATGTGAAACGGGTTTTGGACAACAAGAGCAAAGCTACCGTTGTAGGTGAGCCAATTATGAGTTTTAAATAGGCCAAGTGTTGTGTTGTTTAAAAGTATTGCGTTAAATTAAAATTTGCATGGAAGAAAACTAGTTATGGGCAAGCTGTGCCATCATTATGGAATATTATGTATTCCGGCCTAAACTGGGCATTAAAAATCCTTGAATTTCGGATGAGTAAAGTCGAGCATTTTTAATTTCACTATTAACTTTCTCAGAACCTCTATGAATCACAATGTGATAATGACTAAATATTATCAGTGTTGATAAGATATAGCGACCGTTGTTAAGGTAGCACTTTCACTATTACAAATACTTCATTGCCACTGTCAGTTCTATTGCATAAGAGCAATTAGTTATTACGGAAAGAGAGATTAAAAGGAACATACCAAGATAAGTGTTTACGGAGACAGGATGTGGATCAAATATAAAATAAAAAGTTGTAACATAAGTACAAGTTGAAACGAGGTTTTTGGTTATGGAGACAGAGTTAATTAAAATACATGAAACGTAATGAGAAAACTTGTCTCAAGCAGAGATTTTATACACCAATGTTAAATGATAACCTATCATCATCAGATATATACGAATCCGTCCTAGTTTTGAAAATCAAAGATTTATTTGAAGCAGCAAGCAATCGAACCTAATAAAATAATGTAACTACATAGTTACAATACATGTATCCCTTCTCATTAAATCCTTTTCTTTTTCTATGACATTAATTACACATAGTTATCAAAATTTTCCTTATTTAGATCTAAGTTTTTCTAATGTCTGATTATAATCATAAGGTGATTTACGTGGTTCGCACTTCTCTCACTTTCGAGCGCAATTGCAGATCGGTATACAGACTTGAAAATGTTGTTTCCCAATGTGCTTAATTTCCCTAACAAAACTATTTAGGGGCATATCGATCAGCGGTTAGAAATAGTCCCGGAAGCCCCCGGCCCACCGTTAATTGCCGTGACAACAGCGCCGGCGCTCATTATCCTAAATTTGGACCACACCTCTACTAATGGCCACTTGAGCTATATACAGCTCGAGATGGATCCTCTTGAGACACTCATAACCTTTAAGACCAGTGTTTTTGTTAATCCATTTAGAGTTAACCGGTTAAATTTGAAGCAACAGAGTAATTGCTTGAAAATTGTAAAACATCAATCAATTGTATTCGAGGAATTAAATACTGCTTTCAAGGCGGAATTGCAGTGTTGAAAAGCAAATAAAACATAATCGAAATAACAGAGAAACTCGTAGTAATGGAATTTGCTCAGCAAGATAATAAACCGGGACGTGACAGAGTAGCCTTGCTACGTGGCTTATTACACGGTCTTCTCATGACTAACCGCAACGCTGCAGCGACCTGTGGCCACAAAAAATATTGAAGGTCAACTAGTGCAAAGAAACAAGTAAGGATAGATGAAGAGATAACGTATGAACTTTTAAATAATGAAGGGATATAAAATTCGCTTAGATTAAACATAACTCTAAATCTGTTTATAAAGATAAATTTAAAAACAATGCAGCAATAGAATATTACGTAGAAACAAGGATGGTCTTGTAAATTATAAGGATGATTTGTAACGCTTCATTTTAAAACCAATTTAAACGCAATGCTGCAATAGAAAACCAAGAACGGTGCAGTCGTTCCATACGGTAATCATTAGTGACGAATGTTTGTAAATAAACAAACGCCACAAGGAAATTCAACTGCAGTATCGTGCCATTTAAAACGTAGAATCGATTGACATGCACCTGTCATGTCTTATTTGAATAAAAAACGTGAAGTCACGCCTCAGAGCACACGACCATGGAGGACGATAGTACACAACACAAACCAAACGATACAAGCGATCGCCATATAGATAACGTGGAAATGGCAAGAAATGCAAGCTAACAAGAACAATTGCTATAAGGAACTATGGTATGGTACAGATCTACGGATAGCGTAAGGTAGGGTAGACATTTTCTGATATAATATTCCGTTAGATTTCTCCTGTAGGTGGAACTAATTGAATGAGACTAATGGTTACAAAGTACCATTATGAGATAAAGGAAAAGTTGCTAAATGCATTACGTATGCCGCTGCATCTTATCTCGAAATGCACTTTCCTGGGCAGGTGCTCAATGCTTTCCGGAATACAAAAGAAGGTGAAACTCTAGACGTAAATATATTGGACAGATTTGACCGCTTTCCGTTTGAAACGAGAGAAAATAAAAGTAACTTGACGCGTGAGCTGAATGATAATCAATTTCTACTGGGAGATGCGAAATCTGTTGACAGCCAATTTGCCGTAATTGTCTTTTCTTCAACTTATGAAGTACGTGTTAATAACTTTTTATTTGCTATTTACCAATCATTCAACTTTAAAGAAGATCGATAGTAGCCAGTTTGCTTTCTTTTTACGATGACTTACAATCAACAGTTTATTCAAAGCCTGTGAAGGTATCTACACCTACTGATTTGGAACTGACAATAAAGACAGACAATAATATAAACTTATAGAGACAAGACTTAAATCGACCAGTTCCTGGCACTTAACGCGTCGATAGTGAAAGTCCTTGCTCTTGCTACAAATTGGTACAAGTCTGAAACACAATGCCATCGTACAACAACAGTACTAGCGAACTAGTTCCACATAGATAAATAAAGTTGAGCGCATTATTTTAAATAGAACGCAGAAACAGCACACTAATGAAGACAAATTGATTTAACGAACGATTGATATCGCTAGTTACAAAAGGCGGACGATTGCATTCGTAATTAAACAAGCAATAGCAGCCGATCGATAAGGACTACTACAGATGAACGGATCGCATCAAACGAAATAATTAAATCTTGTATCTTTGTATATAAAAGCGTCGAGATTACAATAGTATGGAGGTTGGGCGGATCGTCTCCTATGCGCCGTGGCCGTCTCCATTCACACAGACAGGGGTAGAGGGTAACGCACCCCTCAAGTTCACAGTCACAGCCGACCCCGGGCGCGCAACAACCCCGAGCTCAACTACACAAAAAATGACAAACCAGACAAATTGATTTACGAAAAAATCCCCTTATCTAAAAACAAAAATATCGAATTACAATAAGGTGATTACAATGATTAGTCAGTACTGATAACGGGTTTATTTACATACGCAATGATTCGGAGTATGATGAGCAGTAAACAAAAACCGGAGATTGCTGTGTAAACATTATGATTACGAATACTCACTTTGCTTAAAACAATGCTGTTGAAGATGCAGCACAACTCGACACCAACAGTCAATCGAGGAAATCCATTCTCACGGACACGACACTTGTAAGATGAACCTTAGCGGCTTAAAATTACTCGTAAAATCAGTCTTTAAAATGTGTAACTTTAATGAATTTAATTATTGCAGCTTAAAAGTTTATTGCACCAAAATATTGCTGAGCTCTATCGCGGGTCGCGGGACCGTTTTCGGGATATCGATCTGTCCCGGTGCGATGCGGTCGAAATCTGCTGGTACCTCTTCGTTTACCACTGGAAACATTTTAGGACTAAACTTAGGTCAAGTATTGTCATATTTTATGTGATGTAGTTTTGTTTATGTGGTACGAAAGGTCGCGATCAGCTGTTGCGTGGGGAGGAGCGGCACGGAGTGCGAGCGGGCGAGCGGGCCGCGCGCGACTGACGGCCGGGCGAGCAGCCGTCTCGGCCGGTGGAAGCGCCCCGCGATTAACGGATCACTACCTACATGCGAACGTACTACGACCGTATGTAAACAAACAAGCTTCCAAACTATGCTGTTTTTAGGCTACGAGTTGTATGTTAGCATCATCTAATTATAATAACAAAGAAGCTTGAACCCTGTTTTTATGGCTTCGGTAATTCATGAGGCAAATGTTTAGTCATAGTGCCTTTTTGTATCTAACCTACAATAGGCATTGAACTGTGCCAAATATATTGTTGCGATGATCTATGTTTATGCACTTTACGGTTTATGTACTGTACCGGAAGCCATTTTGTATCATGCTAATACGAAAGTAATGGTTAAATTAGGCAATATAGCAAACAATGGCCAAATCTCACGGGTTTCCGAAAGCAGAAACGCCATTTTCACGGTGTCGCCATATCGGGCTACTGTTGAATCTTACGCCACTCCGCGAAGTTAAAACATGGTCATCAACTATGTAACGACGTGCGGCTTCTTTAAATACGCAATCGTAAAAACGTTCTTGGAAACTACATTATCAACAATGACACGGTAGTGTAAGTACAATCAGTACTGGCCTAGTAAAGAAACGATAAAATGAGAAAGACGCACAAAAAACGCCCGAATGGTTCGTAATGTAGCTATGTGTGCTTCGGCAAGATGTGTAGCTTCCTGGTATTATTACCTACAATCCCCATTGTATCACATCTGCCAATCTCTATTCACTGACTGACCTTTTATGCAGTATCGTTCCTTCTTATGCAGTTGCTATTGCAGGATCGAGGAAGACGCCGCAAATGGCAGGTAACTGACATTTAATAGAATTGGAAACGTATAATATGCAGTGAAATACTTGACCCCGATTGCGTAAAGATGCTAAATCTCAGAGGCACAGTAATCATCTTCAGCGAACATTACTGTAATGAAATTAACTTGTTTATCCGGTTGCGGTTGCTAAGCTTCGCCTGTCTACTAGGAGCGTCTACATAAATATTGTCCGATTACTGGTTTTATGGTAGTAGACTACTAAATCAAGTATACTTTTGAAAAAAAAAAAACTATTTTATGCCACACCTGGCCATAAAGTGCGTTTTTCCGCACGCTGCGCGTACGGAAAAAGCCGCTTTCTGGCCAAGTGTAGACATAAAATGATGTACACAACACGGGAGGTAATAAAGAAAGTCCTCGATCGCATATTTACGTCCCTCGCTTGCAGCTCGGGCCGCAAACTTCTGCGATCTCGGCCTTTCTTTGTATTACCACCCTAGTTGTGTAATGTACTATATCGATTTTGACGCTGTTGGGAGGAATAATTAAAAACGTGACTCCAGGAAACGTGGGAAAAATGCGTGGGCACAGAACACGGGACCGAACTGTCACGATCGATTTTTAGGGTTCCGTACCAAAATGGTAAAAAAGGAACCCTTATGGTGCGACTCTGTCTGTCTGTCTGTCTGTCTGTCTGTCTGTCTGTCTGTCTGTCCGTCTGTCACAGCAAGATATCTCAGGATCTACTGATGCTATCGACTTGAAATTTGGAATAGTGTTAAGAACCGCTAACCCGAGCTTATAGGATGTAAAAAAAATCTTGTAACTTTTTTACTTTTTTTTTAAAGGGGTCCGTAATGAGACTTTGCAAATTGAAAGTAGGGCTATTATATCGAGTGAGGTATCAAATGAAAGGGCTTAATTTGTAGATTAAAACAGTATTTTTGTATTTTTTTTTAAATGAGTAGTTTTTGATTTATGGCGAAAAACGTTAAAAAAAATACCGTTCCCCCCTATTATCTTCGAAGTTACTGAACAGAAAAATCTGTAATAATTACCAATTATTAATGTCATCCTATATATTACAGGAAAAATATAACGGTTTTCCTAACTTGCACTGTTTTTGAGAAATTTGCAAAAATCTTAACACATACTTATTTGCTCCTACTAAACTAATCGCTATATAGTTTTTCTTGAACTATTCATGTATCTACTTATGAGTTTGTACGGAACCCTCGGTGCGCGAGTCCGACTCGCACTTGGCCGGTTTTTTATCGACGCTCGAGTAAATCTGAGCCCATTATAGACCCGTTTTTTATTGGAACAGTGGCGACGAACGAAAAGAGCACGAGAGGATCCGGCTAATCGAATCAATAAACATTGGTAGTGTCTCTGTAGAAATTAAGCACATAAAGAGAAACAATAAGACAAACTCATATACAAATATCGTCAGAAAGTCAAGGTTTTATTCAAAACTGATCGGTTATAATTGACCCCGATAGAATTGACCTATTAAACTAAGAGTTTATGATGTGTTCTATAACGTTTATATATCGCCGATATAATAACGAAATGTTTAAATTTAGACATTGTTAATGGTCATAGGCATAGGATAAGTACCTACTATTGTCGAAACCTATGTTTACTATATCTAAATAGTGAACTATGTTAAAGCACATTCATAAATAACCACGTGCCGAACCAAAATGTACAGCTAGTCAATAAAACGGTAAGATTAGTTCAAAATCGTAGTAAACGCACTCAAATTGCTGGTCCATCAACTGCGACTGTTATCTCAGAAAGCATTAACCCACATATGAAACGTAACTCATAAATATTGCGCACGAAATCGAAACGAAACCAGTGCACCGTGCGCGTATGTCTGTTGAAAGCGAGTCGTAAAATTACAAACGTCAATTTTGGTAGCTTTTATGTTAGATATTACATCACACGTAAACTTACGCCTGGAATACCAATGGAGCTGTACTACTACCAAAAGGTACCAGGACTTTTGTCAGTCCCTAATCATGACCACCATATTTATATTGTTGGGGAATTGTTCTAAGCTAAGAGTCATATATTACTTAATGTTAAGTCAGGGATTCCCAATCATTTTAATACTACGACGCCCTTTAGGTATAAGTTGTATTTTTGTGACTTCTTTGTAAGAAAGAAGATACCTGCAAGTAGAAATTTTATATTACTTGTCAGTGACCTGAGTGTACCGTTTCTCGACGCCGTTGGGACCAGGGCTCGGATACCAGTATTGTCTCCATACAAAAATACCGGTATTTTTTCCGTCCTCTTCGTTCTTTGGTTTATTATTTAATTTTTTAATCGGACAATCTGACAATACGAAGTCGTAACTTTTGAATACATAATCGAGCACTACATAAAAAGCATAAAATAATTCAAAATATTGGGCTATTTCGGGGTTTTTGCAAAATACCGGTTCCGAACCCTGGTTGGCACAACTCTGCAACGCACAGTTTGGAAGCCCCCGGTTTGAGTAACATTAATAATCGTAGTAATCGTACCCTACAAATAATATAACCCCATCAGAAACAGTGAGTTATCGAGTTTATCTTGGATGGATCCCAGATTAGTAAATAACATAGGTACGAAGCGAAACGATCAAATACGATGCATTTCGATAGATCACATTGTGACGTAATTTTAATTTTGGGCTGACCGGCGGCATGGTTTGTTGACTTTGACTGTGTTTCGAATGTTTTTGCAGACCGATTCGTAACGGTATTGCCCGCGATTACGAAAAACGGGGTTTTTGGTATCAGGTGACACAACACTAGTATAGTTTAGCCATCGATTGCATTTTTTAGCCAAAGGCAGACGTTTGCTTCTGTACTGGTGGGTTTTCTGGAATTGCATTAAAATATTGAAAGAAAAATCTCAATTTTAACTCATTATGACAAAACGGGACTTCAGCGCGTAAAAACTTGATGTCTTTATCTCGACGTTCCGGAGGTATCGTAACCACCATGGTCGCGAAGTGATGTTAAAAATCTCGGATTAAGTAATTTTATATCCTGCTGAGAGAAGCAAAGTGGAACAATAAAGTTAGTCTAGACTTAGTCTAGACTGGTAACGTCTGGTTGGGGTGTTGAGGCTGGTTTACGACCTCTGAGGCTCTTTGTCGAAGTCTACAAAGATCGTCTAGACATACTGCAGGTACCAGTTTACTTTTTTTTAAACAAATCGTTCTCTTTACATCTCTCGAACTCTAGACATACTCATTTATTTTGAAAGCCAATATTTTAAATTCGCCGTCAGCTTTCCGATCATATCGCTAATCGATTAACGGCTGGACTTTTTTAACACCAAGATATTAGGAGGAACTCATAATAACAATCCTATTACATTTAGGATTACGATACAAGCTTAACTCAATTTAGGAATCACTGAAGACCGCGTTTTCTTAAACATTTGATGTATCGCCAATAAAAATCCGTACCGGCTATGTGATTCAAGTAAACATAGTTGAATGCTTTGTGATATTTATTAGTTCGTATATAGTGCATTCCACGAATATTCTTTGATTACAATAATTGCTACAAAAGAAGTTTCCTGTTCCACAGAGTCAAAGACAAAGTTAGCCATACATACAAACAAGGTATAATATTTCCTATACGCCTTCAAGGGAATAAGGAAAAAAATATTATGTACAAATACTTATCTGGTGTTTAAAATTTTCTTCCAACAATTCATTACATTTGGTGGCTTTGTTTTTCAGGAAGTAAAAGTAAGTCTACTAACGAGTACAAGAACAGCTCTGTTACGAAGGACTAACTATTACACAAAGGAGTCTTCTTCTCAACAATGCTGCGATTAATCTATCACTTGTAATAGTCAGTTGTCAGTGCTATTTGTACTTCCTACAGCTCCATATAGGAATAGCGGAAGCGAACAGAGGTTTCTTTCAAGCAAGATAATTGCATGTTCACGAGCGTTAGTAGATTTATAGAGTTGAAGTCCAAGTACTTATAGATTTGATTCTACATAATACTAGTATATTCGAATATAATATTAGATGTAGTCAGTGGTGTTTGTTTCACTAATCACAACCGGGATATGTTTAATATTGCATACGCATCTTTTGGGTGCGCTCGCTTCGTCTTAGACGTAATCACTGCTTGCCAGCAAGCTTCATTCAAAGAGCAATCCCATTCGCGGTAAAAAACCGTCTATAGGAAAGTCAATAGAAGATAATAAAAGTATCCACAAACAATACACAAATACATCTTAATGAGGCCAAGCGAAGCGTACCTACTCATATCTACAATATCAATCCAAAGAATGTCCTGTCAACATTAAAACATTAGTCGAATAATATCGCCATAATACGACAATTTGTAAGCTCTAAGTAATGTGATTGGTGTTAATTCCGACGCCGTTACCAGACAGGCAAGTGTAATAACCTCTCCTTTAGTTGTTAACTGGCGTTTCCGCTACTGACCTTTGATGCTTGCTTCTTTACGTATTATACTTCTCTTATTAGACGTACGTTTGTCGACGCCCTTATTCTCGTATTATTAAAGTCTAATTTTGAGTAATTCGAGCGCGATTCAAATAGTGACGACAGAGTTCTTAAATGCATGATTTACGACACAGATGTGATAATTATGTGAAAGATTTTAGTAGATGTTGTAGAATTTTAAAATAATATGGATGCTCAGAATTGCTTAGGCATAAAGACAGGAATCTCCATAAATAACAGTAAAAGACATATTTATAAATGTTTTGCGTGAAACTAAACCACCATTAACCCCTATGCTACCTTTAGTCAACCAATTTGCATTAAATACACTTTAAATAATCGTAATACTCGCACTAAAACCTAATTTTAGGATTGAAGTCGAATATATTATCTCTGGAATGTAATTACTAATAATAATAAGTTAGTTTTTTTTCTACACAAGACAAAAATCCTCGACGGTTCGTTAACTCGTCTCTGACGTCGGTTAGAGGATAGATAAGCTTAAGTGAGATTTGAAACCAAATTCCGAGACGACGAAATTTGATACGATAACCTTATAGCTATCCTTTACCAAAACATATGTGAGAATAAAAATGATAAGAAAGGGTTATTCGTTTTAAACGAACCACTATCCACTATACGAAATTCTGTAATACCAAGTAATACCTTGACGAAATGCAATTAAGTTCTCTAAAGTTCCAATCTTTGAAACACTCGTCGATGTTTTTTCTTTGATTGAAGACGTGTCTTGATATTTTTCCGTCGTTAGTCCCGTTTTCAGAGATATTTTTCCCTTATTCCCTTAGATAATTCTATTTCTACACACCAATTTTTCTCCGATCTTGTATTCTCTACACGAACGGCCTAAAATCTAAGAGTCATAGAGAAATAATCCAATATATTTGGAATTTTAATTAAAGCGTTATCGAAGCGGGACAATCTCTAGAGACGGACTGATAGTTAAGTTGACCAATTCTACATGATAATGCATCGGGTATACGTAACGTTTTATACAGTGTTTTTGTAGCTATGCGTCTATCGATACCCTCGGCCTCGTTAACACTACTAATTACATATTATTTGCCAATTAAATCTAGACTTTATGATGTCTGCACTGATGTGTTACTTAATTACAAAACTTTTTTCTCGTAATTAGTACGAGTGTAAACTAGGGTAGTAAACTATTAGGGATGTAACGATACATAGTTTTGCCGATACGATACCGATGCCGATATATTGTAGTAAACAATCGGCGATACCGATATCTTAGCTAAATAATGAAGTATACTAAAACTTGGCTATATTTAACAGAGTCAACCTTGAAATAACTTAACTTAACACATTACTTACTACTACCAATTCTTAAAAACTAAAACTCAACGAATACCAATTTTAAACTTAACTAACAAAAAACATTAAACCCCTGCAACTCCCCCGCCCTGGGCAAAGAGCCAAGAATGCTCGCGGCGTTGCCTCGCTGAATCGCCAGGCTCAGCCTCTGTGCGAAAAAAGATCCAGCCCTGAGATCGCCAGAGACTCCCACCAACTTTTCCGATATCTCATGGACAAATTTTTTGGTATCAGACGACCATGGCCCTAAGGTTTCTACAGCAAGTGCCACAAATACGTAATCACTTGACAAGAAAGCGTATTTGCGCCACTTGACTGTCTGGGCGTTGTCAGCGGCAGATCCCGGCCTACAGGCAGAACCCTGAACATGGGACGGAGCCAGCGTGTCTGTGCAGGTGACGTCCCACGCCAGGGGCCTTCCCAAACGCCAAGGCACCAAAGTGCACCCATCGGGCCTCTTTCCATCTGCAGCGGACATTCCGGAGGGTTCCAAAGTCGCTGGTACAGACACAGTTCCAAGGGCCCGGCGGATGAGGTCGTTCAACGACGCGTGCCGGAAAATACGACCAGCACTCTGTCGACAGTGAAGCCCGTGTCTGCCTAAAGCGTCGACCGAGCTGCCACATTTACAACAAGTGTGAGGTACGCACGCCCTCAAACCGAGACGCAGACAAATAGCCACGCGCAGGGAACCAGGGTCTAAAATAGTTCAGAGATTTCGGGAGGGAAGAGCATGCAGCCAATGCCCAGCCTCTGGTTCCGACACGGCTAAAAGCCGAGCCCGCTCGGTAGGGTTCTTGCAATTGGACAATATCCTCTCCACCGTTGACTTAACCGCAATATCACCCCAAGCTGCCTGACTATTTTTCTCTGTTGGAGCTGTCTTACCCGGATTTTGAGCACCCCATGCTGTCTCTGCATCAGCCAAACACGACACCACAACATCGCCGGCGTTAATAACGCTCAGAATACCGCCGATGAGGGTGCTGGTGCTGTGAACTGATGACAAAAAAGCCGGGAGTGCTAAATCACTGGTAGCACGAATGCCAAGGCCACCATGTCTTATGGGTAAACTAGCTTGGATCCAATCAGATGGTGATAAAGAAATATTCAATATTTTGCAAACTGTCTTCCTTAACACATCGTCAATTGCGATCGTCAATTGGGGGAATTTGAATATAGGGCAACACCGTAGCAGGTAAAGTAATTTAGGAGAAAATAGGCAAACCTTGAAATTGTAAAATAAAAATAAAAGAACCAAAGAGATAATTAACATAGTAATTATCATTGCATAAGGTAATAGACCAATACATAAATTAAGTCAGTTGTATCGTCGTCGTTTGTCGGTTGTATATAATCGGCGATACCGATATATCGGCGATACCTACATATCGGCCGATATATCGGTATCGGTATCGTTATATCCCTAGTACCTATCGATATATCGACGACCGTAGGTTCAATGAGGAAAGAAAATTAATGTCACTTACGCCATTTGTACCGGACGATATATAGCATTTTCGCCATCGTTTCCTAGTATAAGTCGGTAATTACGTAGAAATAATACTATAATTTGAAGCCTTGACATACTTAGTTATAACGTCAGCTAGTTTATGTACCTACTTGTTGCATTAGAAAAGTAATTATCATTATTAAAAATCACAACACAGCAGTAAATTAAACACTATAAATCAGATTCAGGAAGTTCTAATCAACAAGCAACAATAGCTCATCAAACAACAAAACAGATGAATACCAGAGAGATAATTACATCAATACAAAAGCTAGGTTTGTGGGACACCGGCACTCGAGCGCATACCGTGGCGTATAATGTGTATCTATTGTGCTGTGTTGTGTAATGTATAATTGCATATTACTGTGTTCTACTAAAAGGAACACACTATGCGAACCTGATGAGTTTTAAAGGCGTAAGTTTCATAAAATCTGTGTTCACATACGTCTTTTTTAAGCCAGTATATCAGGATCACGGGAAAGTTATGCCTTTTTGGACTGGGATGGGAGGTGAAACGAACTCGTCGCAGGTGCAATCAAGTTGTATACCGGCGTGATGGAAATGTGAATGAATATAATTATAATAATAATTAATCAATAACGCAATATGTTCAGGACGCCAATGTTATGCACCTGCAATGCACTATACAGAAACTGCTCGCTTCTTTATATATGTAACATTTGAGTAATCTGGTATAACCTATATGTATAGTGTCTAACATATTTTTACTTAAAATATCATCGCATGTTAAAATATCTGTATTAAATTAATGTTTACTAGCGCCTACTATTTGACCATAATTACCTCGCAGTAAGTATTAACAAACCATTCAATACAAATGTAAACCAATCAAAAATAAAAAACTACGTAAACATGTATCCTTTTCTTTCTAAATAACTTTAAGACCCTAGTCTCATATATTGTTTATACCTGTATATACATTATACCTGTATATACATTATATCTACCCATTTCGAAAACACATCTTTCTTAATGATATTCAAATAAATCAAGCCTATTCACGTCCCATTGACATAAAGGAGGCTTCGTTCGTCACGCCTCGCGGAGGAAAGACCAACTAAGAGTAGGTGAGTCATGCGATGGACCACGTGGGTTAGAGAAAGCTTGTGCGTCATTTGCTTGGATTGACAATAAATAATGAATAATGTTCATTCAGCAACTCGTGTTGAAATCAATGACACGTATCGTATAGAAACACATGGAACAGTGGTTATGTTGGTTTGTTAGTGCTGAGAATAAATACCAAACGAACGACTGAAGCAACTTTTTTACATTTTATGCCACACCTGGCCATAAAGTGGCTTTTACCGCACGCTACGCGTGTACACAACATGGGAGGTAATAAACAAAGGCCGAGATCGCAGATGTTTGCAGCCCGAGTAAATTAACTGTTCAGAGAGTAAATTAAATCATATTCACATAATTTGTGAATTTATATTTAATATAAAGGTTTACGCGAGTTACAAATACAAAGCAACATTGATTAATGCAAAAACATTTGGTGCCTATTATAACTCAACAATTGATCATCAACGAAGATGCAATTATCCTCGTAATAGAAAATATTGCAATGCGAAGGCCAAGGATTTAAGACATATTAATATAATACTTAAGCTTTAATAGCTACCTTGAAACTTGTGTTTGTCAAAGACTTCACGATTGGAATATTCAAAGCGATTTAACTATACATTTTTTAATGAATAGGCTTTGTTAAAAAAGTAAGGAATTCTAACTAACCGTCATCGGGAGCTATTAGGTAGACCATGACCTGTCCCAGGCTTTTGGCCAGCATTCTTTGAGCTAAATCTGATTAAAATTTGTTCAATTTTCAGCCGTGAAAGACCAACAGAAAATTACTTTATCATGTATAACATTAGATAAGGAAGTATGAATTAAGAATCAAAAGATAAGTGCTCGTAAACATGTCCTAATCAAATTTCATATCTACTAGCCGTAACGAAACGTGCAACATTGCAAGGTACATAAATCCGTCAGGCTGATGTCACTCGGTAGATGAAATCGGTAACAGTGGGGTAAAACTGATGCAACTGCAGCCATTGTGCGCTGAGCATCGAACAAACGTACTTGACCCACTTAAATTACGCTAACTTCATTAAATAAATTTATACGAAAACGAGACTTAGTCATTGTTGGTAATTTATGGAACATCAGTCTTCACACAGACAGGCGATTATTCTATTAGCACTTAACTATCGACGTGTTTCTGTTAGGAACGAAAAATCGAGGTACCAGGCACGATAACGTTATGAGTCTCAATGACGCTAAAATCCTGCTCTCAGGACACTGATAACCGCTAATGGACCTATATTCGGCAAGGATCCAACGTTATTACAAAATACGATAAGACGTTAGGAGCATAAGCATCGCAAGTGACGTAGTGGCATACCGGCGTAATCGTAAACATAATTATAACCCTCATTTTTGCTTCGTCGTATTCGGGTAATGAAGTACTGCCAAGAGAATTCTAGTTAGCAAAGTGTTTGTTCTACCAAAGTTTTGCCAAATATAGGCGACCGATAAAACGTAATAGCATTCAGTATAGGTAATGACTTCATTTGACCGTGGGCGCTAAAGAGTTTATACGCTACGAAGATAATTTGTTGTTCATTCTTCTCACGCACGAACTGCCCATTTTGCAAATGTGCATTTTAAATCTTCCTTGGATCAAGTAGGTCTAGGCGATGTTGATAAAGACCTTGGATTATAATATTACAGTCATCTGTTTTTTGATACATGAAAAACATTGGAAACTATCACGTTCGTATCAATTTCATCATAGCGACACGAATGTCACACTATTGAATTAAAGGCCGCATACAATTGATTGTATTTGCAAATGGCAAAAAATAACAATAGGCTAGGATTGCCTAACGTCGCAATAATTTCAATATGAATTGTTGATGGATACCTAACATTGGAAATATATCAATAGGTACAGTCAGCTGCAGATTATAAGTAAGCCCCCTGCTACGATTGTAAGCCCCCCCTCCCCATACATTCGTAGCAGGGAGGTTACTTATCTCTCAGGGACTCAACATGACTAGTTTGCCCTAATTTTTAAACCGCGTTCTGTGCAGGTTTCTGGCGATCGCATCCACGGAAAAGATCAATAAAATTTAACTTCTAAAGGCTCCTTATACTGAGCTATCCGGCACATTAGAAACAGAAAACTTTACTTTTGAAATTTCAATTAAAAAATCTTATTCCTGTAGACAGATGGTCGAGTTTGGAACGTCAATGTGTGATAGTAAAAGCAAAACCAAGCTGTGCATTCTGTACTTGACCTGCAGTTATTTCACCATACATGGATCTTGGCTTCCTAGCCGTTTCGCAAGGAAGCAACTGTGCCAGTCGGCCGATTCGCTTCCGGACATTCAACACTGACCCTTAACTATGGCCAACTAAGAGCCAATTTAGATTGGACGCAGTACTATCTATAGCGGAGTTAAGCACTTCCATTTTTGGTAATATGGTTTTCGTGGTAATGAATCATAGTAATAACATTACACGGTGGCTTGAGATTATCCACACGAGAAGCAGGGAAAGAGGGTTCGTATTCGTGTTTATACCTTTTCATAGTAATGCAGAGGACATTGATATCTTACACGTGAAAGTAAATTTGTGTTTTTTGTTGCGTATAATTAAACCAATAATTATGTAAGAGAAATGACTATAAATAATGCTATCATGATGAATACAAACGAGTGAAAATCAATAAATAACTGGTTAAATTCGTACAGGCATTATAACGAAATTACGATCACGCATTGCATTTACAGACTTAAAGTTAAGTTAAATTTCGTGTACACTTAACCGTAGTTTCACTAATACTCTTTGAGGAGTCTTTAATAAACCGACGACTGACACCTACTGATAAGAACTTTCGATCTCCAAGAGCGATGCTACTGCACGCTCACTGAACAAACTTTGACGACGTAATACTTGCACTTACTAAAATAGGATAAAATGAGGCAATAAAAGAACTATATAATGGATTAATTTTTAATTCTCTTATGCACTAAACAAATGTAGGGCATACTTTTACAAGATAGACATTTTTTGCAGAAAATTAATATTTTCGCATAAACAAAGCAACTGTAGACACCATTTGGATTTTTTTTCTAACGCGTTGTTGGTTATTTTCAATAAATACGACCTAAATAAACAGTTTTAGCGTATATTAGAGGCTAGAATGTTGTTTATTAAATAAAGCAAATTATGAACAAACTGTATGTGACTTTGAAACATCACAACGCGGTCAACACTTTCGATATATAACACTCCTTTCTTTGGGCAGTCGTGTAAAAACTAGATAAGAATGAATGAAGCGATGCAACCGCACACCGACACTAGGATGGAAAATAGTCTATTATTAATATCACCAGTCATTAGTAAACAGAACCAGCGATTAGGCGTGACTCGAGCGTTAGTGGTTTCGCTATAAAAGAAAATTTCCCTAAGTGGGTCAGATTTACCGCGCCGACGAGCTCGATTTCCAGACTTGTTTACTGTCTAGTAGGTAATTGATAACTTTCTTTAACCTCTGCTGACTTCGTAGAAATCTTAGCGAACAAATACTTCAGTAAGTATATAACATTATAAAACAAACCACAGTGATGATTGTAGATAAAGCAGTAAAAATACTCGTATCAAAATTTCGGGATTACGACAAAAGCAAACATTTCTTAAATGCAGCCTGAGCATAAAATATAGGTACATAATATACTTCCTTCTCTCGAGGACACCGTAGTATATCAGCATCAGTATTGACAGAGCAAATACACATCCCTTGCAAGTAACACTCACTTTGGGGATGTTTTTACAGCACACATCGAAATAAAAACTACAGAAAAAATAAGCAGTGCCTATGTCCCTAGTAAATTGGTTATTCAGGACGTTTACGCACGCCGGTTGGCATTTCCAAGTATTACGCACGAATCTGGAAATTAATATGGAAATCAGTGGGTGAACGAATAATGCTTCTATCTTCATCGGTTACAGTAAAGTAGAACAACCCCGATGTTGATAGATAACGAAGAATAACGAGAAGTTTTAAAGTGGTAACGAAATTTGTGGTTGCGGTTTTAGCTTTTGAAAAGAACTTCAATATTCTAAGTTGGAAAGTTTTGACCGCTCGTTCGCATGCCTTTTACAAAAATGTACTCAGAAATTCCTTACATTTCAAGATAAAATATAGAAGAAAAGTACAAAAAAGAAAAATAAAAACTCTAAAGTACGAAGATTTTGACCCTAAACTTTATGTTTGTTAGTAAGTTCAAGAGTTTTGCTTGGTTCCCCAAATTGGAACATGGACAGTACATTCCATAAATCACAACAAGTTGTGTTCGACGGCTACACAACTCAAAGTTTCACAAAGTTTAGAATAAAACCTTTTAATATATTTCGGTACCACTTCAATGACGAAAAACGTTATCGGTTCACGGAAAATAGGCGCATATCAGATGTGAACTTGCGGAAAATCGATAGAGACCGATAGAGATTAAAGGTTAACGCTGAACCTTTAATCTCTATCGGTCTCTATCGGTTGGTCACCCTAGCTAGCCGGTAGAATATGCCAGCGCTGTTACGTGCCATAGACGCCCACTTTGTCTGGTATGTTTAGTGACAGCTACCTACTACCGACTGAACTGGCCATACTTGGGAACTTAGAATGAGAGCACCAACTAAGCGAACTGACCAGCTGAAGCAAAAGAGCAATAAACGATCCGGAAAATTGACTAACTGAGAAATGGACGAACCAGAATATTGACAGTCATTTTGAGTGGGAAATAGACCAACGGAAAAAGGACGAACGGTGTACAATTCGTGATGTCGTTTGGATAGAGGCAAGTCGTCAATTCCAAAAAAAAGGAGATGGAGATTACTTACATGCGCGTAACGTGTAGATAGATCGATGGTTGAAGACGTCGTAACATTTAAAGGGTTGTCAAATGATGTAAGCCACCTACGATTACAGTCACTTTGCAACAACCCTATAGCCTTCTATATCCTGTGCATAAATATCCGAATGCTGCCGTAACTCTAAAGTCGCACAAGGAAAGTATTTAATGGGGTAAAATATCGCCACCTACTATCTAACACCGTCGTTAGACGGCGTCTCGTTCTCCGAAGCGAGTATCATACGATCTCTGCAGCATCGATACAGCAAAATACTGTAATTTGCGACACACAGAACAAAAACCTTACGTATATTAAACTCATTCGAGTTTCTCGGTTCTACGTACAAACATAAAGAGAGTTGAGGATCACTGTTAACGACATTAATTTTGGTTGAAATGAGCTTCTTTTTGTAGCTTGATACAATTTTGTTTGCGCGATATATCGTGAAATCTCAAAGAACTAAAAAAATATACATTCGTTCTGGTAATTAAGAAAAGATTTTGTTTCGAATAGTGCTAATAAATGGTGCTGAACATAAACAGCCGATTTTCTGATATTTTGGGCCTTCTTTGGCGCCAATAAAATCTATCAGGCTAAAAACAAAACTTAATTTTTATTTTATGTTTGGTTCGTGTATACTTCAACCAAGTGCGATGTTGTTGAGATCGTTTCTTAAACCTCTTTTAGTTTGTATGAAGAACTTATTGCGGCATGATAATTTTGTTTGCGCGGAATGAACGTTTTTTGCTCAAAATTATATATTCTTTTGACTTTTTGAGAGTTCTAAGGACATTTCGCACAAATTAAAGTTATAAAATAAAACCGGCTTTAAACCTAATTGATGCCGCAGAACAGAGTTTCTTAATCTTTTTTTGGTCACGGACCCCCTACATTATTTCCAAAACCTTACAGACCCTTTCTGAATATAATCAGAGAAAGAGAAAATCAAGGGCACATGAAAGTTTGTGTAGTAGGTATGCATAGCCACGGACCCCCGGCTCTCGTATCACGGAACCCTAAGGGGTCCATGGACCACAGTTTAAGAAACCCTGCTGCAGCAAACAATGACCCTCTTTATGTTTGTACGGAAAATCGACCAACTCGAATCACCTTAAGTAAATTCTCGTACCATCAGATTACACGTATACTTTGTTTCTAACAAGGTAAAGGATGTTATCGGGGCGATCTAAGACCATCATGGGTGCGGGCGGACTGGAATGGACCGGTTCGGAAAACGGTGATAAAAGATATACCAAGTTGCTGGGAGAGAAGGTACCGACAGGAAATTTTAATGGTTAGTTGACCTAATGTCATCTCTCATTAATTAGTTATATCACTCGGACTTAGTGTGTGTGTTCTACTGTAGGTACACTTTGAAATGGCTAAAATGTCTCAGAATGATAGTATAAACTAAAATTATACGACGCTATTATAAATATGTTAGCTGCACCACATAATTATTATCTGCTTTGTCCTAAACCAGTGGTTCCGAACCTGGAGGTAATTACCCCTTTAGGGGTAAAATTAAGTTTTCTCAGGGGTAATACTCATATTAAGTCGTTTTTCTTTGAGTACTTTCATATACTTGTCTGTATTACCTATTTTTTGGAGGGGTAATGATACAAATCTAGAGGGGGCCTGTGGGTGATGTGGCAATAAAGGTTAGGAACCACTGTCCTAAACTTTATAACTCCCTATCAGGATGCCCGTATTTAAAGATCAAGTGCTGAGAAGGCAAGCCATACTTTTGGGCTTATATTAAAGGTCCACTAGGCGGAAATCCGGCGCCGATCAGGGTTCGAAAATCGAGATAAGTAATTACATTTTTTTTTATAATTATCATGGTAATTATCGGATGCTTATCAACAGGGTATGTCATTATTTGTTATAATATGTCATAACAAATGCACAATAATTTGGGCAATAGGGTATTTGCCAGTAGTCAATATAAATTACTCCACGCTAGCCATTAAATCAGCTTTCGAAAATTTGCAAAAATGAACTAAACATAACCTATTTAGCGTTTTAAACGATTTTTAAAAGATCAAATAAGAAAATGATTTGATGTTTGAGTAAAATGACGTCATTTCATTTTTATTCCATACAAACTTCATACTATCTGAGCGTTTTGACACTTCATAAAAAGTAACAGATTTGATCTGTCAGGAAAGTAACCTATTCTAACAAAAAATCTATAAACAAATTAATTTAATACATGTTCATTTAAAATGAGGTAAAGTTAGTCTCCGTCATATTAGACGTTATTTAGAAATAAATTAGTTATGTTGACCAAAAACGCTAAAGGAAAATCCGATGATGATTCTATTTATGTCCGTTGGCTTTGATGCTGCTGCTTCTAGAGTGTAATTTGGGAGTAGAATGTCTGTTATCATCAATCGATTACTATCCAGCTGTTAATATCACGATAATTATCTTTGGTTAATAAAATTAAATGTAAAAATGAAAATGTTAAATTGCCATAATATTGAGAAATGCATACATAATTACTTGCACGGAAATTACCGATCTATTTATCATTTAATTTAATTAATGTAAAGTGATTGTATTAATGTAATGTACTTATTGGTTGCATGAAATAAAAGGCTAATACTGTTACTAATTATACTTGGTAATTATCCTTTTGAACCCTATGGCATTGACTTCGCCTTTTGTGCGACAATTTTTGGCGATTAAATAAATCAACTTTCCAGTAATTTATTATTGAGATTGTGCTAATTAAAATGAAAAGTGCTAGCCTAGTTGATACCAAGTTAGAAACGTAAAGCCAAATAATATCAGATGACGCGATTTGATTTCAAACAGGTGTAAAAAAGAAGAATATAATTAATGTCTAGATAAATTGCCTCGATATCAAACGCGGTGAAAAAATTAAATATAACGATGCCGACTAAGTGAGCGAGTACGCTGCGCAAAAAGTGGTAAATTAATGTATCGCAATTGCTATTAAAGTAGGCGGTTGTAAAGAGGCTAAGCTATTCGCAAAACCAGTTTGTTTAAAAAAGGAAGTTTTACCGGGAAAGAACCCGATATGGTGTCTTGGTGATTGATGGCTGGCGAAGTGGGTAGTTGATTAACATGTACAGTTTATAGGTGCAGTGTACTTAGAGTTAAATTTATTATAACTGACTTGCAAGTTTTTACTAAAATAATCCTATCCTACTATCTTATCTTACTAATATTATAAATGCGAAAGTATGTGAAGATGTTTAGATGTTTGTTACTAAATAACGGGGTAACGACTGGATGGATTGACATGAAATTTGGCATGCAAGTAGACCAAGTACCGGATTGAAACATAGGATACTTTATAACCCGGTAAATAGTTCCCTTGGGACAGAAACGGGAACAACGCGGGCGAATCCGCGGGTAAATGCTAGTATTTAATAGTGGCAGTCTTAAATAATCGCAGTTTCGTCGCTAAGGTAGCAAAAAATCTGGTAAAAAATATTTTTTGTCTATGATTATACTTGATATGTTGATGATGATTTATTAAAATCGAAAGATCTCTAATGCCCAGTAGAGATTGCATTTGTGTTTTACGACTCCAGTTTCTACTTCTTAATGTTTCTGGATATTTTTCGCTTAGAATAATTTGTATATTGCATAAAACTGTTCTATCGACCATCCTAAGTAAAATACAGAAGAATTTAACTACTAGTTCGCCTTTGTACTGGTTTTATCTGCTTTAATTATATTTGTCAACTGTTTTTATTTACATGTCGATACCCTAGACTCCCTAGAGCACAATCGCATTAATTACATTTATATTTTTCCAATAAAATTTATGATTTGTGCACTTACGAGTTAACAAAACCCTATTTTTCTCGTAATCAGTATGGTTGTGCTCTAGGCTATCGATATATAGGCACCTACACACGTACTATTTCCAGTTAAACTACATGTTTTCCATTAAGTAGCATATACTAGTAGGTACCTACTCTACAAAAAAAAAAACATTTCAGCAATCCAATTGTACAACAACCGAGATCGTTATCATTAATTGCAGTGATTATTCGGCAATTTAATGATTGCACACGCGAAGTGGAAACCTAATGTGTTTGGGCAAAGCGAAGTGGAATGTGTACATTACACATTTGGACGACCTTGCTTCAAAATTGCAATCGGAGTAGTAAAGAGAGGGTCAAACTTGAATTATCAAAGTCCCTGTGCACTCTTATTGGCGAATATTCAGAAGATCCCGCCTCTTTAGAATGGCACTTTTGGTTGTAATTCCGGAAAAGTTCAACAAATTAACCAAAAATGTCATTGAAATGAGGCAGAATCTTCTGAATAGTACACGTCTTGCGTTCATAAACGTCTTGCGTACGCCTCGTGTACCTTTATTATTACCAAGGACCATTAAAACAAGAGGACTGTCATTCTCGATACAAAAAGCTGTTCCCCGAATTTACAACGCCATCTATGTATAAGCTTGGTAAAATAATTATATTCCGTAGTGACCCCTAAGTTCGCCTAGGGTGCCTAACTTTGCCTAGTTGATTTTCCTAAAAATCTTCTGAGACAAGCTGCACATAAAACTATTCAATGTCAAGTAATATACTTGATATATACATAATAGTTTTATAAGTATAGCTTGTCCTACAGCAAGTTTAGGAAAATCAACTAGGCAAAGATAGGCACCCTAGGCGAACTTAGGGGTCACTACGGTTATTTACAATTATTCAACTTTGCAAACGTGACACAGTATTTAAATGTTAGAATTTATTTATTATTAGCTGTTTACGAACTAATTGTTCCTATACAATATTTCTTTGTTCAATTATAACATCGTTAAATGTTTAGTTTTTTAGCGCCATCTAGTTTTTGCCCGGAAATCTCCTAGCGGTCGGGTTACAATCCAAAGTATGGAAAATGTCAGTCCTCTTGTTTTAATGGTCCTCGTTATTACAAAACGGGACATAATTGAGTAAAAACATTGATTACCTCCACGTTTCGGGACGTATCGTAACGTCCATTGTCGCGAAGGAACCCTTCGCGACAATGGAAAATCTTCAAAGTTACAATCACTATTGTATACATACATACATGTATATTGCCGTGTCTCTCCGAATTCTAGGCATTGCACGACAGTGCACAATACAATATGTCATACAGATGTTTTAGTAAACTGAATCACTATTCGCATATTTTCTATCGACATAATCAAAGGTATTTAAAAGCCAATTTTCTTGCTGTACCATAGGCATAGGTCAGATAAAGCGATTCTTAAGTCACTTATTCCTGTGTTACCGTTACTGGTCACATATAAACAACGTTATGTGTATTATAAGGCAAAATTACGAACACTGTTAGTTGCAATTGATGAAGTTTGGAAATACCATGCAAACTGGATTAAAAGTTGTTTCCTGCCTGGGAATAAGGAATTACGTCATTCTGCAAATGTTTCAGTTCAAATTAGTCATACGTCGGGAGTTATCCCAAGGGGCATAATTTATGTATCGTGACTAGTATCATTACTTCATGGTCTATTTCGAAATTCGCGTGTATATCCTAGCCTTCTGATGACTCGTACGTAGATTTGATCATCATATTCGAAGTAAACAAAACTGTAAGCAGTTCAACGGAGTGATAGGCTATTTTCCTAACAAATAGAATCGGCTTTCAGTTTCATACAAGGAAAAAGCCGCTTTCTGGCCAAGTGTAGACATAAAATGATGTACACAACACGGGAGGTAATAATGAAAGCCCTCGTCGCATATTTACGTCCCTTGCTTGCAGCTCGGGCCGGAAACATCTGCGATCTCGGCTTTTCTTTGTTTTACCACCATAGTTGTGTAATTTATAACTATAGTCAGTAACTTGGAGTGGCGTAAAAGATATCCTTCGGTAAGCCGGTGCAGATTTGGCGTACATTTCCCTTAAGAGCTGTAGAATAAGGTGCTCAAATGCCTAATATTAGGCAAGCCGGTGGGAATCGAGTTCTTTGGACGCCACGCTACTGGTAACACCGGTGAGACACGTTTGAAGAGACCGAGCTAAATTCGCTTGTCTTACTCTTCTTATGAAGTGAGTAAGCAAAATACGTCATGCGTCTCTAGCCCGGCCCCACTAAATATGTAGGTGCAAGATAGCCCGGAGTAAGTGTAAGTAGATTTAGCTTACTTTTTCATCAAGAGTAGTAAACTAGTGTTCAATTAAACTACACGCTCCTGGACAACTGACTAACAAACAGCCACGGCATTGCTTGTCACGCGTCATGTCTTCTCTCTCACATTGCACCAGATACAAAGAGACAGATATATTATGTAAAAGTTGTAAGACCTTTATGGTAACTTACACACTGGCTTGCGAGTCGGTTTGAATTTAGAATAGCTGCCGTCTCTATCATATACCTGTTGTATATGTAACTTACGGGTATATTCCAAACTGGGATGTACCCTACCGTTATGCAAATAAATCAGTGTTCATCTAGCAAGCTGCGTTTCACTACATGGTGGCAGCGGTTTTGATAAAATTACATGAGTTTCCGGTGTAAAATAAGTGTGATTGTGACGTTCAGGGATTTAGTTTAAAAGAATTACGAAAAATAAATCATGGAACATGCTCGGCCTCCGGCAGAATTACAAATTGACGGGAGCCCGGCTGCACGGGCGGCGGCGTGGCAAAAATGGTGGAAACACTTTAGTGTGTTTATTAAGGCGTCCGGAGTTAATAAGGAGAAAAAAGATGTGCAAGCCAGCTTGCTGGTGAACCTCATAGGACCGGAGGGGTATGAAATATACTCAACTTTCGAGTTTGGCGCCAATGAGAGTGCTGAAGATCTCGAGACCATCAAAAAGAAATTCGATTCGTTTTTTGGGACGAAAACAAACATTACGATGGTGCGTTTTAAGTTTTTTACTCGAAATCAAAATGCAGGTGAAACGATCGGCCAGTACGTGACCGCATTACGTTTACTAAGTCAAGGGTGCGAGTTCGAAAAGTTGGCAGACGGGCTGATAAGGGATCGCGTAGTTTGCGGTATTACCAGCAACGTAGTAAGGGATCGGTTATTAAGAGCGGAGGATTTAACTTTGGAGAAAGCGGTACAGATCTGTGAAGCGGACGAGATGGCCAAGGAGGAAAGTAAACAGTTCGCGGAGTCGAACTTGCAAGTGAACGCCGTGGTCGGAGGTCGCGGGGCCCGTTCCGGGTGGCGTTCTGCGGCGCCGGGCGGCTCGGGAGCGCGCGGGCCGGCGGCGGCGGCCCGAGAGCGCGGCGGCGGCGCGCGGGAGCCCTGGCCCGGCACGTCGGCGTCGGCGCAGCGCGGGGCCCACCCGAGCCGGCCGCGCCCGAGGACGACGTGTCCACGCTGTGGCAGCGGGTTCTGCAGAGACGTGGAGCGATGCCCGGCCGTCGGAGCGACGTGTTATGTGTGCAACCGTCGGGGTCATTTCGCGCGAGTGTGTAGTAGCAAACCGTTCGGTATTGTGCATAATTTGAGTGTCTCCGAGCATACGGACGATTCGGAAAGTGATGCGCTTTACGTGGACGTTCTTGAGGAAAATAAACGGAGCGAAGAAAAGTGCAGTCAGTGGATTGAGTATATGGACATTAAGGGTAAGCAAATTGGCTTTAAATTAGATACGGGATCTATGTTAAATATAATCTCGAAATACGATTACGATCGGTTAAAATTAAATGCTGAACAGCTTATGCCATATAATAAAAGAGTTTATTCATATACTGGTAATTGCGTTCCCGTTATGGGTGCATGCACCCTAGTATTGACGTTTAAGGACAGAAAGTATGAAATAACTTTTACGGTAGCTAATATGCGGTGCCAAAATATTCTCGGTTTAGAGGGATGCGTAAAACTGGGTCTTATTCAAAGGGTAGATGTGCTCAATATTGATAATTACGCGGAGTTATTTAGTGGGTTAGGTAAGTTGCCGGGAATGCATAGGATTATTGTAAATAATGCAGTTCAACCGGTTATATGTCCGGCACGCCGGATTCCTATGGGTATGAGGGATAAATTGCATAATGAATTAGATAGGATGGAAAAAATGGGTGTCGTTCGAAAAGTAACTCATCCGACGGAGTGGGTTAATCCGATCGTGATTGCGGCTAAAAAAAGTGGTGAAATAAGAGTATGCCTAGATCCGCGCGTCCTTAACACCGCGGTGAAACGCGCCCATTTTTCATTGCCCACGGTTAGCGAGTTGGCGGCACGACTGCGCGGTGCCAGCTGGTTCAGCGTGCTGGACGCGCGCTGCGGCTTTTGGATGCTGCAGTTGGACCAGGCCAGCGCGGATCTTTGCACGTTCAGTACCCCGTTTGGTAGGTACCAATTTTTAAGGTTACCATACGGCATCAGCTGCGCGCCTGAAGTATTCCATGCGAGGGTTCGGCAACACCTGGAGGATCTGGATGGTACAGACTCCTTCATTGATGACATAATAGTCTGGGGAGCCACCAAAGAGGAGCACGACGCTCGCCTGGAGCGCCTGTTGCAGCGGGCGAAAGAAATAGGTATTAGGTTCAACAAGGCGAAGTGCAAGTTTGGACTGAGACGGATAGTCTATTTAGGTCACGTGTTCGACGCGGAAGGGATGAGACCGGACGACACTAAGGTAAAAGCGATCGTGGACATGCCCGACCCGCACGATCGGAAGTCGCTTGAGAGATTTCTGGGAATGGTGAATTATCTCTCCAAGTTTATTCCCAATTATTCGGAATCAGTGGCCATATTGAGAACCCTTCTTAGAAGGGATTCGGAATGGGTTTGGGATCAAAAACATTTCGAAGCGGTGAAGCTGCTTAAAGCTAAAATTTCATCCTCGCCAGTATTGTCACTGTATTCAAATGAGCTTCCAGTAGTGGTTTCGGTGGATGCAAGCTCAGAGGCGGTGGGCGCGGTGCTGCTGCAGGGCGGGCGGCCGGTCGAGTTTGCGTCCGCGACGCTGACGGATGCGCAGCGGCGCTACGCGCAGATCGAAAAGGAGATGCTCGCGATAGTACACGCCTGTGAGCGCTTCCACCAGTATGTGTTTGGTAGAAGTGACGTCACTATACAGACGGACCACAAGCCGTTGGAAGCCATTTTTAAAAAATCATTGTCGTCCGTCCCTGCGCGTTTACAACGGATGATGCTCCGCGTACAAGGTTACGATGTGAAGGTACAGTATACACCTGGAAAGTATTTGTACATTGCGGACACGCTGTCGCGTGCCGCGTTGCCAGAGTTGATGCACGAGCGTATAGATAGGGATCTCGAAGCGCAGACATGTTTTTTAATCAAACACCTGCAATTCAGTGATGAGAAGCTGAATGTGGTTAAAAGACATGTACAGAGTGACAACGAATGTGAAGTGTTGATAAATTACTTAATTAACGGGTGGCCTAAGAACAAATACGAAGTGAACACGGCAGTTCGTATTTTTTGGCCTTACAGGGAGAGCCTGCAATACGCGGACGGACTCATCTTGAAAGATGATCGAGTCTTCGTGCCGCAATCACTGCGAGGGGAAATGGTGCGAAGGGTACACGAAGGCCACCTGGGCATCGAACGCTGCAAGCGACGCGCGCGCGAGGTGATGTTCTGGCCGGGGCTGGCGCGGGACGTGGAGCGCGCCGTGCGCGAGTGCGCCGCCTGCGCGCTGCACGCGCCCAGCCCGCGCCGAGAGACGCTGCGACAGCACGAGGTACCCGACGTGCCGTGGTGCAAGCTAGGTTCTGACATATTCGAATACAAAAAGAAATATTACTTACTGATAGTAGACTACTTTTCGAGCTACGTTGAAATTAATGAGTTGCATAATTTAAATAGTAAATCGGTCATTACGGCCATGATTGAGCAGTTTTGCCGTCACGGAATTCCGGCAGAGTTGGTCACGGATAACGGCCCTGCGTATAGTTCCCGGGATTTTAGCAAGTTTCTGTCGGATTGGGAAATTAAGCACGTCACCTCCTCCCCCATGTACGCGCAATCGAACGGAAAGAGCGAACGTACGGTACGTACAGTTAAAAATTTAATAAAGAAGTGTGCAGACTCCGGACAAGACTACCACCTGAGTTTACTAAATTACAGGTCGACGCCGCGAGATGATGTCGATTCGCCGGCACAAATTTTATTTGGGCGGCGACTAAACACACGGTTGCCGATATACAAGCCACTCCTCAAGGAATCGGTCAACAATAAAAACAATTATGAGGCGATGGAAAGGCAACGGAAAAAAGTAAAATCGGCGTATGATAAATCGGCTCGAGACCTCCCTTCACTACCTAAGAATAGTAAGGTAGTGGTAGCGGATGGTAGTGCACGGCGATTTATGGAAGTTGTGGCTAAAGCTGCGGAACCTCGGTCTTACATACTGCAAGATGCAGTAGGGCGTAGGTACAGACGGAACCGCCGCCACATCATCAGTCGGGAGGTGAAGCAGGAGCTGCGCGAGGGCAATGACCCCGCTCCCCCAACAGCCAGCGCCCCCGCTCCCCCGGCAGCCAGCGCCCCCCCTCCCCCGGCGGCCAGCGCCCCCGCTGTACATTCTGATGCCCAACAGTGCGATTTTAAAATGGAAATGCCTGCTCCAGTCGTGCCGCCAGCACCGGTAACCAGGAGTAAGGCCCGCATATTAGCTGAACAGACTCAATATTTTTAACAACAATGTATTGATCGTAACATGTATCTACGAGTATAAACCGTAATTAACCATGGCTTACTCCACTTATTATAAACTTGGTACTGTTGTTAGACTACCTTAAATAGACAATTAATATGTGTGAATACAGCAAACATGTTTAATATTAATTAGATTTTAATGCTACACTAATTTAGTTTACTCATAAGATCTTAAATCAATGTTAAGTTGATATCTAACGTAAAAAAAAAAAAAAAAAAATTGTAATACATAGTCATGTAGTTGCATTATTAATGAGGTGGAGGGTATAGGGACGTATGTAGGTACTAGGTTAAACAGTAATTTAGAACGAAGTTAGAATATTTTAAAACGGTAACTAGTCGCAAGATTACTTAGCTATTCTTATCGTAAACAATGAAAGATATAGTATATATTATAACTATTAGGATAAGTATATTAGCGGATACATAATGTCTGGCTGCCTAATCTTTCTGGTATGTTTGTTTGTTGTTTTTCCATAACCAGAGAGATGTTGTATATGTAACTTACGGGTATATTCCAAACTGGGATGTACCCTACCGTTATGCAAATAAATCAGTGTTCATCTAGCAAGCTGCGTTTCACTACAATACCTATTAAAGGTTGAAGAGTTAAATAATGGCAAATGAAAAAAAGCGTAGCATGAACTGCACTATGTTAAACTTTTATAAGTCAATAAAATCGAGTTAATATAAAGAATAGTCTTTTTTATCTCTACCATCGCACTATCCTCTCCGAAATGGTGGAGGCGCTGGGCCCTCACAATACATCATTACCCTCCTTTTAGCTGCGGTGTAGTCGGGTAATTAGAAACTAACCTGTTATGCCGCACTCTGCTGTTGATGTGACGAACCTCCCGGCCGCCACTGCTCTCCCCGTCGCTGCCCGACCCGGTTAGCTCAATTGTATGCACCGACATGGATTTGCTGACCTGTACAATAGTTTATTGAGTTAAATGTTGCTTTTTCATCACAAATATGAGCGAATATTTTCATATTTATATTCATTTATTCATTGCTTTGTGTGTACAAAAGGTCTTAACCTTTAGGACGCCCAAGGGCGAAGTAAAACGCCGTACCGCTGACGCCACAGGGGTAAAATAAAGATGGGTAAAAAAATAATGCCAACATAAAAATGGGCTGTTTTTCAATAGGTTTTCATTAAAAAATAGTTGACGGCCAAGCCGTCACTGGCGTGAAAGTCACGATTTTCTGTTGACGACTGTGGCCGTCTGGAGCGGTCAAAGGGTTAAAAACTAATATGTTTCAACACAACCCTGTGAGGGCACTGCAATTATTGTAAGTAGTCACTATAATGAAATTATATGTACACTTATATAAATTATGATGCAATAACAGAGACAATTTATTTATGATATGCTAGCCGTCATTACTTAAATATTCAAGTACAATCGAAGACACTGCTAACTGACCAGTTGTCGCCCTTATTACAATGTATTAAGGTCTACTGATGGTCACTTAACTGTGTCTTCGTTTGTACATTCACATTCCTATGGAAGAGAGAGAGAGAGAGAGAGAGAGAGAGAGTGATAAAATAAAATTTATATTCCAATTCATTAATTAATTTATTGTTATCATCCTAAGTATTTATAGATTGTGTAGTATGCTTTTTCTACAAGATATTTTTTTCAATATTTAATAAATTTGTTTTTATTAGTTTCACTTTTTATTAGGGACCGAAGTTTATTAAATATCCTTATAGACATGGGGTATGGTTCATTACTATGCATTTTAAGTCCAGATGTCGCTTGAAGTAAATTATTTTGAGATCGAGATTCAAAAGGTCGGGGCATATCTCCAAGCCTAGTATACAAATCATTTGGTCATTGAAACAATGTATTTTGAAAGCTTAGTAAGCAATATTGATACTTAGTTCGAATACAATACCTAATAACGGGGTAGCAACTAGATTGATCAAGCTGAAATTTGGCATACAAGTAGACCAAGTCCTGGATTGAAACATAGGATACTTTATATCCCGGTATCTAATGGGTTCTTGTATAAGATTGCAGAGTAATTTTCGATAGTCCTCATACTAAAAAAATGTAAAAACTCTCGTATTTATTTCATACACTAGCATTTTCCCGCGGCTTCGCCCGCGTTGTTCCCGTTATTGTCCCAAAGGAGCTCTTTACCGGGATATAAAGTATCCTATGTTTGAATCCAGGACTTGGTCTACTTGTATGCCAAATTTCAGCTTGATCAATCTAGTTGCTACCCCGTTATTAGGTAACAAACATCCAAATATCCAAACATCCAAACATCTTCACAAACTTTCGCATTTATAATATTAGTGGGATTTTATCCAAAAGCTGTTTTTTAAACAGCGACATTTCAGTTCAGTATGATAGTCTTTAGGATCGGCTGACGAGATTATTGGCTAATAATCATCGAACAATATCATATTTAATAACTGATTCTTACTAAGTTTGGTTGTCATCAAACGATTTAATTTTTAAATACTTACAGGTGGAATGTATTTTCTGACCGCGGCCGTCAACTCATCAATACTCTTTTCTTTCTTTGGTTCTAATCCGAAGAACTTATTTTTCGCCTCCTGATTCAAAGCAGATATCTTAAGTACTTGCGGCGGTTTCTGGTCCATTTTGAGCGGACTCGTCATTTTGTTTTCCGGCCGCCTTAATTTGCCTAATTGTATAGGTTCTTCGATTTTCTTCACAAATCGTCTGTATTTGTTACTCTCGTCCTCACTTTTTACTTCTTCGGAAGGTTTTCTGCCAAGCTTGCCTAGGAGCGGTTTTGCTTCGGATTTGTTTATTAGACTTAAACGCTCTTTAAGTTCATTCGCTCCTGGTAGCTGTATTTTTCTTGGGTCGTTTGGTGCTGGTAGTGGTTTTCTGGGGAATGGCTCTTGGAGGACTTTTGTGAGGTCAGAGTCGGTTCTAGAGGATTTGAGCTTGTTGTTTTTCCGTTGAAACCGCCTGGGTTTGGGACCGGGGATGTCATCAGAGCTCTCTGATGATGAACAGCTTTTCTCCGAGGAAGACACACTGGATGCCGAGACGGAGTCATCATCTGAAGAACTGTCGATACCTTCGTCTTTTAGACCCTGGAATTGAAAGTACGAAATAATTAAAATCTGTTATTACTTGCATAGTTCCATCGAATTCCGGAGTTTAAATGATTAATATCGTAACTAAACACAAAGAAATCTGTGTCTCAATAATTTTATGAAAAGGTGAACAGTAACTTATTTAAATGCTTAGCAAGACTGTTTAGCATGGTAAGGTGCAACCTAGTCAGACTTTACTACGACTACTTTCAAAATGCGTTATTGAATGAACTTATTTAATGTAATATTTTCCTTCCCTAGTAACCAGAAAACCAGTGTCACGACTTGCTATGACAATTTGCTGGAGTGAGCATTCTATTTGACGTCATGTCACGTGTGTGTTTACGTGTTATCTGTTCAATGTAACTTACCTCAGAACTTTCTCCTTTCGCCAGGGTCTTGGGCTTTGGCACGACAGTCGTCCCAGACTTCAAGATGCCCCTCACTTCCGGGGTGATCATCCTTTGGGCTCGCTCCGTCGGCAAATCATCGTCGAGGTCTGTAACATTGCCAAAGTAAATTAACCTCTGTTTCAACCCAGCATTGAGGCTATATTTGCACAGCTGAGCTCCAATAAACTTGGTTAACAAACAAAAACAACTCCCGGAAAATTATAATGTGCGATAAAGTTGTTTATATTGGTATACATTTTCATATTTTATGGCGATGTCAAGAAAATATGAAACGAAGCTATTGAAGTAAAAATATGACTAATCGATTTAGTAAGCATGACTAAGAGTTGTGAGCTCAAAATAAATTTTCAAGTACACAGTGGCGGATATAAGTGTATGATATATACAGTGGTCCAGTTTTAGTGAGACTTACTATTGGTATTCATTATAGCATGCGGATTAGGTAGAGGCACTACAATATTATCATAAAAGAATATACAACAACATTAGTACTACAAACTCCGAAATCAATGACAACCTGTAAATTAGCGTCTAACATGTCTCGATCGTGTTGTTAAAAGTTCCTCGAGCACCTCATGCATATTGTTTACGTGCACAAGGGTTATCACCAACTTACCATTACACCTACAATTACAAAATAACTGAGGGTTAGTATCCGAGAAGCGCAACGACTCAAGCAAAACAACGAACCAAACTAAAAAAGAACAAAATCAGACCTAAACTCCTAAACTTTGAGTTCTGCCTCATGAGATACTCTAGCGACGTGTTTTTTGCACTCGCTGAACGGAAGAGCTCCATTTTTAGGGCGAAGTCTGGGTTACGCGGGACCTCGTTGTGTGTGAAAGATTTTGTTAGTCTTTCGTTTTGCTCCATGGCCTCTTGAACTTGACTGGCTAACACCGGCATAGTCTTAAGTCGGGACGTCCTCGGTACCCGTTCTTCCTTCGGTCTGGGCAAACCGGCCACTGGAGGTTTGTGGGTAAGCTTCGAGTTGAACATCTTCATTTTCTCCATTAGCGACATCTTCGCTGGGTCGTCCTCGTCTAACTTAGCTGCCACCGGTGAGTGTGTGCGTATTTACATTACATTGTGCATTGTGTTTACGATAGAGCCCGGGACATACACATAGTAGAGTAGTCGAGGACATGCAAAAAAGAAACAACAGCCGACAATCAAAAGACAGGAAGCGTTTTCTGGTTCGAATTTACGAAACAATGCAATTTACATGCCAGTATCAAAAATTTTACTTCGAATAATTAACAAATATACTGATTTCAATATTTCAATCTACGCGCGAAACAATAATTTAACATACGAACAAAAATTAATTACTGCGTTACATTAAAAATCTGACTAGAAAAGTTTAGTAATATTTTATGCTTACCATCTTCGTCTCTGTCTAACACATTGGCGGTGCTTTTGGACTGAGAGAGAGAAGGCTCTTGCGTCGGAGGCTCGGGTGGCTGGGTCGGGGAGAACGATATGGGCTGCGTTTTGAACCGATCCGAGATAGACCCGTCCATGTTCTTGGACCGACTGTGACGAATCAACGGTTTTGGTGTTCCTGGAATTTGCAAACAGTAAAATATTAATTAGAGGAAATACATATTCACTCTTGGCATGTTACTGAAATTCTTCACTGTGTAAAAATTAACTAATAAGGAAAAATACTAATATAACTACAACATTAAAGACAAGCTAACAATACCATATTTTAGACATTTATGCCAGTGATTGTTTAATTTACGACGTAATGACAGTTTAAGCAAAAAAAGAGCGCTTATTGAGGGTAGGGAAAGGTTTCCTAAATAGGGCAGTTCTATTGAAGTTTGCTGTACATACGTATATAATGTGATCACAACAGATCGATATGATCTATTTTTGTAACCTATACTTAAGATTCAATTAATATTATACCAATAGGAAATAAATTAAATATTCACCTATTGCACTGCACAGTGATAACGAAAATTTGAACTCAAAGTTTATCAACTGCGGTCTCTAGCAAGCTCACATCTATGTTTATGGGCTTTTTTTATTTAAAATGTCCTCATAACTAGCAGTTAACAGGTCGTCACAAAACTGACGATTAGTGTCAAACTCTATATATTTCGTCACCAACTGACAGGTTAGATGGCATTTAAACAAAGCTTAGTTTTCGCCTAACCGTACATTTTAAAATAAAAAATGCCCCTATGACAAAAAACAAGTATTTATTTACCTTTTGCTTGCTGCTGCAACTGCTGCCACATGCTTGCGCGTGCCACAACACTGTTGCTCTTCACCAGACCCAGGTTAAACCCGCTCTGCTCCGCTGTCTCATCATCACTCCCCTGATCCTCGGGACTGAGCGCTTCAGTCTCCGTCGACTTCCTCTGCCTATCCATCGTTATAAGACCCTGTTCTATAGACGTTGGCGACCACTCGTTGATACTGTTTGCCGCGTGGTTCTCTTTGATCTCTTGGCTCTCTATCAAACCTAGTTCTTCGCCTAGAATTCAGAAAAAAATAACTATTAGCGACGGGGTAAATGTATCGAGCGAAAATAGACGCAGTTAGCGTGCTAAACAGGTTAAACGAATCTTTAAATATTCGAATCTATATTTTTTATCTAAATAACTGAGATGTAAAAACTAATGAAGCAACAAGTTTATAATACACCTAAAATATGACAAACGAAATGTTGTCAAACGAAGCGTGCGTTGCATTGACCCAAATACTAGGGCCCGAGACACGTGCAAGGTTACAAAGTGTTTATTTTCAAAACCGTCCCTATATTCATAACGGCGTATCCTCAAATCTAAAATTACCAAGCACAAACATAAACAAACCCAAGTTAATGCAAGCCGGCGCTGGCCCGGTCGCCAGCGCGTGTATACTCGTACTTTATGACACTGTTGCTATTAGTTTTAATCGTTCCGCTCGAACTGGAACCCCGATTACGCTAATTTTCAGTGGAAATTTAAAAATAAACTAACTAATATGACCTCATACGGCATGAGCGATCCTGTTGAATTTACACAACATGACGAAATACTGACCTGAATGTGGTCCGGAGTCTCTGGAAGACGCACGGTTATACACTCCACTGTCACACGACACGTTCAGACTCCAATTGTCTGCTTCAGCCTGGTGCCTCTCGTCTTCCTCCAAGGCGCGGCTGTCCTCGTCCAGCGCGATTTGGACTTTGTTCACTTCCTGCTCGATCTCGTCCAAGGTCGACTGCTTTCTCTCGAGGTTCGCGGCAATGTTTTCGAAGTCGAGGAAAGTGGCCTCGCCGAAGCTGTCGTCCTTGACGGCTGGGATGTCGGAAAAACCGTTGAATGCTGGAGTGTGGACGCTGAAGCAATTTGTGTAGGGTGGAGAGTCCAAAGCGGCTGCGAAGTCTGCGAGAGGCCGGTCGGGTTCTCCCGCGTTACTTCTGACAGGCGGAGGAGCACCGGACTCGACGGGCCGACTCGGAAAACTACAGCCCGCGGGGCCGAACGCTTGGAAACTCGGTTGGCCCGGCTCCAAACTGCAGAATGAGAAAAGAAACGTGTTAATGTAGAACAGAGCCGTACACAAGACAGAGACGGTCGCCGCTTCAGTACGCCTTCGTAAATATCGATGAATTATGGCACGAGTGATTTGAATTGGCATTGCTGATCTATCGATTAAAGGAAGTTTGACATTGCCTAAATATAAACGTCTGATAGCGGTGTGCGGGTTATCGATTTCAGTCTCCTAATGACTCATACGTGTTTGAAGAGAATGTGACAGTGTAGACAACATAGAGGCCGCCAAATCAGGTCATTTGATAGTTTTAAACTAATAAGGAAACAGAATGAGGGATCTAAATCTTCTACAATTACCAGAAACAGAAATGTTTTGATTCAGAATTTATGACATAGCTTCTGAAAGACATTCAAAGTGCGATCCGTATGCGTGGCGTCAGCTGCATCGGTCCCATAGTCATTAAGGGCATCGAGATCGGTCATAAAACTTTTGATGTATTTTGCGGAGCACAACAGATACAGAAATAGTGCTTGACCCAGTAACGGCTGGAGCTTATTTCCGTCATCAAAATGCCGTTTCAGCTGTCGACTGTACCTACCAGTAACTGCGGGGCCGATGTTAATCATGCAAGAGATTAATGCAATCGGCTTAAATTAGGACGCGAATAAATTAATGAGTCTGCAGACGCGTCAGGAACAATACGCAGATTCTGTGAACTATTATTAGTGGTTACATCTATTACAACATCAGACATCCGCATTAGTTTAATAGACTGAGATATGGCTACGTTTTAAATGCATTATTCTTTCAATGGAGCTGGTATCGAAGCCGCATTAACGCAACTGTAAATTAATGAATAATAATTACATGTATGTAGGTACTTATAATTTCTAAGCTACCCTATGAGGGTTTCTAGAAATAGTAATGCCATCAAAAACATTACATGTAAAAAGATGCAAGTATCGCAACGCACTTCTACAGCAAAAAAGTTTTGAGATGTAATGTTAAATTAAGTCAGTACCGGGGGGGATGTCCACAGAACTCGATTTTCACCAACTTGCCTATTATTTACCCGTGGAGGATTCTTTATTTGACAACTATAAAATATGTTCCTTATATTGTACCCTATATATCCCTGAAAATTCAGGGTTCTAGCTTTAGCCAGTACAAAATTACGAGAGGCTGAAAATGGCTTCGAGGAAAGGATGGTACGGCCGTGCCTTTGTTTTGCTCGACTTGGCGGGGGCACTGCCGTGCCCCCAGATCCCACCAGCTGGCTGCACGATGGCGAAAGGTCTATTTGACAAAAAATGTCAAAAAGTGTGATTGGTGGATTTTGACACCTGTCAAAAAGACCTTTCGCTACTGTACTGCAAGATGCTGGATTACTGTTTCTAGGAACCCACATTGGTTTGAAACGGCTTTGTAATATCTATTAAGTTCGGTTAATTTATAACACATGCTTGTTTTACTACTTAACTCGAAATAGGCCAGTAAAACCTTGTTTATGCAAGTGAAAATTACATTGCTAATAATTCAGCTACTTCAGTTTCAGCCGTCATAATCATTAAGAGTTAGTAAATATATTCATGTCCAATCGAGTTAAATTGTAATTCGATAATAATCATTATTTCATTAAGCTGCCAAAATCAATTATGCAATTGCATGCAAACAATACCAATATCTTACATTACAACAACCTATAACAACAAAAGAAGAGCCAAGCCGGTTGGCGACTTGTAATTAGTCACGTTCGCCTATTTGGTGCTATTTATAACATAGATTTCAAGGTCAGATATGTGAGGAGTTGCGCCCTTTAAGAATAGTACTACTTGCTAAAAATTACATAATACAATGTTGAATACGGCGGAATTTCAATCCTACCATAAGTATCGTGTTGCCTATACTTTGTTTGAGCAAGCGTTCTACAAGATGCTCTGACGATCTAGCTAAGAGACCGGAAGTCAATGGAAGCAAAAAGCCACCATTTGTTGTGGAAGTAGTGGACGTCTCCGGGTTGAAATGAAAAGGGAATTAGTGCTAATGAACTAACTATTGTGCAATGGTTACTGTATAATCTATCCTTGAGTTTGAGTACAGTCGGCCAAGACACAGTGGTCTCCCACTTTTGAAATCTAATACCACTTAACAAAGCCGAAAACTGGTAGACCACAGTGTTTGCTTACTGTACGTATATCATTTCGACTTTTTAGTCCGTACTGTGACGCGGGCATTCAATCTACAGTTTAAAATCCTCAAAAAGGAAATGCATCTAAAATTAATTAATTATACACGATCAATCCGCAACTACACTAACATTAAACTAAAATTACGAAAAATATAAAAGATATTTGTAAAAGTATTTATAACAAGACGAAATAAGCCTTATCTGGAATAAAATAAAGTTAAAAACTAAAACCCGACTACGAAAAAGTCTAAAACAAGAATCTTAGGTTTTAGTTCAACAGGCACAGATAAATTGCATTTTTTTAATTTAGAAAACGTTTCGAGTATGTCGTCAGTCGTTCGTAGTCGGAGGCCCCTTTTTTGTTTGTCTTCTTGCCGGGGCCTCCGACTACGAACGACTGACGGCATACTCGAAACGTTTTCTAAATTAAAAAAATGCAATTTATCTGTGCCTGTTGAACTAAAACCTAAGATTCTTGTTTTAGACTTTTTCGTAGTCGGGTTTTAGTTTTTAACTTTATTTTATTTACGTATTTTTAGTTATTATTCAGTTACGGTTTTAAGCGCCTTTCCCTTCCTAAGAACCATATCAGCGTGTGAGGCCAACGACCGAGCTCTTTCATAACCACCCTCCATTTAATAGTAATGACAAGAATTACAACAGTAACACATGGTTTGCTTACAACGATATAAGACGCTTTATGCTTTGCTTTTGCCCCGCTTAAAATTACTACGGGACATGGGGTGTTTGCGGAAGAGCTCGATTTTCAGCCTCGCAGCCTGAAACTCGGCCTTCGGACTTGCAAAAATAAGACTAATAGGTACACGTAAGTAACCAGGGGCGCTCGGTGCCTTTGGTCCAACGCGGTATTCGGTCTTTGCCCCGCTTAAAATTATTTCGGAATGGTGGGTTGTTTGGTGGTCCTTCGGGCTCGCAATAATTAGACATTTATATACAGTTTGCGTGAAGTAACCAGGAGCGCTTCATGCCTTTGGCTCTGTGCGGTAATGCTTGCGGAGGAGAAACAACATGAATTGGTATGTTAATTAGTCAAAAAGTATGAAAACCGGTGACATACGACCGTAGCAAAACATATAAGTACATGCCACACTTTTATATCATAACCCTCCTTTTTGCTTCGCCGTAGTCGGGTAAAAATGCTTTTAATTGGAACAACTTTAGCATTATCAAAATCAATTCTAACTAAAGTGCTCTTCTTAAACTGCAAAATACAAAGAAAAATAATATCTTTCACTAACACCAATTTGAAACTCGTGATTCAACGTTAGTTATGTTGTCATTGATTCCACTGCTCGCCAACAGATGGATTATAACAACAGTTTACAACAGTGTTATCTGTTATTGAGTAGAAATAATTATTATAGAGGTGCCACTAAGTGTGACTAGAGTGATTTATAGATATCGATTTACAGTCAGCTATAAAAAGATGATACATGGTTACTGTATTTAGAAACATCGTTACTTGAAGTTTATCGCAATTAAAGAGTTAATATTTTTGAGCGTATTTAATATGTATGTATGCAGTTGCCTGAATCCAAGATTTACTTTTTCAGTTCCTTTGTTTGTATGAAATTATGAAAAATATCTTGGCCGCCGCATATTGTGCTACTACTACGGGGCTGCGGAAACCAAAGTATCCCGGCGGGTAGTATTCATTCACTCTTCTTCTACGAGCGGATCTTTCGGAATCCTGAAAGGGTTAATTTTGTATTTTAGGTGCACCGAGTTATCAATTCATACGTTACCAATGTCGATAAAAAATATCGACTTCATCTTATGACACCTCTAGTTGAGTAGCTTAGCAAACTGTCATTGCGGATAGCGAAATTAAACATGTACAATTATTTCGATATTAATACAATAATACTTACCGGTGATAATATATGCCTCCTCGAGACATATTCTTAAATATGCTCGCAGTGAGACAGCATAGGTAAAAGTAGCGTAATATTTACGGGATTACAACGATTTTATTTAAACATTATTGATGTGATATGTGACACAACACACGCGTCAGTTGCCGGCACGAAAATGACATGTATTCGGCAATGTTCGCAAATACGAAGTTACCCGATATCTCTCAATACGAATGAGACATCTGAAGGTCTAGCATAGCAGGCTATTTTGATATTTAGCAGGTGTCAAAATATCAAAATATGTTTTTTCTTTTTCTATCAAATGTATTATGAAAGTAACGGGTGATGTCATTTCATGCCACGACTGGCATAACGGCACATTATGCTAGCCCTTGTCGAAACGAATCGCTGGAGAGCAAGCTGTTGAATGTCGTTCTTGTTGTTATTAAAATGAAAATATTGTTGCATAATATACCTGTATCAGCATGTGTGATATATTTTTGCAATAGGTTTTTAAAGCTCTTTAATTTGATATGTAACTCGATGCAACTCGATGACTTTTATTTTTTAATCCATGAGTTTTTTGAGGACCACGGTCTGTATATTAAATTTTAGTTTTAACTAATTAGCCTATAACCCGCGCAGAATCAAGACGAATCTAACGATACCCCTCATGTTTGAATCGTTTTAGTAGTTTTTGAGTTATGAGGGAACAAACGAACATACAAACATACAAACATACAAACATACAAACATACATACATATATACATACGGTGCTAAAATCATAACCCTCCTTTTTGCTTCGCCGTAGTCGGGTAAAAAGGGAAAATCCTATCACCGGAAAAATCGTTAATATAAGGGTCATTGTATCCTTTGTGTGTGTCCAGCAAGTCATTACACAAATTAGTCCCCAGTACGATGTCAAAAGAAAGATGAAAAGATCACATTAAAGGAAAGATGATTCTTTCATTACCTGTTATAAATAGCACTTGTGAACTGTGATCACAATATAATACCTAACTAAATATTCATGGAGAAATTACGAGGCGTCAGCTTTCGAGGTGCCGTTAATTTACGATTACCGTGAGGTTAGAAGCGAAATGAACTTGAGATACATTTTGTTATGTTAGTGTATTATTATGTCACTTACAATTTCGCAAGGTTACACCACGAACTCATGGTGTTTTTATAACGGAAGCAGCTGAACGAAAACAAATTTTATTGCTTTTTTTGTATCATTAAACAGAACAGTCCGAAATTAATGCTGACGCTCTCTGTGGCGAGCACAATACTACTCTGACCCGGAGATGAAATCAGACCGAGAAACATGAAATTAACGCAAATTACGCTTGGCATTCATAGATTAGCAGTAGGGTGTTTCTTCGAGCATTTTGACCGTGCGGTTCGGGTCATTATCATCCCACCATTATTTACCACAACGGAAGGAAAAATTGGGACAACTTTGATCGAACTAGCCTCAGCCTCGGGTCCGTTTTTCAGTCTTTTTGAACAATATGTATTTACTGAAACGACAGTGATAAAAATAAAACAATATAAACGCTGGATTGGGCAAAAATCGAACTTACAAGGGCTTGTTGTCTAAAGAGGCAAAAAGTAAATTTTTAAAACAAAAAATAAAAACCGACTTCCAAAAACTTAAACTAAAAAGCAGAAAATAATATGTTAATTACCCGAAAGAAATGGATAATCAACGATTCATATATACATATACAGATATTTATAGTTTTTAACCTGCTTTTTTGAAGTCGGTGCCAGCTAAGGATAAAAGGAGCTCAGCATAGCCAGCTTTGCGTGGCAGGCACCGACTTCAAAAAAACAGGTTAAAAACTATAAATATCTGTATATGTATATATGAATCGTTGATTATCCATTTCTTTCGGGTAATTAACATATTATTTTCTGCTTTTTAGTTTAAGTTTTTGGAAGTCGGTTTTTATTTTTTGTTTTAAAAATTTACTTTATTTTTAAATTTTTAGTGGCGCTGTAAAAATACTATTTTAACCAAATAGACTAAAGTCTATTTAGTTAAAAGAATTTTTTTCCAAATCGGTCTAGCCTCAAGTAATCGGGGAACAAACCTACATAAAAATTGATCTTTGTTTTGAAGTCGGTTAAGACTGGAAACTTATATCTAATAAGAAGTGCACGAGAAACTAAGAAAAATACCAAAATCGCTATATGTGTGCCTCTAATATTTGAAGAGTTCCCTCGATTTCTCCAAGATCCCATCATCAGATCCTGATTTGGTTGCAATGGAATCACCTCGGAAGTATACCCTTTCAAACAAAAAAATAATTTTCCTAATCGGTCCAGCTGTTTTTAAGTAATCGGGGAAGAAACCTACATAAACATTTGTTCCTTTTTTGAAGTCGGTTAACACTAAAAACTTATTGCTAGTAAGAAATGGACAAGAAACTACGAAAAATACCGAAATCGCTATATGTGTGCCTCTAATATTTGAAGAGTTCCCTCGGTTTCTCCAGGATCCCATCATCAGATCCTGATTTGGTTGCAATGGGACCATTTCGGAAGTATACCCTTTCAAACAAAAAAAGAATTTTTCAAATCGGTCCAGCCGTCTTCGAGTAATCGCGTAACAAACATACAAAAAAAAAAAAAACATTCAGACGAATAGAGAACCGGCCTTCTTTTGGAAGTCGGTTAAAAATAAACATTCCAGAACAAACGAAACTATCAACTAAGAAAATTAAAACAGGAAACATTTAATAAGGGTAGCTCGGACTGCTTGAAATAAACTTCCGCTTTTCGTTGCATTTTAAAATTAGTTCTAATATTAACATTTGTAAGTATCCGAGCGGATTTCATGGTATTACGGAGTGCAAACCAGGAAGAAAACAAAGGTGTAATTATTTTCATTGAGTTGATAAAGCAAATAAACCTGAAAATGAACAGAACAACACATTCAATAGCAGGCCACACCACGCGTATGCCCATCAAAATAATGGCAACCGGCCAAGATTCGGGATCCAACGCCTAAGCATCCATTTCAGAGCACAATCACCTTTACACGAGAAAACTCGTAAATTAAGGACGCTGCTCAAGTGGGAAAGAAAAATCACCGGCAGTAAACAACACGCGAACTTTTACTGACATCATAATGATATTTTACTGAACAAATATAGAAATAAACGTTGCTGTTGAAAATGCACGTACTGTAGATAAATGGACATTGATCGGTATGAAAATAGCTAAGTTTCTTACCTAGATGTTATAGACCGCATTTCTTCAACTGTGATGGGTTGCGTCTTGTAGCGGTCTCGGTCACGCTGTTTTGATCTTGACGTCGAAGGCTGATCTCTGGATGAAAACTCTTTGGTAAGAGCCTGCTCCATACTTTTGATACGCGCAGCGATTGAAGGAAACGGTTTAGGATTACTACCTTCAGCTTCTTCCGAGTTTCCTTGGTCCCACAGTTCAAAACGTGCGTTTTCACTATTTTCGTCAACTTTTAGACGGCGATTGTTTAATATTGACTGGAGTTCATCGTTGACGTCTCCTATTAAACTTTTTGATCGAGGGTTCGTTTTCGGTCGGAGATTTCTTCGTCTGAGCACTGCACTCGGGTATGGGTTTTTAACGCTCTCTTCCGGTTCGAGCGAGAGATTCAATACGCGTCGCGGTCCAGCCGCCAACAAGTCGTTCGCATCGCGACTGAAATTCGTCACACTGATGTTTGCTTCGTTGTCCGCACAGAATGAGAGCCGTGGGCGCGGCGATTGGCTACGTTCCCTAGTGAGACTCGAACCTCTCTGCTTTAAAATAGGCCTTACTGTAGCTTCACATTCCGACCCGGAATGGTCTGAGGTGCGTGATCTCAGAAGTGAAGATCGTCGAGAGCTTCTATCGTCTTCGCTCAGATCGAAACTAGAAGTATGACCCTCATCCCCGGACAGCTTTCTGGACGATTTCAAAATCGGTTTTTTCGGGAGCTCAAAATCAAATTCTTCATGCTCTACAGATTTCTTTTTCAAAATGGGCCTAGGAGTGTCAGAAATGGATATGTCGAGACATGGTCGCTCTTCAGAGAAGCTCTTTTTCTTTAGTATTGGTCTCACAGTTTCCTTATCATCGTCGACTATCTCGGCGCCGCCAGCGGCTGCCAATAAAACTGCTTGAGCAATGGAAACGTGAGACGACGTAGTACTGCTACTGGAACTGGAATTGGATTTCCGTTTTAAAATACCGTGCGGTTCAGGGGAGCTATGTGACAGATCGTCATTGACATGTTCTTCTTCTCTGCTCATTTTTCTCTTCAATATTCCTTGTATCTGACCGTCGGGTGATCTATTTCTGATAACATCTTCCAGAGATGATCTGCGGTTTTTCAATATAGGTTTATTGGTATCAGGTGATCCGTCTTCGGCGAATGACACCTCCGGGCTGCAGGATCTCCTCCTAGCGACTTGCGATTCGTCTAAACTCCGACGTTTCTTCAATATCCCTTGACGCTGACGGTCGGCGCGACAGTGGCGTGGTTCAACAACGCTTGGAGAAAATGTGACCGGAGGAGAAGCGATCGCATGATTAGAAGTATTATGAATTGTGCTGTCCTCATTAATAGACTTCCTTTTTAAAATAGACACGGGAGTATGACTACAGGATGACGACGTTGCATCAAGACGGCGGAATTGACTAGAAGTATCATTATTGAGATCAGAAAACATTGCACTTTGTTTTTCAAAGTCGATCAGTCTCTGAGCTGCCGTGTCTATGTCCCTCAATCTTTCAATTACACCTCTATTCACAGTTGGTTTCTCGCTTGTATGACCAAAAGTGAAAGCATGACCATTATTTTTTTGTTCTGAAGTCGATCCAAATAACGTTGTGTCAAAACGTGGCTCAGACGAGTCTAAATTTATTTTATTACTATTTAAGTTATTCGATAATTTGTTAACCCTATCTAAAGTTTGTTTCGTCAACGCAGCTAAGCTATCCATCTCCTGCGAAAGTCTAGAGCTACTTGTATGTGGTCTCATCGTTTCGTGCAGAGTCGACATTTTCGCAGATTCCTTAGAATTTTCTAAGCTAGTTCCAACTTTCGTCTCTTGCTTAGCAACATGTAAATTGTCATTTGATATATTTTTACTAGGCGATGCGTTTCTCGCAACGTTCGTGTCCCCTGGAGATTTATTTTCTAAACTAGTCAGTCTTTTCTTTGAATAATGATATTTTTCACTAAGACCTTCATATTCTTTTTGAGCTCGATGTCTTCTATCGTTACGATTACTTTCGGTATCACTTTTTGCTTTTTCCGGACTTTTGCTTAAAGACGTGCGTCTTGATGGTTCCACTCTCAATTTATTCTCAGGTTTCGACGTCTTGTCTTTTTTGGGTTCCTGTTTTACTGGCGATATAGAAGTTCTTGTTTGTTTCTCAACAGATTTCTTGGATAGGGGTATACAGCTAGGCTTAGTTATAGTTTCAGAACTTCGTCTCCTCTCGGTGGATTTCTGTGTTGAAACGGTAGGCGGAGAGGATTTTGGTGGAGAGGCTTTGATTCCGAAAGATAAATTAAAATTAGTTTTAGGAGATAGTTTGGAAGACGGCAGTGAGTTGTCAGTCTTGGAGTGTGGTGCTTCAAGGGATCGACGATTTCTCGTTTTCGCGACAGTTCCTGAAACAAGGAGAATAAATTGGTTAGGTTAACTTAAAACTGCACGATAAAAATAGATCGAATAAAATTTGGATAGCTGGAGCGGAAGAGGACGTTATTGACCTACACGTGTGTATTGTTCAACGCAAGTTCACTGACAGCTGCGCAAACGCCGATAGCCGTGACGTTTCGCGCGATATGGCAACCGGGAGCCATTGTTACAAACGTAATGCACGTCGCATTGTGTAATAAATGTGTGTAGAAGAATGCCTAGAGGGTAATATTAACATAAATACCGGTCGCGGCCCCTTATTGTAAGAAGGAAAGAAACCTCAATAACCAACAGGAGGAAATTAAATTCAAACCGCTATTCGTGAATGCGGTACCTCTACCTATAAATCTAAGGCCGGCTTTACACCTGTCAGTCAGCTATCTCAGTCTAACGTATAGCTGCGTCCTTACTTACGTAAGTAAAACTTACAGGTGTAAAGCCGGCCTAAAGCTATTTGTTTAGACGCTTGATTCATGGTTATTACATTGCACCTGACACACGATAATTCTAATTGATTACGCCCGGATGTTTATAATAACGGCAATGAAAAACAGATATATCACTTAACATCTAGTTTTTGCGGATCGATTGACGCACGTAAATAGGTAGACGCAGTGGTTGTAGCTACTGAAGTGTGAATTCAGTGACAAAAAACGTAAACATGGATATCTAGCAAGAACAAGTATAAAGCGATCCAATCACGTGCGAATCGTCGAAGGCTGTGGTCTATGCGGTTTTCAACCACGGCCGTGGTATTCCGTGCGATAACATGTTTTCTATTATGGACATTAAAATATCCGATATCAGTTGAGCGTACTTGACATTTTTTTAGCAAGAATGTTGAGTGTGCAATGGAATGCAAGGACAGTATCACATCTGACTGATAAAAATAAATAACGTTGCCAAATAACAACATTTTAAGCATTTATCAAAATATTTTTAATCAATAGGAAATAAAGTTACTATTTTTATTGAACCGACAAACGAAACGATCGTTAAACGTTTTCGTGTTTCCTATGTTACGTGACACTGAACGAAATGTCGCAGCGCAATTATAGACAACTGTGCCGGAATTTTTAAAGAAATTTCAGTGACTGTATACTTTTGCCTTTTAATATTTGCTGCAGTAGGGTCACGCGAGTTGTCCTACATTCCGCCCTAATTCACCCAGTTAGTCGTGACGTCACCGGCTTTAATGTAGGGTTGAACTGAGCTCGATTTTCTAGGTATTTTGTTAACTAGTTCTACGTGACTCAGCGATTGCTCTATGCCAGTCAACGTGTGCGGTGAGTAGAAAAAGGTCAATGTTACCTTTCGTTTGCTCTAAAATCCACTTGATTTTTTATTTTTCATCGTGACTATGAAATTCTCAGCCCTGGAGCCAACCGTTTAATTTACGCAAGTAATCAATTAGTCAGAAGCAGAAATTACTGCGTTATGACCTGCTCCATTTCGACGAATTAATAGAAGTAAAGTGAACATTTAAATATGACCTCCACAATCGTGGAGTAATTATATAAAACAAAATAATTTGTATTCTGCTTTGAGGCAAATTGGCAGTCTGTGAAAATTATTTTTACTTCATTACCTAAGTAAGTAAGTATTATACTAATATAATTAATAGTTTTCTCATTCGAATAGCTGACATTATTTACAACGTTTCGATCTATGAAAGGTTCTAAATTACGTTGTTTATTTTTGTCAAGCGATTGGTGGTTATTAGGGAATGCAATACCCGGTCAAATATGAAACCCGGGTATTACCTGACTCTAAATAAAGTCAATTACCCGGGTTTTCGGGTACCCGAGTGGCATTACCTACAATGAATTTGCCGTGTTAAATAACATAAGCAAGCATTTAATGTTTTTTGCGTTTGCTTTAAGGCGGCCGACATTAGACTTTATTTATTATATGTATTTAAAAATAAGGAGACATGCATAATTTTTATTAATTACTAGGTTTTTTCAACCCCGGTTCAGAGTCAAAATACACGGGTTTTACCCGACTCTAAATAAAGTCGGTTACCCGGGTACCCGGGGTTGCATTCTCTAGTGGTTATCAGACAGACGTCTAGATGTAACTTCACTATACTTTAGCTTACGCTGTTTGCATTTAATTAAGTCAGCGCCCTTCGATGGTTGACATCCAATCCCGGCACTTATTTCAATGCAAATACAATTTTCTCATAGCATGTTACTTAGGAGTCATAAAGACAAGACGGGTAATAATTATATGCCAATAAATTAAGATAGTAGCTATAAGGTGTTTTTAACATCTTTTAATCTGTTTTTCGACTTATATTTCGATTAAAATAACTGTACTAAATATGGTATGATGAAGCAAATACTGAAAAGTAGAATGAAATATTAGCAATGTAAACAATCGACCTTTTTCTCAAAACCATTTACAGTTACAAATCAAAACACGGCTTTTAACATTCAGAACAATGGCGTATTATACTAACACAGATGCCACCAGCAATAATATAAAGTACTATTGAAATGGATATGACTTTGTCACTATTGTCACTATTTTTACAACATCCATTCACGTCGAACAGACGCAAGACAATAAAAATATCAATTGATAGAAGCGTGTTTAATTGCCAACAAATAAGGGCATAACTGGCAATAACCGTTAATATTCAGGGTGTTATACAGGGCGATTCAGGGACGTGACCAGGATCAATCCTACAGATTTAGAAAATTATAAGCTAGTGTATCGTACCATTATTAGTGAGATTAACGTTATTTTTTTGTTAATAACCAAATGTTTTAAATAATTAACGACTTTATGATCATTTTAAAATAAGAATACTTCCTTCAAGTACCTACTTGTTGTATTACGTTTTTTTTAATGTTTGTAAACTTTGACATTGCCAAAATGATGAGAGTTCAGTAATCAAATGCCCGTAAATGATCAACTAGATTACGAACAAAAATAAGTCGTGAGAAAAATTGGCAAATGAGACAGAGACCCGGTACAGTGAATCCTGAAAGGGATTTTGTCGAAACAAATTTCCTTATATAAAGGGTATATCGAAAGGATTTCGCTAAGGATTTGTCTCATGAGAAAGTATTCTGCCTAACTATGGCGTGAAAATGCATGTCATGAGTTAGTTCAGCCTCGTAACATCGGATTTGTATCACTTCTGCTTTATTTTTTATAGTAAGAAGGTTTAATTAAAAATTGCGCCGTCCCTAATTTCACCTTCCTAGATGGCAGTGAAATATTTTCTCGCACCATTAAATAATCGCGAATTCTCAAGCCTTAGCAGGAGAAATTGGAACTTCACTCAGTAGGTATTAGAGACATTCTGAGTTAATTAGAACGCACTTGTGAATGTTAAATAGGTATAAGATTCTGATAATACAGTTTCAAAGCAGTTCAAGAGCAGTGTAAGCTTTCATCAAAGTGAGTCGTTTGAACGAAGTGTTTGAAAAGATTAACATTATTATGTTAAAAGCCTGTCTGTGGCAATGGCACTGATGTTTCGAAGTATTCAGAAAGAGCCGTAACAGGAGTCTTATCATTACGGTTGAATTAAGCTTGTCAAGTTTAACGTTTGTACTCGCAAAAGTTTTTATGTCAAGCTTAATGGCACGAATGAAATACGAAGATAATGGTCTAGACGTCGAAATAAGTTAAAGATGATACTAAGTAAATTACTAGTAAACTTTCAATAGGACAAATTTTCACTACTTACAGAAGATTACGAAAAATGCATGACAAATGAGTATTAAAAATAAGAGTGCACTTTTTAGTACCTTAACTCGCACTACCATAGGAACATCACGGCGGCGTTGTATACCCATACCAAGACAATTTTCATACCTCTGTTTGTAATACCCGGAGGTATTTCATTGAATATCAAATGTTTATCAACATGAAATCCAAATTCCTTAGAATTCGTGACTTCACATCGTTGTAACGCGGAAGTAACTACGTTCGAAGATAATAAAAAGTTATATCCAGTACCTTAAATGGATTTTGTAATAAAAAAATTAGGCGAGTTTGCTATTAGGGCTCCAGAACTGACAAGTGTAAGAATAATCGGAAACCAAATAACGTAAGGCTTGATAACATATTACGGGATGGCAACTACTTAGAACGTAGTACAGTCATCATGTCAACCCTCGTGCATTTCTAGAGGAAGATTAGAATGAGATTGGATGTTAAAGAACTAAGTGTTCATTGAAGTTTTGTTTTTGAACAAATATTTATTTTAAACATGAGGATTTCGATATTAATGTGTATGAATATGAAGAACAATTAAGATCATAATTTAGGCTAACATTTCCAATTAGTTCAGCTATAAATGTAATTATAACTCGTTTCAATTTACATTAGCAAAATCGTGCGTTATCCGTCATGCATATCTATAAACTTAATAAGGTACTGAAACAAGTGAACTTAATGCAACTTGACGCTTCGATTTCCTAGGGAAGGAAACATGTGCAAAAATTACCGTTAAAATTCTAATCTGAAATGAAGGTGTAATTGCGTTGATTACAAATCCCTTGGAACTACATGTTTTTACATACACTACAAAGGGCAAAACGTGTCTGGTTAGCATATTGACGTGTAGCAATGTCATCGCCCCAGACTGATGGGTTAGAACAAACAGGGGCGTGAAATGTACCGGTGTCATTTGTCCTTTCATGATTGCTTAGTGTTTACTGCACTTTGCAATTAATTAATCAGGCATTATTTTCCAAAGACGATTAAGTTCAATGTCCAAACGCAGTAAACTTTTCTTAAATATAACTTAGCTATACGTATTCTAATAACGTTGCAGCCGTCTGTACAAGTTACCACCAATAAATACACCACACCTGTCCCCAGGTTGGTGCTAAACGAACAACAACCTAATGGTATGTACTTATACTATCCTAGTAGATATTACTGGAATATTTTCACAACACATAAACCACCCGAATAGTCATTTCAGCAACAAATAACATTATTTAAAATATATAAAGGAGGTATTCCGGAAAATGTATCGAAGAACAATAGAACGTTAAATAATGTAGAAGAAGCGGTCAGAATTACAGGAAATTCCCTAAAGAAAGGAAATACAGAATTTTGATAAACTAAAACGAAGTCAGTAAGGCTTCATTTAAATTGAATTTTCTTGTGTTGTGAAGCAATTCATATAAAGAATGTGCTCCGTCTAGACGAAGGTATTGTATTAGACAAAACTCGTTAGCCACGGTCCTCAGTTCTCAAAGGACGCATCATATTCGGTCCAGCTGTTTTCAATGCAACCTGCGTTACAACATAGGATCGATCTACACTACCTTCTCTTTGAAGCTACATAAATAGAACATGATGCCACTGTAAATGATATCAATACGTCACACTAATCAGTAATCAAACTCGACCAAGGATTATAAGTATCTCTACGTAGACACGCCCTCAATAATTCAAACAAACTCTACAGAAGCAAATCGTGTATTCAAATGGTGTCACTAAACAAAACAGCTGGTTATTTAAAAATGAATAAGTAATGAAATGTAAAAATGAAAGTATGAAAAGAAACTTTAGGATGAAGCACTGAATAGGGAATAAATCGAGTTCAACAGAAAACATATTCAACTTGTAACAGACTTAGTTGAAAGTCATTGAAAGGCGATGGACGAAGTTTAAGAAAGTACAAGACATTATTGGCTAAAACCCTGAACTCTGGAACGGCTGATACAGCTTCGTCGAAAGAAATTTGGCCAATATTCGAGCACATTTTTGCGAACTTTGATTCATTTGACACGGGTTGTTACTTGTTATATTTAACTTTTTTTGGTGACGACGAAATAGGAAAAGTTTTCCACGTCTAGCCGGATAAAATAATGGCCTCAATGACTTGGGGTCGCGAGTTCGAAGTCCGCTGCCATGGCCGATAACCTCTTGGTAATTTAGGAAAGCGTTGTCACCTTGATCATTCGAGAATTAGCGAATCGACGCACAGATTAAATATTTCCAATTAATTTTAGGTTACCAAGTTTCTGTAAATCCATTATTAATAGCAAATGTATGCTTCAAACTAATTAATCAACCACTTTTATAAAACTCCTTATTCTTCTGTTGTACGTCAATGAACCTTGGGCGGATATTAAACATCTCCCTGGAAACCTCTGGTGGACGCCATTCCCGCGATTGAAAAGACATTTTTAAGCATTATTTTACAATGGGCGGCTAATAAACTGTCATTCATTGTAACTTGATGGAGCTGAATCTTTTACCGGAAAAATGTGCAGCATAGTCTTATTCTATATCCTGCGTCAGCTGTTTCCAACCATTACTTTTTAATTTTCTTAACTTAATAAGAGTCTGATGATGGAGTCGGGAGTCAGCTAGTGGACTAACTTTAAAGTTTATCATTTTTCACGTTAGCTCTTATTCCATCGTGGTTGGTCCCCACTTTAGTGTCGACTATGCATCGTTAAACGTAATATTATTACGTTACGACATAATAATATCATTTTATCACACTACGAAATGGTTTTATTAGAGGTGTGAGAGTGTACCTACTCATTACTTATATTTGAATGTGTACGTACGTACGTAATTTTGGAAGTCATAAAATAAATGTTCATTTATGTTGATGCTGATATAACTAAATGAAATATAAAATCAACCGTCGGGAAAGAGAAACTCTTGGTTACCAAAGTAAGATTGATAATCACACACTCTTGCAATTTTACACCGACACAAATATCATTAATCAAAGTCGTATCAAAGTTAATCCGACCCACGGCTTTTGTTTGCGACAAATACTTAATTTTACGCGCCGATGCCTTCGCCGACTTTTCTTATTATTAAGACGTTTCTGGTCAACTTGTCGGACTTAATAAGGTTTTGCCCGTGACGGCAACCCGTGGGCGTTCCGATTGATTCACAGAAATAAACGAGAGGGTTTCACGCTTCCACGCGTCAATTCTACAAAACACGTTGTATTTTTTTCTTTAAACACAACGACACTAATGTCAGTAAACTAGATTTCCCAAGCGGCTTAAACTTTCAACGTTAGCTCAAATTGCGGCCTGAGTGAGCCAATATTTATGAAAACATTAAGGTTGATTGATTGAGGAGTCACGCCAAAAGAAGCGTCTGTAGCAAATTCCCCGCACCAAGTATCCATATTTTCTGCGAATTTAGGTTCATGTCCGCAGTGAATTACACTAAAGGATGCGGAATCGAAGATCATTCGTCGAAATAAAACTTTACGACATACACGCGCAACCAACTACAAGTTAATTTCTTTTTTAATATCACACAAAGGTTTTGTTTCATTTAAAACATAACAATGAATAAAAATTACTCACAGATTCCTGAAAACAATCTCGGCCACAAAGAACGCAAAAAACGCATTTCATTCGCTTACGAATTTCCGGGTAGCATCATTTTGCGGTGATCAGGAGTTCAATTTTCTTCAAGCCTCATCGGACGTCATAAGGAAAACTACATATAAGTGTGTAAGTATGGTACGCCGCGACAAACAAAATATCGAGCTGTGCAAACACAGACGTGGGTACTGAATTGCTTACAGTAAGCACCACACGCGAAAGCAAGTTACGCAAGCATGACCCGTGACAGATGTTATCTTCATTGGAGATTTTCCAACGAGTGCTGTGCAGGATTATAAGGGGCATTATATCCCTGATTTCCATTTTTATTAAACAATAAGTATTCGGCTATCCGGATATGGAGTCGTTATTAAGTTGATTGATTAAGAAAATTCAAGAAGAACATATTTTATATAGTTAATACCTAAATAATAATACATATATATTGTTCTTGAATTTTCTAGGCAGCCTTAAATTTAATAATAAAGAATCGAACTACCTTATTAAAGTAGCAATCTTATGTAAACATGAGCCACGAAATAGCAAAATATTTACCGTGCGTGTGTAACAAAAAGGGATATAAATCTATAAATATAACATTATGTTTACTATTGCGAGTTGTGGCAGAGGAAAACATGATTGTTAGCACGAGGCGAGAATGTACGAATAGGGTATTGTGAACATCGTTTGCATGAAATACCCTATATTGTTCTATCTAAGTCTTTTTTATGAGCGTTATGGAACTTTTACACGTAATATTTCAGCTTAACAGCAAATGCGTTCTAGACAAGTACAGTCAGTCGCATTCAGCTCCACAAGAAGTGAACATTTCTAAGCACCTAATTTATTCGATACGTCTCAAAGCCTTCGTAGAAACTTACGAATAATTGGATCGAAGGAATTAAATTTTGTTAGAGAGCGCCCAACTGTAACATATTACAATTTGTGATGATCAAAGGTTTCTATTGAATTTGTTGCATTAATTATATAGTATTAAATGGATAGAAGAAAATAAGTAAAAAAGATTCGTTCAAAATGTATAAAACTTACAAAACTACAACGCGTTGCCGGATTAGTTTAATGTAGAAGGAGTACCTACCTAACTTGCTGGCAGATTCGTCTTCTGCTTGAAGTGTGCAAAATTATTCATAAGTCATTATAGTTTAACTCGATCACCAATTCGTCTGTCTAGACGTGAAGCTCTGAGCACATTGTCTGTCGAGTCGAAAGTAACGTGAAGTTAAGTTAATACATTGTTTATTATATTAACTTCTAGAATACCTTTTACATACACACTCTCTGAGTAAAAATGATCATCGTTCTTTTTTATTAATATTATTTAAAAAAAATTATAACTTCTCCTCGAAGCACAAAAAGTTGCCGATTTTTTTTCTTTGACAGAAAGGGGTCTTGAACTTTCAAGTGAGAGATTTTCAGTTTATTTGTCTGAGAAGTTTTCTTGAATTCATAAAAGTTCCAATAGACCTCCGTACCATCGTTAAAGAAAAAGGAAAATTCTAAACATACTAAGCTACTTCCATTTCGCTTTCAGCAGAAACTTTTAAGGATACGTTCATTAGACTGGAGGGTTTGATATTTTCGGAGTAGATCGGTATAATTGTGACTATAAATGTCAGAATAAATCTTTCATATAATAACGTATTTCCTTTGGATTTAGCTCTTGAGTATTGCATTCCAGCTCCTCTCAAAATAAACAAAGACATTTCTTAGATTAAATAAGCACCGACACTGTATACTTCGAGACGAGAGCAGTCAAGATGGTAATTCGATTCGACAGCGAGTGTTAACTCAATAAACTGTTAATGAACCTGTTGAGGTATCTACATTTATAATATAAGGACCAATTATATCCATGGTCTAAGTTATATTCGACATCCCATGCAATTTGCTTGCAAATTGAGTATAACAAAAGTTGTGTTTTCACTAGTCACGTTAATTTTGTGTATTCGAATGTTGAGAGCATATAGAAAAATACTAATCACAATTTGTTACACGCCTAACATTCTTCTATGTCGATGTTATCATCAAATAATAGTAAGCTTTTACAATCCCGCTGCGCTGTCAATATTTGTTTAAATTATACTGAATCCACAACAAAGGTCAGCTTACCTTTGGTACCTCGTGACAAAATCCACCGGCAAAAAAGGTACTCGGGCTTGTTCTTTCCTTTATTTTCGCCGGATATTTTAACGCCCAATAAAAGCAGCGTATATTCTCGTTACGCAGACTGGTGGTACTTATGTTTCCGAAAACAGAGTTCATAATTATTTGCAAATATAAATCAACCAACCAGCTACGTTCAGCAGAGTGTATATGAGAGAAAATTGGTTCAGTTTAATGCACATGTGACCAATAGGTTTTGCGCAGCAGTAAATAAGGTAACAAAATTTGGCGTACTGATATTCCTCAATTGGCATGCGATGTGTACATCCGAATGCAGTACGCCAAAACGTGAACTCATAAAGCAAGTGCGATTAATTGGAGCTCAGTGTTTTCTCTTTGCTTGCGCATGAGTTATAGCTAACAACACAAACACGAGAAGCTTTATGTGAAACAATGAGCACGCCAAAACATCCAGAACTGTTCCAACATTGAAAATCGAGATAGCATACACAAGAATGTTAAGTAAAGACAGATCTGAATAAGCGCATTGCAGTAGGTTCCAATAGAAGAATCATTTGATAATACACTCACGGACGAAGAATTCGGGTCAGTGAAATAGCGCCATATTTCCTAAAATACTCCAGGGTTGTGAAATTATTGAATCCCATTTTGATCTCTAACTAATTTTAGATATTATCTGCAAAAATAACACTGAATAATAGCAATTTCAGTTTTAGATCGAACTCGTAAAAACCCATGAAAAATAATGACGTTAACGGCGTGAAATATCGCAAAAATTCACCATTTTTGGATAATATTTTTATGATGGGTTAGCGGATATTACTAATACAGCCAGGTATTGAAGAATAGTATATTATGTAAATGAAACAAGTGTCAAATATTGAAAACACCTATTTCTATTCTTAAAATTACGGTGACGCGAATTCTTTGACCGCGAGTGTACTTGTCGAGATTTCTAGTTAGCGTTTTATGTAGTTCATTCAAAGACGTATCGTGGTTGCGTTTATTGTCGTATAAAGCGTCGTTTTTATTTTGCAATAACAAGATACTCGTCAGAATAAAACGGATGCTTTATGTATCGCAATAAAATAATTTATTAAAAAATGGACTGAATGGTTTAGGAAGCAGGAAAGGTTATCAGCGTTGTTCATCAATTCTTTCATAAGCAATGAGAACCATTATTCACGACAACAGAGTCTAAATGATTTATGGAAATGTTCAAGGAAACTAAACCAGGAAAAACATGAAAATAGCTGCTATAATAATATTCGTCCTACTAACTTATACGGAGCGTTTCTTTTATAAGTTTCTAGATAAGTAAGGATACTGACAAAGGAATAAGAAAACTTACAAGTTACAGTACAAATCTTACTGGTAATCCATTAATAATGCCAATGTAGCCTACGGGCTACATAATGTTTTTGACACTCTGTGTTTCTGACACAATATCGATAAGATGTATGAATAAATGATGTACGCATAACATGGCACGCACAGGTATATATAATGGTTATCGGCATATTGGCCAGAAATTCAAAGCACTTCAGCGAGAGAAAATAGTTTTACTTATCGCATCGACGTTTTGGATGCTTATTGATAATAAAGCGTACATCAGGCACGGTTTTGATATCTAGTTCAAATGTTGGATTTTACTTGAATATCACGGCCGAGTATCATTGATTTTATGATTAATTTGTAGAACTTGAAAGGTTTTACACAGTAAGTAACCAAAAATGCCATTCTAGCGAAGGGGAATCTTTTGAGTATTTGTAGTCAGAGCTCAAATAGGTGCAGCAAATACCTACTTTTCCATTTACAAAATCTGCCTGTGAGCAGGAATCTTTTGAGTATTCGCCAATATGTACAGACAGTAGAATTGCGTTTTCGAAGAATTACCCATGAACTTATTTCCGAGAATTCAGGGCTCAGATGTATTTTCTCCATACAAAAATACCCGTATTTTTTCTGTTCTTTTCGTTCTTTGGTTTATTACTTAATTTTTTAATCGGATAATCTAATAATACGAAATCATTACTTAAATACATGATTGAGCTCTACATAAGAAGCGTAAAATAATTAAAAATATTGGGCTATTTCGAGGTTTTTGCACAATACCGGTTCCGAGCCCCGCGAGAATTACCAATTATAATTCTAACAAAGGACGAAAGAAATAATGAAATTAAAACTATCGAATTACATTACCCACAATGTAAAATAGTTACTATAAACATGTCTTGCATGTTACCCTAGTCCAATTTACATTTTAGTACACCTTAAAACAAAACCGACTGATTTAATCCAGTGGACGCAGCGGGTCAATGTCACAGAGAACGATGAGTAATGACGTGTTTTTTACAACATAAAGGCGAATGTAACGTGTGAACAATAAACATGATAGATTGTGCGGATAGGCTCTAACAGGATAAACTGAGTATTATGGAACAGAGAATAATTGTGAAAAACTTATCCCGTTAACACGAACTGAACAACTGTCTTCAAAATATACGGAGCAAGGAGAAATATACTTCAATGTCTTCAGGTTGGAAATAAAGTTCTAAGCAATGATTCAAGTACGCTTGAAACTATTGTTGAAGATGTCCAAGTGGATAAATGTGAGATTTATAAACAAAGGGTCGCACTATATCGCTCTATATAAAGATGCTCTTTGACTGCACCTTCATAGCAAAAGCCTAATGCCAGGACATTATTGAAATTGGGCATATTTAGTGGTACTGACACAAAGAACTAACATAATGATACACAAAAAACAAGGATGATTGGTATTCCGAAATGAAATAAACTACATAAAATAGTACATTACACAATTAGGGTGGTAAAACAGAGAAAGGCCGAGATCGCAGATGTTTGCGGTCCTAGCTGCAAGCGACGGACGTAAATATGCGATCGAGGGCTTTCTTTATTACCTCCCGTGTTGTGTACAGCATTTTATATCTACACTTGGCCAGAAAGCGGCTTTTTCCGTACGCGTAGCGTGCAGTAAAAGCCACTTTATGGCCAGGTGCGGCATAAAAGAAATAATGGACCATGTAATTGAGCCTATAAGTACAAACTAAAGCTTTTATTTATGACGAAGCTTGACTCTTCTTCATTAGATAATGTTTAATCATCAGAATCTTAACAAAATTCATTAAGATTAAACCAAATATTTTATGTTATTTTTTTTCGTTGCTGGTGAATGTTATTTCAAAACTGGCCAGACTAAAGTACCTCAACGCAAGCGACGGAAACGAACTCGAATCGATGCAGTGGTCTGGTCTATTTAGGACCTCATCGTGTATTATGCATGCGACTCCCACCACATTCCCTGTCTCGTCGCAAGGGGTTTAGTCACGTTCTAGTGAAACTCCAACAAAAATTGAATTGTTTTAATAAGAAATAACTAATTCACTGCGTAACAATTACATGCTGGATTGATTCCAAAATCCTATAAGGATTTAATTACACCTATTTATAAGTAATGATAGAGTCTAAGTAGGCTCAAAAGATGAGTTCATACATACCAACACAGTATCCAAATATTATTGGTAAACTTTGACATAAGACGACATTGTCCTTTTATGTAGTGACTATTTAGAAGTGGTGAAGGAAGCTGACCGGAAATATAGAAACGTTATGTTTAATCAGATAGGGTCCGTTCATTTATAGAATTTCTAAAATATCTGAAATTCAATTTACAAGCACAGGGTGGCCCATTTCCATCGGTCGGTATGGGAAAGTCTGAAACTATAAGACATACATAGATCTGTTCTTAGGAACCATGCCATCGATTTTAGGGACAAGATAAACTGCATACATAGATTAGAATAAGGGTTCCTTTTTTACCATTTTGGTACGAAACCCTAAAAAAAAGAAGCGAGAATCGGACCCGGTCGTTTTGGAAAATAAAACTTAATTGAATTAAAGATATAAAAAACAATGGATTTTATTCGTTTTAGATATCGTGTTTCTTAGTAACATTGACTGCTTAGTGCTTATGACCTACACAATCGATATCCAAATACAAATAATGTATGTTACTGTCACTAGCATGTTATCGGTTGATGGTGACAGCATCCCTATCCCTTTTACTTTGGAGGCACTTGTGAACTGGACAGCGATTTTTCCGGGGGGTGAGCGGCCTGAAAAGCTCATCGTTCAGAGACAGTGGAATAATCTGTTGAGCAAACGGACGTACAACTCACTGTTGGAGGGCGCCTCGGGAACAGATTTGGCCCTGTTCAAAGCCCTTGCATAGCCAGAGTCCGGGTCATGGCTACACGCTCTACCATCGCCCCGATTGGGCACTTCCCTAGACAACGACTCCCTCAGAATAGCGGCAGCGTTGAGGTTAGGTGCTAGAGTATGTGAAGCCAATCGCTGCTGCTGTGGGGCTATGGTAGAGGAAAATGCCCATCACGGTCGCAGCTGCCAAAGATGCGCTGGCCGATTCCCGAGGCACCACTCAATCAATGAGATCATCCGGCAGGCTATGGTGCCGATTAATGTACCATCTGTTTTGGAGCCGCCAGGGTTGAGTCGGACGGACGATAAACCGCCCGATGGCCTGACGCTGGTTCCTTGGCGAAGAGGGCGTTGTCTCTTATGGGATGTAACGTGTGTCAGCACAGTTGCTGCATCCCATTTGAGGCAGACCTCGCGGTGTGCGGTCTCAGCAGCAGACAATGCCGCAAAATTGAAGCACACCAAATATTCCGAATTGGAATCAACCTACGATTTTGTGCGCGTGTCGCGGTCGAAACAGTGGCACCCTGGGGCTCGGAGGCCCGCGCCCTCTTTATAGAGTTAGGGCTTCGTTTGCGACAGAGGGGCTGTGATCCTCGCTCTGGATCGTACTTGGTTCAACAGGTCTCTTTAATTCAGCGAAGGAATGCTGCTGGTATTATGGGGACCTTTGAGTCGGGTACGGTGCGGGGCGGGGTGTTTTAATTATTTATGTCACACCTGGCCATAAAGTGGCTTTTTCTGCACGCTGCGCGTACGGAAGAAGCCGCTTTGTGGCCAAGTGTAGACATAAAATGATGTACACAACACGGGAGGTAATAAAGAAAGCCCTCGATCGCATATTTACGTCCCGCGCTTGCAGCTCGGGCCGCAAACTTCTGCAATCTCGGCCTTTCTTTATATTACCACCCTAGTTGTGTAATGTACTATTTTTCTTTTTTGTCGAGGTTTAGTTTAGTCTTAGACGTAGTTTAATTATTTTAGTTTAGGATAAATTTTAAGTCATGTTACGTTTTGTATGAACTTGTTTTCTTTGTATTGCCATGTACCTAAGTTTTATTTTTCAAAACGATTCGATTCCCGGTTAAAATACAAGTTTTTTTTATCAAATCTTGTATGCAGTTTTTCTTGTCCCTAAAATCTAAAACATGGTTCCTAAGAACAGATCTTCGTATCTCTTATAGTTTCAGACTTTCCCATACTGACCGATCGAAATGGGCCACCCTGTATATTCAAACAGCAATGTAACTCATCATTTTAGGATCAGACCCTGTTACGTCCCGATGCAATATCGGAACGCGCCCACAACATGACATTTGTCAATGTCAAATAATTATAACCTAAAAGAGATAATGTGCTTTTTTGACACATTACGTTTCCGGAATTTGGCAAAGTAACGCACTCAGGCGATCGGATTACTTTTGTGTGCCGAATTAGTGGTTTTGGTTTGTGAATTTGGTGTACACGAACAATTTTGTGTTTTGAAGTGTGAGAATTGTATTCGCGAGTGAATCCACACATATTTTTGGCGTTTGGACCGGTGCTGTGATTCGCCGCGTGGCGACCCGGGGCCAGTGCGCATCATCAGCGTATAGCTGAAATTGACGAGACTCTGACAGTGACTGACCTGACTGTGATTGACTTGACCGAAAAGGCCCGTCTCAGCGCTCGACTAGGTAAGTCCAGGTTGTCCTTTGTATTTTGAGAGTCCCGTTTTTGCCCCCTGTAACAGGGTTAAATTTCGTCCGGGACATCCGGGTTCCGTACGAAACAAATTGGTAGCAGAGCGTGGTTGATTTTGCGATTCACGGCAAAGAAATCGCATTTTTTTGGTAATTTTCTGGCATTTAGTTGAAACACGTGTACGTTTTTGAGGTTAGAATTACGGAACAAATGTTACAATTTCGATCAATTGTATTGATTATTGATTGTCTGAAAGTGGTTCCCTAGCATACACAAGTAATTTGGATAGAAATTGTACCGAAATCCCTGTTAGTTAAGTGATTTTTTCTAATAAGTTTAAAATTTAAAATAAACCCAATACTTGTGTTAGTTTAAATTAAGTGCATTCTAGCAAACAGACTATATTGGAATGATTATTTGTTGCCTACAGGCTAATCATATTGTCTAGTTGTGTGTATTGTACAAGCAGGGCTGGGCAGTATTTGAAATATTTGTAATTGAAATACGTATTTGAAATACAAATACGTATTTGGTATTTGTATTTCAATTGCTTCCTAAGAATGTAATTTGTAATTGGTATTTCAAATACCTGATGTTGAGGTATTTTGTAATTAGTATTTCAAATATCTATGGCTTCAAAATACATTCGAACAAAATACATTGCAATTGGACAGTCATCAATATTGAATGATTAAACTTTCCACCCGGAATGAGTGATCGAACACCAAATGAGTGTCGTTTTATTATCAACTAATATTTTTCCATGCCGTCTCTCGTAGTTAAAAATAAAGAGGTATACCTATGAAAAGTTTACAATAGGCTACTTGATGACAGTTCAAATCAGCTTCTTTTTATGAAGTGTCAAAACGCTCCGAAAGTATGCAGTTTAGTATGAAATACTATCTTGTGACGTCATGCTCAACATGGTGCCTTATTTTTAGTTTTCGTGATTGTAAAATCGTTGATGGCACGAAAATAAGTTTGAATGATTTTATCCGGGCTGTTTTGGAAGCGTAAATTGCTGGTTAGAGTTAATGAATTTATTTTGATTGTTGTCAAAAACCCTATTCTTGTGGATTTATTGCTTTATTCCACTTTTAGGGTTCCGTAACTCAAAAGGAAAACACGGAGCCCCTATATAATCACTTTGTTGTCCTTCTGTTTATCTATCTTTCAAGACTCTTTATCTCGGGAGCGCGTAGAGGTATTGAGTTGAAAATAAAAACATTGCGGTATACTCTGGTCGCCAGTTCCTTGAAGCTGTGAAAAAGCAAACTACTAAGGTAACGTAAAAAAAGATACGGCCGTTTATGTCACAAAAAAAACGTATATTTCGACACCCTCAAGGAAACCAAAATGTATAGTGTAGATTATTTACCGTTGACCTAGAGCTATGAAATTTGGCAAGTCATACCGTCTTATACTACAAATATAGGGAAAAATCTGTAAACTATACATTTGTAATTGAATCATAAAACATATAGTTATATTTAAAGACTTTATTTTTAAATTCAAGTATTTGTAAGGAACCCTCGGTGGGCGAGTCCGAATCGCACTTGTCTGGTTTTTATATGAAAATGTTGAGTGTTAGTGGCAGAAAAAAAAATCGCCATGTCTTAATGGTTTGTATGTATTTAAACACTTTATTGCAAAAAATAAGACAAAGTACAGGGTTTGCCAATGTCCTTATACGATTTTCGCTGGCATACATAGTTTTGGAGTAAAATTGCTTAAAAAATATCGCGCGTCGGACTCGCCCACCGAGGGTTCCATACAAATTTGTAGGTACCTACATATAAAAAAATTTTGATTCCCTTAGTAAATTCTTATTTTTTTTATTTAATTATAAATTTAGTTTTCAGATTTTCCCTATACTTGTAGTAAGACGGTCAATACCGTCTTAAATACTACAAGTATAGGGAAAAATTTATTACTTGCCAAATTTCATAGTTCTAAGTCAACGGAAAGTACCCTTTGAATTTTGGTTTCCAGAGTGTCGAAATTTACGTTCTTTGTGGCATATACGGCCGTATCTTTTTTTCACGTTAACTTAGAAGTTAGATTTTTCACAGTTGTACACTGTAGACCTGAGTATATGGTTTTATTTTCAGCTCGATACCTTCAGATGGTCCCGAGATAAAGGGTCGTAACAGACGGACAGACAGACAACAGTGATCCTATAAGAGTTCCGTTTTTTCCTTTTGAGGTACGGAACCCTAAAAAGTGTTGAATCCGAACTTCTCACCTCACTCTCTCAATGTCAAAGCACTCAAGACTATCCAAGGAACAACTGTGCCGAGAATCAGCTCGGAAAATAAATGGGCAAGGTGGACACAAAGTTTGAAAGAGCATATTATCTGCTTTTTGGCGTTTCTTGAAATTCAAAACCTTAATTCTCGGTACCTATCACACTTACAGTAAAAATTAAAAGAATCTAATGTATAGCAAATTTAATGTAGTTAATTTGTGCCAAAGATGTTACTGTGAAAAATGCATATAGCACGAATCCAAAAAAAATCAAAAATGGCGTAGGTGTAAATTTGGATTGGATTCACTTCAGTCACAGTCATACCAACAAATTAGAACTACATCATGCTTTGCGATTTTAGCATTTTAACGCGTCGATTTCCACTGCCCTCAATGTATTTTGTAATTTGTATTTTGTATTTCAATTAAAACTAATCAAAATACTATATTTTGTATTTTGTATTTCAACTACACGACCTCAAAGTATTTTGTATTTCGTATTTCAAATACCTGTGGAAAAGTATTTTGTAATTTGTATTTCAACTAAATCAAATCATGTATTTTGCCCAGCCCTGTGTACAAGTATTGGAGAATTGGAAATATATCTCTCGGGTAAAAATTGAAACTGATTGGAATTCATTGTAAATTTAATAGCATAATTATTTATCAGCTAACTTGTAATTGAGTTTTGATAGCTTATTGATTGAGTGGTAAATTTGAATTTAAAATTACATCCAATAGTGGACACACAAAATAAAAACAAGAATAATTAAATTGTTTTGTCTGGTAGGTAATCTTATGGTTGGTACCACAAGTAGGGTGACCAGGTTTGTTTATATTTGAGGAATTTCCACAGGAAATAAATTTGTTTTGTTTGTGTTTATTGAATAAATTGTTTAAAACATGTCGGATAAAGCAGCAATACAGGCCGCGTTGCGTTGGTTTGCCTCAGCGGCTGCTTTGGTTGGCAGACAAGACCGGGAAGATGCACTGTTGTCGCGATACGAACAGGTACCCCAGCGTCTCGCAGATTTGGAGTCACGATTTGGAAAATTTTTAGCGGGAGCCGACCAGGAAGCCTCGGACTGTGGGCAAGTAGAGGCTGATTTTGACCAATGCCTGGAATTAGCGGATCAGATCACACAGCGGGCTACTGAGCTACTTCGGGCTCGGACAGCTTCAGTACCCATCGAGGGTAAACCGGTGGGGAATTTGAACCCGGCATTGGCAGCTCGCTTACCTGCCATCCAGATTCCTGTGTTCCGGGGTGACTTAGACCAGTGGACCAGTTTTATTGATTTATTTGACAGTCTGGTACATGCACGGACGGATCTTCCTGCATCTTTGAAGTTGGCGCAGTTGTTGTCTGCTTTGGTCGGTGAGCCACGCGACCTGGTCGCGCATTTGTCGGTAACCGACGACAACTATGAAACCGCCCGCACGTTACTAAGGAGTAGATACGAGAACGTGCGACGGCTAGCGGACGCGCTCATGGGGAAGATTTGGTCAATTCCTCGGATCGGACAGGTCTCCGACATCCGGATAAAAATGTTGAATCCGGTCCTGAGTGCGACAAAGGGTTTGGAAAAATTGGAATTGCCTGTGGACAAATGGTCATACATGCTATTAAGTTTCCTACTCAACCGGTTGCCGGAGGATGTCCGGGCCCGGTTCGAGCAACGGTATGGTGGGGACAGTGCCCAGCACCTACCGGCCTACAGCGATTTGGTGGAATTTTTGGAAACCGAGTGTCGACGGGCAGACACTTCGGATTTGCCCTCCCCTCCGAGACCATCTGGAGCACCCCGGCCCCAGATGAGGATTGCTTCTCCGAGGGGATATGGGGGCAAGTCGGGACCTCGCCCACCAGGGCCCCGACATTACAATGTGGCGACGGCGGACCCAGACCCCTGTGCATATTGCCGGAACCCGGGCCATAGGGTGCCCACGTGCAAGCAGTTCCTGGACCAGCGGGTAGAGGGCCGCCGCGGTATCGCAAAGCAGAGACAGTGGTGCTTTGTTTGTTTGGGCAATCATTTTGCTAGGGATTGTGCCCACCGCCAAGCATGCAGTTGGTGTGATGGGAAGCACCACCCAATTTTATGCATGAACCGTAGTGGGGGTTCAAAACCACCCCCTGCGCGGGGGTCATGCTCCCCCCCTGTTCGGAGTCAGCATCGGGCTGACCAGGGGTACAGGGCCAATGAGGCGAGGGGCCGTCGGGGTGGTACCCCCCCCCTCCCCCAGAGTTACGCTGCAGTTGCGCGCGCGCCCGCGCCCCCACGGGGGGGTCCTACGGGCGGGTGCCCGCGACCGCCTCCTCCTCGGCAGGCGCTGCGATTGTCGCCGCGACAAATGTCGCCGCCGCGAATGTCGCCGCGATTGTCGCCGCGACAAATGTCGCCGCCGCGAATGTCGCCGCCGCGAATGTCGCCGCCGCGATTGTCGCCGCCGCGAATGTCGCCGCTGCGAATGGCGCCGCCGCGAATGTCGCCACAGCTTGCGGAGCGACCCCGCCTAGAGGCGAGACTGCCGGTGTACGGCCGCCCCCGGGCGTACCAGGTGCCGCAGACAGCGCGCACGACGCGACGGGCGTATGAAGCGGCGTGGGATCCACTCGCTCAGTTTGAGCGCCCCTACCAAGCGGATCCGGAGAACACCCGGCACCCCGAATAGGGGTACGCTGCCCATGCACCCGCCACCGCCAACCCCCACAAGACCGTGCTGTTGCCCACGGCCTTGATTTGTGTGTGGGGTCCTGGCGAAGGATCAGTCTGTGCACGTGCTCTCCTGGACACGGGTGCACAAGGCTGCTTGGTATCCAGTCGGTTGGTGCAACGGTTGGGCTTGGATATGACACCCCATCCGGACACTGTGCGTGGGGTAGGCAACGTAGAAGTGTCAAACCTGGCAGGACAGGTTACTTTCACGTTTGGGCAGAGTCCCACTTCCCATGCGAGGATTACGGCTCCCGCATTGGTGCTTGATGAAGTGGTCGGACGACTCCCCCAGGTGCGGCTGCCGCCGGAGGTGCGGGACTTGACAGCTGGTTTGGATTTGGCTGATGCTGGCTTCGACACCCCTAGCCGGATTGACGTGCTGCTGGGTGCGGACGTCCTAGGGAGAGTCTTGCTCACCAGCAAACGGACCCTACAGCCTGGTGGCCTAGTGGCCTTGGACACCAAGTTTGGACATGCTGTGATGGGTCAGGTGTTGGCGGTTCCTCCACCTCTTGCTGAGGAGAGCTGCTTGGTTGGAACTGCGCTCTCAGAAGCCGTGCAACGGTTCTGGGAGATTGAAGAACCGCCTACCGCGCCGCGGATGAGTCCGGAGCAACAGGAGTGCGAGTTGTTTTACCAGAATAACACTGGCCGCCTCCGCTCTGGTCGGTTCATAACTCGACTTCCTTTACTTACCCATCGACCACCCTTGGGTGCTTCTCGCGCATTGGCTGAGAAGCGGCTGGTCTCGATGGAGCGCCGCATGAGAAGAGACCCGCTCTTCCGGCAGAAGTATGTGGACTTCATGAGGGAGTACGAGGGGTTAGGACATATGTCGGTGTCTAACCTGGACTGGCGTACGGTTGAGCACTACTTCCTGCCTCACCACGCCGTCTTGAAGTCCCCGGATTCCAAGATTCGGGTGGTCTTCGATGGCTCCGCGGCCACCTCGACGGGCGTGTCCTTGAACCAGTGTTTGCATGCAGGTCCGAAGCTGCACAAGGACATAACGGACATCCTAACGAACTTTCGGAAGCATCAGGTAGTGTTCGTCGCTGACATCCGGATGATGTTCCGGCAGACTGTGATCCATCCTGAAGACCGTCGGTATCAGCTGATATTGTGGCGCGAGAGCCCTGATGAACCGATGTTGGTGTACGAGCTGAATACGAACACGTACGGCCTGAAGAGCAGCCCGTACATCTCAATTCGTACTTTGATTGAATTGGCGGCCCGAGAGCGACTGAGGTTCCCTCGAGCGTCCGCCATTTTGGAACGGGACCTGTTTGTTGATGACGTGTGCACCGGGGCAAATAGCGTCGAAGAAGCTTTGGTTCTACGGAACGAGTTGGTTGAACTCTTGCGGACTGGTGGCTACGAGTTGCGGAAATGGTTGTCCAACTCACCGGCACTGTTGGCCGGGCTCCCTGAGGAGCACCAGCAAGACCCGCACCTCTTCGAAAACGCCGAGAACCCACACATGTTATCGGTCCTGGGCGTGCAGTATCGACCGGTCCAAGATGTGTTTACCTATCGGGTGGAACTGGATTCCCCGAAGGTCTGGACAAAGCGGCTTGTTCTGTCTACGGTGGCCAGAACGTACGATCCAAACGGATGGATCGCACCGGTCATCTTCACGGCCAAGGCGTTTATGCAGCGCCTGTGGATAGTCCCACTGGGCTGGGATGATCCGCTCTCCGGGGACTTGCTGAGCGATTGGGAGACCTACTTCTCCACGCTCACGGAGATCAATCAGGTCGAACTGCCGCGTAAGCTGTTGCCTGCAGGCAAATGCAGGGCTACCCTTCACGGGTTTTGCGACGCCTCCGAGCGAGGATTTGCAGCTGCCGTCTACTTGAGAACGGTCAGCTCCGCCGGAGCGGTCGACGTACGCTTGGTCATGGCGAAGAGCAAGGTGGCCCCCCTTCGGACGCGTTGGACAATTCCGAAGTTGGAATTGGCGGGTGCCGCTCTTCTTGTGCGCCTGATGAACCATGTGGCCTCCACCCTGAAGGACACCGTGGACCTTGCGGAGGGTGCCTACGCATGGACGGACAGTCAGACTGTTTTGTGCTGGCTGAAGTCGTCAGTCCATAGCTTGGAGGTCTTCGTGGCCAACCGTGTCTCGCAGATCCAGAACTCTGAGATTGCATTGGTTTGGAGACACGTGCCAGGTGAAATGAATCCAGCCGACGTGGCATCCAGGGGCTGTTCAGCACCTGAGCTTGTTGCCCACTCACTGTGGTGGAAACCAAATTGGTTATTGGAAAGGGAGACACACTGGCCTGCCAGTTGTGTGCTTGGGACCCCATCCTCTGGTTTGAAGGTCCACCTTGTCGAGACAGCTCCAGCGCCAGACACCGCTTGGTTGCTAGAACGGTATAGCTCCCTCGACAAGCTTGTTGGAGTGACAGCTTGGGTCAAGCGATTCTTACACAACTGTCGCCACCCTGACAACCGGTCACGCGGTAGTGTTCTCACCAGTGAAGAGCGGAGTACCTCCCTACTTCATTGGATTCGGGTTGTACAGAAGGAACACTTTGGGGATGTGTTGAAGACCTTAAGGAAAGGGCGACCCAAATTGCAGAAGGCGATAGCTCGCCTCAACCCGTTTGTGGACGAGTCAGGAGTACTCCGGGTTGGAGGACGGCTTCGTAATGCGAATTTGTCGTATTCGGCGCGCCACACCATATTGTTGCCCAAGAAGGGGCACTTGGTGGACTTGTTGGTGACCGATCGCCACCTTAAGAACTCCCATGCCAGCTGCAATGCGCTTCTGGGCATTCTACAGCGGGAGTTTTGGATCTTGAACAGCCGAAGACTCGTGCGGGGCATCGTGTTTCGGTGCTTGCCTTGTTTCAGACTCAAGGCAGCCACGATGCAGCCTCAGATGGGTGACCTACCACCGGACCGGGTCACTGAGGCTAGACCCTACTCCAGGGTTGGAACGGACTTCGCCGGACCCTTCTTGGTGAAAACTTCGCAACTCCGCAACGCGAAGACGGTAAAGGCGTATCTGTGCGTTTTCGTATGTCTGTCCACCAAGGCCGCGCATCTTGAGCTTGTTAGTGATCTTTCGACGGAGGCCTTTATTGCTGCTTTGGATAGGTTTGTCTCACGTAGGGGACTTCCGTCTCTGATCCGGTCAGATTGTGGCACCAACTACAAGGGCGCCGACCGATATTTACAAGATGTTGTAAAATTTTTGTTAGATAATAAGATTGAAATTGAAACAGACCTCTCCCGTCGGGGTATCACCTGGACGTTTGATCCGCCAGGCTGCCCCCACTGGGGTGGAATCTGGGAGGCCTGTGTAAAACAAGCCAAGGCACATATGTACAAGGTTGTTGGTCAAACTATTTTGACCTTTGAGGAACTGGCGACGTTGTTTTGTAGAATTGAGGCGGTGCTCAATTCCCGTCCGTTGTGTCCGCTCAGTTCCGACCCAAATGACTTGGAGGCGTTGACTCCAGGTCATTTCCTTATTGGTCAGCCACTTGCAGCGTTGCCAGAGCACCCCCTCAGGGAAGTAAAGAGCTCTCGTTTGTCGCGCTACCAAATGCTGCAACAAATGTCTCAGAACTTTTGGGCCAGATGGTCATTAGAGTATTTGCATGTCTTGCAGCAGCGCCTCAAGTGGACTGACAAAACCAGTCCCCCCAAGGTTGGTGATTTAGTGCTAGTTAAGGAGGCGAACCTACCGCCACTGCGTTGGCGCCGGGGGCGCATTGTTAACTTGTTTCCTGGTAAAGACCAGACGCCCCGGTTTGCCGAGGTCATGGTGGGGGACTCGGTTCTCAAGCGAGCGGTAGCAACCTTGTCGCGACTTCCATTAGTATAGCGGACCGGCTTCGAGGCCTGTCCGAGGCGGGTGTTTGTTACGTCCCGATGCAATATCGGAACGCGCCCACAACATGACATTTGTCAATGTCAAATAATTATAACCTAAAAGAGATAATGTGCTTTTTTGACACATTACGTTTCCGGAATTTGGCAAAGTAACGCACTCAGGCGATCGGATTACTTTTGTGTGCCGAATTAGTGGTTTTGGTTTGTGAATTTGGTGTACACGAACAATTTTGTGTTTTGAAGTGTGAGAATTGTATTCGCGAGTGAATCCACACATATTTTTGGCGTTTGGACCGGTGCTGTGATTCGCCGCGTGGCGACCCGGGGCCAGTGCGCATCATCAGCGTATAGCTGAAATTGACGAGACTCTGACAGTGACTGACCTGACTGTGATTGACTTGACCGAAAAGGCCCGTCTCAGCGCTCGACTAGGTAAGTCCAGGTTGTCCTTTGTATTTTGAGAGTCCCGTTTTTGCCCCCTGTAACAGGGTTAAATTTCGTCCGGGACATCCGGGTTCCGTACGAAACAGACCCTTTATTCAAATTATCTTAAACTTTGAAATTGAATACAGCCTTTATTTTAATAGGTCTGAAATGAAAATGAACATCGAATATTTCACTTTCGAATACACATGGACGGTCAAAGCATTTTCAATATTCTGCATTATTAATCCCACCACGTGTACTTAACTCGTACAAAAATATGGTTAATATGGGTTTATTTCTCTCTGTAACTTATAGCTATTCGGTTTTTATTAGAGTTCCGTAACTGAAGGATATAAATTGCCTGCCCATATTGAATTACCTTATTTTATCTATAGTAATGTATGACAGTTTTTCGCAAGTAAAACTGGTAGCAATAGCAATACAACAAAATTATTCACAAATATTCGTTGTACAACTTTGATAAAACTAAGCTTTGAAAGAAAATTAATGTCATCTGTTTGAACGAGTGCCACCTATATTAGGCACTGACCATTGAGCATTGATTCGCCTTCGCCCGCACTATGCGGACGAAGGCGAATGTGAATATTCCCATTATTATCTCGGGAAGCCCCCTAACGGGAACTATCATATCCTATGTTTCAATCCAGGACTTGGTCTACCAAGTCCTTGATTGAAGCATAGGATATTTTTAAGTAGACTAAAATGCCAAATTTCTTCTCAAACCATTAAATTGCTACCACGTTTTTTAGTAACAAACATCCAAACATCTGAAAAGCTTCACACTCACAAACGTTCATATTTATAATATAAATAGGATAGGAGGATCTTTGCCCAATAATGGAAATACGAATAAAACGCATAAGGTACGCATAATCCTTCCGAAACAAAAATTTAAGCAAATCGGACATTGCTATGAATAACAAACAATAGACATATCTAATTTCGTAGGTACCGTGGCCACAATGAACAATTTCCGTTTGACCGGCTTTGTTGGTTATATTTTTTATCATCCAATTTTCGCTGGGTACAAAATTTCACGCTTAAATAAATCATGTTTATCCATTCCCTTTATCAGGCATACTCGTATATTATATTTATGGGGATTTTGGGCTTATATTAAATTAAACAATACAACTTTTAAAATTATAGAAACATACTTTACGTCCAACAAATGCAAATCAGTTTCGTAAATCGAGGCGTCTGTAGGGTTTATTTATATAGAATTGGTCAGGATAAATATTTTTGAGAATGGGTCAGGATAAAACACCTAAAGTTTAGGATGAACTTTTAACACACACAGAAGGATGAAAATATAGACACACAGTCGGACAGCCCAAAAGCCGAAGTACATACATACATCGCTTCAGTAATAATAGACTCTATTCAACCTTACTGCGGGACCACTAAAGCAAACTAAAGAGTTATGTAATGTAACAATCGGGTAAAATCAAATTACGCCTACACAGTAAGTTAAATCACATTTCGGTAAAATACCTACGAAACATGTAGCGGGTCCATATGACCTTCACATTTACGTTCAATGAAAGTAACACTATATTGGTCAATTAAAAGCTCACTTTATAATTAGTTTATAACAAATTAAACCTTTAGACTATAATTAACATTGGACGGGTCTATGAATTTTAAATTAAACTGAAGACTGCCGTGGCAAAAAAGTAAATTATATTCCTTTCATTACTTTCAATGAGGTATTCATGCCTAGTATATTTAGTAGTTCAATAGAAATAATGTTTACCGTTTTGGACCCATAGTTTATACATGCCTACGACGCAGTAGATCATGAAAAGAGGTTTGCTTTAAGCTGAACAAGAAGAGACATACATTTTGACTTCGAATTTTTTTTCTCTATAAACTGTTTTCTCTATCCCACATCTCGTTTTTATGTGCTTAGGTATTATTAAGCTCCGTATCAATTTATGATGTGTAGAACATACAACGAACGATACGTTATATGCCTTTTCCCAGTATAATGTAGCGGCTATTGCCATCAAAACGACATACAGAGTGAGTTATTAAAAGCTCTGAGCATTTTATTATTAGGTACTATTTATAAAGTAACGCCCTAAACCAGCTATACTCAACCTGAAAAAAGTTTGTGTATCGCTGCCCTAAACCGTCATGCCGTCATCTACACAATTAAATGTTAAAATTATAAGTGCCGTTAAAGTATCAATGCGGTGCGTTCCGTCAGGTGGTCGGACCAGAATATCAGTTTTGTTAGAAAGAGAAATTTCTGTACGTCGTGTATTTACTCTGTGTCGAAGGGATAGCCATTTTAATCGACCCGGAGCGATATAACATCAATTGTGGTCCCCACGCAGTGGTGAATGAAGTGGTATGCTAATATTGAGTGTAAGCAAATTAAACGTTTCACGTGCAGTTAGATTAATCACATTAGTTGTTGTCGAGTGTTAAGCATCTCATAACGTTAGTTTCACAATGAAGTTTTTTATGGTCCAGTGGCCCAATTCTCAGGTCGTTTGAGATGCCTCTCTATCGTGAGATTGTGTGGATGACAGTGGTAATTCTATGGAATCTCAAATAGAGATGATCTCGATGGGGCCTGATAATTCGACCACAGATAAAGTAGGGCCTTATTTGTTTTGTCTCTAGTATTGGCATTATTTTTATAGTCTACCGCATTTTCGCCGTCCCGCTGACCTCATCTGACCGTATGCTAAACATTCATTTGGACACTCCAATCAGGTATCACGTACGAACGCGTATGCAAAGCACGTATGAATGCATTCATTTGTGTCCTATACCGAAATTGACATAACAGATCACCACGGATTGGAATCACCTCCGATGTGCCGTTCTCGGGAATATTCCCCACTTGTGTGGGGAATATTCCCCATACAAACGGGGAATATTCCCGAGAATGGCACATCTCTACCTCGGTATCTATGTCTAACACAGGCGCTGTTTGTTGAGTAAACAATAAGTAAAACTCTTACCTTTATTTCAGAACACCCGTGGCTCAAAACCCTGAATGTTGACATCTAACATTTTATGACATTGTAATTTCTACTTAATGCCTATTTCTTGTAAATGCCATACGATTAAATAAAAAAAAAAAACAGAACTACACAGAAATTAAGAGGGGTATCGTGATCGAATCACGAGTCATAAATGAGCTTGATATTCAAGTAAATAATAATGTGCATATAAGTAAAAAAACTTAAGTAATGCCCTTTTTGTAGGTATGTAGTAGTAACTTGTCCGTATCTATAGACAGTTTGACGTTCTATTTTAGAAAAATGACACACACATTTACAAGTTTACATGCAACAAGGGCTTTAGTTGTTTTTCGTGTCTATACGTGTCTAAGTCACTTAAATTCAGACTAATGTACAGTTATAGCTCAAAGAAACAGTTAACAGTTAACTCAAATCGTTAACTAACATCAAATTTTGCTGTCAAACGACTAGGTTCCAAGTTACGCTCAACAATTTACTATGCAAATTACAAGTTTAACGCAGTCGGTACTTAAGCGAAGTAAGTACAAGTTAACAACTATATTGCACGTAAAGCTAGACCAATTAAAAGACCAGCTAGTTCATAAATAGATGATACTAATATTGACTTTAAACAAACGCGGTGAATCACCAGAAGCATGAGAAATTAAACATACGTCAACGTATGATATTACAGTATAATAGTATCTGTCATACCGTCTCTGCTTACATAAAAGCAATTAGTGTAATTGCGAAAATACACCTTTGTCTCGGTAGACTACTGTTATTATAAACTAGCATTTGCCCGCGGCTTCACCCGCGTTATACCCGTTATTGTCCCAAGGGAACTCTTTACCGGGATATAAAGTAGGTATTCTGTTTCAATCCAGGACTTGGTCTACTTGCGTGCCAAATTTCATCTCAATCCATCCAGTTGCTACCCCGTTAGTAACAAACATCCAAACCTCCAAACATCTAAACATCCAAACATCTTCACTAACTTACACATTTATAATATTAGTAGGATTACAATATACAACCCAGTTTCGCCTAACTACTTTAAGTACATTAAATTCGCTTAGAGAATTTCCACCTTAAAGTCTTCCTGCAACAAGTTCTCTTACTTGTTAAAGGACGACTCAAATATTTGAGTTTCATGAAGACATGTGAGGTGTAGACACGTGGCGATATTATCTGAAAACCACTTGAAACGAACGAGTACCAAACATGTTTAGAAACGAAGTTATTAGTATCCTTATTGTCCGTATGTTGAGTATTTTTACATTCGATGACTTGTGAAACTCATCTCACTCCCGTGCCCGTGAAAAGGTATCGAGTATCTCTTAGGTTGTAAACTATAGCTTTATAGTTAGCTAAATAAATTCATAGATCCCAGGTTAATAGCTCATTCTAAAATATTATTTTACCATCCAGCTGATCAAGATAAACAAACTCACCTTAAACAACAATAAAGCACATCCTGGTGTCGACGTGAAAACGTTCGATTTAACTCTCTTAGTGCACTTTTGATTCAACGTTTAAAAACGACACAAGATTTCCGTGAACTAAAAATATTCGTTCCCTTTTTAGAGATGGGGTCGCGAACGCGATGGAACAATAAAAGGGCGTGCGGCTCCCGCGACCGCCAGCAATCGACTGGCTTGAAGAGTGCAGCGGTATCAGGTATGGGCAAAGACGCGAAGTGTTTGTTTAATATGCAGTTTGTTGATAGCAACCCAATCGACACTGAATATTCGATTGTTACCCACGCTGTGTAGGTGCAACCACGTTATCTGGGACTGCATTATGTCATACATCTATTGTATGTTATGTGACCTGCCCTCGATTCCTGATGCTTATTAATTAGTTACAGATAAGTCTTAATTAATTTGACAAAGGGTTGGTCTATGTGCGTTTGCCCGTAGGTTACTTTATTGAGATAATAATCAAATAAGGATGTTCACAATTAAAGGAAGGAAACTTAATGCATTGTAATGAAACATGAATTGTGAGGATATTTCCTTAAAATAAATAGAACTGTTCGTTTCTTACTAAGACTATAATGGTTCACGGATCATACAATTCCTTTTTTACTTTGCCATAAACTTCTATAAATGGAAATTAAATAAATCTACGTACAAGTACACAGATTTCATTAGCCGCGAAGACCTCTTGCGGGCTCAACAAGGTACGGTATATAGGACAGATATAAAGAAAAGTAAAGCCGCAATACAGCCAATAGGACAGGAGTAATTTGTTACCCTTCTCAAGGGCGCCCTGCAGGCTATAAGACTGAATTAGGGTTACCACCATCTTTTCCATACGGTGATAAAAAACCCGTAAAAGAATCCCTTGTTGCTATCGCAAATTAGTTTAGTCCTGAGCATTCAAAAGACGGTTTAGCTTCAGAAACTAAAATGCGTTAAGCCGCGTTAAATTCAGGTACTTAACGTATTTTTTTCTTTTCAACTACCTGAGTTACTTGACCGAAAAAACCCAAACCAGAAGTGATAATGGCGTGGTTTTTAAAGCATCTTTTGCCGATTGGCAAATAAACTCGCAAATTTACTTACTTGCGGTTGACACATTGGTAGGATATTTTTATTCGCGAAAATCGCGAGCAGCCGGGGAAGATGACTTTCGGCACCAACGTAACGAATGCAAGACAAACGAGAATCGTCATTTGCAGTCATCCGTGCTATTAACTGCTAACTTACAAACTTTCTCATCTTAACCATCAACGCTGCTGGAAAAATGATCGTATTCCGTCTAAGGAAAGCTTTATTTTAATGGAAATTTATTAATATAATGACATAATGAATGCGAATGAGTGTAACGCTGATGTCACTCTAGTAAATTTACAAACATTATGCAAAGCATGATGCATGCTTATTATATCGTATCCGTCATGTATAATCGGTTGGACTATTTCCTACGGCGCAAGTCAAACTGCTTGATATCGAACTGGCCTAAATATGAACTAATTTAGTGTAGCCTAAAATAGAAAGTTAATTTACGATATGATGGATGTTAATTTCCCGGTCCGCCGTTTGAACTAATTTTATACTAAAATAATAAAAATCAGAGATGCTTATATTTGACTAGTTTATAACTGCATAGAGCGATTTTTTACGGAAATATGTCTAGTTATTGCTAGACTAGATCGTGATTAGATAAGATTACTGAGATAACAAAATATGGACGAAACACGCTTTAACAAATGCAATATTAATATCTTGCAAAACCATAGAGTACGCATTTAAACTAGTCTTTTTGTACTAAAAATGTCTTTTTGTACCTACCAAAGGTTTATTTATAAGCATCAGTATTACAAATGCGTGCTATTTTATATTAAGTAGGTAACCAGAAATCGATAGCAAGCGTCCTAATGACAGTTTAGAACTATTTAACGTTTACGCATAAATCCCTAGGCGCCAGTATCGGGTGTCAAGTGAAATCGCATCAAATGGTAACCCTATCCAGGCTGCGCCCGCAATATCAGACTGCAGCAGACCGTGGCGACTGGGGGGCCACTTGTGGATTACTTTTACAACTGCTCTTTTAAGCTCTAATTAAAGCTATGCCAACGACTAGATCTTATCACATTTCAGTTGCCACGATGATCATACATATTATTAATTTCTTACTTATTGCGAAGAAAAAGTGGTAGGGGCACAGAATAAGGAATAGTACTACGTACAGCAGTCTCTCTCTCTCTCTAACAAAACAGACGTTCGGGTTCGATCACCGGACGGAACGCACCGGATTCGACCGTCTCTCTATCGCATAAGAGTAATTTTCAAAAAAATTGTACACAATTAAGGATTTAATTTAAACAAAACTTAATTTATTCCTCTGTGTTACGAAAGTTACCTATATAGTTTGTATGCCTAACTTTCGTAACACAGAGGAAGCGATCGTGATTTTGTTTGTATTTATTTTTTCTGAAAATGACTCATAAAGCGTGCTAACGCATGCTCTTTCTGCTCGTTCGGGCCCCTTAGCGGAGGCCTCAGCGCCGCGCCGCGTAATCGCGAAGTGAGCTCTTGGTACCTAAAGGTCACCGGAGTCAGCTAGTTACGGGTTACGGGCAGCGCAGAGCCGATCATGGACAGAATATATCAGATATCAATCTGGAAGATAACTATTTCCCATCAGGTGGGTGCTTCGTGTACCTATCCGTTTGTACAATATACCTACTATAAAATGGTCCAGCGGGACTAGCACAATGATCGCGACTTCGCTTGACGCGCGACAAATCATGATCCTGTCACTTTGGCATTATACTGAATGGAAAGAGATAGGGAGTATTTATCGCGCGACAAGTTGCCTGGCACAGTAAAGTTGTGAACCCATGTGATTGTAATTTTTTTTGGAAATAACTATGTACGATAAATGTTGTCAAATGGTAACCCTAATCCAGGCTGCAGCCGTGCCGTAATAGTAGATTGCACCGGACTGTGACGACTGGGAAGGCTCTTGTGGGATTACCTTTACAACTTCTCTTATAAAGACCAATTAAAGCTACAGTAGTAAGCTTATGAAACCTTTATATTCCCCGTGCTCAAAAAGAGCTGCTTTTCCTATATCGTGCGGAAACTCGTATTTTGCGCACTTGTGCTTACTTTTTAGCTAGTTTTCGTACACTAAGGAATATATTTATTTACAAATAAATTAATCCCATCAAAAACATTACATGTAAAAAGATGCAAGTCTCGCAACGCAGTTACACTATAACAAAAAAGTTTTGAGATGTAATGTTAAACCAAGTCAGTACTCGATTTCCACCGACTTGCCTATTATTTACCCGTGGAGGATTATTTATTCGAAAACTATAAAATGTGTTTCCCCACTGTTAAATAATAGGCAAGTCGGTATTTTGTGAATTACATTCAAATATTGGAAAGGTTCACAAAAGCATAGTTGTGGTTTATTAAAACAAAGCTTTCAATTTGCTAGTCTTTACCTGAAGGGTACCGTTGAAACAAATTTGAAACTGCGCACGACAATCCTAATAGACCTAAGCATTAGTAAACATAGAAAAGTCCTTTAAAAGTGGAAACAAAACTATTATCACATATTCATATAGTTTTTGTATGATATATGCACTTCTGTTTTTTACGCACTTGATTTTTTTCAAGTGGTACTCCAAGTAAATAGGTACCTACTCAAAATAGCAACTTTTTCTTAAATGAAGATAAATAAAATACTAAAAGGTTATACTAGGTAATCAATATTACATAATACAAATGTAAACTGGTAGAAAAGAGGTAATAACACTAATAACATAACGAATCCTAATAATATTCGTCAAAAATTAAACTTAATTATAGTAAAATATGTATTATAATTTGGTTCTAACAAAGAAAAGAGATAATCTTTCTAAATCCCAACTACGGCGTTTCACTTAGATTTTCGGTAACCGTTTGTTTTCGTCTAAAAAGATTTAAATTCCAAATGGAATATTTTTCATGAAAACAAAAGAATTATCGCTATGCCTGAGTCTAAGGAGGTTTGCTAAGTACCTAATCAGGCCTACAGATAGTGGGGTAACTCTCACAAGGCCTTTTCACTTCAGTTTCGAGTCTTTAAGTTAAACCTTATTTTTATAAGGGACAAAACCGTTTTTTCGGCTACGAACGATTGGAATAGGAGTACCTATGCGTAAGTAAGTTGCCTCTCAAAGCGGTGTTATATTTCAAGGGCCTGAAAGAGCATTCTAGTATTTCCAATGACACACATTTTATTGACCTGTGGTTGTGGTGGCCCAGACGTCTGTTGTCGAGGCGTGACATTCCTCCATTGAGCCTGGAATTGAATAGAAAGCTCGGCACAAAAACTCGTTGGAGTGTTTAATTTTAATTAGAAATGCGAAGGCCTGGTAATTGAGTGAAAAAGAGCTCCTTGACAAAATTAAGCATGAAAGCCGCCTGGGCTAATGAAGGTTTCTATGGAATCGGTAAACATCTTGGCGCGCTCCGACTTGGTGCTATTGTTGCCTCGCCGAACGATATGAATGAACCACTAACCACACATACATAACCTGCCTAGTGACGTGACCCGAGCCTTTAGATAGCACCTTTTTAGATTATCATTCAGATAATAAGACATTTTTTGTATGTCGAACTATTTACTATAACATCTGCATGCAGTATTGACAGATAACTGATAAGATACTGTAAAATACTTTTAAGGCGATTCGAGTGGGTTCCTTGAAAACAAAGCCCTCTCTTTGTTTTCAAGGAAAACCAACCCACTCGCATCATTTACTTCATTTATGTTTGAAAGCTATTTTATTTATGCCACACCTGACCTGGCCATAAAGTGGCTTTTTCCGCACGCTACGCGTACGGAAAATGCCGCTTTCTGGCCAAGTGTAGGCCTAAAATGATGTACACAACACGGGAGGTAATAAAGAAAGCCCTTGATCGCATATTTACGTCCCTCGCTTGCAGCTCGCGCCGCAAACACCTGCGATCTCGGTATTTCTTTGTATTACCACCCTAGTTGTGTAATGTACTATTTATAGCTTGATGCTTTTTATTTGCGCGAAATGCCATGAAAACAAAACTCTCAAAAAGCAAAATAAAAAAGTATATAATTTCAGCAAAAACGTATAGTTTTAGATGCCAATAGATGGCGCTGACTTTAAAGTACAAATTGCACTTAATTCTGGTTTTTTGAGACATGTCATGTCATTCCGCGCAAACAAAATGTATCCAGCTATAAAATAAAACACACTTCAAATATAATTAATGCCGCAGAAGCAAACAATTACCTTCTTTGTGTTTGTATGAAAAACCGACAGACTCTAACCACCTTAATATACAGGATGAAATTTTATTAATCGTCCAAATTTTTCCTAGGCATTATTGTATCAATAAAAATGCAATTTCTGAAGAAAACAATGTAGGTAAAATTTTCACCATAAAATGTGCTGTCCGAAAAAATTATTAGTACTTAATGTGAGGATTATGCGTATCGACGCGTAAGTTGTCTCGGCGACTCAACGCGGGAGCGGGGTAGGGGTTGCGGGGAGGGGACCGTTGCCGTGTCCCACGCAGTGCGCTGCGCTACCGCGGTATCCACAAACATATGTTTTTTAGGATATCTTTCAGCTGCTTTTTCTCAATATTTTAGTACTGAAAGATGCTGACTGAAAAAACACGTATTTTCTATTTTTCGCTAAAGAATCCATGTCAAAATGTAGACGATGAAAAAAAATTCACTCTGTATATGACTAATAATTTGTAGGTATGTAATATTGATAAATCAAGTTTCACGATTTTAACTGATTATTATAACAGAACAGGACGCATTAAAACATAATATATACCTTGAAGTTACAATACATTTCAATCTTCTAGGTAACAATAACAAATTTTATGCTATTAATTCCCGTTAATAACCTGTATGTAGTGTACATTTAAAAATGTGTCTGCCTGCACAATTATACAACAGGCACTTAATTTCAGGAAAAAATAAGCACTAAATATATATTTTCAGTTCGCTTGTTTCCCAATTCGGAGTGGCAGGAGAGCGACGAACACACAAATGCCATTAAAATTTCAGGAATACGGGTTGAGAATGCGATAGGAAGACTAAAATACCGTTTCAGGGATATCGTAAGCGGCCCGATTCTGGCCGATCGCATTTATCTCGACTGCACATGTTATGTGCTATTTTTGTATTTGAAAACATGAGTGGAGGAAGAGGATTGTCACAAAATCAAAATGGAGAGAGATAACACTGCCAATTTTAGAGTTAGTTAAAAAAATGTAATCGATTGCATAGGATGTAGATACCTACAGGTCGATTCACAAGAACTGGCACGAATGGAAAGAACGAAAGTAATGTCACTTGTTATTGTTGAGGGACGTTCTTTTACGGTAGGCTCCAAATATTTTGTAAACACGTATATAACACTTCTTCATTATTCACGAAAAAATACATATAATCTGCACATTATTAAGACTAAGAAGGTAAAAGATATGGCAGAAACGTAACGTTCGCTACAAATAATTTACTATCATGGAGTTTTTATGTGATTTATACGTATAGGTACTCTCTTTTCACACTGACGCCGCAATCTACGAAACCATGGGGAATATATGCGAAACTCATACGAAATTTAGATATTTCACTGCAATTTCCGCACTTCACGGCGTCAGTGTGCAAACGAGGTTGCGATTGTGCACAATGCAGACTGAGTTACGATGTTATGAGACGAGATTTTCTAAAACACCACTATCGCTCATTGAATCAACCTGTATTTAATCATTTTGTCTCGCACACATAAACATTATCATTCACTCATTCAATCCATTCGTGCCAGCTCTTGTGAATCTACCTATAGTAACTTTCATATGATGGGAAGTCCAACCTTAAAGAAATGTCAAACGTACATATTGAAGTCAAGATTCGTGTAGTAAGTATTAAAACGACGAGGATAACGTAAATCGCGTTTGACACAGCAACGTGTTAATTAATTACATTGCTGCGCCCTATTCGTTGTGGTCAATCATGCGGCGAACTGTAGAGTGCAACCAGTGAGGCACCGCATCATCAAAAGCTACATATTGATATTAGATAATACCGTAAATTTGGTAGCATTTTCAGAATGGGAAGTCTGGGCATAGCCTTCAGGCATTATGACAGTATCATAGGAGTGAGAAATTACAATCAAAATGTTTGATTAAATATTAACTATAATTAATTGTTTAAATAGAAATTGTTGACTCTTATGGCACGGTGCTATAATGCCTGCACTGAAAATGCCACCCAGTTTACAATTTCAATCGTTTTTTATAAAATAATTATTCATCTGAATGATCATTCGAATAAAACAAAATAAAGTTCCAAATTGTCAAATTATTTCTTCAAAATAATCGGTTTCTTCCGTTCTTTATAGAATTCTCTATGATAAGTTTGACAAGCTCTTTATTTATGAGTACCTATTATCCAGGTTCTTCAGCATCAAATCAAAAAAGTATAGGCAAATACCTAGATTGAAAGCTCATTGAATAATTGATACCTGTTCTTGGAAAGCCCCGCTGAAGGCGCTGAAGTAACTTATTTACTTAATGGAAATTGATGTAGGGGTACCTATTCTTAATGCCCTTGATAGAATGAACTGCGTATTTAGCCGATAATGGTCAATAACGAAGCTTTATTAGATCCAAGGCGATAATTATACCTCCTACTTATAAATAGGTAAGGCTAATAAGTCTAAAAATGGGATGTATCCCCATGGATAAATAAAAATCACGTCGAATCTATTTCGTATAATAAACGTCGTGATCTACAGCAATCTGGCATCGTTTGAATGAACTACAGCAATCTGGCATCGTTTGACAGTTATGACAGTCAAATGTGATTATTGCTTTAAGTATAAGAGTTTTCGTCACTTAAAGTTACCTTAATTTCAGTGCTGATGCAAGACAATACTCACTATCGTGGTTTTGGAAAATGTCTAAATAAAGAAATATTTATTTCAAAATCTGTCAAATGTGTCCGATCACCCTGGATAATTAAAATACGGAGCATATATCAGATGAGTACAATTACATAATACGTTTTATCTGCTGTTGTTTTGACAGTTGCATAAAAAGAGCTGCCATACAAATGGTTGATTGGTAGAGAATGCCTAACGGCATTAAGTCCGCCATTTGTACTTTCTTGTATTGTGCAATTAAGTTTAAACAAGGACCATTTAAACATGAGGACTGTTATTCTCCATACAAACAGCTGTTCCCGATATTTACAACGCCATCTATGTATAAGCTTGGTATAAGAATTATATTATTTACAATTATTCAACTTTGCAATCGTGACACAGTATTTAAATGTTAGAATTTATTTATTATCAGCTGTTTACGAACTAATTGCTACTGTACTATGTTTCTTTGTTCAATTATAACATCGTTAAATGTTTAATTTTTTAGGGCCATCTAATTTTTGCCTGGATATCCCCTTGCGGTCGGGGCACGATCTAAAGTATGGAGAATGACAGTCCGCTTGTTTTAATGATCCTTGGTTAAAATAAATAAATATGAAGGTATAGGGCGCATAGCGCTCACTGCTCAACTCTCTTTGTTCTACTGTACACATTTGTCAATATTGCATTGCACGGTTCTATGAACACGTGTTAACGCTACATAACGTGACATATCAATGTCAAATATGAAACTGGTCAACGTGCAGCATTATCCAAGTGCTTTCGTAGCTTTAGGTATCCTATTAGCGACAATATGTGGTTCATTTGTAACTAACGTACCACTATTATTATGCACCAATTACAAATGTAATTACATTTAGCTCAATGGTATCGATTTGATACCGTGATAGTTGTTAGTTACAAGTGTGCTGCATTTATGTCGTACTGCGTTATGTGGCAAGCTTTAGTAGAAGCAGACCTTGATTAAAAATAGTACATTACATACTCAGGGTTTGCTCAGGGTGCGTAAAATAAGGGAAGACATAAAATTGTGTAAACACAACGGGTGGTAATATAGACCCTAGATTGCATATTTATAGCCCTCGCCTACGGCTCAGGCCACTAACTGCCTGGGGTAACGTAACTTCAGTTTTTCACACTCGGTCAGTAAGATATTATATAAGACAGATGAAAAGAACTATTTTGACAAAAAAGTGTGTAAATTGTCTGTAACTTATTTACAGGCTTCGGAAATTCAGATGCTTTTATACCTTAAGTGGGCAAAATCTCGGAAGAAGATGATAATCCTATTATCAAAGTATAGGGGACATGTGATATTTTGGTTAGGATGTAAGATGAAGAACCACAATAAGTGAAAATTAATTAATTACTTTGATGATTTGTTTTATATAATTATTTATTTTTTATTTTATTGAATTATTTTTATTAATGTTTTGACGATCATAATATGAAATCATGTAAATTGACATGTGGAATTTATAATGTATTTTATATTGTGAAATAAATAAATCTAAATCTAATCTAATCTATGGGTATAAATCGCGTATATTACAATTTTTTTATACACGATTAAATCCGTTCACGTTGTTTTATGATAATGACTGACAATCGCAAAAACCGAAGACCTATATTATTTGGTACAAATAGTTTATTTTTCCATGAAAACTAAGATCTATGATTCCTCATAAAGTTTAAATTATTGTAGAGCGCTTTTTTTTTCGATTGCAGAAAAAATTACATAATATTCATACAAACTATATCAAAGCAGAAACAACTAAATCCGGGGATTTCAGAAACCTAGCAATGTCCATAACCTTAAACGAATTTTCACGAACTCCGGAAACAATAACATCGTCCCAAGCTACAAACTTTGCCAAGTAAATATTACATCTCCTTCAACGTACTAAACCGCTGCTTATACCAAAATAACCCTTATTGCTGTTACATAACGTGTGTATAACTTTTAATCTCATAATATAACCTGTTCTGGTCCGTATTTGCTAAGTGCTTTATATTTAATAACGTTAATGCTACTTAATGTTACATAATGGACCTTCGTGTTTCTAGTGCTGATGTGATCTCTATCAAATTGATATTAGAGCATTTCTCAAAACTTTTTACATAAATTTGTATGTCACACAATTCGTTAACTTTCCTATTTTGTTACCAATTTAATTTAATGATAAACAAAAAAATTATTGATTATTTTGCATAGTTAAGATTCGAGAATATTTTACTCAAATTATCCAAATAAATTAACAAAATATGAACCAATAATTAATAATCATCAAAAATATTGGTAAATGGGAATCAATTAAGGATGTGTTAATTGATCTACAGACTTTTTGAGAAATGTACAGTCAAGGAACTTAATTTCCTACCCATTTCATTGAAATGTTGTTAAGCATTCACGATGCATTAAGGTCGAAATTTCTATTTCAGTAATAGTATTTAAATGTCAATACGTATTATTTGTCACTGCATATTACAAATAACCTCTTTCCGAAGTCATTTGCTCATCTAATTACGAATACGTGTTAGTTGGTGTCAGTGTCAATCGAGAAAATTTTAAAATAATTCCGAATCCAGACTCTGGAAAGTCGACCGCAAACGTCGATGATCTAAATTTCGTTATCTGCGTTCCTTTCATTCGAATATTGCAAGAGCGAGAAAGATGGACTTTCTTCGAATTTCGATTCCGCGGTTGTCGTCCTTTTTTGGTAGTGCCTTGACGTTCCAAATTTCAGTTCACCATGTCAACGTTGTTAATCTGTTGCCTAGTTACTGACACAAAACAATGCGTGTGATATGTCAAAGTAACGTCGTACTCTAGTTAGCTCTTATGATGGCAGTATGCTATACGATATTGGACCTTAGGTGGGTTGGAAATTATATTCCTTGACCGTACATTATCCATTTAGAGTGAAGTTAAACGCGTATACTTAGGTAGTGATATAGGCTTTTATTTGTAAAGTATGTATATTTTTTAATTACTCACATTAAGTAAGTCGCAGAATGCAAAGGTTCGGCACTTTTAAACCTTAACTCATTGGCAGTGTCGAAAAGTGACGAACCTTTTCATTCCACCACAACCTAGCTTACGGGTAGGATTATCTCTAATAACCAGCAGGGCTAGATTCTAACCTTTTCATTCCACCACAACCTGCCTTACAGGTAGGATTATCTCTAATCACCAGCAGGGCTAGATTAGAGAACCTTTTCATTCCACCACAACCTACCTTACGGGTAGGATTATCTCTAATCACCAGCAAGGCTAGATTAGAGATAATCTAACAATAGCACAACACTAGCCCCGACAGGTCACTTTCGAACTAAGTACATTGAATTAAAAGGGATGGGCCAACTTTTGTTTGCTGCTTATTAACAATAACGTCCTAATCCAAAACAGTTCCGTGTTGAACTTTAAAATTAAACACTTAATCAGTAACACTCGAAACAGATCTACTTTTCAATTTGGATAGGACCCTTCTTATTCATAAGCAACGATTTGTCAAGTACAAGTTTGATGGCGTTCCCGAAAGACAAATTTGTGTAGTTGCAGTATGGAACTACAAGCGGTCTCTTGACTATATTCAAGAGACCTAGCTTATGCTTTCGTACAAAATGTATAGGAGCGTCGCACCAACATGCATGCAGCAGTGCATCTATGATAATCTTTTATTTACTTTCCTTGACTATATACGAGAGGGTAACTCAAAAACGGCACTGTTAACTAAAACTAGCTAGCTATATTTAAATGATACCCTATAACAATAACAACTCATCGCAATCGGAATTATCAAAGTTCCCAAACTGCAGTTTACTCTATTTTATCGAAAATCCTAATCAGAGTGATCAAACGATCCCTAAGTAGCGTGAATCGAAGAACATCAATATTTACGAAACAAAATTATACAGGAGGTCGATGATGGCCTGAATAGCTACGAGAAAAGGATGGTACGGGCGTGCCTTTGTTTTTCTCGACTTGGCGGGGGCACTACCGTGCCCCCATATATTCTCTTTCAATTCACGGTCGTTAAAACCAAATTAACAGACAACCTGTATATTCGTCCAAATTTAACCAGCTCAGGAAGGCCTGTAGGCTTGGGCTGGGCGAGGAAGTCCCCTAGGTGTCCCCTTCAGGGCCCGGGGTACATTGCACCTATTTTAATTGTAGTATAATTTAAGTGTCTTTTGTGCCCCTCTCCTTCGGAGAGGGGCACAACTCCATGATTGCCCAAAGTGGTCATTAACTGACCAGGCGGGACACAGACCAACCAAAAAAAAAAAAAAATGACTTAAAAAAATTACTTAATTCCTCAACAAAACGACTACAGTACTATTCCAACGCCGGTTTTACGACCCGACCTGGATGCAATCGCGAATAAAAGTGCTTCGTGACAGCATTTCGTAAAAGGTTTTAATGCTATTGGTTTAAAACATCAATTGCATTCTAGTGGCACGTGCGGAGTAAACTGAAGCAGAGCTTATAGCCTAGTCATGAAAGTACAGTCACAGTACAGGTATGTAACTCTAGAGCAGTAAAACAAATCCATATAAACGTCAGAAAACGGCACTCAGACAGACGCGCGCTCCACCGGTATACTACTGGATTATGAGTGCTGTCAGTTTGGCGTTTGCTACGTCACACTGCTTCGAGACGGGTCCAGACGTAAGAGAGTAAGAGCCCCAAAACGCCTAGTTGAGCTACTGCTTCACCTAATATATTTACTGTACAGTCGCGCATCAAAGTGCACTTTGTACGAAATTGGACGATTCAGTTCAAACGTTTAGAACTAAAACGCTTTAAGTGGAAATTCAAATAAGTTACAATATCTATCTTGCGACTTTAAATTTTGAGTCGAGACTCACAGCAAGTTACTTCGTTGTATTTTTGGCCAAGTTGTGCATAAGATAGGAGAGCAAAGTAAACACCAGATGTGCAAGCAAAATAAAGATAGTAAAGATATTCGTCAGTCAATTAAACTTGGTTATTTTTCTTCCATTTACTTTTACACAGGAATACGAATGTATGTTTGAATTTGCTTTGAATAGTTGTAATAGAGAATGAGTTGATGAATGACAGTTGTGTAACAGGAGATGTCAGACGGAAAAGACGTAAATAGTTTATTGTAAATTGTGTACATATAAAGAAGTATAGAATCCCCCTGTTTCCCTGCCCCATTCCCACATTAATATAACATAAACTTACTCAAGCGGCAGGTACGTCATACAAAATGCAGACAGTATTTTTAGAGAGACCCATTTGGCTACTTGATACCGGTAGTAACTCGTCTTGCATTATTGACTCGGGCCTAGTTTATAGCACCACTGTCCCACATTCAATATATAGGTGCATATTAAAAATAAATGGAAAGTATCAGCATGTGGCGTGCAACTCGCGATGTTGCAACTTTTGGCATCCTGCTAACTTTACACTGTCAACTTTAGGCTGCCCGTGCAATGGAGCAGAACGGAGCAGAGAGGAGAGGAGCGGAGCTGAGGGGAGAGCAGCGAAGTTGTGCCAATATTAACCAATAGAATGTAAGCTCCGTTTCAATTACAATTATATTGGTTAATATTGGCGTAGCTCCGCTCCTCTCCAATCCAGTGGACGGGCAGCCTTAGTATCGCGTGTCAAGCTGTCAGGTTCTGATCTATTCAAAGGCTGCTGTCTTTTGGACGTTTGAATTTGTTGATCAATATATGTTCAGATCTATTTTATAATATTACCTCTATAATTTTTCTAATATCTATTTTCGGGACACATGTCAAATACCTTTACAAAGACGCCTTTGACACATGAAAATAAGTAGGTAAATGGTGAAGACAAATTGATCTGTTTATCTCCCATAGACATCTTTACGAAAAATCTAAATGTATAACTAACTAACTCGTTACTCGTGAAATAGATTTTTTTTTATTCACGATATGTAAGCATTTGACTTTGATCTCACCTGTTGGTAAGATATTCACCAACTTGCAATGATCGACTTTTGTTTTATAAACATAAATCTGATGGCTAGAGATAGGATTTTAGTGGCAGTTCGGACATAGAGTGCCATGCAGTCGCTACCAATTTTTTATGATTGAATGAATAGTGATTAAATGATTAATGTTTTTTGGTATTTGATACAATATAAGTTAGGTATCTTAATCTATCCTTTGATCCGTAATTCCACAAACCTACTAAATAAAATTTTAATACCTATGAACCTGTACCTAGGTATTTTTATATTTCGTTAACAGTAGGTGCTATTAAAAATACTTCAGTAAATACTTACCAAATGTTATCCACTACGAAATTGAATTCATACAAATGTCTATTTTATCGTGTCAATCAATATGCAATATTATAAAACTATTCGTTAAACACTTTTTGGTCAGGAACAAATATTGCGTACAAATATTTATATCGATACACTGAGGGGATGACAAAAACAAGATAAAACATACATAATACATCTAAATATCATATAATTTTCTTTACGTAAGTAAGAGATTACTTTAGAACATTGAAAATAATGTATTCATTCAATCATAAAAACTAATCAACTAGGTAACAACGACGCCACTGCACTTTATTTCCAAACTGCTACGAAAAGCCCCAAACCCTACTCATGACAATGCAATAAGTCATATAGAAGACAAGATTTTATATAAAGAGAGGAATGCTATCGGAAAACTGGTTTTATCAATAACTTGTAGTAAGTCCGTTAATAAGGGGATCGATTCTAAATTTACCGCAAGCAGACTATCAGGTCAAACGCGTCGATCACACGGCATTAGGCATGATATTTTAATGGCTGCCAGTTGCAGTTGAACTAGGTGACCTGGTTCCTGAAGTACTGGATAGTTAAGTGAAATGAAATGGAACGTCATAAAACCGTCGAGTCATTTGAACACATAACACTATTATTTTATGCCACGTCTCTTGGTTAAATTAGAATTTAAAATGAGCTATAAAACAAAATTCCCTAGAGTAAAGCTTGGTCACAGAGTATTCCGTGCTTTCTCCCTTTGTGCCAATACACTCGATCTGTCCAATCTTCTACAATCAGAGGCCGTGAAACTAGACTAGATCATACGATGTACATACTTAATGTATGTACATCGATTGTACATACTTATGTATGTACATCGTATTGGTGCTTTTCTCAAAAAGTTTTGACAGTTAACGCGTCCATACTTTATGAACAAACATTTTGAGAAATGCTCTGGCGAAACAACGGACAGTACAGCAACCAACCTACCAGTGGCATGGCGTAAAAGATATCCTTGAGCAAGCCGGTGCAGATTTTGCGTACATTTTCCTTAAGAGCTGTAGAATAAGGTGCTTTAATGCTTAATATTAGGCAAGCCGGTAGGAATCAAGTGCTCTAGACGCCACGCTACTGCAACCTACATTAAGTTCCCGTTTCATGCAGATAAATTTCGTTAATATGTCTATAACTGAAGAAAATCTCATCACCGCTAAATGTTACATCGGAACACAATGTATCTTCATGATCACTTTTATCGAGGCTTCACGCTGCTCTTATGTCACATTGTTGTAGATGCGCACGCTGAAGTGCTGTTAGAAGTGACCATAAAAATACTAAAGCAAAGATCGCGTAAGACCTAGCTAAATTTAGAGCGCTTACCTACAGAGAAAGGCTGAATTTATTCAGGTTGAAAGGCAGCTAGCCTCTTCGAAAGACAGGCTGAATAAAGAAACTTTCCCATTTGGCACACTAAATCTAAAGTGTAAAGAGCTTACTACTCCAAGAAATCTTTAGTCTTTAAAACAACGCAAAACGCAACACCTAACTGGCACGCCATAATCCATTCTATATCCGAATTAATGTTTCATTTACTACCTTAACACATGGTATGCTAATAATTAGATCAGCACAGTTCCAGAACAGACGCTAAATGTTTGGCCTATATACAAAACGGCCATTGAAGTAAAACAATGGTTTAACTACATACGCTTATTGATTGTTGAGCATTAACTATTTAGTATAGTACAACGCTGCCACGAGAATTTATTTCATTGCTGTGTTAAAACAAAAGGTTTCATGGATAGACGTAAAGGGAGCACGAGAATTAGTAGTTTTCCGCTAATGCTTTCGGTTTTTTCTGTGAATTTCTTTAACTGCCTCGGTGTTGTAATCTACGTTTTCATGAAATGTTACTAAAGCGAAGAACACACTGAAATCGCCCGTCGCCGCGATTTTTTCCGTGTAGCTGCGCATAGTAGTTGCGAGTCGCCGCGATTTACGCGCCAGTGTGCGCCACCCTGCGATTTTTCTATACAAATACAAATCGATGATTCTACATACAAAGTTGAAAATCGCTGAGTCGCGTGTCGCCGCGATTTTCGCTGCAGTGTGAGATCCGCCTAAGCAACAACGAATATTTCGGAGCCTATCAACGGTTAGTTCTAAGATTAACAAAAAAATACCTTTCACAAGGAAAATAGTACTTTTCATAGACCTGACATAGAAGTTGTTGGTTTATGATTTAGTGATGTGAGGTTATGTTTGACCTGTATGTCGTTCCTATGTTCGCTTGTATCTATTGAAGGACACACCCGATTCTGATAAATGATACGTCATTAGATTTGTCTCAATGACGCGAGTGTCACTGTGTACAAAAAAAATACATAAAAAAGCAAAATGGCGGATTTATGCACTTTAATGCGCCGTATTTTCACTGCACTCGTGTTTTTTTTAGTAAAACTGTGGTTGTAATAAAACAACTTAAACGGATTAAATCGCGTATATTACTACATTTTAAGTCCAGACGTTTCAAAACCCCGCGACCACGAACGCTGAAAAGGGTTACGAAACGTCGGGACTTAAATGTAGTAATATACGCGATTTAATCCGTTTAAGTTGTTTTATTACTATGAGTGATAATCGCGGAAACCGAAGACAATATTAAAACTGTGGTTATTACCCCTATACATGCTTTTTTCTGCTCGGGATTTAAATATCTACGCGGTTTTATCAGCATCATATCAAATCTGAAAAGTCCACTGCTGAACCCAGAGATTTCCACAACGAACGATAACTCTTTTTAGGGTTCCTTACCCGAAGAGTGCCAACACAACCCTATTACTAAGCTTCCGCTGTCCGTCTGTCACAGGGCTGTATCTATTGAACTGTAATAGTAAGGCAGTTGAAATTTTCACAGAATGTGTATTTCTATTGCCGCTATAACAACAAATAATATAAGTCCATATCTTTTGCTCGACGGCGGTACGGAACCCTTTCTGTGCGAATCCGACTCGCACTTGGCCGGTTTTTATTTTAATCGCTGTAAATATTACATCTAAATTAATATTCGATAGCAAGAATAAATAAGTTTATTTTTAAATAGAAACTCTTAGAGTAATCCTATTGCGAAATGTTCCTATCAATTAATCCAGCAGGGCCTTGACGTTTTCCAATAATTGTCCATTGAGCCTGCCACGGAATTCGACGTGCCTGGGACGGCACATGTCTAATATGGGATGTGTCAACAATACATGACAAAGGTGGTCAAAGGGATGGCTTGATTGACGTATTTCAAGCGACCGTCAACCGTTGTTTGTGGTCTATTTTGGCAGTACTGAGGTTATACTGCTACTGGCGGTTTGGAGAGGGTTTCAAAATGAAAATATATTTCAGAGAAATCTGGTGTTCGTGATGATCAAAACCTAAAAAGTAGTTAAGTGTAGATTTCTAGATGTGATCATTACAAAATTCCCTTACACTTAGCTTTATTTGTTATTATTTTGATTTTTTTGAAGTGATTCAATAAAACAAATTCCGTAGCAGAACGTAGGACTATTTAGCTATAAAACGAGCTCTAATTCACACAGTTTTCAAGAACTTATAAACACTGGAAAATAACTCATAAAAAACATTTTTTCAGCTAAATTCGGTTTATAGAACGTTAGTGATATGTAGCTATCTTAAATTTACAAAGATACAAAACAAATAGTAATTACAATGGATTTCTTTAATTAACTAAAATTTTATTATGCTATGTTAGGAAATAAAAGTCTTACAGTTATAATGGCTAGGATTACCCAAAAAAAATATTAATGAACAAGTCTACTACATTTTTACCAGTGGGCATAATGTAGGAAGCAATCATGTTAATTATTGGCCAACACAAAAACTACGGTTAAAAAGGCATTAACTACAATAATGACCAAGTCAATAAATTGACAAAATGTCTTTTGTAGATAAAAATAACAACAGTTGTATTTATAAATACATCGACCGGTTACTTTAGATCATTATGCCAACGTTCGTAAAGACAAGAGTAATTTTAACAATAGTTTCACCGTTAATTGTATTATCTGACAGTTTCATATATGTGTGCGTATACAATATATTCCAGTTATTCAATAAGTGCCAGCATTTTTAATAATCGACATTCAATGCGGTTTATCTTGCGCCTAGCAGGATATCAGGCTTTCCAATTATATGCAAAATCATAAACATTTTGCCGCCACATCGTGAAAACACTTCTTACCACAGCGACCATGAAGCTAATGCACATGAATCAACTATTCACGCATTCGGGGTCTATATTAACACTCATACAGTAAATGTTCCTATTTTGACAATGCATAGGTACCGTTGTTACACATAACTGCTGCGTCCAAACTATATTGCAATTGGCTGGTACGATGTAGTGAATAATCCTTTCCTATCGGCAAAACTCGGAATAACGATAACACCGGAATGTTGCCGATGTGTCTATGAATTACTGTATTATTAAATTACGTGTAGGTATCAAATAAATCGCATACTTTATTTATCAATGTCAAATGTCAAACTGCCCGTTTGACGTATATTACACTGAGATGTCCCGTTCCTCCCTTGCCTACGTTGTCTCGATGGGAACTGAGTGCGAGTGAAGTAGTAAGACAAAAACGAACATTTCCGGGAAAATAGGAAAGGAAAGGATTATTCACTACATCTGTAGCTCAAGTGCAGTCTGTACTGGCGCTTACTTAATGCGGTCAAGTCAAATAACCCACGTTCAATTATTTGTTTACTTCAAATCATACAGGAACAAACTTAAATGAGAGCATGTAAAAACAGTTTAATTAAATAAACAGTTTCAATATCTGAAACGGCCCGACTATCAATGATTTATTAGCTGCGCATAAACAATAGGACGAATGCCGATAGCAGCTCTTTACAGCTGTCATCGCCACTGACAGAGCTTTTCAATACAATCGAGCTTTTGTCAGCTATTGACTATAAATATTTGGAGATTATTATTCGAATGGCGTATTTTCGATTTTGATGAAGTACTAAAAAGGGTAATTATGTTGCTGAGTTGCTGAGTACGCCGTAGGTATGGTAATTTTTGAGGAATTCGTAAGACACTTATGTTGTACCCAATACTTGATTTCCCGGCCTATGTAGTAATGTGTTTATTACTACGTATCTCCCATATTTTAGGTAAACGTTCATACATAAATTTAAACTTAAGAGATGCCTCCTTTGACACACCCGTAGGGCCGTAGCACCAGAATAACAAAGTACCTACGCAAGAATTAAGAAAGTTCTTTCCTTCAAAATAGGTAAAATACTCTTTCCGATGCCACACATATTTGTTCACATGTCTTGGATGTATTTTTATCAAAAAGTATTATGTCCTCAAAATGTGTACTTTCCAACAAAATAAATTAAGAATAAAAAAATTACCATTTTTTTCTTAATTTCTCTACAAGTGACCTCGTATTGAGAATGTACATTTTAGGAGGGTATATAAAATGCTTTTGAGCATAGAGAGTTGATAAACGGAACTTCAACATCAAGCTGCCCCCGTCAATCGAAAACAGTTGAACTCGCTCGTATAGGTATTTGCCATAGACGTGATTTTTTATTCGTCTAAAAAGTAAACACCATTCAGGAAAACACCTACTCATTTCCCGCGCGAAATAGTTTCTCCCATATAAATTGGCGTTAAAATAAATTGAAAGTTCAATAGTGGTATTTAGCCTAGCTTATAAACATGGTATATTAGGTATACTATTTTTTATAACTTCAAATCTTTCAAAAAGCCTTCAACAAGGAGGAGGTCTGTTCGTCGGAATCTGTTTATTTATTTTTTTTACTTTTCCCTATATACTCAAAGACGGCTAGACTAATTTGGAATTTTATCCTCCCTCCTCCCAGCTGCCCCTATTGCCAGGTTAGGATTCTAGGAGAAATCAAGGGAAATCTTCAAATATTATTGGACCACCTCGAGTTGGTATTTTTTAGTAGATAACTCTTGGATTTATTATTTAAATAGATTAGTCTGAATTCGGTTGTTTGAACATTTTTATTAATAATGTGTATTATTACACACGCGATGGGTTCATACACTAGTCTCTTCGCGAAAACATGCAAAATTAATTATGTAGACATACAATTTAATTAAATCTATAACATTATTATATAGTAGTTGATAAATGTGTCTATTAATTACTCTGCGAAATCTAATGTGACATATCAAAAACATTTAAATTAAATACAGACATTGCGAATGTATACTAGTTTACAAGGTGTTAGGTGCTGATAAGAATCAGGCATTATTTCAAAGATTGGTGTTTCAGAGTATACGTCATCTGGGTAAGGGTGGCATCATACCCAATCGTTTAGTCTTAGTTCATCGATCGAATACACTCGAATGGTCAATCAAAAGATTGATTTAGCACCAATAAGTGCGTTAGATTCTGCACGGAACGTCACTTTCTAGGCGGATCGAAGATTAAGCGTCGTTTAAAACAAACAAAAAATCTCTCGTTCTTTTATCAGACGTAACTTACCGTATGTCGTCGCGCCAATCTGATAGTAGCACCTAAATATCAACCACAAAAATACAATCCATGAGATCACTATAGGTCCATCTTGCACCATCAACGCCTCCATAGCAAATCACGTCACTATTCACAGAAGTACATAAAGCTTGGTAAAAACTACCATGTAAATATATCTTAAGAATTTTCTTTGTTTTTCAGTCGACCCCGGCACGCCGGACGTGTGAATTTACACTGAATGTATACAAAAGCGCATGTGGGTAGGCATTAAACTCGGGTCGATGTCATTAGCTGACTCTAAAGACATGCGCCGGAGCGCTTGGCACATGCGCGGGCGGCGCGATCCAAGTGACAAATTATAAAAACACGTAACGTGAATAATTACTAGAAAATCCGGGAAGCATTCGATTTTTTAAAAACGATTCTCGAACACCGCTATTCGACCGTTATTTTCTTCAGGAAATCCTTTATTATTACTTTTTTATTTCTACTAAAAGTTGTATTTCAAAGATGAATCTTTTTTTAAAATACGAAATGTTTTTGTTAAAACGTGATCGATGTCATAGATCATCGATCTGCGCGCGCCGAACTCATCGCCCCGACTGACATGCGCCGCGTCCACCGTTGTACGCACCACGTGCGAAGTACAATACTCTCGTTAATGATAATCTAAAATAAAACTTACCTCCCATGGAGATAAATGCAAGTTTTCTTTTTCTAACTTTAACGGCTTAATGTTCAAGTTCAAACGTTAGATATTTATAGATGTAACTAAATATACCCGAAATAATTTACACTTGATGGTACAAACAAAAACAGAAATGGTCTAGAAAGATTTCTAGACCTCATAAAGGAAAGTAAGTAGGTATGTGTGTTTCCAGTACATCAAGATTATCTTTTGAACATTATTATGGCAACGACAATTAATATGCAGTTCACGGGATATACCTAATGTTAATCCCATTTATCAATGCGCGCCAACGACAGTGAAAGGCCCCGCACCACTTGGTGCATTTACTTAAATGTTTCGGTTTAGCCCATTAGCTGACTGGTAGAGAATGCCTTAAGGCATTCAGTCTACCATTTGTATTTGTTTGTATTGTGCAATAAATAATAAATATTTAAAATAATCGACGGTTTTTTTACTGACCTGATGCTGAGTGATGATGGCATGCATTTAGTTCAACAAAATCCTGTTCTTTTTTGCCTTGATGAAACTTAAATTGTTTTGTCCGAAAATTAAAAACTTCATTCAAGCAAATACCAATTTACTGTTACGTCGTACGAAAACCATTCAATTGTTTGTTCGTTTAATCAAGTTCGTAACTTCATAAGGATTCATACGATCGAAAACAAAACCTTGAATAGGTAACAAGCATCAAGTAAACAACGTAACAACAATTTTCAAGAACAAAAGTAGTTATTACCGATGGCGTCATTCGAATTATAAGAACAATAGAAAGCGCTATAGTTTTTACCCGAAAATTTCCTTGAAATGCATCGTATCTCTTGTAAAACCAACAAATAATAGGTATTGTTCCGCGGAGCTGGTAGATATATTGGTGTTTGAATCATTAGAAATACATCTGTTGTTTAGACAACTATTAATAAAGCTGGAACAAAAAAGTACTTTGCTACATGAAAAAAATCTGCTTCTATTATTACTTATAAGAAACATTTTAAATTCTACTAGTATATGCGTGTATGTAGGTAGCCATAATAAAACGGTAATTAGAACAGCCAGATGGCTGTGTGCGTGTCATGGTGTAGATATACCATAACATAACACATGTAACCGTGCTGAAACGAATTAGGGAATAAATAATTTACATTTTATTTAAATTGTTTACCACGATTTTTATATAAGTTTGCAATGTAATTTTCTTTTGGTGTGCAATAAAGTATGATTGTATTGTATTGTATCATTCGTTAAATTCGTCTATATACGAATTAATTTATTATGCATACAATGTTGTTGCGAGGTTAGAGGCTTGCTAAACGTAAGTACGTGCACAATCATTGCTAAGAGGACAAACTGAATCTTGCACTAGTATCATAATTAAAACTAGTATAGCATTCTACACAGACATTGCCATTGCATCTGAGTAATCGCTCGGGGCGAAGCATCTACGGATTTGCATTAGTCTATACATACTCGTATAGCAGCAGTTTCCGCTTTTCACCAGGTGGGCTACAAGCCGCAACCTACCCTTTGGATATGTTGCTCTAAAACAAATAAATATTATAATTTGTTTCATCCCATGTACACAGTTTACACAATAAACATTTTGTGATTCTGATTCTGAACATATCTACTACGTCGAGTGACAATCAGACCTAATCAGCACCATTGTAGTGAAGCACAATTCCAGCTCCAAACTTAGCAATGTTATAGGTATCATCTCTGCCTTTATTTCCCAGAATCGTAGAAAGTTCTGGAAGCTGACTGGAAGTTTCTCTAACTGTTATCATCGGGGATTTAAAGTTAGAAGCACGTTAAAAGTTCCTTGGAAATCACTTATGCATTTCTTCAGTTCTCGGAATGCGACATCTTTAAAGTATAGATATACATGTAATGTGTAGCATGTGCTTTGATGGTCCAAAATCAATGAGGCCATGAATGAGTATCTTATTTATATTTTGTACACTTAGGTTTGTCTTTAAATATTACAAAAGTATTATTCTTATTAATTGTATTTAATACCTAGTGTGTAACTGTTTCAATACGTTAAATATAATATAACCTATTACCTCCTAAGCCTAGTATAATTTTTGGTTCAACAATGGCCGCCGAACGTTCTGTGATTATAGAAGCAAAATACTTCTAGGCGCGTTACGTTAATGTTCAAAACAGAAGTTTAATTAAAAGGAAATGGCTCCTAGCCCTTTACTGGCAGCATCCCGCAGACAGAATAAACTAATAGGCCGACTCATTAAGCCACCAAGTAAGGTGAGCAGAGGTGCGCAGTAAAAGAGCAGTCGTTTGATGTTTACGCGTCCGCTTCAAAGAACACGCCAAGTGTGCGAACCCTTTAACGAGTGAATAGCCCTCAAAAGTTGGAGATAGGGGCCTTGAAACTGACTGAACATTTTTAAAGACACCGGAGCCAAGTGGGAAGTTTTTAAAAAACTAATAATTCATCTGTGTGTAGGTAGTAATAATTAAGTTTAGCCCAAAAACGCTTAGATTTAGAGGTTACTTTAGGGATAAAAACAAATCCAGAAGTAATACCTTTGATAAGAGCCATAAATTTTTAACGTACATGTGAGTCGAAAGAACACCCCAATTTTACATTAAAAGTTTTCGCTTAGGATTTTGAGTTTTCAAGGACATCGTTCCGTCTCATTATTATAACAAAACGGGACTTAATCGCGAAAAATACGCGATTAAGTTCCGTTTTGTTATAATAATGAGGGGAAATAGTGACTCTTTAAATCAATCCTTCAGTCTTATAAATAATTAATGAGTCGTATATCCAAAGAGCCCTTATCATGCACACCATATGCCTTGAGTACCTACTACAAACACTACCTACTAGGTAATACTTTAGTCCAATTTCCGAACTTAAATAAACAATATTTTTGTATGATTTTCCTGACAGTTTTGGTAGACTTTGGAAATATACGTCTCAATTCTGTCTTACAAGGAGCAACACATGAAGGTTTATCTTACTAACTTCCTACTAGTATAGTTAACCAAACCCCGGGGAGCCAGGGGATGCGATCCCTTTGCAGAAGGACGTTTTGCTTGCGTACCTAGAGATAAACAACGTTAGTTCAGTCCTTCTAAAATAAATAAGCATCACAGGAGCATTTTCATTAGCCCCGCATTCGTGTTAAGGACGGGGCCTGGCCTGGCCTCGCTATTATGGACCAGCCAACGGAGACCTGTGAAGCTCCAATTACTATTATAGTTGTGTCTAGTGTTGCCAGCTGCCAGGTCTAGTTTACCAAAAATCGGGACATTGTATTTATATCGGGACGGCATGCATAAATTGAAGATTAGAAGTTTAAATAACCACAAAATTAAAACAACCAGCTTTCAATTAACTAATTTCGATAAGAAATGCCGAGACTCTAACTAAAATAACCAAATCGCCGTATGTGTGCCTATTTGAAAAGTTCCCTCAATAACTCTAAGCTCCCATCATCAGATCGTGATTTGGTTGAGACTACCGTAACACAGGTGAAAATGCTACCTTAAGAACATAGAAACAATAATACAGTGTACCTACCTAAAATTGCACCTTTTGCTACAATCAATCGATTCTTTTTGTGCAATCTCGTTTCAAACCAACGTTTGCCTTTAGTTCCTAATAACAGTACTCAAGTCGGACTACCGTCTGGTACTAGTTCCAATGTAGGTAAATAATATTCAGTCCTTGTGAACTACATGTTCCATAAAGATTCATATTTCAATAGAAAACACAAATATAGCGGCAAGGCACGAAAGTCTTGTTATTATATTTATAAGGTTGCTATTGACTAGCTGAATAACTGAATAAATCGTTATGGTAACGAGTTTTTTTATCTTTATACAAATGTAGTGATAATATGTAATCTCAATACAGTGAGGTAGAGAGATCAGTAGTCCCTCTGCCATACAAACATCCCTCTTTGATGCAAACTTTACTTACCACTGTGTCAGCAAAAAAGTTGGTAGGTACACTTTTTACTAAAATGCCATACCGTGACTGATTTCAATACTCCTAACATTACTTAAAAAAAACTTGGCCTGATTTACTTAAAATCATTTTAGCTCAGATACCAACATTACCAACAAGGTTATTGTTGTCCTCATAATATTGCCCTGTAATAATTTATCGACAAACTCATACAGGAAGCGAGCAGCGTGCACTGTTGCACAACTTTCGCGACTAACCTAGTGTACCTAGTCAACCTTGCCCTATATAGCCACAAAGTGCCAGGGGCCGCGTTTTCATATTAATACCTAATATTTCAGTACGCGACGGTTCCCAGTCGACTAGTAAATAATTCATCACGCCTACAGGTTACTCCTGCCCTGGTAGGGTAGCCCTTAATAAATATAGACAGAAGAATAGCATCGGGAATTTCATTCGCCTTTCTTACAGATCTAGAAACCACGTTTCTTTGAGAAAGGGAAGATAACGCATCAGTTATACTAATCCTTGAGCTCCTCGATAAATGTTCGTAGGAGTTTTTTTATCTCTTTTACTTTTTCTCGAACTGTATTTATTTATATGCTGCGGATAAAAGGAATGCTGAAGCGAAGCATCAACGTTACAATAAATACATCTAGATCACAGCATTTCACTTTTACGAATAACCCGTGCAAAAAACTCTAGTTTCACGTTACATTCGATGGCGCTAATTGATACGTCGACGGAGCGAGGATGATAGACACGCATAAGTTAATTCCATCCAATTTTATACATTCACTTTTCATTTGATACTATGTTCGGGGCAATTAGCCATGGCAATACGCTTTGCAGCAATGTTTGGTGATGAATTAGTGATACAAGGCTCGTGATGCACGTGCCAATTATACTTGCACAGGTGCTAATCTTTCGCAATGATCGCGCGGTCACTGAACAAGATAACGCAACTAAAATAGACGACGGGCAAGTAGAGGCATTTTCATTCATAAAGCGACACAGAGACAACAATGCCCTAAAGATGAATGAATTTAAGTCGAGGAGGCGCGATGAAATGCCAAGAATCGTGAACGACTGTAAATCTTGCATAAGGGATGGGCAGGACGTGGGCGGGAAATGTGATGATAAGCTTGGAACAGGACAGGCAATCATAAAGAAATATTTCTTAAACAAACGACGCGAATAAAAAGAAAAGAAGGGTTGAGACACAATCTGTCCCAACCCTGAACCCCCGAATGTTTCAGCTTTAACCGAGTTTTAAAGCGTCGTAAATTATTATCGTTTTTTGCCATTGCAACTGCACGGCATGAGTAACCCCTAAACTATTTCTGAGGCAGAGCATTCCAACGATTTCGAGAATAACAAAATGATTTATAAAGTAAGTTACTCAACGTTCCAAGCGTTTTGTGGTAATGGAACAAATTAACTACAAGATAAATGGTGACAATATTATAATTTGTAATGCTGTTTTCTTAGTATGTATGTACTATAAATGGCATTAGACTTTTTTGGTAGAAAGCTGTAAATTATAATCTTACATTATAATAATGTAATAATATGTGTTGCTTCTAATAAAAATATCAGAGGCAAAAAGCCATTGCAACAGACTTCAATATGATTCGTCCACTTCAAACATTAATTTTTGGCGTTTGGCATTTTATTAATATGTATTTAAAAAAATATACAGTTAGTAGTATCGAACACACTGGTTAACTGTAATTTATAAACAGATGTAAACTTTATTGCAACGTGTTAAAGTCTATAGGTGGTCAGTTAACAGTGGCTTCGTTTGTACCTAGTTAATTCAAAAGTCACCTTTTATTAATTAAAATAAGGATTCCAAGAAAATACATACACAATAGTATTTTATGCAACAGTTGTATAAGAAGGTTCAAAAAATGCGAATTGCGTGAGTTGCGATACGAGCCGCGAATGCGGCGAGTATCGCAAATAGAGACGCAATGAGCGTTTTTTGACTTAATTATACAACGTTGCATACAATACTTTTTCTACGACAGGTTTTAAAATTATAAAATACAAACAAGGCATAACCTGCAAAGAAGGCAAATATGACGTATGACTGTCAGTATGTGTCTATGGTAAACTTTTTATTTTTTAAATGAAGTTGACACGCAGTGAATATATTAAAAATACTTTTGTTTTTATGTTGGCATCAATGAATTTAGTTCAGAAAGTTTTGTTTTTCTTAAAAGCCGTAGGATTTTAATTGTTTGTTAAGTTGGTAGTTGTGCATTTTTACCGTAAAGTTAAAATTGAGCGCTTAATCCTTGACCTCAGTTTAACCTAGATTTAGAAGTCTGTGGTTGCTAGCAATAACGTAAAGTGGCTATAACGACACTAGTGCTGTTATGGGGAATAGAGTATAGACTTCTCTGAACTCATATTATATATGTTCTTATACAGGGTGATTGGAAATTCGACCTATCCCTTGAAAGGGGTTATTCTAGAGCTTATTTGCAATGATTTAAGTCAAATCAACTGGGGGTCAAAACTCAATGGTTATCAAGTTATTTGACTTTTAACTTATTTTTTTTAAAACCCGCCTTTCGATCTAAAACTGCTTATTGTGAAAAAAGTACTTAAATTAGTAATGAAAAAGAGCCATCATCTAATAGCCAATAAATGGTTGATTACGAAAAATTCAAAAAACATGCCAAAACCTTTGAAAATGTTACCAATAAAAGAATTTAAAATCAAAAGTTTTTGGATTTTGTTCAAAATTTTGTAATTCTTTGAGGCATTACTTAAAAAAAAATTACGACACTTCGCGTAAAAATTACTAAAATTAGTTCCTCAGTTCATAAGATTTCTAAAAATGTAGAATTGTTGACATTTTTTGCATAACTTTTTAAAATAACATTAATAATAAGAGAGGTGGTAGAGAATTTCGCCTAGCGTACCGGACCCTTAATCAGTTTGTTTGTGTCACTTTAGTTTCTCCGTGGGCTTTGTTTGTCTTCGGTTTCTTATTTTATCTCATCTTCTTAGGTTAGAAGTCACTAAAAGTAACCTTCCGTGATATTTCGGTTAGTAATTTATCTGTAAGTTCCCGGTTGCCTTAAGTTTGCACCTGGTTTCCTTGGTGTAACTTACAAATTAGGTGCAAACTTAACGCAACCGGGAACTGATTGATAAATTACTTATTGAAATATCACCGAAGGCAAGTTTTAGTGATTCCAATCCTAAGAAGATGAAATAAAATAAAAAACCGAAGACAAACAAAACCCACGGATAAACTAAAGTGACACAAACAAACTGATTAAGGGACCGGTACGCTAGGTGATATTCCCTACCCCCTCTCTTATTATTAATGTTATTTTAAAAAGTTATGCAAAAAATGTCAACAATTCTATCTTTTTAGAAAGCTTATGAACTGAGGAACTAATTTTAGTAATTTATACGCGAAGTGTCGTAATTTTTTTTTAAGTAACGCCTCAAAGAATTACAAAATTTTGAACAAAATCCAAAAACTTTTGACTTTAAATTATTTTATTGGTAACATTTTCAAAGGTTTTGGCATGTTTTTTGAATTTTTCGGAATCAACCATTTATTGGCTATTAGATGATGGCTCTTTTTCGTTCCTAATTTAAGTAGTTTTTTCACAATTAGCAGTTTTAGATCGAAAGGCGGATTTAAAAAAAAATAAGTTAAAAGTCAAATAACTTGATAACCATTGAGTTTTGACCCCCGGTTGATTGGCCTTAAATCATTGCAAATAAGCTCTAGAATAACCCCTTTCAAGGAATAGGTCGAATTTCCAATCACCCTGTATTAGTGTTCGTGACCAAGTAAAAGACAGATAACAGTACAGGAGTAGAAAAATGTTTTATTGGCACCGCCAGAGCATTGTTTAATGTTTCTGTTTAACCTAATGGTCGACTGGTAGAGAAAGTCTTAAACATTATGTCCTCCAACTGTAATTTTTATTATTGTATAAGAAAATTTAAATAAGTAAATACCGCCTCGAAGAGTTCTTTTCAACGTAAAAAAATAAGTCAGGTGAAAATTATATGAAGCTACATAATTATGCTCCAATAAATAACTTATATATCTTTTAATCTTTAACGTCGAGAAATCGGAATGACATAACTTTGATTTACGAACGCGAGGCATGCACTGGCGTTGCAATTTTATTGACGAGCCAAATAATAAATCACTTCTCCGTAAAATATATAAACGATAACATCTTGATTCGATGCAATAAAAGCTATATTCCATTGCCTTAAGAATGATGACAAATTTCAAACATTATCACGATAATTCGAATGACAAACTATGATATAAAAAGTGTTTTCATGGCAGAGCTATTTCAACGGGTTTGGCAATATCCGCAGTTTCACGGTATGATTATCACGATGACAAAAAACACTGAAGCATATTTTGAGATAACATATTAATGAAGACAGATTTTACAGTATGAGCAGATTAGTTAGTGTCTTTCCTGTGTACGTCATAAAGAGAAGGGCTTCTAAAGCCTAATTTTCTTGCTGGACCCTCTTACACTACGCTACCTTATACTACGCTACTGTTACTAGACATTTGTCATAAAAAAAACATAAATAATGATACTTGAGCCATTAACTATCGTTATATTATCCACAGAAAAGACATTTATTTGAAATCTGTTTGATCCCTAATAGACTTTCGTCGACTTTTATGTTAAATGGAATTTAAACCTATCTGCAAGTTCTGCGACCTCAAGATTAATTCGGTCCACCTCCTAATGCCCGGGCAACACGAGGCTAGTTTTTCAAGCTTGGGTAGTAAAATCAGTGGTGGAGGGCCGCTACTAACCTAAAAATAGAACTCCATCTTATTTATTAAACACTGTCCTGGCTTGTAAACTAGCTTACTAACTTGCTATCCTAGCTTGAAAAACTAGCCTCGTGTAGCCCGGGCATAACTTTCCGATAGCTTGCATACTTGATTTAAAACCAGGTAAATTATTAATTCTTCCATTCTCAGGAGCCTTTTCAAATTCAAGGAACAATATGCGCTTGTTTGAACTCTAGAAATACTTTCTGCCGTAAGTCATCTTTAATATTTAAATAAGTAGGAAATGAAAACTTCTCGGAATGGTAATTAAGGTCTTTAGTGCAACGAGAACTATTTTTTTTGCTTTTCTCTTTAAATTAAGACTGTCTGTGACTTTCTAAAGCACACACCGAGCCCCCTGAGCACCCTGTAGTGTACAGACAGATGTTTCTGATGGCGACTGTACGAATTCAAACCTCTCTGAGCAATAAATTTCACTAAATAAGCAAGTGCTATGGTTTTGTTTAATGACATCCTATTGATACAAACACTGATTTAACCCGACGACATTATTCGAGTGAGATAGATTACATTCAACTATCTTGCATAAATGTAACCAAAGAAATGCTCATAAATAAACTTTAATAATGTCCGAAGATAATATTAGTTTTTATATTAATATTATTTAATTATAACGTCGAGCGATCTACAGAAGAGATATATAGTCTTACTTGTCACTCAGTAATTAGTCCGTTCTCAGTCCGTACTCAGTTTTCCCACCACTGTTCTAGGTTGTATAGGTAAGGTACTTACCAGCAGCATCGTTGGAGACTGCAGCCTGCGCGGGCGCACGTTTCGGCGTGCTGCTGACGCGCGGAGAGGGCTGCGCGCGGCGGCACGGCGCCGTGCATTCTGGTGGCGACGGCCGCTGCAATTCATACTCACGATTAGCACACACCATACATTTTTTAAAGACAATATTGAAGACTGACGCAAAAGAAAACCTTCACAAATATTAAAATATATAAGATGTCTTTAGAAGTTAGGTCGTTTTATTTTTGCGGCAGAACACATAGGCGTAATGAGCTGGAAGGTGAAACGTTTTCAGAAAGTGCTTTTCTCGTCCTTGACTTCGAATCTCTTGATGTTATAGGAGATTAAGTCTATATGTGTAGGTGTATCATTTGTGGTTACGCTCCTTTACGGAAACGTTACCGAAAAGCCAAAAAGGCTTATGAAGTTTAGAGGGAAGTAAGCTATAGAACGTTCTCCGAATTTCCCTTACTGATTAATATTTGTAGATATTATCTTACACGACATCCGATACAACGCTAAGGCTATTGCTATTTATATTTACTCTTAGAGAAACAACAGCGCAAAGAAAAAGTAAATGTGGTACCTAACTAATGATTTCTCTACGGAATAAGAACTTGAACTAGATATTCGTTTTAACTTAAACTCTACAGTACCTAAACTACAGTTTCGATAGTGGGAAACTTCAACCTAACTTAAACATCTATTTCGTGTCTACATATATATATTTTTAGTAGGTGTTACCAGTGATTTTGAGTGAGTAACTTCACAGTACGAAAGAGGATCAAATCTAATTTCAAAGCGCTCTCTTCAAAGATTAGTATAGCAACAATACAAATGGTTCTAGCTAAGCACGGCTACGGCTAGTTCTAAACTAGGAAACACTAGGGTTTCCAGAAGGGAGTTGAGTACAATGAGATAAACTTTGCTCCAGGAAATCCCGGAACTTTTGAACAAACATTTGTTTATAACTGGGTATCGAATCGAATAGTTCTAGTGGAAGGCGTGCAACTTGTATAGTCCCATGCAACGGAGCGAATTTTCCAATGTTTATTTTATTACCTATACCCCCGTCGTGGCGAACATAAAAATCTGGGTGAGGTCGCAAATAATCGCACAACGCTGAATATGTTGGGACGTTGTTAGGATACATATAAATAGTGTACACACGATTTTGCAGTTTCGAAAAAGTTGTGCTAAGAAATTGATGCTCGAAAAACACCGAAATTTTCGGTCATTTTTCAGATTTTGGTCTGTACCTTCTAAAAGCCGGGTTTTTGGATAAAATTGTCTATGACACTATTAAAGAAGATAAAATTCCCTACAATATGAGTGTAACATCAACTCTGCATGCTTAGAAAATGTTGAGATATAGCACTTCAAAAAATTACAAATTTTCATAAAAAGTTCGAAATTGCACTTTTAGCTACTTCTCAAGCTGAATAGCAGGTGAAAAACTGATCTTACAATGACAATTAGATTTATGAAGTCATAGAGCAATTATTGAGCTTTATTTTAAGTATAATTTGAACCCTGTATTAGCAATAATTCTCTTGTTATCAGAAAAAAAACCAAATCATTAGAGAACTCAGATTTCTCAGGAAAGAGTGCTCCTAAAGCAAATTGTTGGTATATTGCGCAGTTATTCATAGGAAGTTTTAAAAATGACTTTATATTTCTAAACAGCATTTATTTAGAAAGTCCTGAGGGACTATGATGATCGCGTACATCGCACATTATGTAAATGACAAAAGCATCGTCACATTTACATACGTGCGTAAATTCGAGTGTTGAATACTTTATTATTTATTTATACTGTGATATGTACAACCATCATATGCCCGCTAAATAAGTCTTAAATACACATTGTATGATCTTATGGTTTAAGACATTTATTCCTATAAGAATACAAAACATATTCACTTAAAATAGGAACTTAAATCTAAAGTGCTTATTTATATTTTTACAAAATGTACTCGGTTGGATGCCGCATTTCAAATTGATAACCGCGCGCGCTTAATGCTATAGGCATAAAGTTAACATTCATAAAACAGGCGATGCGCGTTCCAGCGTAAGTGAGATGCGGGAACCATACGGAGTTTTAACTAATGTGGGTAGCGCTACAAAAATACACATAACTTGACCATCACCACGCCAAGATGATGCGCCGTGACAATGAAATCATGTTTACATTGGAATAATCAAAGTGATTAGGAACTCTGTTCACGATAATACTTATATGAAGAATTTATGACATGTTTTATTGATTAGGTACTTCTAGTTTGGTATCTATCTACTTATTTCTAAAATATTTTTAGTCACGTAATCTTTAAGTTTAGCTTTAAATATGCTTACGGAGGCACTATTTTTTATACATGGCGTAAGTTTATTGAATAATTTCGCGCCTTCGGTGACCAAACTTCTTTTACCGTAATTAGTTCTATGTGGATATATGTTTAAATCATGTTTACGCCGAAGGTTATGCTTATTTATTGTTTTTGTAAATGTAATTTTTGTATGTAGTTTTTTGTGTAAGATTTTGTAGATTAGGATGCAAGTTTTAAATACGTATATTTGTTTTATATGCATAATTTTCAGGTCTTTGTAAATCAATTTAGTAGGGGTTAAATAGTCATAACCGAATAATACTTTAACTAATTTATTTTGTGCAGTCTGCAATTTTTTCAAATGAGTATTCGCCGCGCATCCCCAGATCTCAATCAAATATTCTAGATGTGGCTTCACGAGGGAGTTATAGATAAGGTATCGAACTTTTTTGGGAAAACAGCCTACCACGTGACGGAGAGAACCAGCAAGGGAAATCATTTTTTTCCGTATGCGTTCTATTTGCAGATTCCAGGTAAGACGTGGTTCAAGTAGTAATCCCAAATATTTTTTTTTTTTTCTTGGTCATAAAATGTGAAAATCAACGTGAACAGGACACCATGTAAATTCGTATTTATTGCAATAAGTTACAACTTAGAAGAGTTAGAAGTCAGTATGTATGAAGTTCCTACTGGAACATTCCATGAAAACATGTTTTTTCGTCGCTTACGTAATGCTTTCGTAGCAAACCCTAATAATTTTTTAGTTACTAAGAAACACTACCAATCTGAAAGCCAAGTTTTGATATTACCATACCGATATTCAGATTTTAATTTTACTTGTAAAAAGTATTAAAAAGGTAGTGTCCCTGACGTAACGTTTCCGTGGAATGCTCCTACTGTGTTTGAGATAACACCTCTGCCCTTTTTCAGCCGAGGAAAACTGTGACTCGGCTTCCCGTTTCTTAACTATTACCCCACTCATAAGGATCTCATGTGGGGCTCCTTGACAAGGAGTCCTTGTCCACCCAAAGGCCGTAGCAGGATAAGGGAGGAAAAAATGCCCTTTAATGATTAAGAGCTGTTTATTTTTTCTATAGTTGCTTTCATTTAGTTGTGTAATTGTGCAAAGTTTGGTTGAAAAATTCCCAGTGGTTCAGCCGGGAAAAAATAAAAACAAAATTTATGAAATTTGACGTATCTCTAAAACTATAAATCTGTATCATAATATCTTTAATTCATTTTGGTTAATTAAATAGTATGTATGCCTTAAAAGAAAATTGAGTCTCTATCTTTGCAATTTCTGTAAAAAACACGTAAGTCAAAATTTCAAAAAAAAGTTTTTTTGATACCTGAAGGAGTGACCAGTCTAAGTGACATTTCTAAAAAAGCCTTATTTAACGATCTGTCAGTCATATAAGTTTGACGGTTAAAATCGAAAAGCAACAGTGTCAAAATTAAAAAACTATGTTGGTCGGATTCTGTTACATTTTATTCTTATACAATTCTAATACAGCCAAAGAACTTAAACATAAATATTCTTTGTTAAGAACTAAAAATAAAATAAATTTATGGCATTTACTCGTATATGTATCAACTTAAAAATGTCTTTTACTTCTTATTTTAATCACTATTGCTATCTTCATTAACGGTAACACTAATACCGTTTCTCAAAAAAATGACTAATTTTTGTTTCTGGGCAAAAAAAAATTTTTTACAGATTTTTACAGTTTGCTATGAAATTTTGGGCAGTACATCTGTTTGACGCAGTATAACTTTTGATCTTATTGTTCAAAGCTGTAAGAAAAAAATGTTTGTAAGATCACAATTAAGTGCTAAACGAAGATAAGCATGAAAAAATGGTCACAATATTCGCAAACTTTCGAGAAAAACGGTGTTTTCCGTAAAAAAAACTGAAGTTTTGCAGCCGTTTTTCACAATTATAATTTTTTTTGACGAGTTTTTCTTCAAGTCGGTGGTTTATTGTTATTGCTACTAAATAACGTGTCTATTGCCATGACCCTGCAATTTTTTCTTACAATTTTAAGCAATTAGTTCAAAAGTTATACCGTGGCAAACAGATGTACTGCCGAAAATTTCACTGAAAGTTTAAAAATCTGTAAAAAAAAAACGAATGACCACAAACAAAAATTAAAATCAGTTTTACCGATAAAATTGGCCGAAATTTCACCCCTTTTCATATGTACAGATTATCGAAAACCACCCTGTATATTTTCAAGCCAATATTAATGGGAATGTCAATAATTGATTTATTTTTAATTTTTTACAAAGAAGATTTATTTTTAAGTTCTTTGGCTGTATTAGATTAGAATAGTATAAGAATAAAATGTAACAGAATCCGACCAACATAGTTTTTTAATTTTGACACTGTTGCTTTTCGATTTTAACCGTCAAACTTATATGACTGACAGATCGTTAAATAAGGCTTTTTTAGAAATGTCACTTAGAGTGGTCACTCCTTCAGGTATCAAAAAAACTTTTTTTTTAAATTTTGACTTACGTGTTTTTTACAGAAATTGCAAAGATAGAGATTCAATTTTCTTTTAAGGCATACATACCTATCAATTTACCAAAATCAATTAAAGATATTATGATAAAGATTTATAGTTTTAGAGATACGTGAAATTTCATAAATTTTGTTTTTATTTTTTCCCGGCTGAACCACTGGGAATTTTTCAACCAAACTTTGCACAATTATACAACTAAATGAAAGCAACTATAGAAAAAATAAACAGCTCTTAATCATTCAAGGGCATTTTTTCTTCCCTTATCCTGCTACGGCCTTTGTATTTTTCCCTATCTCCTACGACTTATTATGCACCCAGTGGTAGATTATGTAGGAATATCGGGTAGGGCAGCAACGGCAGCAACGTCTTCCATTGGGGTTAAACCAGAGTGATGGACTTTAGCACTGTTAGAAGATCTTACACGTATTCCGTAACATTAGGTTGGTCATCTTGCCTACATTTCGCATATTGTTAGCTTATCTAGCATATAATTTACATATTTCACACAACTGTTAGCTACATCCTACCCATCACGATTCAGTCTCTCTATCGCAACTGCTTGATAGAGGTCATTTTTACTATTGAAATTAAAACATCAGGATGGATTGTAGCATAGTATTTGTTACAATTACGAAAGGCTGTGGAGAAGAAAAAGCTCATGCCGGACAGCTAGGATTAACCTTGTTCTCTGCAGAGTTTGTTAGGGGAAAACCTGAGGCTAATTACGAGTACATAGTAGAAGACAAGCTAATATTATTAGTAAAAATCCATACAAACTTACTTATAATATTATACGTACTTTGTTATGCAATAAGCCCCTGCTTGACTACTTAGCCATAAACATGATTTTGACGACACTTTTCTAGGTGTAATTCAGAAGAATACGACCATTTAGCCAATTGCATAAAGGCAAGCCTAATATTATAAGTACTTACACAAAATAGGAGCATTATTAGACGCGGAAAACTAGTAGGTGTAAACGTATAACCACGTATAACTACATACCTACCGGTTGCGTGACGTTTCGTTGACAAACGTTGAATCTAATGTTTTATGTCATCGAAGATAACTTTTTGCTGGATTCCGTAAAATGTTAGTAATTCAAGGGTAACTACATAGCCACTCTTTAGTGTAAGTTATTGCGATAGATACTAATTTACATTGCGTCCTGCAATTCTATCACTGGAGTCAGCCGAGGACTCGCCATCACTTTACGTTGGTTTTCACATTTTATGACCAAGATCATACAATGTGTATTTAAGACTAATTTAGCGGGCATATGATGGTTGTACATATCACAGTATAAATAAATAATAAAGTATTCAACACTCTCGAATTTACGCACGTATGTAAATGTGACGATGCTTTTGTCATTTACATGATGTGCGATGTACGCGATCATCATGGTCCCTCAGGACTTTTTAAACGAATGATGTTTAGAAATATAAAGTAATTTTTAAAACTTCCTATGAATAACTGCGCAATATACTAACAATTTGCTTTAGGAGCACTCTTCCTGAGAAATCTGAGTTCTCTAATGATTTGTTTTTTTTCTGATAACAAGAGAATTATTGCTAATACAGGGTTCAAATTATACTTAAAATAAATCTCAATAATTGTTCTATAACTTTATAAGTCTAATTGTCATTGTAAGATCAGTATTTCACCTGCTGTTCAGCTTGAGAAGTAGCTGAAAGTGCAATTTCGAACTTTTTATGAAAATTTGCAATTTTTTGAAGTGCTATATCTCAACATTTTCTAAACATGCAGAGTTGATGTTACACTCATATTGTAGGGAATTTTATCTTCTTTAATAGTGTCATAGACAATTTTACCCAAAAATCCGAGTTTTAGAAGCTACAGACCAAAATCTGAAAAATGACCGAAAATTTCGGTGTTTTTCGAGCATCAATTTCTTAGCACAACTTTTTCGAAACTGCAAAATCGTGTGTACACTACTTATATGTATCCTAACAACATCCCAACATATTCAGCGTTGTGCGATTTTTTGCGACCTCGAATGTTCGAAATGACTGGGTCACTACTTTAACGCGATAGAATCAGAAATGAGGAAACCCGTAGAAGAACTGAGGTGATCGACATCTCTCTCAGTGTTAGTAAGTTAAAGTGGCAATGGGCTGGGCATATAGCTTGAAGAAACGATGGCCGATGGGGCGTAAAGGTTTTCGAATGGAAATCACAAACAGGAAAACGCAGTATGGGTCGACCAAATGATCTGACGACCTGATTAAAGTCGTCAGAAGGCGATGGAGGCAGAAAGTGTGATACCGTTCGCTGTGGGAGTTTTTGGGAGAGACGATGTAATGACTAATACTAATAGTGGAATATTTAGTTTGAAAAAAAAACGTTTTTCAAGACCGAACCAACCGAAAATTTGTGGTAATTGCAATTTGGGTGTTTAAAGGCCAATACATCTACCTAGTACATACATGCTGACACAGGCTTTCTGCAAGATGAGACTGAAAATGATACTTTCATTGTGAGTAAACAACATTTTGCTTTCAGCCGTAAAGATGAAATCGGAATCGTAAGAGATTTGCAAATACTGTTCAGTTCTACCACTTGAAACTGAGCAGGTAATGCGTAGCCTTGTATAATCATATAAATCACTAACTTTATTGAACTGTGACAGAGTAAACAATCTATTAAAATCCCACGTGTATCAACTGAACAAGCATAACGTAAACCTTGCTACCTGATACAGATAAAGAAGGGAAATTATTGTATCGACCCGCGTCTATTACCATAGGGATGGGTGTGCCGAGCGGTTTCCCGGGCCCTTAAGCCCGTTACCTACGGTCGATTTAGCCGTTTATCCCAAAGGAAAGCAGTTAAGTTGTGGAAAAATAGAATACACCTCTTATTCCGGCAAATAATCACGTCCCTCTCGGCGTGGGAAGCTGGGAAATGTACATTTACAGGCGCTTATTACTCTATACTTATGAGTTTAAGTTCCGGGCGGGTATGGGTTTACGATACGTAACTGTAGAGTCCGACCGAAATTTCGGTTTCTGTTTCGGCCTAGTTTCGGCAAAAAGACGGGTCTCGGCATAGTTTCGGTTTCGGCTGCCATCCGGCCGAAACGACCTACGGCCGAAACCGAAACTGACTTTGATTCGTCTCGAACTGCGATCGGACAGTCTTTTTTCAAAAAGCACAGATAAACTATTTGAAATAAGAAGTTACAATATGTTATATTAATGATTACTCTAAATATCAGAGACTAAATGATTAATATGTTATTTAAAAATAAAGACTGAATGATTATAATTGTCATTTTTTTTATCTCTCCACGAAAACATGACCTTATATGGAAGTTTCGGTTTCTGTTCTGGTTTCGGCCGAAACTGAGAACAAAGCCGAAATTCGGTTTCGGTTTCGGCCGTGAAAACTAGTTTCGGTCGGACACTAGGTATACGTAAGTAAACATTTATACGAGTTAGTATAATACGCGTGTTAGACATCTTGCTGTAGCTCCTTTGATAATCAAAGATGTTGAAAGTTGTTTATGTTGTGATGGGCGGAAATTGTCTTTCGAGCTAATTGATCGGCTCCTTTGATAGAAGACGGGGTTTTATACCTACTTTTGCATATGCACTGGTACTTTTTGCATATAAGCTGGTTTTAGCATAGACTTGCATCATTTGTAGCGCGATACACCTAGTAGTTTTTCGAATCAGTACTATACACACGCATAGGTAATTGGATTAAATATATGTATTTAAGAATAGTCTACATGGCAGACATGTTATAGAAAAGGTATACAAAATTCGTTTTTTAAAGCCTACTGCGAAAGTTAGAAAGAACGACACAGATAAATACAAATATGATCTTCAGCATCCAGGGTTTAAATATTATACATATAAACTTACCACCTTGATTTTGTAATCCTTGAAGTATATCCGCATGTTGCATAAAAGCAACTTGTCAATTCTTGATGTTTATGTTGTCACATAAATACCAAGATCGACAGCGAATTCTAGATCACCTTTTACTTGATCTTCATTTTATTATCATTCACAATGATTTTACGGTTTCGTTGGTTTTGTTATTGAAATAGATATGAAATTAAGAATGAGCACTAAATAATGGGAATATCTGTACTACTTACAAAATATATAAAACTGATTATAAAATTGCATTATCATTACCAATCAAATCTTTATACTACAACATTAAAGTTTTTACTGTCCCTATAACCTCAAACACAACCACAAGTGGACCATAATCAAATTACAAGTTTACAATGTTTATCAATTGTCCAATTAATTTAATCTTTTATCGTACTTACAACTAAATTGCTAACCACAATGATCTACAAACTTATCTACTATCAGCCCCGATTCAATAATAAGCAAGTCAAGCACGAGACAAAGATCAAAACTAGCGTTATTGCGAAACAGTGATTTAGGTAATACCTAAACCTAGATCCTAGGCCGCAAGCCAACGGCCTTCACGGATAGAATGTCGCTCTAGGCAACCTAAGTACCACCCACGCTATGTAAATTTGACGAAGTCTGTATATTAAATGTCGTAGGGACTTGATCTACGCCGATGATTTCGAATTGTGTAAACAAAGGGATATTTTTTTTATACTTGAATACTGTTTTTCTATGTTAATATCGATGGGTTTATTTCGGTAACATTTAATTGTCTTACATTGAAAACCGCTAAGTAAGCCAAATGTCAGTCGTGTTTTTAATTTGCTAGATGGTAATATCGTCGGGTGAAAACCAAAACTCATTAATAACCAAAAAAAATTTAAAGAAAAACAAACCGTGTCGGAAGAGTAATAATTTAGACTATCTGTATGATTTGTTTAGTTTATTTAGTGAGGTTTGGTTATCACGTGACGATATCTTTGTACGCGTCAAAAATATCAACATAAAACTCTCTTGATGTCTTCTCACCCCTCTGAGATTCTGATATTTTTTTAATATAACAGAAAAAAATAATTAACTGAAGCACATCAGCTACATTCAGTATTTCGAAGCATTGCTTTTATAATTTGTCAGCATTTCTATCTGCAATCTCTTACGCTCTGTGATTTCAGTCTGAATTTTATAAGTCTGGTTTGCTGACGGCACTGCTATAGAATAATATTAAAGTGAGCAAAATTTGTAACTATGTTCAATGGAGCGCTCTGTCTAGACCGAAGGTAGAATGAGAGTTTATTTCATAAAAAACATCGGGATTATTACACAGAATTGTAACTTAATACTTTAGAGCCGCGCAAGAAATAACCTTTTTTAGGCTGTTTAATCTTGAGGGAGGCAGTTGATGGAAAATAATAAAAACATAATTTATTGACATATTGAATCAATTTTTCTCATGAAAAACAGAAATGGACGTCGTACCTGAGATGGCAACCACTACAGGCAGTACAGTGCTGCCTTCACAGTGAGTTTGGTTGGTTTCAGCTTTCCCAGAATTGTAATTCTATTAAATCAATACCCTTTCAAGTTTAATGGAAACCTTCGGATGTCTTTTTCTCTTTATAAATTATGTTTACTTTTTAACGCCGAAACACTAAAAATAGAACTGTCGGTGTAGAATACTGAAATGGAATCGCTACGAAATCAAAATCGATTCAACGGAAGTTCGATCAACTCGTACTCATCATATTTTTAGATCGAATGTTATTTTATCACGATAAATATCACTGAACTCACATTAATCTGCAGTGACAAATTAAAAATGCAACTATAACTAAAGAATTTCTGACGAATTGGTCTCAAAAATACATAGGTAACAGTGGCGTGGCGTCCATAGAACCCGATTCCCACCGGCTTGCCTATTTTAAAGCATATGACCGGATATCTACTACATCCTGTAGAAAAAGTAATCCAAATCTGCTCCGACTTTACTAAGAATATAATTGACGCCACGCCACTGATAGTATATATAACGTTGTCTGGAAGAGATCGCTTCTTTAGCCGATTCTATACCGCCTGTTCTCGACCATTTGGTTTTACTTAAGGATTTCTCTAATATTTTTGGTGTGCAATAAACCAGGGGTTCCCAATCTTTTTCAGCCCGCGGCGCCCTTACAAGGTTCGTACTTCGTCACGGCGCCCTACCCTAGTTAGCTATTTGAAATAGATATAATGGAATAGATATAAGGATCGACTCGCGGCGCCCCTCTACACTTTCCGCGGCGCCCCAGGGCGCCGCGGCGCACAGTTTGGGAACCCCTGCAATAAACAGTACCTATTGTATACTTATTGCTGACAGAGAGGTTAAAACAGATGGACGCATTCGACATTTTTGGTAACTACAGGGACACAGGACACCCAGGACGTGTTTTTTTTATGCAAAGAAGAGACTTATTTTACCCTCACCTATGAATTAGCGGACAAAACCTAGCATAACCTACCTATAGATAGCTATCTATAAAAACTCTTCGCTTCGGTAGCGCGTAAGTAGCGCATTTCTTTTGTTCCCATGTTTATTTTCTACTCGCGTCGCGTATAATTTTCCCTCATAGCGAAGAGACATGCTGCTATACTGGTTTCTTTCGGGCATCATTTGTAATGAAGTAGCAATATGTTGGTACACTGGAAATGGAGCTTGGTTAGTCTCAGATTCGGTCTGGGAAACACAATTATTTATGTTTACCTACCTAATTTAGCCAACATTTACGCACAGAATAGTCTGCTGTATCATATTTCTAAATAATAATACAAAATATTACAGCCAGGATTCATAAGAAATATTTATAAAGAAAATGTTGGTCATGCCGAAGAGCTTTTTCATTAATGTTGTATGCTAATTCGGGTCTGATAAATTTAATCAAGTGCCCCAGTCCTCCAGACTAGGTTCAGTAAAATAATTACGTTTTACTAGAACTCATCATGCTTGGCATAGTAATTAGAGGTTTTCGCTGAATCGAATTTATTTAATAAAAGAAAACTTCTAAGAAAATGCAAAGAAGCGAATTAAATAGTACATTACACAACTAGGGTGGTAATACAAAGAAAGGCCGAGATCGTAGAAGTTTGCGGCCCGAGCTGCAAGCGAGGGACGTAAATATGCGATCGAGGGCTTTCTTTATTACCTCCCGTGTTGTGTACATCATTTTATGTCTACACTTGGCCAGAAAGCGGCTTTTTCCGTATGCGCAGCGTGTGGATATAAATCGTATTTTTTTTTCCATTCTTTATGGACGAGAAAATGGCCAACGCCAATTTAAATAAATACGGGAAGTGCACAAACCAGGGAGATATAATAAAAGCTTTTTAAAAATGTATGGTTTCCATTGCCATAGAACATATAGAGTACTCGTAGACACTATCTATGCTTAGAAAAATTAAATGCTAAAATATAAATACACAAATCTACAACATTTGGATCAAGTACCTAAATGTTTTCGAAACGAATGCTTCGGATTTCGGACCACAGTCCAACGTTAAGTTAGAAACTCTTATAAATAATGTATTGGTCAGTATGAGTATAATCCGATCACGATCCAAAGATCCTCCCAATATTACAAATCATATAACATTATATAATTGGCCAAACTATTTGGATATAATATATGATGACATTGCGATTGCATATCGTAATAATCTAATCGCACACACACAATCTATCTCGAATAAATAGGAAACAGTAATTGTTTCTATTTGTTCCAATATAAGATCAACTGTTGATTGCGATAAGTTTAGTACATACATAAAAGCCTAAAAGCACTGCAGTATAAGTAATAAATTAAATCCATTGGCTGCTTAAGTGCTAAACAAATAAAATAATTATGATATCAACACATAATCTCATGCAACCTTGACTTTGAAATACGTAAACAATGTAATCATATAGTAAAAAACCGGACAAGTGCGAATTAGACTCGCGTAGAGAGGGTTCCGTACGTTCAAAACAATATAAAACTATAAAACCATAATACTTTATTGCACAGACTTCTTATAGGTTTTCCTGTAATCTATAGATGTAGAACTATTTTGCATATGTTTTCAAAATTCTACGTCCAATAGTTTCGGAGGTAATTAAGGGGGAAGGTAAATTTTTGCCTATTTTCTTAAATAACTTCAAAACTATTGATATAAAAAATATTAAAAAAAATTGAGATTCTCGGTGAGCCCTTTCATTTAATATGTACCACGATATACTTCGCTAACTTTTATTTCTTATTGTCCCCCCAAAAGTAGCCCCCATGATTAAAATTAATATATTTTCGTGACATGTTCATGTTCGGGTCATTAACCTTAACATATGTACCAAATTTCAACTCAATCTGACCAGTACTTTCGGAGCAAATTGGCTGTGACAGACAGACAGACACACGAGTGATCCTATAAGGGTTCCGTTTTTTCCTTTTCAGGTATGGAACCCTAAAAACTCTGCAAACGAATCTATTATGAGGTCAGCTTATGTCTGTGCAGGGTCTTTCTTAGAAGGAAGTCGCCTACACTAACTAGCACATTAAAGGAAATGACCACGTTGAGTCATCGAAGCAAATCTTTTAACCGGCGCGGTGAAATAAATGGATGTGCGATGAGCTCAGAAGGATATGGTCACGTTTATCACTATTGATAAAACACGCTTCTTTGTCGCACATAGGTAAGTTTTGTTAACTAACCGAAGTTTTATTTATGATGAATAAGACACGCAACTAAAATTGCATTGTATTCATGTAAATGCAACGTATGTAAAGCACAATCACATACAATTTTTGTAACTAGACTACACCGTGCGTCATTTTCGATTTGAATTTTAAGCAAAATCTTTGCCCACATGTCTTCGTTTCCCTAAGATATCAATTGAGTTCAATTGTTTCCGTACCTTATTTTGTTTTAAAGATAGCACGACACATATTTTTCGATTTCAAGATGGTTTTCCTGACTTTTCCTTGAAAACTCCTGACGGATAACGCACGATTTTTCAAATTTCATATAAACCGAGCTATTTATAAAAAAGAATAGCTGAAATATGATACCAATTCGAAACAGGTTATGAGAAGGATTTTTTTAAATTTAGAAGACTACATAGATCATATATTATATTTTGCCCAATAAAAACCTCAAATGACTAGAGCGTATATTCTCTATAATACCTATTTATCGTATTGCATATCGTCGCCACCATGCTAATGCTAAACTTACATATTTAGCATGGTGGCGACGAGATGTCGCAGCAAACTGGTTTAATTAGCCATTTGGTTAACTGCCTAGCATTTTCACTAAACTATGACCCGCCAGCAGGTCGACGAGGCCCCGCGCGGGGCTTCTATTTCTGCTCTGAGGGACACAAGCTGACTAACAAACCTAACCTAAAATAAAGAGTGTTTTTAATGCAAATGCTAGGCAGCTAACCAAATAGCTAAGTAAGCTAGTTGGCGGCGACACGTAGACTGTATTTTTATAATCAAAATTTAAATTGATTGAAGTAGGTAATCAAAAGTTTCTATGAAACAGGCATACTTCGTATTTCACCTTTATTAATTTTCTCAGGCTCGTAAACGCAAATAGTAACATAAACATAAAAACGTAATAACACTTAACATTAAAAACAACCGATAGCAGAGAAACACTTCCTAGCTATAGACTTCCTATTCTTTACTATATATATAAACATTATGAGAGCAAAGGCCCAGCATTAAAACAGGCCATATAAGGCCCGATCGGATACAATACGAGGTTACTGTGCTTGTTAAAACCCATTTAAGCATAAAGTAGCAATTTCTTATCGCTGCTTACCACAAAATAAGCAGTAAATCACTGAGCCAATTACTTAAAGTTAATATTGTCTATCCGAACGGGATATAGGCGACTGTCATGCGAACGTTTTTTTTTCTATTTGTAAGTGAAAGTTTGGAACGATAATTTCTAAATTCATCCATTTTTACATACTCACGCACGTATTAATACTTTAATTTTTTTTTCAGTTTTATACAACATTGTACGTAGATGTATCACATATTTTTAAGGTAAACCCATCGTAAAAAATCCTTAGTAAAATATGAATATCAATAACAATACCAACACAATAGATCGCGATGCGCGTAAGCAAGCGCGCGTCGTCAATGCAACTGGCTGGCGACGCCGCCGGCGCAACCTTCTTTCACTTCGATCGATTTCAGCGCCATACCTGAGCATAACTTATTTGGGACCCTGTTATTTCAAGGTCGTATGTATATATGTATGTCCGCTCACAATTTAAGAAATTATATGGAAGCTAACATTTTCCACATTGCTACATCTATGAGCTATGTAATTTTATCCTAACGAGCTCTCACTTTAATATATTAGTGGTGTTTCCGCGTAGGTTAAGCTTGAACTTACAGATCTGAAAAAAAACCTGCTGTTTTAGGCCTTTTTGGGCATCATTAACATGGAGTTTTTTTCTAAAATTACCCCCTGTTGCTGTGCTTCCCCCACGAGGGTAATACCAGCAGTTTCGGAATTTAGGCACTATAATTTAAAGAAACCAAACACATGCACTTACAACGTTTTCGTGCTCTTTCTATACAGTTTTCAATGTGCGTAGGTAAGTAAAATAGTAGTAATTACTTTATTATTATTATTATTAAATAACCTAGTCGTATAATAGCCACATTTTAGTGTAAGCCTTGGGTGCATTAGTGAATTCCATTAGGAAACCGACAGCGAAGCTATGTTTAAGTTTTAATAAGTTTTATATCGCGTCTGCAAAGTTTAAATCTTTCGGGAAAGTATCAAGGATAAAATTCTAACTAAGCTATTTGCATAACAAAGTACGTAGTACGTACAAAGATACGCCAGGAAAACATTCGCCACTTCACAATTAACTGAAGGAACAAACATTATAATAGTCATTTATCGTAGTTAATTTTGTTTTATTTATGAAAGGTTAATGTAGAGCATGCTATGTTGTTTTCGTTTGTTTATTAGATTTGTGGAAAATATCAAACCCTATTTTTATTACATAGGCATTTAAACCGCCCAAAGACACAGGCCAATGTCGTAAAAGTCCAGGACTTCAAAAGAATTGACGAATATATCTAGGTAAATGATTGATACAATGAAGCCAATAAAAAGTACAGTAGGTGTAGTAACAGTCGAAAAAAGTCTACTAGACAATAGCGTGTTTTTGTGCAAGTTCAATAACACACATCATTAGTTTTTTAAAGCATTACCAATCGATATCATGTTATGAGCAATGAAACACGGTTGTTTTGACGCATTCCGAAGGAGAAAAATAGTAGATTGTTCAGTTAATACTAAACGAAGAATGGCTTCGATTGTGAAACATGAAGTGATTAGGTACATACAAATTTAATGTCGTGTGTTTAAAATATTCTATCTAATAAACTAAACTATGAAATATAAGAGAAAACTACAAGATACTATCACATTGCTCCAAGTGACTGTCAAAACTAAACGTTTAACTTTTTGTAGTTAAGACCGCAGGCACTTTTAGAAGATCAACGTCACGTTTCTTTAGTAATGCTAGGCACATACAACTTTATTTAAAGACGATATGTGCTGTTAATGACAGGACAGTCACACATCACTATAGCTAATCGATCATAGTTGCACCACGCGACGCATACTTCGAATAATCCGTATGTGTGAGCAGCATTGATTAAAATACTTCTTGTGACAGTTCTGCTGCATACCTATCATCAACGCCGAGTAAAAGTATGGGATGATTATTGGTGAATGCAGCAAACATTCACACATGCAATGGTTTAATAGCCACTCAATTAGTAACTATAATGATAATTACACAAGTGATTTGTACCCACCAACCACTTGCTAATAATCACTCAATTAACTCTTAGTATCTCGATATCTTAAAGGATAAAAAACGGTTAAACTAACTAAAGCTTTATCGCTTTATTTATCAGATAAAGGCAAGCCGACTTTGCGACGATCATGACCAAATACGAAGAGGTCTTACGATGTGGAAACGAGGTCAGCGGCAAGTCAGCGAAACTCCTTGCGCGAACACAATACAACCGATTAATACTGGCCGCTACCAAAACCGTCGAACTTGACCGCCCTTATCGATACCTCCGAAACCCCACCCAAAAGCGAAAGATATTAATATTGAACGATTCTCGCACATTCTTAATCCCTTTTTTCTCTGAACGGCATAATGCATTGCAGTTGCAGCGCGCTACCCAAAAACGTATTCAAGTAACCCAAATAAGAAACACGGAGATGCCGATTTGAGGATCCTTTCAGGGTTGCCAAGCTCGAAACCTTTAGTAGCTGGGAGGTCTTAAATTAAAAATAAACACCTTAAGGTCTGCTTAAGGAAAATATTTTTGTTTAATGCGATATGTACTCAATATGTTTACTGAAGGTTTCAGAATCAAGGTAGGCAGCATAATATGCTAATGTTGACAATGGACATAATAATACCCTGTTGACGAGGACGAGCGTATAAAGTTTTTTAACAGTCATATAGCGGTCAAGATCGTGTCTGTTTAGCTATAACATCGCATTAAAGACGGGTGACGAATGCCAACGTCCATGACTTAAGTTCTAGGAATAATTCGGAAGTACTTTTAATAAAAGCGTTAAATACTATTAAACTGCATACATATTAAATCATTTATTGATAAAAGAAAATGCATTTTACACGTCATAATTTTCAACACATTATATGGACAAGTGTTTGATAGGCCAAGTAAGTCGATCGTAACGTAAGTTGGTTAAGCAGTAGGAAACGACAAGCGATTTTGGGCAAGAAAATAACTCTAAATGATGATTGATGAGCTACGACAACTGCAAATACAGAATAATAGCCCACCAACAGTAAAACATGATAATTCAGAAGCCAGGAGCCTATTCTCAATTCGAACGAAATTCGTTTCTCCAATAGAAACTATGACAACCCTGCCCGCAACTGCCCGACCGTGGCAACTCGATGCGATCGACATTTATCTTTAACTCTCTAAGTCATCTCAGGAATTTCAAATAGACGTCCACTCGATCGATTCAGAGAATCGCCCCCGTGTTCTATTAACAGATGTCACATGGAATTAGTTAATTATGACAAACAAGGCTCCGGAACATGCACTAAGTGGTTAATCCCTCACTACCTGGATGGAATTGCAACAGCTTCCGCATATGTCCGAAACCGTACCGCCTGTATCAATCACCATCGATCAACCGCCGCTGTGCATAGCCTGTCATGTTCCCTATGAAGGATGTGTCGAGTGCATAAGCATAGCTAGACTTGTCCATCAGTGTGATGAGAAATGTTTTTAAAACAGACTTCGAAAACAAGGAGGTTCTCAGTTTGTCAGGGCCGTTTTTTTATGCAGGTTTCCCGATTACTTAAGTATTATTTCTTCTTTGTTTAAAATGATATACCTTCCGAGAATATTATTTCATTGTTTAAAATGGTATACCTCCCAGAGAACCAGATCAGTAGCGATCTGATAATGGGAACTTGGAGAACCTAAGGCAGTGTTTCCCAACCTTTATTACCATATCACCCACATTCTCATCGAGATTTGTATAATTACCCCTCCAAAAATACGTATTATAAGCTTATAAAAAACTACTCAAAGTAAAACGCCTTAATATTCAATCATATTACCCCTCAGAAAACTTCGTTTTACCCCTGGAGGGGTAATTACCCCCAGGTTCGGAACCACTGACCTAAGGGAACGAGTGTATTTATTTTAGTAGCTCTTTAATTAGTTAATTGAATGGACTAGTTTGTAGTCAGGTATTTTAATTTTGTATTATAAACGACAACCATCAGACAAATATGTTCCTTAGTTATTGGCCGAATGAATGCTGAATCTCCGTTTCAGCTTGGGCAAATATGCTTTCGTATGTCTGTTTCTCCGGCGAATGTCAGGCTGTTCTTCTCTATAGGTCGCATTTCTCAACCGATTCTATAAAATTTTGTGAGCAGGTTCAATAATATCGACCTTTTTAAATAAATGAATATTGTGGGAACGATCTTACACAAATCGACCTAGGCCAAAACTAAGCATACTTATATAAATAAATATATCGTCTTTACTTTAAAAAAACACGTACCTGACACTGACTTTAGATGAAAACGCAATATGACGTACGTATGAAACATTAAACGTTTTTGTCTACGACGTTTTTAGATACGAGTTTTTTTCAAAGTAGTGACGATATATTTAAATAGATAGTAAACATCCAAGACTCAGGAACATATACTCGTTCTCATCACACAAATATTTGCCCTTACCAGGATTTGAACCCGGGACCTCTAGTTTCGTAGGCGGTGTCACTCCCACTAGGCTAAACGTGTCATCGTTTTGCTGACAAAGTTTTTTATAAAAATTTCAACATGGCGGAGCCATGGGGGTTAACAGTCTTAACTAAATTGTGCTGCCATTTTGATTAATCGAAAAAACGATACCCAGGCCAGAAAATTTAGGGAATACCAGGGGAGGGCCGGAATTATAGCAAAAATTAGTTTTGTTTTAAAATCTCTATACTGCTGGACCGTCAAAATATATCACGGGCCATATACTACTTATTTGTACGGACCATCAGCGGACCGGATTAAACCCTCTACATGCATGGAGTGCATATTTTCAGAAGCTTTTAAACCTTTTTTCAACAAGGACACGTTGTTATCAATAAAAAAAAAAGTCAAGCACGTTTTAAATTTTCACCCAATTTGAAATGTTATATTATATTTGTAGGCAGTTGTATAGGAAAAATAATCTTGTTCTTAATTATCGGGTCACAACTGTATAATATCATAAATAGTATATTATAGATACTGTAAAGCTATCCCGAACACTCAAATTTTAAAAAGCGACTTTATTCACAAAATGCTCTTCAAAGCCCATACCTACATCATCCTGAATGACAAAATGGAATAACACGAAACAATGCCAACAAAGCCTTGCCCGTAAGTGGAATGAAATTGAAGCGTCGATGTTTTACATACAATATCACGACATCGCCTTATCTGTGCCACTCTTGACCCGATTGCATCCGATAACGTACGCCAGATCAAGACCAAACTAGTGGTGTTCGAATAGGACGGTCTTTGTCTAAATCTAGACCTGATCGCTGCATCTATATGCAAAAATTTTCCTTTATGGTTCGTCGTAATGTTGTTACTTAGTTAGTTAGCCCCGGATTAGGGCCGCGCCGCCCCTGTGTGCGAAGTGTGCAACGCATACTGGCGCCAAGGCGATAGCGGCGCCGGAAGTCCAAATACGACGACAATAAAGAGGTGCTTCATAGGTTTTGCACACAGATGCTGCCGGGGGTCGGCGAGGCCCTGCCCGGATCTACAACTTTTCTGAGCTGGGGCAGATATTTGATGAGGTGCCCCCTCCTCTCCGGCGCTGAGATAAATTATTTCAAAAATCTCACTAAGGTATATAAATTTGGCGCCGCCGGTATACCCTTCTGTTGTAAGTATGCAAATATTTATAATACAACTAATACCTCGCATAAGTCCATGTAGGGGCGTAGATATTTACCCCAGGGCCATATCGACCATGGTCTAAGTCGGCATACCGCGAGGGGCGCAAGTTACCCCTTACGGTTAATCATAAACACGAGACGTCACTAGTTGGGCGGCAAAACTAGTCCGGGGCGGTAAATTTTAAAATACGCTCAAAAATATGGAACACATTAGAGATCTAATACAACATTTTAAGACTGAACTATCATCATTGTTATTATTTCAACCTGGAGAAACGTCTCCAGGGTTGGGGGTCGTGCGTAGTGAACGCACTACTGAAGATAGATCTCCCTCAAAGACCTCCACCGCAGAATAAGTAATAGTACTACATAAAGAAGTCTCTCTCTCTCTCTAACAAAACTGACGTTCGAGTCCGACCACCGGATGGAACGCACCGGATCCGACCTTTTCTATCTATCGCATAACGTGTGATCTTTCTGGTCGCTGGCTAAGCCCCTCCGCCGGGGCAAAATTTGGTACTATAGCTTGGCAACTTCGTTGGTGACACTCACCTGTGTGCTTTTTGTTCTGTGCAGCCTAACTACTTACACAAGTTACCGCCAACACGAACGGGGGTCTCCGGAGGCTGCCTTTGTCGGTCGCCGTTCGTGTTGGCGGTAGCTTGTGTAAGTAGTTACGGCTGCACAGAACAAAAAGCACACAGGTGAGTGTCACCAACGAAGTTGCCAAGCTATAGTAGCCGCGCGGCGAAATCACAGAGTGAGCCACTCCTGCCTCCACAATGAACGGACGCATACTTTTTGCCTCAATCGACTTCTGGCGACCTATTATACCATAGAATGGAAATGAACTATCATGCTCTTACCCGCTTATTAAAAAATTGCTAAATATTATATGAAAGTACGAGAGTAATAATGTACCCACTACAAACAAACATCTGTGTATTTTCGACGTTTTATTGGCAAAGTTAAAGCAATAACCTCCCGCTGCCTATCAAATATTGTCTCTCGGAGGTAATAAGACTTTATTGGCAATAATTATTAGGTTAAATGATATTTATTTTCTGCTCTAAGAAAAATATATATATTTCATATCAAAACCCACATTAAATGATTGAATCAAAAAGCTCCTAGTTTACTGACACTTTTTAAAGTGTTGTTTTTGGTTACTCATTTGAACAGTTTTGCGAGTAATAATAATAAGACTTTTAGACTTTAATTATATTTTTGATCCTGTTTAAGGTACTCGAAACCACCTTAAACTGGAATGAAAACTAGGTCTTTGTGCAACTTTTATAATTAGGTACAATTCTCAATTATACGCTATTCTTGTAAATAGGTCCTAGTTATGATTAACTACCAATCCAAAAGTAAATAGTTTTAATCGTTTCCATTTAGAGTCAGCACTTAGGTACTTCCGTCCGTCTATCCGTTCAAGTAAGCAGTGATATAGGTCAAAGGGAAATTAAATAAACCTATTAACATGAGCAGCCATAGAAAGTAGTCGTACAATGCAAACTAGGAATAATACAAACAGAAAATGCAGCAAAAACCCAGGTCACGTATAGCGCCTACTTATGAAGTCAACCGGTGTACAAAATGTTATCCGCAATGTATGAAACAAAATTAGTAAAGTAGGTTTCACCTTCCGTCATATACTGATGATATGAATGATTGACTTGGTTTTTAATGGGTCAAATGTATTGTTACTTACCGATTCACCGCCAGAATCGATCCCGTTTTCAACCAAGATGTCTTCAAACAAAACGTCGGCTTCACATGGAGAACATAAATTACTGAGCAATTCACTGAACCTTTCTACTTTACGAACACACACAGCCCCCAGCAACCCTCCCACTTCCACATCTTTCACTCCCATTGGCACTACAACACTATCTTCTAATTTCACAATAACGTCAATTTTCTTAACCGCAGGTTCTTTCATTATTGGAATGTTACTTTTGTGACTATTATTGAGCACGTTTGTCTTATTGTTATCCGAATAATTATCGTTATTATTCAGTTGTTGTTTTCTGTTAACTTTCTCGTCTTCAACGACACAACTTTTAAATAAATCTTCAAACTTTTCTTTTTCCAAACTAGGTGAAATGCTTTTATCAAGTAATATTTCATTCAATATCTCCTCTCCACTGACATGTAAATCTGTTGTTATGTTTTCTTTACTTTCTATATCACTGTTTTTAGATTCATTGTCTTCGATTTCTGAGTTATGTGTCTTTTCTAACTTCAAAACGTTAATTTCGTCAACATGATTTTCTTTAGGACTACTGACTAATAAATTAAGTTTGTCTTTTTCTAAAATAGTTTTACTGGAATGTTTAGGTTTCGATTTAATAGCACCAATTTCCTTATCAGAAAAGCATGTGGCAGAAGGGCTTTTCTGATTTTCCTTCTGATTACTAGTCCTTTTGTTTGAAACCGATTTAGATTTATCTCTATCTATAATTTTCGAGCTCTTGGGTGTTTTACTTTTACTATCATCTAATAGAGACTGAACGGAAGAACTTCTGGTGGATTTTCTAGGAGTCAGCGAGGAATCAGAATGGGTGGCGGCGGCAGCTCTTAAGCGAGAAGTACGTGTTGTTCTAATAGGCACTGATGTAGAAATAGAGTTAAGATTTAAATCTGAAGAAGACTTAAGATTAGCAGTCGCATCTTCCGAAGGCGTCCGCTCGGTTCTTCTTGGGCGCCTGAAAAAAAGAAAAGATAAATATTAAGTTACATGTTGAAAATAATCAGAGGCAATTAAATTATTTCTATTGCTTATGCCAAAAATTTTAGTATCGGAATCTCACCTTTGAGTGACATTTTCTGAGAAAAGTGTCGCCGTTCTTGCTGTAAGCTGCTTTCTTCTCTCTTCTTTATACTTCTGTATCCTGGCCGCTCGGGCCTCGTCCTGAGACTGGCTCATGACGCTCTCCCTCTCCCGATGATGTCACGTACGCCAGAAATTTCCAAGTTTCCTTGAGGTTTGCTCGTCGTTCTTAGATTTAACATGGATCTGGTCTAGCATGGCGACATGAAGCGCGCAATAGGGCGGAATAGTTGGCAGTGATGAATACAGGCTAAGGCTGGAGGTAGGTGAAGAAGGCGCGCGTGGTGATGACCTGGAAAAGACAACAATAAACTTTATATTACCACATCAAAAAATACCTAAAAGGAAACCAGGATTTTAGCGTATCAACTTAAAAAAAAAACATTATTTACTGACAGGTTAGTGGCCTTCATGGGTCATAACATAACGCATAACTACTCTATTTCCTTAATATATCTTGCGACAGCCGCAGGAAAAGATCTAGCGATGCTAATCCAAGCAAGACAGATATGAAGTAAACTTTAGAAAAGATTCTCTAAGTAATAAATTTTATTTTCCTCAGAATACCTCCTTTTCACATGGTACATATTTCTGCGAAGAAGTCATATAGATATGTGCATTGTCAGAGGGACGTGATTTACATGAGAGGTCGAAGGTAAGGTAAGCTCGCAGAGCGCAAACAATGAATGTTTAATTTATCGACGCATGGCGAATAGCGGAGCGTTACGAGTAAGACATCAAAGCCTTTGTTCTATTGTACTATAAGTGTTACCTGTAACCGTAACACACGAGATTAGTCGTAGATACTTCTTGTTTTTAAAAGGGTAATTATACCGTTGTGTCTGGTAGGTTACAGAAAATGCCACCCAGCCTGCTCTATCTGCTAATGCATAACAAGTATTTGTATTTCATAGAATTTAGGTCCAGTAACTCGAAGATGACTATAGAGGGCGTATCTTCGATAGGTACTCAATAATTTCAACATCTGATAAAAAAACAGACGCTTCACTACATAGTATAAAACAAAGTCGCTTTCTCTGTCCCTATGTCCCTATGTATGCTTAAATCTTTAAAACTACGCAACGGATTTTGATGCGGGTTTTTTTTAATAGATAGAGTGATTGAAGAGGAAGGTTTATATATATAATACATGCATAATATAATAGAGAAACACCGTGCGAAGACAGGCCGGTTGCTAGTAATTAAATATATCAAAGCAGATTCGCTGCTTCAAATTAATAATTAAGTTCTTAGATTGAATTCCTCTGCTTCATCTCAATATTCATGAAAATTAAGTCATAAAATTGGCCAAGCTCGGTTCAATTTTGTGGGCGACAGATGTTACCGCATGGTTGCAAGTGTTGCAACCGACCAATAGATTCTCGGAGTTTTTAACAAACGTTAGACTTTAGTGCTAACGGCGAGGTGAGATCGAGTATAGTACATTACACAACTAGGGTAGTAAAACAAGGAAAGGCCGAGATGACGAGATGCCGAGGGCTTTTTTATTATCTCCCGTGTTGTGTACATAATTTTATGTCTACACTTGACCAGAAAGCGGCTTTTTCCACACGCTTAGCGTGCGGTAAAAGCCACTTTATGGCCAGGTGTGGCATAAAGGATATTTTCGTCAGCTTACATACTTTGCTACGTCTAAAGTGACAGTAATACGAGCCACAAGATCACGGGCCACATTAGTTATTCACTGCACCAGCTGTGCTCTCCCGTATAATAAACTTACTCTAATACGATATACTAAGCTTAGACAGCAATTTGAATAATAAATTAACCATTACAAGAAACTTGTTTGCAGCAAATCCGAATACAGATGAGAGTAACATGTTAATGTTGCATCTATTATGCATTTTGTAGCTGTAGCGATCGACATTTTATCATGTGTCCAAGGATCACGTCAACACCAGCCATGTAGTATGTTATACAAAAATAGATAGCGAGTAGCACACATTTACATTGTAACATGGTAGCCTAAAGATGTTTTTGTGAGTTATAGAACTGCATTCAATAGATTAATAAAGCAACAAGAAATATGCGCAGAGATGCCTACGAGATACGAACAAGAAAGTCAACTAGTACCTAAACAGCAACAGGCTCATTCCACTTTTTACTCGCTCAGCCCATAAGTAGATAAGCTACACATTTTACTGTCAGCAAAACGTGGACGTCTTACACTGTCTTTAGACAAATTAAATTATACGCAATGTCAATGCCAATTAGGGTTTGCTGGGTAAACAGCCGTCTTAAGCCCGGTCGGGGGCGTGACTAGCAACATGTTGCCTGCTTAATTTATACAACCGTAATACAATAAACTTAAAAACGAAAGTGGTTTGACACTGCAATATTGCTATATAAGAGAAGCATTTAGAATAGTTTGCAAATTGTGACACAAGTTGTCGTTAGTGTCAGACATATGAATTTTGAACATGTTGTTTACTCTGGCGAGACGTAATGAAATACGTGCTGCGCTCAAACGTTTTTACAAACTTTATTGGCTGTCTTTGTACCATCGCCAAGAACTGGAGCGTCAGAATCGATCATTCGATCCAACGAGTACTTTGAAAAATACCGCAAGGTATAGCGAGAAATTGAACGAATTACAACCTAGGGCCCTGAGTTATTTATTCATATTGGTTATCTAGTTTGAGTTGCTCGCCGTAAATAAAGCTACACACTTTTATTACTTTCACGTAGGTCAACGAATTCTCAAACGTGATAAGGAAACGCTAAGGCTTAGTCCTAAAACTTAGAAAGATAAGAAATAACTTTCATTATTTTATGTCATGAATTCATGACGTAATGCGCTGCTTTACACGGAAAGCGATATAAGACTTCAAGTAATTAAAGTTCCACAAAAAGCAGATTGGATTGGCTTGACTCCTGTCCCACTTCTCAAGTTGTCATTGTTAATGTTTTCAATACTAGCTAAGTAAATTGGTCAAAAAGGAGTTGCAAAAGCAGAGCAATTTTTATCGCAGTGCATCACTAATATAGTCATAATCCAATGCCGCGCTCAGATCCATTTGCATGCAGAAATGTCGTTATTCCTCGCGAAAATCTCGCCTCAAATGTCTCAGTTACGACCTTATATACTAGTAGTAATATTGACCGCGCTACAGGTAATCAAAACCGTCAAGAAAGCCAAATATTCTCAATCATACATCACAATAACAGGAATGGCAAAGAATTCGCTTTATGAAACAGTTACCAAACGGATTTTGTGCGTGGAGTTTAATTTTTTCTGATGGTAAAACGTAATTGCGTGCTCTCACACTCTGATTCATCCGTGTCGCGGGACGATTACGTCGCGTTTGCGTCAAGTAACATGAGTAGTAGCCGCGGGAATGTAGCTTCTAATCAAATGACTTAGAATCGTCGAACAAATCACGCGTGAATCCGCATAGCTGATGCGAACGCACCGCAAAAACGACGCGATTAATAGCGCAGAAAATAAAAGTGGTTCAAGTTATCGATGTATAATTTAACTGGGACAATGACACAGTAATTCTTCTTTATTTCTTGTTTTCACGTTACGAATAATTGGTTCACCAGATGAGAGAAAGAAGAGAAAAAGGCTTACTACGCAGATGAAGCCGCGGCCAAATAACTTGAAACTGCATTTCTAATATTAAAATGAAGAACAAATTTTACATATTACACCATATTAAACGAAGTTGTGTGATATGGCCTGTCAAAAAGAGCTGAATTTATCACGTGGAATTTCAAGTTCCTTTGAATGCGCGATGATAACCAAATCAGCATTCGACTCGCATAGCCGCTCTCAAGAAAGTATTCACACGGAGCTAAAATAAATTCATCTCGCAGACAGCCGGCGTTAAAGTATTCAATATTTGCGGAGAATAAAAATATTAAGTTTCAATGTTTACGTTTATAATAAATATGGCATGATTCGGACAGTTCGCTTGGTGTAAATAAGCGGAACATTCCATTTGAACATAAACGATGTCCCGTGATTTGATTGATACAGTTTTATTGGAGTCAGGTGGAAGATTTGATGTATACTGATTGATAGGAAATCATTGATTGATTTGCTATTTAGATTTAACGAGACTTTATTTGGCAGTTAAAAGGTCATACCTATTACCTACACATACTGACTAGACTCGACCTAACCAATTAGCAAGATGACCGTCGTGAACGGTAATTTTACTAAAAGATAGTAAGTGAATACGTTTCTTATTGAACTCACTGTACGTTAAGTTCTGTACGGCAGTATTGCATAAAACATCTGATCAAAGTTTTAATAAGAAGGCATTAATAAACACACTTTGCTGTAGCCACTTTCGTTCATCAAAAGTGCAGGAGTACAATTGATAAACGTACCATAAACGACGAACCATGGGAAAGTGGTATGTTCAAAATAGCGGACACGTAACTCGCGATAATGCCAGTTGTCAATATTTGCTCGTCGTAAAGAAGTGACGCGAACGACCCGTCAGTGGACTTTCCTCTCCCTATCTAGAGTTATGTTACATTAAATGTAAACATATTAGCTCCGCGGATTCACTTGTCCAGTTTGATCTACATTATCTTTGTTTACTTGTTGATTTTGTACATATCATTCTTAAATTTTAATAACTTATCATAATTATGTTTTCATATCATTTGAGGTATATTATTTAAAATAAGTGTTCTCCAGAATAACTTTAAACTGCTAATAACTAACTGCACGTGACGTAATCTTAGTACCTACATGGATTACAATAATGAAATAATAAAAAAACCTAAAAGCCAATTTACCAGTAAAGTCACTCAAAGCTAAAGCAGAAGGTAACAAACAATATATGTTGTAAAGGAAATTAATTTTTTACTGATTCATAGTCATTTACTGCTAGAAAATGGGATTGTTTCATCGGGCTTATTTAGTGTCTTCTATAAGTCAATGGTATTCAAAGGTTAAACACTTGACTTTTTGTAAGTTTACTCAACCATCCTTATGATCACGATGCTGACATCATACCCATGCACACTAGATAATATGCGTCCGATTGTGAAACCCGTCGATTCATTTCCTAGTTGCAAAATCCTGTTATGTAGATGCAGAGTATCTGAACAATACGAAGTTAACGATCTCTTCAATGTGACACATAGGTTAAATCTTAGTTTAAAAACGTACAGTGGCTGACGCTCATACGGAAGCCACAGCCGCCTATGTGCACTGTTTGTTCCGCATGCTCTGGAAGTACCTTTTCTACCTATGTACCGTATTATTAATTTCACCAGTTTGGGTTTGCTCAATCCTCCTCTCACGTGGCCAAAGTATAAAAACAGACAAGTAGTTTCTCTTCGGCCGTTTAGGAGCGCGCGATACCTATTCAAGAGGCGCATACGGTGCGATCCGTACTGCAGCATTCTTACGCATTATTTAAACTTTGCTTGTAGTGCGCACACTTACAAGCCGCGCGATGTACCTTTTGGAGGAAGAAAAATTACTACTATTATAGGTACCGTGCCGAGGCCCCGCCCGATTTTGCTCTATATGTAGATCTAATAACCACATTTTTACTAAAAAAAAAACCCGACCGCGGTGCACTTTGAAACTGCATAAAATCCAACATTTTGTTTATTTTAACGAACTTCATACCCAGTGACACTCGCACCATCAAGACGAATCTAATGATGTATCATTTATCAAAATCGGATGTGTCGTTGAGTAGTTACGAGCGGACACAGGAACGGACATACATACATACAGGTCAAACACATAACCCTCCTTTGGGCTTCGCCACAGTCGGGTAAAAATCTTCGTGTCGGCCGGCTGTATTTTCTTTAGACGGTGTATAACATAGTGTAACTGTAACGCAAGGTCGTCCTACCAACATTAGTGGAACTAATCCAATATTTTTAACTGATTGAAAATGTCACAGTCTAATGCACACATACAAAGGGTTCTGTCGATTGTCATTATTCTGAGAATCGGTGGCTAATTTCGCTTGCAGCGGCCCGTTTGCTGCGGTGGTGATGACAGAATGACTAATTAATGAACGTAGTGTTTGCAGTTTTCTATGTAAATTCAAAGTAATCTAAATGCATAAATAGTAACTACAGTAGTAAGTTTCGCTAATTCAATTAAATACTGTGTTATTCTTCTTGACTCTGAACATTTCAATGCTAGGATGGTACTATTTATACATTTATTATTCCATAACATAAATAATGTGTTAGTATCATTATCATAATTTGGAAAGACCGAATTTTCGAAAATAATAACGTTAATATCGAAATCGGGCGTCGGACGTCCACCAACAAGATGGACAGATGATGATCTGGTTAAGGCTGCTGGCTCACGGTGGATGCAGGTTGCTTCCAACCGAACTGATTGGAAATCTATGGGGGAGGCCTATGTCCAGCAGTGGACGTCCTATGGCTGAAATGATGATGATGATTGACGATGAATATCGAATTATTTACGTAATTTTTTTTTACAAAAACTGTTTTTAGCAAAATTTCATATGGCTTCTTTTCAGTTAGGAACATGATTCTGAAATATTTTCATCATCTTTCCATGCGACATTTAGTTTTAATGACTATCGAGATCAAACTAAAACCGGAATGCATTAAATAGGATAAATTCCGTCCTTATCGGAACCCTAAAACCGAAGAGCCTCCGAATGAGGGCTCCATTTACAAACGCTGATAACAGCCCACCGTCCGAATTGCGGACAAATTTGTAAAAAGGCCGATAAAATAAGTTGATGTTACAAATTGTAAAGCTATTATCTTTTTAGAGTATTGTCTACAAAACAGCATGGAAGGACGTATGCAATTTTCTACTCGATTCTATTCCAAAAAGGAAAACAAGAGTAATAAAAACGGCATCAAAATCTTTTACTTAAATTCGTAACACTGACCGAGAGAAAACAATGAAAGAATTAAATTTAGCATAGAAAGCACCGTTTATGCTTATGCTCGTGAGTATAAACAAAAGATTCGTAAATCAACCCCTAAAAATAATTAATCAGAGATGATAGTCCCTATGGGAATCCCAAAGGGCACTCGGCTAGTAAATAAATGAAAGTTCTTAAAACAACATGCTTGATACAAATATATACCCTCAATAATAACCATGAAAATTTTGCAATTCACGGCTTGGAATGTGTAGCTAAAAACATAATGGAAATGTAGACAGAAAAACCAACAGGATCAGAATTTAATCTGTGGCTATTCCAGCCACTTGTCGGGTAAATTAAATTGCAACGAAGTTGTTTTAACTTGTCGGTTTGAACGAAGTTGTTCTAACAAATTTTTACTGGGTACCGAGCCCATTACTTAGATGTATGACCATGTATAAAGCACAGGATTGCAAATACTTTCAAACACAACTTGGTGCGACTAAAACATTAACAGCAGTCACCTGTTTTTGTGAGCTATGAGAATAGATGTCAGTAGTGAATAATGTTAATGATGAATAAAGCACAGAGAATTTAAATTTTACGAACAAAGCTTGAATTTTATCATTTGCATTATATTTTGTATTCATGAATGTTAAACATAGGTACAATGAATTAAGATGCAATTAAAATGATTTATTGCACAGTATGTTTACATAATTCAGTTACCGGCTGATGATAAACTTGAAGTTATTATAAATCGTGTATAACGAGAGAGTTTGCTGTTTTTCGAAAACGAACAAATCTGGAATGATAATAGTTAAAGGGAACTATCAAATTGTGTATACATGGTCTAAAGTTAGAGAACAAATGTTAAGATAATCGAAAAGTTTCTGTTACAATTTTAATTTTTGAAACAATCTTTATATAGTCGCCTGTTACTTTTTTTTTTAATAATCCAGTGGGGGGGGGGCAAAGTACGGCCCGCGGGCCATGTCCGGCCCGCGGAAGGGTTTGATCTAGCCCGCCGACAGTCTTTCGGAGTAGTATGTATATGGCCCATCCTCGATTGTACCGTGATATGTATTGCATTGTCTTCAAAACTGAATAATTCAAATTCCTAAGAAAAGAGGAAGTGATTCTAAATCAACTTGCAACATTTGACTCCAACAAAGACACTTTACATACAGCTACAGGCATTGCAAGTTAATAAAAAGCTAAATAAAGGTGAATTCCCAAACGCAATTACAGATCCTGCAATCACATATTTAACTCAAAACCATTTGTATCAATTTAACTATCTAGAATTCTACGCCGTATTAAATTACCCGCAGCATTACTCGCGTTTGGCCGTAATGAGCGCACTACGTCGTACATCAGCCTTCTCGCCACCGCAAATAAAAGTATGTAAAGCCAGACCGGATTTCATCGAAAGCCAGCTTCGCCTTGCCTCGATTAATTTATACGAGTAACAATTTACAGAAACTCCTATATCGAGTTTTGCGCTTGGGTTTTATACGCTATTCACTAAGGATTTAGGTGGCATTTTGAATGGAGGTATCCATTGTGTGAGCTTGCGAAAGTTACACAGTTGTAGCCATGAGGTGGACCCGGCTTTTTTGGCACACGACATTGGAGCCACGGACCTCTATATTAGGTATTGAATATACCATGAATTAATGGAAAAATCAAATCCATTCACTTTCAGCGTTATTGCATTTACCTGGAAGGAATATTGATTATGTTCTTTTCAGCCAAAGGCATTTACAAAATGAAGCGTAAGTAGTTTTGTTATGTTAATGGTTTCTGTATTGTACGTATTATTCGTTTCAATTATGATAAGTTATGAGAAATAGATTGAGAATGGTATGGTCGTAACAATGAATAATTGGAAAATTTTAGAGGCCATACAATATCCATCAAATTATAGGTTCATGACTTTCATGACATCATGACATATTTTCCTCAAGTCCAGAAACTTGTCGCGATGGACTAACTTATATTGGTATACAGGTGTCGTTAAGTTTAAACCTGCCATGCAAAAAAAACCTCGTTAATTGACTTCTAAATGTTGAAATTGTTGCAACGGTTAAAATGCTACTTGAGATATAAAAGTGTGCAGTTTTAGCCGTGCAACAGACTGGAATGCTTTTGTGTTAGCTCTCCACTAACCATGTAATGGACAATATGAAAAACAAGCTTAGAAAACTTAACGGAAGTTAATTAAAAGAAGAGCAATCGTACATGTTTTCAAAATGTATACTAATCTTTTTATTCAGTAATAGCAGAAACAGTGAAATAGAAGAATCTTATAAGTTTTCAGCCAACCAACCACTAGGTGACCAAAACCGAGCATAAGCATAAGTAATTGGGTAGTTCACTGCGACTAAACAGTGGCACCAATCACATCATTACCATCGCTACATTATGGATGAGCTCCATATCCCGTTTTCGGTTATCTTGTAGAAGTCGCGTGCCTCTGCTATTTTTATCATAATGATCCTGATTGCTTTTATAAAACGGCCAATAATAGTGGCGATGGTAATGAAGCAAGCAAAACGGTATAAAATCGCAGAGAACTACCCAATTTCTGGAATACTGATGATGACTTCGCTAGAGGCAGGCACAATCTGCGTCAAGCTTGTCCAAAAAGGGACAATTTAAAGGGTATTTCAGCCCAATATGCTTATCATTTGTGGTCGTATACCCATTATGCCTATAGGCGCAACAATGTTTACAAATACTTTTATCATACAACTCGGAAATGAGCTCAACAGATAGGTACCTAAGCAAGTTTCACTCTGTTATATTACTAACTAGTGCTAATAGCGAGAACCGTTAATCCGAACACAGACAGCCTTGAATATGCTTTTTAGAGGAAGATTGTGGTTATAAAACTTTTACTGTTTCTTTAACACGTTCGCTGTTCTCCTTACATGATATAACTTTCGCGTTTCCGTCCATATGCTTTAGCGTAACTAAATGTTGACAGTTAAAATTGACAGTCAAAATTGGCTCTTGGGATCTGCCACGTCCAAGAAGAGAAAATTGAAATATTCTCATAATTTATTTCGCGTAAGTGTTCATTGTTGTTAATAGCCGTCGCACAAATGAGGCTTGTGATTATTTATTTGCGTGAAACGTAGGCTCTTAGTAATGAATTGATTCAGGCGTTATTTTGCAGAAACTCATAGTTAGTAGCTAAATTCGCTCTGTTACAGCATTCTTTGCTTTTGATCGCTGTATTCAGAATCTAGAATATTTTTACCATTTAGACACATTTCTATTTCATTAACGGTAATTGGCTAGGTGCTTCAAGTACTGAGTCAAGAAAACCGGAATCATCATTATTTTTAAAGTTATAACGTCAATAACGATTAATGACATAACGGGTGTAAAATATCAATATACAATATGACATAGCTATTAAGGTTGCACGTGTCGATTGCAATATAAAACTAATATTAAATTAGTAGCTATGTAGTTTGTATTACGTTACGCCAAGCGTAACTAGATTTTGTTAAGTTTTTTTTTTAATTAATGTTTATTTCATATTACGAAATGGTTTTAGCCACGGGCCTAACTGAATAACATACACCTGCTAAATGTGCGTTGCATAATCTTTATAATCATTGAACATTTGTCAATACGTAAATACTATATTACACACCTCGGGCGGTAAAATGCACAATATTACAGATCGCAGTCCGTCTAGCATAACTAGCCGCGACTTCGTTTCTCGCGCGACAGAGCATCACCTGTCACTGTCACACTATATTGATTGGAAAGAGATGGGTAGCATATCTCGCGCGAGATAGAGTCGCGTGTCACAGTTGTGCTAGAGGTACAGGTGTTTGTCATAAATTACGTGATCTGGAGCTTTCTTCATTACCGCCCGTAATGTGAAATGTTTTTTTTTTTGCTTTGTGTCCTAGGTATGTGTTAATCGGGGTCGTAATTTCTCATTTTTATTCGATTTGCAAAAATATACGTAAGACGTATGAGAGGTAGGCATTACAGAAATATAGGTACATGTGTGGCCTGTAACCGGAGCTAATAATTAAAACATAGATTCTACTCATCAAACAATAAAACTTTTGTTCAACAACTTTTAAAAATTTTTTAATTTAAAATTTTATCTTTTTCATACAAATTAAATAGTATTTTCAATGTACGTTAACATCAGTCTAATTGACGTCGCTTGTCACGCTACAAACATAAAAAACATAGCAATACATTGCGGCTTCAAATAAACTTTAAAGCGTGCTAAAAACTAAAACATAAGTTATTTTTAAATGTGGCTGAACAAAATGTTGTTCAGTTTGAGGAGTACAATCTTCGTTTTAATTATCAGCCCCGGTTACAGGCCACACATGAATATTTCTGTGTTATATAATTCGATATATTCCTGCGGCAGGCATACTAGTCAGAATTCGCATAACTATAACTATCAATATCAGATGTAGGATGTAGGTCATCCAACCACCTGATTTATGACACTAAGGGAATTAAGAAAAAATTAGATAGCTTACAGCTAATTGGCTGGAATATAATGTTGGTGGGCGGAAATGTCGTAGGAAGGATCAAAGAAAAAACTGAGCCAAAACATAAACTGGTCAAAGTGTAGGCAGGACACCGAAAAGATAAACTGATGACCTAGAGACGATAACGGTAAATTTTAAGCACAAGAAGCTACAAAATCGGGACTGAAACGTGTTAGAAACTTATATTCATCTAATAGTTTTAAGCGTAAAAAAGTAGAAGAGAAATAAAACTACATTAAAAACACTAAAAACTTTCTAGAAAATAATTAGTTTAGACAAGATAATCTAATGATAATCTAGAGTAGATTTAATGTACAGACACATGCACGTGTTTCATTATTTTCAAGTTCAATGACATATGTGTATGTCGTCTATAGCCTTGTTATCTATGTAACCTTTGGGGCCGTGGCTAGATATTGCCGGTTATACATTAACGATTATGTATTGTCTACGGTCCATTAGTACTTTCAGTGCAATTAGCTTTGGCGGCACTTAAAGTTAAACGTGCGATAAATTAAGCTAAGCAAAGTGATCGAATATTTCAATAAAAAGGGAATTTAATTAATCTGTCAGCCAACTTGGTGTAACTTAAGTTAAAATCTATGAATGATAACGATTGCACTTAATGGACTTCTCAAGTTATTCTAAACTTTTAATGGTCAAAAAGTGCCAAGAGATTTTTGAATAAAATGTATTATTGATTAAAGGAAACTACGCTTACATGGCGATTGAAGTTATGATAATTTACTGGTAATAACTTATATAAAGTTATGAATCGTAAGATTTCTGTTGCTTAATTTAAGGTATGCTTCTCGATTGCTACGACTTTCTCCCAATTAAAAGGAAGTCGATGCTCCGATTATACAACTAAAACCCGTAAACAAAGTTTCTATAAAAGCTACTAACACAAACTTGAAATAAATTTATGCAAAAAAAAACAAACATTAAGCAAGTACCTTTCAATCTAGATCCAGAGACCCGTCCTGTATTCACTGACAGTTTTTTTTAATGCACACACAAACACAAAAACAACGGTACAAAGTTTTTCGTTCACCGAAAAAGTACCAGGGCATCAGAATAACGCAGGAGGCACGAGCGCACCTGTTGGTGCGGCGCGAAGAGCATTACTGGCTCGACGCGGCCCATTAGTCGCGCTCGGACACGTCATGCGGAAGCCGGTTCTCTGGACATCGATGACTTGGAAGAAATTCGCAGCAATCGGTAAATTTCCAAAACACCTTTCCTCTGACAAAAGTCCCGTAAATAGTTACTTTTTGACCTAATTTAAAAAGCCACAGATTTCCATTCTGCAACTGCAACCATACAGGGAAGGAACTAGTTTAAGTTTTGTATCAGTTTAACTTCAAAATTGAACTTTTACATGTTAACATATCACACACGAGACTACTTTCTGGAACCAGGAAAGTGACTCGAAGTAACCAATGAAACTTCATTAGTTCTTTCGTCGCCAATTTAATTAGCATCGTAATTATCTAAGGCGTCTGAGATTGTTTTTGATTTGAACTTACAAACAAGAACACTGTGATTAAGCATTTTTTAACGGTGCCACTGTTCATCTCATTCATATCATAATGAGGCTCGTACATACTCAGACGATTGCCACAGAAGCGAGAGAAACCCGTTGAGTAAAACGATTTGGCCATAATGGGAGTACCACCGTGCGAATTCATCGAGTAGACAATAAGATTTTTGGGACAGATTTGGTGCGAAGCGACGACAGGCGAAATTATGCTTTTACTGTTATGAACCAAATGCAAACGCACGCAAGAATCGCAGCAACTAGTTAATTCAAAAAGACAGGTCAAACGACTAATTTACGGATAAAAATGAGGTGAAAGTAGCATGTCTTAATGATCTCAGCTTGGCGTAGAAAATAATAATGTACCTACATATAGTCAATAGATTATCTATCATATTCGACTGGTTTTGCATGAGTGTGGGTTGAATAATTCGTATGATTACGAACGGACAAAGTCATTTATTAAATCTATCAAGGAATAGTAAAAGCTTTACTTTTTCGTCCCTCAGACAAATTATCATCAATGGCGAATAAGAAAAGATCTACTTTAAGTGAAAAAAAAGTAAATCAAGTTTACAGTTTAACTACACACAATACACATGAAGTCGTCATAAAGGGAATACAACTACCGTAAAATGGGGTGAGAAGGGATTGCGCGGACAGTTGGGTTACGAATGGGGAGAGTAGGGATGACAGAGGGGTGAGTTGGTTTTTAAAGGCTACTGCTACTGCAGCTGAACTACTGAGCTGTAGTAACATTCATATTCCAAAAGTGTCGATCCAACAATTTGCCCAACCCACCTTAGTATGAAATCCCTTCTCACCCCAACTACGAGGAACTACGGGGTGAGGAGGGATTTTGTGTTTATTGTCAGTTATAAATTGGAACTACTCACAATCATAAAAAAAAACTAAAATACAAACTTCCGGAACATTTATTATATATACAATTCAGTTTGCATATGTAAAAATTAAATTTTATCGAGTTTTGAATGTCAGTTTTGTCCCTACTCACCCCGTTTTACGGTATGTGTTTTCAGATGACAATGTTCTTTATTAATCATTGAATACAGTTTTTATTTCTATTATCAGTTCCATTATTCTTATCAAGGAACTCTACAGGTACACTAAGCCCAATATTTAGACACCATCATCATTAATTTAGGAGTTAATTAGGTAGTCATTAATTTAGACATTTAAGATAATTTATAGGGCATTTAAGTTACTGTATGTATTTGTATGTTGTATATTTCATAATACATAAAGCAAATGCGGGCGCACGTTGCAAAAGGTTTTAGAGTGAGTAGAAAACGTATCGCAGATTGGACGGGGAAATGGTATTTCGTTTCCCATTTACGTTTTGCATATTGAAACGAGAAATCGCACATTGTTGCGTTTGTGAAACTAACTGGAATCCCCAGAGGGTGGCCTATTTGTTCCACTAACTCTAGCCCTTTGAGGACCGTTCGTTTCCAGCCCTCGTATTTTTAGGTTATTTTATATCACCTGGGCGGTTAGCACAACTGACCGCGACATGTCACTTACATATTATATCGAATGGAGGGTGGATGGTCGTGTTTGTCGTGCGATAAAGAGTTGTCCTAGAAATATAGACAAGATACACGCATTCAAACAATTCAAACTCAACAAGGCCTGCATCAAATATTTCTATTATATGCAAACCCTAATAGAGAATTCAAACAAAGGGTTAAAAATAGCAAGTCACAGACGTTAGACAAATATTAGCTTCTAAACATACACGTGTAATTATTACTGTGTCAATTGATGATGACAGACTTTGTAAAAAGTGTAGTCACGTTAATGTAGCACGCGTATTCTTTCAGTACATTAGCTGCACAGAATCTCAAGATAAGTGCCCACTTGATGGAAGCCGAATCTGATAAGTAATTTGATATCGTTAAACAACATTTTCCTCCGTTACTCAGGGACACGAATGAAGATGCCTGACCTTATAGCCTACTTTCTTTGATACGAAACAGCAATCTGAGAAACAATTGATAGTTTTCCCATACTAAAAACATAACCGACTGGTTCGTGGAAAGGAGAATTGAGAGCGTTGCCGCGTTTCAGATTACGGTCCATATTCGATTAAGAGGTTACAGTAATGACTTGTAAATGAATGCCTAACGAATGCGGATCGCAGTAGCCCGCACAAATTATTGGCGCAACGGCGCAACTGACTTTGAACAAAATCAAATAACATGGTGTTGTTAGCTGCCTTATCAAAATGGAATAATTTATACGACCTCTCGAATGGGTTATTAAATCTTAGTCGATAAAATGCATTAATCTAACTAATTAATAGTGTACTATTAAAAGTCATCGATAAGTAAAGAGCAAAGTGCTCTTTAAATAATGAAGGGCATTAAAGTATTACAACAAATAGTTACAAACTTTGATAGAAATCTCCCAGTTTCTGCTCTCCGTAGATTACGAACGCAATTTGTGGCCGCGTCATTAGAAATCTTGCAAAAGTAATTTGTGCAAAATGCCTTTTATTACGCTTTATGGAAATCACTTTCAAAGTGTTCAGTTTAAAACTGAGGCTTTTATAATAATAGTTCGCATGATCACACTCACACCTAAACGATGACGTTTATTTTCATAGCGATACTTTCTTACTGGATTTGCTTTGGTCAAATGTTTCTGCGCGTTAACTATAATTCTTTCTTCCGGACAAGTTCGTCCTTTTCTTTTGGCAAGTCATATCAGTTACTTGTTTTGAAGGATGAGCTTTATTGCATGTAATACAAGAGCAGAAAATGCGATTTCAATTTGAATTTTGGCAATTTTAAGTGGAGTGATGTTTGACATAATATTTCTGTATGGGAAATAAATATAAATATCAATTGCACGCTATAAAACCACAATAGTTCTGAACTTAACAGTCGAAAAGACATGAAGATTTGTCTTGAATCATTGAGAAAATTGCTTAAATCATTGAACGTTTCAAATGTCTAAGGTACCTTAAATTTTATTTAATTTAAGATAAATGATTAGTTAATTTAAGATTAAACGAAATATGCCTGTATATTATACGTGTATTTTTTGTAAGTTTTATTCAATGGCTAGTGTAAAATAACTTCATCTTCGTCTTCTACAAAAATCCAGCTAACTGCCATTAAGTTGTATAGAAGTTACCCGGGTTTTAGAACTAGGACGGCAGCGCAAACGATTGCCCCATTCCTGATCATGACTAGCGTTTGTTTTCACGTTCAGCCTTCTAGCGGTTCTTCAATTAGCCAATAACCACGTGTCTCAAGACCGTTTAGAAACTAGTAAACTACGGAAACAGTAATTACTGCCCGGCGAACGAGTATGAATACACGGTCTGTTGGGTATCGCGATCGTTGCACCGACCGGGCTAACGATAAACTGTAACATCACTTGCTAACACGACTAGCTGCGACTTCCATTGTCGCATGACCTGTCACTTTTGCTTTTTATTGAGAAAAGGTATAGATAACATTTGTCGCATGACACAGTTGTGTTAAGGCGAAGAACACACTGAAATCGCCCGTCGCCGCGATTTTTTCCGTGTATGCGCAGCTACACGGAAAAAATCGCCGCGATTTACGCGCCAGTGTGCGCCACCCCGCGATTTTTCTATACAAATCGATGATTCTACATACAAAGTTGAAAATCGCTGAGTCGCGTGTCGCCGCGATTTTCGCTGCAGTGTGAGATCCGCCTAAAGGTACAGTAACGTTGTCAATCGTTGGGGGAATGTTACGGTGATCGCGCTTTTATTATCGACAGGAGCTTATAATAATACGGCTAAGGGACATGCGCTTTGCGAAGCTTCCAGTCGCAAACGATGAAAAAGGCGGGTTATCATAGATGAACGAATGATGTTTGAGAATTGATTGATGATAAAATAAAATTAATGAGAGATTTCACGATATTTTTTATTTCTAAGATCAAATGTTTATTAGAGAGGTTTTATCCTGCACAATAATGCTATAGATTAGTGAAATAAAATAGCGAGTGTTTATTTTTAGGGTTCCGTTCCGTACCAAAATGGTAGATAGATATCTCAGGAACTACTGCTGCTATCGATATGTAATTTGGAGTAGTTTTAAAAGTCGCTAACCCGACCCTATTTGACATAAAAAAACATCTTGTACCTTTTTTACTTTTTTTTAAAGGGGGCCGTAATGAGAGGTCGAAAATTTAAAGTTGTGCTATTGTATCAAGTGGGGTATCAAATGAAAGGGCTTAATTTGTAGATTACAAAGCCATTTTTTTTTTGTTAATAATTTACCTACTTTTTGAATTATGCACAAAAACGTTCAAAAAAATACCATTCCCCCTATTATCTTCGAAGTTACAGAACAGAAAAATCTGTAAAAATTACCAATTATTAATAACATCCTAAATACTTTACTTAGGCACTTTCCCTCCAGGGCCCATCAAAATTTTCCAACTCCCCTCAACATTGCACCAGAGACTCAAAAGCCAGACCAAATGGCGTAGAATTGTTCAACTTGCTACGAGACTACGACCACTCTGTCAAGTGTCCAAAGAACAGAGGGTTTAGTCACGGATTCAATAATATAAACAGTTTGACTCACGTAGTACAAAGACAAGATACCTACGCTGTGGCAAACTCCAAGGCGCCAAAATAGGCACCAGTTGTCAACATCTGCCGTCCTCAAACTAAAAGGCCGCTAATTTGTATGAAACTTCATACAAACTAGCGGCCTTTTAGTTTGACGGCAGACATAGCAAAAGGACTGGATTGCAAAGAGATTACAAAAAGAAGAGAGAAGTAAAAAGCGCAAGCTAAGTAGTACATTACATAAACAACTAGGGTGGTAATACAAAGAAAGCCCGAGATCGCAGATGTTTGCGGCCCGAGCTGCAAGCGAGGGACGTAAATATGCGATCGAGAGCTTTCTTTATTACCTCCCGTGTTGTGTACATCATTTTATGTCTACACTTGGCCAGAAAACGGCTTTATCCGTACGCGCAGCGTGCGGAAAAAGCCGCTTTATGGCCAGGTGTGGCATAAATTACCTGAACGTTTGAACGCATTTAGCCCTGTTAGTGTCTTATCACACTTGCAATTTGCGGTCGAGTTATAAGCGAAGTTCCATACAAATGTCGCTCGCGGCGAACTCGCCGCGTGTTCGCCGCGAACTCGCCGCGTGTTCGCCGCGACTGGTTTTGTATGGAAACTCGCCCGCAATTCGCAAGTGTGATAAGACCCTTACTATGTATCCATTTGTTATGATTGACGTTATCTCCGCGCAATCTACTTTCAACAGCGATAAACCTTTGGCAAACATTTTTTTTTGTTTGTGTTCTGGACTAAAACATCGATCGCATGTTGATAAATGCGTAACAGCTAGCAAGCACTCATCACTCATAGATATTTGTACAGAAAATAAGTTTTTTTTTGTTATTTGTTTGTGGTTTGTACGGAACCCTAAAACTTCGTTGAAGACTGTGCGTTGAATGCTTTTCTTAACTATGTTTAACTCCTTGCAGTGGGACATATAATTGTATTCTAATACTATTTTTACTGTACCTGAAATAAATGAAGAAATTACCCACATGCCTACTCAACTGACCGAAAAGTAAGACATAAATCAAGACGGGAACAACGAACGCTAAAAGAAATCGATAATTCGACACCGGAAAACATTGTTTGGCGGCTACAGACATATAATTTTAGCATTACCGGTTTACTTTCCAAACACTCTTGTAAGATTCATATCGTTTCCTTTAAACATCATGAGTGTATAAATTTAAGGCATTTTATTAAAATTAAAACGGATTTTTGCAACGAATCCACAGTTGTTTAGTTTTTGACAATATTTATTTTATTGTAATTATTTCCCATCAACTTCACGTCTCTTATGGAAACTCATTTTAGCACTAACTTCGTGAATAAAGAATTGCCAGGTAAAAAACCACTCAAATTATATCCTATGTTAAAGAACACGGGAAACAATAAGGGAAAACCCAATGAAATGATAATGCACAAGGGACTCGGAAATGCGCGCGTAGTTGAATTTTTAATCAAGTGAGACGATGATAATATTGCACTCAACGCCTTGGTGAAACTTGTGTGGGTGTAGGTAGGTACTTTATCCTCGTTTTATGATATGGCTAGTTTTGTGACCTTGGCCTTTTAAGAAGCGATATAGAGAAAGCCAACATTTTAACTGTCAAAGAATTTTTCGCGATAGATATTGGGGGTCCTGATCTTTACTAAACGTAAGGCTCTCTATTTCTTATTAAAATCTGACAACACGCACCGAAATTGCTCTTAATCGGTTATTATTATTGACTACTAGCATTTTCCCGCGGCTTCGCCCGCGTTGTCCCCTTTACTGCCCCAAGGGAACTATTTACCGGGATGTAAAGTTCTATGTTTCAAACCAGGACTTAGTCTACTTGCATGCCAAATTTCAGCTCAATCCATCAAGCTGTTACCCCGTTATTTAGTAACACAAACATCCACACATCCAAATATCCAAACATCTAAACATCCAAACATTGCTATGACGAAAGGTATCTAGTTGAAAGCAGCTCCCTGAGATAACCATAAAGGTACAACTGCCCACAACCTACCTTTCCCACATAATGAGGGACCCCGAAAGTTTGGAAAGTTGAATCGTTGTTTCAGAAACTGAAGTTGGCAAATCACCGGCCGATGGGCTGACCAGCCTAAAGGAATAGCCTCGAAAGTTCGAGGACGAGATTGATGGAACGAATGCGATGGACCAGAATCGATGACAGAGCATGCGTGCCAGTAAGATAACTAACCTCGATCATCAATCATGATGAGCTAAAGAGAAGGGTAGGAAGTCTGTGGTACAAACATATATCGTAAGGAGGATACCCTTACATTGTAAAAAATATAATGAAGATTTTTTAGAGATTATTTTTAGATCGGCAACGTATAGGTAACACCCATGGTGTTGCAGATATCCATGGGCGACGTTGACTGCTTTCCATCAGGCAGCTCGTCTGCTCGTTGCCACTTATAACATAAAAAAGCGGCCCTTATTCTTTCTAGAATAGGCTTGTGTCCTGAAAAATTGTACAGTCAACCAATATGTATACACCACAAAATTTCAGACATGTCTTATTATTATGAATATTTATCTTTGCCCTTGACTGTACATACTTGTAGTTAGATTAGCAACAATATTGTACAGGTTTTTTTTCTTTTATCAGGTACATGATATTTACCTATAGCCAGTTAATGTTCCGTGTGACATCACGCCACACTTTTTACCACGTTATGAGGCCCGACTACTCCAGAACTTTGACGCGTTTTATCTTTGTTAGTTTTTGTTTGATTGACAAAAGAGAAAACAGGTGTTCAATATTTTTATCTTATAATCTAACGGACGGACTAATTATAACAATGATGTTTTATCCAGGACATATCCCTATTAACTTACGTAATTTTCACTTATTACAATACTGTAATATCAATATTATATCACACTTGCGATTTGCGGGCGAGTTATAAGCGAAGTTCCATACAAATGTCGCTTGCGGCGAACTCGCCGCGAGTTTCGCCTAAACTGGTTTTGTATGGAAACTCGCCCGCAATGATAAGGCACTAAGCGCCTATATTTTATCGCTATCATTGGATTAGCTTATCGTTGTACCAAATCGCATACAAGCTGCATAGTGCATGAAAGCGGATTGGTGCAAGTGTAACGAGGTTTAAAGGTCAAGATTAAACCGTGTCAAGGTCGATCGTAGATAAAGGACGTTTGGCTAGAGTTAAAAATAACAATAGGCGCCAATTTCAGAGTAGCCTGCGATGTTTACCGGGACGTTGAGGACAATGGAGGGTGACTATGGGTATTTGGGGACTTGGAAAATTTTAATCTATTAAGTACATATAACAATTGTAAAAGTGTTATTGAAAACAGTATAATTAAAGAATCTCTGTTGCCGATCGTACAAGCAAATTAGAGTTTCTTAATATTTTTTGGACCCCCTACATTATTTCGAAAACCTTACAGACCCTTTCTGAATATAATCAGAAAGTCAAGGGCACATGAAAATTTGCGTTGTATGCATAGCCAGGGGTCGGCTCTCGTATCACGGACCCCTAAAGGGTCCATGGAGCACAGTTTAAGAAACCCTAAAGTACAGTCAGCGTGAAATAGTCTGTAGCATCCATATCGTGATCGTGACGTGTTTGTATCTATAGTAATAAAGACATGTTACGATATATTATATTGTTGTTGATATACCCAAATGATGCACACTGCTAAATAACCTAAGTCACTCTAATAAAGTTTATAGCTTGTTTTTATGGACCTGATACCACATTTTATTTTTATATTTTATAAACATTTAACACAAGTTCAAAAGTATACCTCAAGGGCATGTTTCATATGGATTTTCTTTGTACCTTGAGATTTCAACCAAATAATAATAATTGAAATTAGTAGAGGTAACATCAGTTACCAATTATTCGCGTATTTTTTTTATTGATGACGCAAATTTAAGTGTCGGTATATCTAGGGGTTTAGGTAATACTTATCTAGAGTAAAAGTAACACTTAAATTTGCATCTTAATTATCATAAATAAATGAACACGCGATGCAATGGTAACTTGCGTTACAATTTTCATGGAATTACCATTTATAGCAATAAGACAGCGTGATGTTTACCTTTTATTTGCGGTGCTCATGTACTGCGTATTAAAGCACCATTTTGGAAGGCACGCGGCAAAAACATGACGTATGAGTCATGTGACTTTATTTCTGTCACGTCAGGCGGACTATTCTTCAGAAATATGTCTGCGACTCATTCATCTGTCTCCATACATTTAGTATGAAACAGGGCCAGATGAATTAGGTGACCGTAGACATATTTCTGAAGAAATGCCCCAACGTTTTTTGAGCAACGGTGTGGGCAGCAGTGGCGTGGCGTCCATAGAGCTCGATTCCCATCGGCTTGCCTAACATTAGCCAGTTCAGCACTTAATTCTAGTGCTCTTAAAGAAAATTTAAGCCAAAGCTGCTCCGGCTTGCCCAAGGATTTCTTCAACGCCACGCCACTTGTGTGCAGCATGCATTAAAAACTTAATGCATGAGTCACTTCACTGCGTTTACGGTGCGTCAACGTCTTTTGAGCAGCGGTGTAACCGGACCTTAAAGAGTTCAGTACCTACTCTTTATTGCCCATCTCAAAATACAGAAGTTTGTAATGTATTAAATAAATAAATAATAAATAAATAAATATTAGGGGACAATCTTACACAAATCGAACTAGCCCCATAGTAAGCTCAATAAGGCTTGTGTTATGGATACTAGACGACGATATATTTAATAGATACAAATACTTAAATACATAGAAAACATCCATGACTCAGGAACAAATATTCGTGCTCATCACACAAATAAATGCCCTTACCGGGATTCGAACCCAGGACCTCTTGCTTCGTAGGCAGGGTCACTACCAACTAAGCTAAAGCGGTCGTCGAAATGTATTGCAATAAATATATTGATAAAAAGAATATACACACAAAGTATAAAGTAGCTGATGATATACAAATTGGTCCATATGATTTACAGCTGTGTCACACTGTTCAAATCAAACAATCAGACGAAGTGACAGTCAAGGAAGTATGAGTTATATATAGAATGGGGTCGGAGGGGATAAGGAAGCAACGGTCAAGATTCATTTCCTTGGGCCATGTCCGTGACCTAAACTTATTGTTTTGTTGTAAAGATTAGCAGTGTAAATAAATGTTTGACCATATATGGGATATGCAAACTATGCAAAGCATTGTCTTATACCAAAATTGAATTTAATTGATTGCAATGCGATTCATAACCAACCAATCATCATCATCATTTCACCATGGCAGGCATGTCTCACTCCGCGATTTTGTTTCACGGTAATTATTATACACACATCCTTCTAACAGCCGTAACCAAGTTATCAGACCATATTGTCAAAACAATCAACTGTATGATAAACTGTTTCTTGATACTGTTGTTAATTGTTCAATATTGTTGTGAATTTATTTATGTACTTTGTGAATTTATCACTCCATCCTATGGCTAAAACCCAGCTAACTGCTATGGAGTTATATAGCAGTTAGTCGGGTTTTAGACATAAGATAGCATACCTGTTTCAGCGCCTCTTTGCCATTTAAAAGGGAAAGTAGAAACAAGGAAATTGAACAGACACAAACACTACATTTTAAATGTTATGACGTCTGACTACTGGAAAATTGTATTATCTGTAAAGGCAAAGGGTAGACTGCTGAATTTTGTTAGCTTAGGCAAGTAAGTAATGAAGTTATCACAGAAACCTATATGTAGTATCCATATAACATTGTATAACAGTCTATATTTAAACCCATTTTCTTTAAGTTTTTATCACAACACATATTTTATTTACAGTTGTCAAATGGAAAAACTTATGATGTACCTATGTGCGAGTGACACCTAAGATACTTGAATGCTAAACCACAACAATCAAATCATTGATGAACAAGCAAACAAAACAATGAGTGATTATGAGTCAACTAGAGGGGGTGCATCGGCATTCTAGGTTGGCAAGTTTGTATGTATTTGTTTGTTAAAACGCAAGTAACATCTACCTAATCTCCCTGAAATACAGATGAAACTACTATTCGTCAGCATGAATCATGTTATTTTTACAATACTTTAAATACTTATGAGTAATATTGTGACATGTCATTGATCCAGGCAAACCAATTTTTGAGTAAAATATATCTCCTTAAATTTCTCTCTATTGCAAGTTATTTTATAATTAAAGTTTTAATTAAAAATGCATTCTATATAGTTTTAGTCGATTTGTAGCATTTAGGGCACTTAACATGGCGAAAATGTTTTTTTACAACACGTTAATTTAATAATGTACATTACCAATAGACGAACAAAATTCCATTTTACCACTTGATGAGTCAATAATGGACAGAACTGATAAAGAATGAATATCACACAGTCAACAGATTTATCTGGTAAAATTGATATGAAAAGAGGACCAACTGGTGACACTGGTATATTGCGTACTTCGAGATAAGATTGTTTGTTGGGTCGAACAAAATAATTATATCCTAGAAGTTTTATTACAGAACATAAATAAATAAACCGTTACCTTTTTAAAATCACAGTCGAAGCAGGTCAACACGAACAAAGTAGGCTGATGTTTTAAATGCAATGCAACAAACGCACGCTGATCTAATACAATAACATTGGTAAAAACACTACACACTACAAATCCCACAACAATAAGGTATCACAAGCCCAATAATATGATCTAATCTAATTCAAAAATAATTAACAATTCGTTTGCAAAATATTCACAACACGCTCGATTCTTACAATATGACAGTTATTTAGTGTTGCCATTCATGCCATTGCTAACTGGCAGCCTCGAGCGTGTGTTGCTATGTACCAAACAATTTAATTTCTTGCTTTATTTGCCCTAAAAACTGATATTATGCGAATAATTGCATATTTTCAAACAGCTTTAAAATATGGTTATCATACTTCAGCTTTGATCTTACGTTGGGTAATAATTTTCCGTCCATTACATTATTTTCATCTCTTACTTGCAATTACTGTTGTATGTAGGTAGCGTCATCTGTGGGATTTTCTTAGACTTACTTGGCTATCACAGCAAACATTTCAATATGCTACAAATATATAGCATAGTTTCTTTCACTGTGTGCTTGCTAGTTCGCAAGGGATCTAATAGATGGCGTGCAAAAGTGTTGTTCATAACGTTACATAGATGGCAGGCTATTCAATTACGGTTCATCCTACATACTAATAGGGTATTAATTTTGACAACGATCAAAATAAATTCATTAACTCTAACCAGCAAATTACGCTTCCAAAACAGCCCGGATCATTCAAACTTATTTTCGTGCCATCAACGATTTTACAATGACGAAAACTAAATATAAGGCACCATATGGAGCATGACGTCACAAGATAGTATTTCATACTAAACTGCATACTTTCGGGGCGTTTTGACACTTCATAAAAAGAAGCTGATTTGAACTGTCATCAAGTAGCGTATTGTGATTTTTTTAGGGTTAGCGTTTTGCTTGCTTCATTACCATCACCACTATTATTTGCCGTTTTATAAAAACAATCAGGATCATTATGATAAAAATAGCAGGAGCACGCGACTTCTACAAGATAACCGAAAACGACTCCATAGTTTATAGGGAGCTCATCCATAATGTGGCGATGGTAATGATGCGATTGGTGCGACTGCTTAGTCGCAGAGAGCTAGGTACCCCGCATATAGGGCCATTCCACGAAAACGTCTACGTTGTCGAGCACACGTGACGGCTATGGCAGCTACCTTAAAAACAAATAAAAAGTCCTAAATGACATAATCAATTCAGAAACCAAATTAAAAAATATTAACATACTAAAAATGTACTTCCTAACTGTGTTAGAAGTATGAAAAAAATGGCGTCACGTGCCCGATATTCCGGTGGAATGCCCCTATATTGGTCACAGACCGCAAAGCGGTATAAACTTTCATGCACCAGCATAAAGTTCAATTTCGGTTTTGACACTGTTATGTCATGGCGTCTGATTTGCAACTTTTATGTTTTACGTAGCGGCGAAAAGGTTAAGAGAGGCCTGTAAGCTTAACGTAAGTGGGTAACTTGACCTAATGTTGTGTTGACCCATTTGTATGGAAATTGAAAATTCGAACTCCCATGCCTCTCTTGTGTTCATTGACAGAATAATGAAACAGCAAGTTAATAAAACTGAAACTTTTATTCAACTTATAACTCTCTCATATAAATAACGCTCTCCTTAAAAATAACTGGAAGCCTCTACATACAAAGATAGATTAAAATGTCACGTAACGGATAGAGTACAGAAATAATTACAAAACATCGACATTATCATTACCGTTATACTTATTATAATAGTTTAAATACCGGTCAAGTGCGAGTCGGACTGGTGCGAAGAGATCCCCGTACCTTAAAATACATTTATTTGGGAATTTTATGTTATAATTATAACAACTAGATTTTTTTACTATTAATAAAAGATTAATATTATAAATAGCAGTGTCAAAATGTTTCATACCACACTCTATATTGATCATAATAATAGTGGGATAAAAATTGCATTCTTACTATACATACATTTCAAATGTGGCCCATTTTTGTTCTTTTCTGACAAGCAATTTAGAAGTCAAATAATGTTACAATAACTTCATAAAAATGTAGGCCATAAGCTTGAATACAATACAAATATTATGGTAGGTAACTAATATTAAAATTAGATTTTACATTTGGTACGGAATCTCGTTTTTCTTACAAACTAGATGTGCCAAAAGGAGTCTATATTATTATCTTAATCGTTAACTGTTGGCAGAGTTCTCGCAGGCGTCAGTTTTCACCTAGAAATAAACCATAATGTTATAGGAAACTCGGATAATTATTGCCAAATATACGGTGTATGTAAAGAAAACACGTTACGTTTCCAAAACTGCTCGGAGAAATTTTTGTGTTATCAACGATTTTTAAATGATAAAAAGTAAAAATAAGACACCGATTTGACCATGCTAAGCGGTGACGTCACAAATTAATTTTTCAGCATAGGCAAAAAGTGTACAAAGTGTACTAAAGCCGGAGCAACATCACTTTATGTATAGAAATTATCCGTTCAAGAGAGCTAATGCTGTTAAAGAATACAATGCCATTGAGCGAACAATGCCATTGATAGAATACAATACCACCAAAAAAAAATAACAATGCGTAACACGAGTAAACCCGGGCGGTCTACCTGGTTCCCCGTTAAATCTGTAAAAGCAAAATGCATTATTATTTTTTGTTTGAAAGTATTTGCCGCCTTATCATTACGGTCATAGAACCGATAATCCGTTGAAAGCTCATAGTATCTCTAAGTCTTTTCTCTACGGAATACGCACTTGCAGACCGTCGGGCGAATGTGAAATGCAAAACAAATTAAGATCGCAGTTATCTATAACTGCATTTACACTTTACTGTCTAGTAAATAGAATCTAAAATCTAATGATCTTTCAAGGCAGTTATACTTTTTTGACACTATATTCTCGTTATCCTAATTTGTGGTTTACCTCTCAATGGCATTGTATTCGTTAACAACATTAGCCCAGTTGATCGGATAATTACTATATGTATGTGTAAAAAAAATGCTTCCTATAGTAACTTTTCCAATCCTAATAACAATTACATATGTTATCTTATAAAACCATGCAATACATGCTCTAAAACACTAAAAGCAACTATGTATCGTTTCAAGCAAAATGTACCACTTTACTAGTTGTCCATAAGCAAGGACATATCAATAAGTTACTGCTATGATCATGTAGATGCAATTAAAATTATACTTATTGACAATCGCAAAGTGATATTTTTTGCTTGGGAACTCAAAAACTATTGATTTAAGATATAACTATTAATCCGATCAATGACGTACCACATTATAAGCTAAGAGATGATAAAATTCATTGAAAAAAAAATCATAATAATTTATAATGTTGTCTTAACAACATTACAGCTAAAATACTAGATGGCTACTACTAGAAAATATATAACATAGGTGAACCAATAAAATGTTGCATCATTACCATTTGCTCAAGCTGCGTTAACATAATTTAGTGATAACAAACTATAAATTCATAAATATTGAACACGCAATAGAAAATACTCTTGTAAATTTTAGTTAGACACCTTTTTTCTACTACGAGGTAACTATTAGTGATTCTTAAAATATTAGGAGTCTCGGTAAAATGACACTGGATTAAATCAGAAGATGTAAATTTAAAATGCATAGATTTTTCATTAACTTTTTATAAAAATGCATTAGGTATTTGTTTCGTTAGTTTGCATTGTAAGTATTTCAAACGATTGCGCAGTGACTTAAGCGTTGGTTATAGGCATCTCTAATTTCCTTAAATAATTGCGTGATGTTCTGATATCAACTAATATCTTAAACTAAAGCATTTCATAATATGTTAGGTTTATGTTACAGGGATGATGTAAAATATTTTTTAACTTAGACTACCTTTTTATTTAATATGGATGCATATACCAGAAATACGATTAAAATATACCATACGTTACAAATCAATCAATATACTTCATTAACCACATTATAAGAAGATTCGACGTAGGTATTCGTATCTTTCTGATTTCATTGAGTGAGCGTTCACTTCAAAAAGAGGCAAAAATATCTAAACCATAAAAATGAAGCATACCTGCCACATTCTAGACGCATGGCTAATATTTCTAAGATGGCCATGACACTTGTAATTTGGTTTCTCACAAAACACAAAGACATCGATATTGATTCTTTGTACAGTCTCATTTCCTAGAACTGTCCTAAATAGTAAATAAGTTTCTAACATCGAGTAGCACCTTTTTGTTGAAGACTGCAATACCTCCCCATAAATAAAACAACTGAAGACAACAGCTTGGCCATTACTTGCCAAATTTTGACCTATTGTTACTTTATTCATGAGAAAACGCCAGTTATTGGCAAAAAGGAGCTTCTAGAAAGTAGACATTTGTTTGCACTTAGATCAGAAATGGAGAATCAGGTGGCACCTTATCCTTTTTAATTCATTTTAGTGCAATAGCAGATCATGGTCGCGTGACAGAAAGAGGTCGCGGTGGTATAGTGCTTAGGGGTTAAAGTTTACAAAATCCCTCTAACATTAAATTATTAGCATAGCGATGATAGTGACGACGGCCAACAGCAAGCCCAGCAGCGTCAGCCAATCCAGTTCGGCCAGGTGCTGGGTAATCATCAGGGTGTACGTACAAGCTAACATCAACGTGCCATCGTGCCAATCGCGCTTCGACTGCGCGTCGCCTGCCAAACAACAAAAACAAACGAAAAAATTTAAAATAAATCAACAAAAATCGGTGCAGAACTTCTAGTAACTCTCGCAAACACCGACATTACCAATTGTAGATATTAGATCAGATACATTTGCTTTTATAACTGCATTAGAAAGGTCTGAGCTTGCGAAAGTAACGTCTAATGTGAGTGAGACACAAAAAGCGATGGTTAAAATGAAAACCACACACCATGCATGATAATGGGCCACATACCTCGTGTTTCGTTTTGGGAATTGTTTTGCCTTTTTGCTCGCCACGGCACTACGTTAGTTGGCAGCTGGTCAGATTGGCTCGCCGATTCGTCTATTCGATCCACGGAGAGCCGCCCTAGTTGCTGATTCATAGTCTGAACTAGTTTTGGTGAGCTTAGCTCATCTCTTACTTTTTCAGGCTCTTTTTGGTCAACAGTGTGCAATTTTAAATTACCGTCTAAATTGAAAATAGTCGCTAACTCTTCGGATGAATTGTATTCAGTTGAATCAGCGGCATCTTTCTTTACTTCTAAGTCATCCTCGTAAATAGATAAATTAACGGAAGATCTATTAGGTACTGGTTTTGGCGCGTCTTGTATCACTTGGCTCAATTGCTTACTAGCCTCCGTTATTCCAGTTACTTTAGGTTTAGCTGGCTCTTCAGCCTTTGGTGCTTTAGGAACAAATAACTTTTCATTAACTTGCGATATTCCAGCAATTAAATCAGAAATCCCGTCTTTCAATTCTTTGAATGCATTTATTTCATTAATTTCTTGTAATTTATCGTCAGAATTTAAAAAGGGGTTGGTTGATTTAATTTTAGGCGGAGACAGTTTCCTTTCATAATTACTGTCGAAGTCATTATCTTTCTTGATTTCAACATTTACAGAGTCATTCTGCACTGTTACGGGATTTGCATCTAGTATCAGCTTTTTGTCTGAGCTCATAGCTGTACTTTCCTGGGCCTTTAATGGCTCTTCAGGTTTATCAATGTAACTTGAGAGTCTTAAACTTTCATCATCAAAATTTAACTCCTTCTCGTGACTATGTTTTAGTTGATCTTCAACTCTGTGAAGCTGATCAGATATAGCTAGAAGACTGTCTTCAGTTTTTTGGCCCTTGGTTTGCTCCGTGTCAGATTTTACAAGTCTGTTAGTGGGTTCAGCTACAAGCTCAGAATGTACATTAACTAATTTTATCTCCGGGGGAGAATTCTCATAAGAATCACTGGTTAGGCCATTCAAGAAATGGGATCTGCTGTCTGATATCCTGCTATTTACATCAGGCCTTTTCTCTGTGTTATTGTTTCTATTTTTATCTAGTTCAGCTAAAGCTACGCCTAACTTATTACTAGTGTCCATGGCTTCCTGCGCAAGCATAGTGAGGACCTGCTGAAATTCGTCTTTAGATGATCGTTTAGAAGATTGTGGTGATCGATTTGATGGGGATGAACTTTTGGACTTATCACAAGATGCAGGCTTAGGAAGGTATTTGTCGTCACTATGAATGCATGAGTCGTCTTTTGCAAAATGATGATTGGGCGAGTGCGAGTTATTGACGAAGAGACTAACAGTATTGTGCCTTTGCTTTACCTTGTTTCGAGGATAGTGCTCTGGCTCGTTGTCGTTGTTTTCGAAAGTATCTCGTAAGCGCCTCATGACATCGCTGTTGCTATGAGTTTTTTGTAACGTTGCCACTTTACTCATATTTAGTGCATCATCAATTTCTTTTTGTATCATAGTGAATATGTTAGCAGAAAGAGATCTAACAGCTCGCTTCTTTTTGAGGTTCATTGCTGAATCTTTAGTGTACGGGTACTCGTTGTAATTATGGTTATTATTTATGTGTCCATAATCCTCTCCGTTAAACAAAGATGAATGCCTACTATCTTTTCTTAAGCTTCTGTATGCTAGATCGTCTGATACGAGATCTGGTGATCTCCTAGGAATAAATCGTGAGCGCCCCTTACTTTCAGGTGTCGCGTGTAAATAGTCACTCTGAGGAGCTGGAGATACTGGCCCTAGAGGGATTCCAAAAGGTGGCTGTGGTTCGAAAGTTTTCAAACGATTATTAGTTTGTTTGATATTTCTGTAAACGACGTCATCGTGAACAATATCTGGCTCATTCCGTTCAGAATATCTTTCATCATCCGAGGCGTATGGTACGTATACTGGTGAAGCAAGCATGTAACTAATTTGAGCTTGGGCTTCTTTCAAATTAGGTTTTTCTTTTGAGAATGAGTTCATTCTACGGAATGCCATATCGTCTTGCAATTTATCGGGCAGTGTTGATCTCCTTGACATTCGCCGAAGCGGTGTCGACGGTTGACTTCTCAATTGGACCTCGTCATCATTTCCATTCCAGTCATTGAAATGATCATGATACTTCGGAGTCATAGACTCTCGTCTTTCGGCCCTGTCTAGCAGGTCTTCGTCTCCTAATCCTAAGCTATTGTAAATAGCCTCCAGTTCGTTGAGAGCGTCATCAAGATTCGTTGATTTGCGACGCTCCGAGCTTTTGTCGTCATCCGAGGGTATTTGATAGCTATTGCCGACAAAGGTATCAGATTTATGGCGAACATGTGTTTTAGATGTTGGAGAGGTGACCGTTTTAGGAGGTTCAACGGTTATCGATCTCTTATATTCAGTCGTCGCTTTCCACATTTTAGAACCATCTATAACATCCCGGGATTGCTCTAAACTTGTCGCCCTATTTTTATTTTGCATGTCAATGTTTTCAATTTGATTCGGTATGCTGTTACTACCTTCTGAATAATGGTGTGTTCTTTCCGTATATCTCACATGTTCACTGTTGCTTCTAGAGTTGGCGTAAATATTCTGTTGCTTTTTCTGTCTCTCTGCATCATCTAGTTTCTTCCAAAACTCAGAAGCATTTCTCGGTCTACGATAAACACTTTCGGCAACACTAACAGACGTTTGGGAATCACTTAGATATTGATTTTCGTAGCCGTTTTGACTATTTTTAATACTTATAGGTCTACGAGATCTGGGGCTATGATCGGCATAGTAAAGGAAATCATTCCTTAACTGAACTGGTTCTGGTTTTACTACAATGGGTTGTTCAATTCTCTTTCTCCAGGGTGGTGTAAAAGCATAAATTCCATAGTGATTGGGTTCCGCCGAAACCGACGCAGGCCTTCGTGGTTGGTCAGTTTTCTGATGAAAATGTTGCAAATATTCGTTGTTTTGCATAGCAAGATGATCTTCAGAATTCGATATCGGTCGACGTAGTCCATTAGGCCCATGGTTCAACGTTCGCTCCTGACTCCTTCTCATTACTCGTTCAAAGTCATTGTTAGGTACCCCGTGTGTAATGTTTTGATTACCGCCCATCCTATCGGATACTACCGAGTTGTTTTCGTAGTACATCGATATAGGGGTTGCAACTTTTCTGTGCATATCTCGAGGAGGCGGCACTGGTGGAGCTCGTTCTTCTCTTTTAATATTGGTAACATTTCCTAATGGAAACTTAACATACATGACTTTCTCTCCGTTTTCGTCTGGACGTGGTACAGATTTTTCCCTGTTATTGTTAGCGTAAAGTGGTTCTTTGACGAAATTGCCTGGATACTGTATGGAATAGTTAATATGTTCGTTGTTAATTTTGGCATTAAAATTAATAGATGATGGGTAACTTTGAGTTGATGGAAATGATGATATTGATTCGGATTTAATTGGACGACGGGTCAAATCGTTGCAGAGTTCACTTTTTTGTTTATTTTGATCTCGTTTGCATGTGCCGTAACCGCTGCTCTGGCTTGTAGGTGTTCTTGTAAGCATTTCAACTTCAGCTTTCGTGTATCCCTGCTGCAGTAATTCAGCTTCTTTGTTGAGCTGGTTTTCTTCGTCACGAGAAAGTCTTTTGATGTAACGTTCGTTCCGTGCACTCCGGGACCTTTTGTTTAACGAGCTGTCTCGGGAACGCATCAAAGAGTCATCGCTCCTGAATCGGACCATTGAAGACGAATTAGACGACTTCAGGGATTCTTCGTCACTGCTTGAATCCCCTCTTATACTGTTCCGCAAGGCCTCAACTCGGGCTTTTAGGCGGCCTTTTCTCGTCTTTCTCATCGTAGGTTCAGGCCCGACTCTTCCAGATCTTGTCGATACGTCATCCCTAAGGCTCAATGACTCTTTTGAAGCTTGCACTTCTCTGGTCTTCGGTTGGTAATTGATGAAGCCAGCGGATGGGTCAGAGAGCACGCCATCGTCAGTGAAGTCACGTCCGTTAGGTTTCGCGAGGCTCTGTGCCCGTCGATTTTCCCTTATTACTATGTGGTCGAAGTTGTTAACAGCAGGGGTCCTCTTTTTCTTTTTATTAGATTTCCTCTTGGATGTTGAGCGTAAGCTACCGCCCTCTTCGCTTTCCGATGAAGATCCGCTTTCGTCGTCCTTCTTTTTTCGTCTGAAGAGTTTTCCGATGGACCACTTCTTGTCTTTCTTGCGTTCTGGATCAGGTGGCTGCGGCGCTCTGATGACCTGGTGTTGTATGGCTCCATGGTCCCCGTTGTAGGGCCGGTAGGCCGCCGAGGATGCTGCCGAGATATCCCGGTGCGGCACGGGTGGTGAGTTAACAGCCTGAAAAATAGAAAACAAACGGTAAATAAACGTCGAATTACCTACCATAAAAATTTGGCGGGATAGATAGTGACTTGTTGAACAAATTCAAAGCAATAAAGGTTGTCTTATGGTAATATCCAACACATAATTTACATAACTAACGACAGTAGTTGAAAATAATACTACGAACGAAAAACTCGCCTTGCTGTCTAGAAGATAAATTAGTCAAGGACGATTTCTTGGCTCCTATTCAATTTTAAGAATTTTATGAATAGTTTCTTTGTCTCTCGGTAGGAATCTGCGTAATATGGAATTAAATAATTGTGATTTATGTGTACTTCCTAAAAATACGCGACGTAATTTATCGCCGGGTATCTGAGGTTAACGGTTCAAAGTCAGATTCACGCTCATTTGTTTATTTCTCTTCGTATTAATTATTGCAGCTAGCGGTATCGATAAATGATACGAGTATATGATTAAAAACCATATTATTGTAATCTAACTGGACCATAACTTTCCGCACTGGTATAGAAAGTTTATCTTATTTAAAAACTCACGGGTAGAAAAGATCTGAAAAAGTTATTATTCGGTCGCTCTGCCACCTCGATCATGGCCACCAAGTCTTATTTCCACATAACATTAATTTATAACTAGAAATAATAGTATTCCCGACTCCCACACAAAATTTCGTTTGGTCAAACTTTAATCTCACAAAATCACTTTCACATTCCCTTTCCAAGACCAACTCAATTAATATTTCGTGATCATTAGCGTAGTTAAATTAGCGATACACTTATAGACATCACATTTTTCCGTCGTTATGTTTAGTACTGTTATTGTTTTTATTCAAAAACACTGATTAACTTTGCTAATCGGTTCGAAAATCTGCAATCCTTATTCCAAAATCACTACACTCGATTTGTTATAAAAACAAACGCGCAAGTAATTTTAGACATTTTCCGCGCATCGGCGCGTGCGTCGCGCTCCGTTCGTCCCGCCGACTCGTGAAATCTCAAGATTATTTCAGCTTCCACATTCTGAATACTACTTGAATTAAAATAGCCTTTATGCCTTTTCAAATAAGAGCTATTTTAAGCTAAATGGGCGTTCATGTTAATATATAAAGGTGCGTTAAATCCATGTTATCCTATATTTCGTAGCTATAATAACACAGACGGCTCCATTGGGCATCGGCTCCACAATCTTAATTATTTATAAACTCAGAAGCAGTTATTTATTTTTATTTTGTATGCAATTCTCGGTTTGGAACGCGGGGAATCTACCACTGAACTAATTTATAGAGCTCGGTAATGTTTACAGAAATAAGCCGGTGATTTATTCAGGCTGTTTAGAGTTTTAAATAGATAACTAAATCGTGAACGACGTTATTACGATGCATTGATAGATGAATGAAGAATTTGCTGAACGTTTATTTATTACGGTTGTATCTAATCTCGACACGGTGATTTAGATATTTGAAAAGGTGAGAACAATTAGAATGTTATTATACTGGTCAACTTGTGTGGTTAATAACATAATATCACCGTGTACGTTTATGATACACTAGCTAAGGGCATGCAATATTTATGGTATGGGCCAATACCAGGATCCCGTAGACACCCGTAATTTATTTACTAGACTACCAAGTTTAATTTATTGACTAGGACTGCCATAAAAAAATGTATTGGTACAATTGCCGACCGTAAACTTTACCTTATCATTAGCTTGAGACGTCCACTGATTAGATAGGCCTCCTACAAACGTCGTCTAGAAGAGAGTATTCCGTAACATTTCGAATTGCAACCCCACTATAGTAAGTCAGTAACTTCTTCACAAGTCATTTTTTAAAGTTCCGTACCTCAAAAGGAAAAAAAAAGGAACCCTTATAAGATCACTTTGTTGTCCGTCTGTCCGTCCGTCTGACTGACTGTCTGTCGGTCAAGTCAAGGCCCTTTATCTCGGGAAGGCGTGGAGGTATCGAGTTGAAAATAAAACCACATACTCCAGTCTACGGTCCCTTGAAGGTATGAAAAAATCAAACTTCTACGTTAACGTAAAATCTAAATTAAAGGGTACTTTCCGTTGACCTAGAACTATGAAATTTGGCAAGCAATACCGTCTTATACTACTTACATGTATAGAGAAAAATCTGAAAACTATATATTTCTATTATTTTTGGGCAAGTCCGACTCGCAGGTTTTCTTAAATATTTACTCGTAAACTACTTACTTTAGGGCTGAATAGTTGCTAATTTGTGAGCATTTCCAACACGTTTACGAGTACATATATAGGGGTTGTAAGTAGCTATGTATAAAAACATTAATGAAAATCTGAATTCTTTTAATCAGCGTTCCGTAGCGGTCCAGGCCAATAAAAACTATAATAGCTAATGTACCAGTTCAGAGTGTTAAGTTAATGGCACTGCAGGTCTCCTAATGTGCAAAAGCTTTTATAGTGAAGTGCATGTGCCCGCCTCCTGTATCGATGGTTAATCTTCGCTTGAAGTAAGAGGAAATGCTCCAACCTCTTCTAGAGTAATCTAAAGAACGCTGATGTGGCGTCCGTTTCAATCCTAGAAAATTGGAATCGAGGAAAGGACTAGGTTCTGACGTCGCTGTATATGTTTGATGTCTGTGGAATAAGATTCTCAATTGGAAATACTTTACAGTGTTGGCCCAGTAGATCAAACAGCTTAACACAAGAATATACGTTGGAAATATTCAAATTTGATAACTCTCCTGTCTCTGGAGCTAAGAAAATAATAAAGAGTCAGTAACGAAACTGGATTTTTTCACCAACGGGTTATTAGCCGCGTATCAGAGATAATTACCTAAAGCAAGAGACATACCATCTTAATTTTCAATAATGGCAACGATGAAACGTGGCCATTATTGAAAATTAAGATGGTATGTATGAAAAGCTAGGTTGTTTTGGGAAAGCTTCGACCATTCCATATGGCACAATGTCAAGAGAAAAGGAAATGGGTATACTTTGTTTAGAAATTAAGAAGAACATGTGTAATTGTATTGCCTGTATCTATTTAACCACCGTCGAGTAGATAGCTCTTGCTTACACTCTCTAAGCATATTTAAAAGCAAACATCGAAAAAAAAATTTTATTTAATGTAGTGTCAGGATATCATGAACACTCATGTTTTAATGCTTCACTAAAACACACTTGAATATTTAAAAAAAATATGAACAAAGTTGGAAAATGTTTCTAAAGTTCCAGACTTACAACTAGCGGTTTTCAGCTGTTTCTTTGCCGCCATCAACGTGACAGGGTGTGAAAGGCAGAATGGTGTAAGCGACCGGCTTTTATGAAAGTTAGTTTATGAGTTGAAATATAGGCGCTTATTGCGTTTTATCTTTGGTCGTTGCAGTGCAGCGTGTTTGCAGATTTGTGCAATGCAGTTTTTTGTTGTATGATTCATAATATTGATTTTTGCAGACCTATCCACTAATATTGGCAAATAATCAAACGATCCCGTCTCATTACAATAGCATTTTCGGTTATTGTGTAGAATCTGGTTAATTCTGGTTAAGTCACGACTTTGATGAGAAGGAATTTTCGGAGTAAGTACTTGTGGAGTAAGTATTGTGAACAGAGATATCATGATTAGAGAAAATGAAACAAAATCACACGATAATTTATTAACACTTAAATTATCAAAAAGACTTTGCCTACGGTAATTGGAGAAAGTGAGTTGAAATTACATAGACAGTAATTTATTGCAACCTCAATTATCAATAAGACATTACTGTAGCAGCTAAAACTAACTATAACAATCAAAACCAACTATTTTATCTAACATTAGCCTTTGCCATTAGCCCTTAAAGTGGATGTCAAATCTCTCTACGGTAACTCGAGAAAACGAGACGAGTATCAAAGGCTACTCCAAATATAACTCGCAGATGAGTCAAGTGCACGTGTCGCTTTTGAAATACTATTTTAGGGTTCCTTTGTACGCGAAAACCTATTTCTGTGTCCATTAATAGTTACAGTAGAAATAAATCAATACGTTAAATAAGTACCGTAGATATAAATTTGGGAAAATCTGAGGAACGATTATAAGTTTCTTATTTTGATTTGAATATACCTACTCCTAAAGTAGAGGTACTACTTGTTAAATGTCAGAAATGTAAAAAAATGCGATCATTAAATTAAATAATATCTACTACAAAATGTTACTTGAACATCTTAGCACTAACCTAAGGTAAACGTCGCAGTGTTTAACAGGCTAATGTCCAATTTCTGCTGGCACCTCTTTTGCTAACAAGAACAACTTAACATTCAAAATAACAATAGGCTACTTGATGACAGTTCAAATCAGCTTCTTTTTATGAAGTGTCAAAACGCCCCGAAAGTATGCAGTTTAGTATGAAATACTATCTTGTGACGTCATGCTCAATATGGTGCCTTATTTTTAGTTTTCGTCATTGTAAAATCGTTGATGGCACGAAAATAAGTTTGAATGATTTTATCCGGGCTGTTTTGGAAGCGTAATTTGCTGGTTAGAGTTAATGAATTTATTTTGATCGTTGTCAAATACCCTATTAGTGCTTTTTCTCGTTACTTTTGGGCGTACGCCTTTTGTTTTGGAGAAGGAAAAACGACATCGCAATTCACACTTGCTTGAGGGTTTTATGTCATCTTCAGCTAAAAATTAAACGTGATTGCCTTTTCACACATATTGCTACAACGACACTCGAAGAATTTTTGTTTTGGCTATAAGTTTTTTTTTCTAAATAAATTCCTGAGTAATTTGGTATGTACCAGAATAGCATCAATAAACATTTTTTTGGGTGTTTCTACAGAAAATGTCGGTATTCTATGCCTGTTAATAGTTAGTTTGTCTTTCTTTAACGGTGAGAGCGCTTGGCGATTAGCCAATTCTGCTATTAGTAATGTGACGACGCCTTGCAGTCGGTACCGCGTCTTTAGTGTAATCCTACGTAGCTATCATGTGGTGTGAAACGATACAGCGCCTACCCTGTTGTATATTGCATACCTTCTTGCTATACAGAATGCATTTCTGTGATACTACCTGCCATAAGGAATATTTTAGGGAGTAGGAAGTCACGGGGTATGATCACCCAAAAGCCGATGCATGTCATGTTTATTGTGTGGTGCATTAATATGTAAAATAATAATGAACAATGAAATATTGGTCGCCTACTCGTATTGCAGATTTTGCAAATGTCCGCCTAGAAACGGGTATTATGTTTAAGACCCAGTTAGCACAAGTACAAGGCACAAAACTACGTTGCAGGTCGTCCAAGCGATGGACTGACCAAATAAAATCTGCTATGGACAATCCATTGCATTTATGTACCAGAAGAAGTGCCACGAATCGGACGAGATGGCGAGACATCGCCGGCCAACAACAGCCCCACCCTCCCTCGAGATGACCACCACCTCTCTGCCAAAAGCACAATGAAAAAGGAAAGAAGAAGAGTAGGCATAAGCAATATTCAAAGTTTCTATTTACCTACCTATATACTCTTACCTCTTCTACGCAAACCATATTTGTCTGTTAGCATTGCCATGTTGTTATTACTATGATTTCATGTGCATCAGTGGCGTGGCGTCAAATATATTCTTAGTAAAGCCGGAGCAGATTTGGATTACTTTTTCTTCAGGAATATACTCCGGTCATATGATTTAAAATAGGCAAGCCGGTGGAAATCGGGGTCTATGGAATCCGCGCCTCTGATGTGCATAAAATTAATCTGATTTTCTAGCATTTTATTCTAAGTTATACCAAGGACCATTAAAACAAGAGGACTGTCCTTCTCCATACTTTGGATCGTGCCCCGATCGCAAGGGGATATCCAGGCAAAAACTAGATGGCACTAAAAAACTTAACATTTAACGATGATATAATTGAAAAAAAGAAACATAGTACGGTAACAATTAGTTCGTAAACAGCTAAAAATTAATAAATCCCAACATTTAAATACTACTATTTATCACGCTAGCAAAGTTGAATAATTGCAAATAATATAATTCTTATACCAAGCTTATACATAGATGGCGTTGTAAATATCGAGGAACAGCTTTTTGTATGGAGAATGACAGTCCTCATGTTTTAATGGTCCTTGGTTATACAGAACCACGGCTACTTTTACATCATCTGTATCAGTTAAAAGTTTGTACTAACGACGGGAGATTCGGTCGAGTGCTCGGGATCACGTCTAATATACCCGGTCGTTTTTCATCTATTTTCATCCGTGATTGAACGTTGGTACTCTTTAATGAGATGTGGATGGTGTGATTTATATTTATGTGCCGTGACAGTGTTGTTTATTACGTGAAAGGGGATCAGGTTAAGTGGTTATGAAGATGATTTAAAATGATGAGTTTTGTAAAGAGTTTCTTTGAGACGATTGCAAGAGATTCGTAATTGTTAATTAGTAGGTATACAAACATATACAACAGTTTAAAAAGAAGACGAAAGAGAGGTCTCAGCATATGCTTAGTTATATAGCTGCACAACGCTATTTATTTAACCGTTTGAATATGCACATCAAGTATTTTAAATTCACTAGTTATCGTATACTTATCTTAAACAACGATACTGTGCTGTCGAATTACGATGGCCAACCTGCCTGCCAAGTGTGGCGATTATAGTAACTACCCCCAATTATAACCTAACATTCCATATTAGGGGAGGCATAAGTCAGCACCCAAGTAGCACACAGGCTGTATAAAAGCTTATACAGCTATTATACCTCCAGTTTGGGCGCTATAAGAGCTGTGTAAGCTTTTATACAGCTTGTGTGCTACGTGGTCGTCTTTTGAAATAAAATAATGATATTACCCTTTGTATTGTCATAAAAACAATACAATACAAATATACTTTATTGCACACCATAAAATAACCATAATTAACACATTAAAACGGTAGACCACAGGCGGACTTATCGCGACAAAGCGATCTCTTCCAGAAAAAGTAGGTGGTGCGAATAAAAACCAAAAATATTTAGCCGGAGGTATACACATAAACATTCACAAAAAACTATGATTTCTGATCGTTAATTCCCCAAATATTCCTTAGTAAAAGATTTCACAAATAGCAGTCGGAATTAAATTTCATTCGCTGACTTTATTACCCCATTCCGGATACTTCGCAACATCCGCGGAAGAAACTTTATAATAATGACCGATAAAATACTTAAACGCTTATTTCATTCACGAGCAAACTTCTGAAGCCATGAAAATATGACGATTTCCGAATAATAACTAAATATAAATGTTATGTTGCGCATGAGAAATAATAACTGCCTACGTATTTAAGAGGAAACAGGAGGGCAGTTTTTCCATACAAACGTAGTCCCCTGTTTCCTCCCTGGATAATGCCAGTAGAGCAATCATTTTTTGTCCAAAAATCTATGGCTACTATTGATATGTTCCTATGTTTTCCTTTTTACGATAAATTGATTCTCAAAAGAGATTATTAACCTTCAAAAACCTAAAATAATTGGCCAAGAGCATGTCGGACCATGCTCAGTGTAGGGTTCCATAGCCGTAACTATAAGGGAAATAACTATAAGGTAAAAAATACAATGTAAAAAATTACAACAACAAAAGAGCGTATCTTCATAGCAATTACGTCCTTTTGTTGAGAAGCGCAGTTTATCGGCAATAACTCAAAAACGGTTAATCCGATCTTGTTGAAAATAATTTTCGTTGAAAGTATTAATTAAGCGTTATCTTTGCTATTTTTTTTTGTATTTTTCGGACACACGGTTTAGAAGATAGAGGGGGGGGACACAATTTTTACAACTTTCGGAGCGATTATTTCCAAAGGTATTCACATAATCAAAAACATTACTTAAGAACTTTAAAATGTTTTTGATAGAGCTGTCGAACTATGTAACACACGTTGATATTTTCTATAAAAAAAAATTTTTAGGTTCTGTAACATGTATGGAGTGCCCCCCTTAAAAATAATTATTTTAGTTATTTAACTACCAAAATAAGTAGCGGCTTATACAAGACACCTATAATCCAAATTTCATCAATATCCATCGTGTAGTTTTTGAGTAAAATGCCTGTGACATAAGAACGGACGGACGGACGGACGGACGGACGGACATGACGAAACTATAAGGGTTCCGTTTTTGCCATTTTGGCTACGGAACCCTAAAAAATGCCCGATTTTCCGCTGTGTTCACACATCCAGAAAACAAATTTGACTAGATTATTACAAAAAACGAAAACATAGGAACACGGCCAAAGCCTTTCTTTAATGTTTAATGAAAAAATTAGTTAAATAGGTTAAGTTTTGGGGAAGAAATCAGAGGACTACGAAACGTTGTTTTCATGAAATTTTAAAAGGTATTTTCGGTCCAAGCTGCAGTTGTCTCTATCGCGCTCTGCGGGTGAGAGGCGGGCAGTGCGGGATAGCGACACATTTTACAAATACCTAATTTTCATTTCTCTCGACCTTACTGTTTCCTCTTAATATATTTTAGAACCTGACTTGAGTCTGACTCGGATAGAAATCCTGACCAAGCTTACAAACTTGCAAGCAGGTTCGCTAGCCGCGACCACCGGGACTTTTCGCTTATCGCTCAAAGTGAGCGACGGACCAGCAGGATTGATCGTAATGGTTTAACCTTTCCTTATGTGGAGTGTGCGATCGAACTAACTTAAATTACGTGTATTCTCTTTGTATGCTGAAGACTTAGTCAGTCAGTTGTCTTGTTGGTGAAAAATCCAGCTTCCGTTTTACATAGGTAGATAGATGTATTTCTTAATTCTATGAGTTTTATCTTCTCATCTAGGACATACCTACTAGTAACGTGGTGTCCAAAGAACTCGATTCCTACCGGCTTACCGAATATCAGGGATTTGAGCACCTTATTCTAAAGCCCTTAAAAAAAAACTGCACCGGCTTGCCCTAGGATATCTTTTACGCCACGCCACTGATACATACAGACAGAGGAATAAATCAATCCATATTAAAAGAGCTAAACATCACTACGCGGCTCTCCATAACATGTCACAACAAAGCCCTCAGTTTCTTCGGACACATAACGCGGTCTCCAAAGCATAATCTGGAGAAACAAATAATTTTAAACCAAGTAAATGGGAGGCGCGCTCAGGGAAGAGCACCAGCAAGATGGTCTGACTTGGATGGCGGCAGAATGCACAAGGCGATGCATACGGACTATGGCCGCACCTTTTGTTTTGTAAAGAAACAATATATGGTCGCGATCCTCAATAATGAAGGGAACGATTATGAAAAAGAAGAAGACATACCTACTTAATGGTTGTATGCCACTGTAATGAATTCTAACGTACACATACCTACAAACATACAAATAAGTAAATATCAGAAAAAGTATATAGCATGATTAAATATTTCTCGTTTACTTAGAACAATGCAACCCGATACACATTTTTTATTTTCAGATTAATGTGCAAAGATCGATTTCAGTTTATAACACATTTAATGTAAACCAATACCCACGCACACAGCTGCAGCAATTACTTTTCACCACAGGATGCATTTTATTACGCGTTAATGTCGATTTAAATGGTTATTAAGCTTCGAAAAGGTGATTCGAGTCGGTCGCTATTCCATGTAACATAAAAAGGATCAGCGCTTGCTTCTACAGCATCAATTCCGTTTGAAATGTGCTTTATTTGCGCGAAACATGAGAAGTCATAAAAAGTTAAAAAAAACTAGCACTCGGCCGTTTATGGTGAGCGGCATCATACAAGGTTATACTTTCTATTAGACCCTAATAATTAGGGTGACAAATAAGCCATACCTGCCTGTTGGTCAGCAGTCACTGTATACCCTATGGACGGTTGCAACGCCAGGGGCATTACTCATAACGTGTGTGTTGCGTGTGTGTGTTCAAAACCTTTCCACTGCCCTCTTGAAGTCACTCCGACATGGTCGGGCTCAGCTGTTTCTTGTCGGAGTCTTAGCTGGGCTACGGGTAGCGAACCGACAACTAAAACTCCGAATAGCTCGATCAGACACTCTACATAAGGTCAAGGTGGCCCTGGCCAAACGACCTGGTTCGACTCCAGGCGTTTAGCCCCCACCTAGCCCGATCATATCGAGGTGGACCGGGACTAAGTGACCTGGTTCGACCCCAGGCACTCCCGGCTCCCACCCAGTCCGACCAACTCAGGGTGGTCTGGCTAGCGACCTGGTTCGACCCCAGGGAACGCCACGGCCAACCACCCGGTCCGACAATCGCTACGCCCAGGATGGGTTGCGAGTTTGTCAGTTTCTAAAAAAAAAAAAAACTACATAAGTACAGGTTGAGCCGTTTCAACCTATCCCGCTGGTCCGTTGCTCACTTTGGGGCATTTCTCCAGAAATATGTCTGCGGTCACCTCATTCATCTGGCCCTTTTTCATACTAAATGTATGGAGACAGATGAGTGAGTCGCAGATATATTCCTGGAGAAATGCCCTTTGAGTAATCAGCGAAACCTCGAGGTGGCCGGTGCTAGCAACCTGCTTGCAGGTCTGCAAGCTCACAACCTGGTTAGGATTCCTACCCAGGAGTCACTAGGAACCGTAGTCAATGTCAGGCTTCAAAATAAAACTCTTGAAGTTTTGAACTATGGCCTCCTGGCTGGCTGGATCATTCTCTAACTTTTTGAAACTTCTCATGTAATTTTGTGCACAGAAATTGTATTAAGCTATAATATGAAATACATTTCAATCAAATTTGATGCCTTAAAAGTTTATTTTTTAACTATCTTTTCATTTTGTATAAAGAACTGAGAGGCTCGATTCACCTTTAACCAAATCATCATCGTTAAAACTAACACTTATAAAAGATTCAAGAATTCTCTTGACAGCAGACAAATGAGGTGACGTCAGAGAGCACACTTAAACTATTTAATTAAGGCTGAAAAATGGTGAGGTTCCGTCCAAAAGAAATATTATGAGCAGTTAATGGACTTGATGCAGTATAATATAGAGGTGCATTTTACGATCTGATTTTACAAACTCGACGATGAGAAAGTTAGTCTGTCAGCAATACTAAATAGAATTAAATTTTATATTGTAGGTTTAGTTTTTAGGGATGCTATGATTTGTAAATGAAGATTATGTTTAATTCAGTCTTAACTATACATTTAAGGATCGATATACGATTAATATATAAAATAGAATGGTCATTGTCAATGTAGGATGTCATATTTATTATGAATCCTAGTAGTTTATGCTAAAAAAATACTGTAAGACGGTGCAAAGTGTTTTCTATTTTTTTCTTGTCATAAAAATAAACCCAGTTTATAACACGGGTTTTAGACAATCTTAATTATGGAGTCAAAATACTGCTAATATAGCTTGTATTTTCATTGAACTTTGTGGGGTAAAAATAGCGCATCCGTTTTACTCCGGCGGGGTAATCTGGGCGGGGTGATCATCGCTCAAGGATTAATTCGGATATCCGGTTGCTACAAATCTATATCCGGTTGCTACAAGTCTATTTTTGTATGTTAAAAAAACAACAGCTGAAAAAATATTTCATCTTCATAGCAAAGTATAAAAATATGAAATCCTGTATAAAGACTGGAGAAATCCATAATATATTATAATACATTTACGGCGTCGATATTGTGAAGTTATGAGGATGAAATTATCAATTTCATAGTCAGCTTTTAAAGTTTCATAATAAAATGAAACTTTAAAAGCTGACTATGAAAGGATTATATTAGGTTTAAGCCATTGTTGTTTCTTCCTATTCGCGATTCTACACAAAATAAATTCCACACAATTGAATTTAATCACATGCGTAATGCTTCACAGTCGTTATTTCTACGCAATCTTGTTTCTTCCTAGTAGCGATTCTACACAATATGAATTCCACACAACTGAATTTAATCACATGCGTTATACTTCGCCATTCTGTAATTATTATTTTTTAAATCTCATACATAACCGGGAGTCGAACCCGGTCGAAATTGGGGCGGAGAAATATTTTTTTAAAGATTTCGACTAGGAAAAAACGAGATAGTATAGAAGATAGATAGAATAAAAGATAAAGATAGTAGCGCGAAGTATAAAGCATGTGATTAAATTCAGTTGTGTGGAATTCATATTGTGTAGAATCGCTACTAGGAAGAAAGAAGATTGCGTAGAAATAACGACTGTGAAGCATTACGCATGTGATTAAATTCAATTGTGTGGAATTTATTTTGTGTAGAATCGCGAATAGGAAGAAACAACAATGGCTTAAACCTAATATAATCCCTATGAAATTGATAATTTCATACTCATAACAAATTTCTCTTTCCAAAAAAAACACTTAAACGTTGTGAAAAGTGGACAAATGACAGCACTACTAAACGGGAGGGAATATAACGCGGTCGTAAAGCCGGCGCGTTTACATTCGTGTGGATTTTATGCCGGGTAATGAGAATAGGGCAGCTGACTGATGTCTGGAAAAATGAGAGAAGCCGGTCGAGAGTTGGAATAGCACACGAAGAGTTCCGTAAGACCGTCGAGCTTACGGAACTCTTCATCAAAATAAATAACACAGTTGTTTGGCCCTATAAATTTTATTTTCGATTTATTATTTTTTGTTACAGCATCAATACACATTCTGTACAAACTTCAAGTTCAAAATATGCAGTCCTGTGACAGACGGACTGCGGAAGCTTAATACTAAGTGTTCGGTTGACTATTTGGGTACGGAATCCTAAAAAAGAAAAATGTTTGAGCAGTGGAATATTGCGCTTGTTCCACTTTTTCCTAGGAGTATTTACTTATGCTGCTAGACTTTAAGCGTTAAACTTCAGATTCCGTCTTAAAAACGCAGACTTGGTAAGGAGTAGTCTTAGCCAGACGTTCCTCTCTGCCACACAAATGTCAAACGACAAGACCGTTTCCCTGAAAATGACACACGAACAACACACGACCACGGAGATAACCGTGTGTTGTTTGATTCGTTATGTGTTATTTCCATAAGATTTTTTATGTAAGCAAAAAGTAAAAAAGTTATCGTATTGCTCTAAGGATTCCGTAATCACTTATCAGGTTTGTTGTCATACGGTAATCAGTTTTGAATGAAAGGGCGGTTTAACCAAGCATTCAGCCTCTGCGGTGATCAAGATTATAAGTGTTACAGGGAGAACGATTAACAGGAGATCTTCTTGCGGCGTTTCGTCTCTTCAGATATCACTGGTACATTCAAACCTGTAAAAGTGGCCCTGTCGCTTACAAAACATCAATCATACTTGATTGCACACCAAGAGAAAAATTGCATTGCAAAGTTATATAAAAACAGTGGTAAACAATATGCGACCTTATCGCTTAAGAGCGTTGTCTTCCAGAGAACCTTTGTGTAGCGGAGTTAATACAAGGTTATCAAAAAACAATTGGGTGAGGAATAAACGACGAAAAAGACAAAGAATGCACCTCAATCTAAATATATAAAAGAAGAAACTGACTGATTGACTGACTGACTGACTGACTGACTGACTGACATATCAACGCACAGCCCAAACCGCTGGTCCTAGGAATTCTAAATTTAGCATATAGGTTTCTTATAAGGTCTAGGGGTGCACTAAGAAAGGATTTTTCAAAATTTACCCCCTAAGGGGTTCAAATAGGGGTTCAAAGTTTGTATGGAGAGTCTACGATTTTAGAAGTAAGAGATATGAAACTTCATGTTTAGACTCTTTATTAGATTACAAGAAAAGTAATTTCACCGTTTTTCGAAATTCATCCCCTAAGGGGTTTAAATGGGGGTTGAAAGTTTGTTTATCAACGCACAGCCCAAACTGCTGGTCCTAGGAATTCCAAATTTAGCACGTAGGTTCCATATAAGGTCTAGAGGTGCACTAAGAAAGGATTTTTCAAAATTCATCCCCTAAGGGGTTTAAATGGGGGTTCAAAGTTTGTATATCAACGTACCGCCCAAACCGCTGGTCCTAGGAATTCCAAATTTAGCACGTAGGTTCCATATAAAATTTAGGGATGCACTAAGAAAGGATTTTTCAAAATTCATCCCCTAAGGGGTTTAAATGGGGGTTGAAAGTTTGTATATCAACGCATAGCCCAAACCCCTGGTCCTAGGAATTTCAAATTTAGCATGTAGGTTCCTTATAAGGTCTAAGGGTGCATTAAGAAAGGATTTTTCAAAATTTACCCCCTAAGGGGTTCAAAAAGGGGTTCAAAGTTTGTATGGAAAGTCTACGATTTTAGAAGTAAGAGGTTTGAAACTTTATGTTTAAACTCTTTATTAGATTACAAGAAAAGTGATTTCACCGTTTTTCGAAATTCATCCCCTAAGGGGCTTAAATGGGGGTTGAAAGTTTGTTTATCAACGCACAGCCCAAACCGCTGGTCCTAGGAATTCCAAATTTAGCACGTAGGTTCCTTATAAGGTCAAGGGGTACACTAAAAAAGGATTTTTCAAAATTCATCCCCTAAGGGGTTTAAATGGGGGTTGAAAGTTTGTATATAAACGTACCGCCCAAACCGCTGGGCATAGGAATTCCAAATTTAGCACGTAGGTTCCTTATAAGATCTAGGGGTGCACTGAGAAAGGATTTTTCAAAATTCATCCCCTAAGGGGTTCAAATAGGGGTTCAAAATTTGTATGGAGAGTCTAAGATTTTAGAAGTAAGAGGTTTGAAACGTCATGTTTAGACTTTTTATAAGATTACAAGAAAAGTGATATCACCGTTTTTCGAAATTCATCCTCTAAGGGGTTTAAATAGGGGTGGAAAGTTTATATAGAGAGATCGGAATAGGTAGAGTATATTTACCTAAACTTCGAAGAACAAAGTCGAAAAGTGGAGACTCCATTACAACTAAATTTTTTTCCGGGACCTAAGTCCCGGAATCTTACTAAAAAAATATATTATTGGCATTCTTTCGCACATTTCTCGAGCATTCTCAGTATAGCTGTCTGTTTCTAATAGTGCTGTCTCTTTCACTCCTTCGAAAATTTCGCCATAACTATACTGAAGTGTAGTTCAAAGGCCCATAAGGGGTCCTGAAAACGCCTGAAAACGGGTTTTCAGGTTATTACGCCATCTTATAGAGGGTGTTCTGAAACGGACTGAAAACATGTTTCAGGCGCCTGAAAACAACGGCAACTTGAGTGAATTTTCAATCTTCTACTATGTGAAAGAGCCACCTCTGAAACGGCCTGAAATCACCTTTCAGCCTGCTGAAAACGCTTCTAAAGCACGGAAAATCACGTTTGAAGTTTTAACCTATACCATCGGCGCAACACACATACACACATTACTTTTGCGCCGGTGGCTCTTTCACATAGTAGAAGATCGAAAATTCACCTAAATTGCCGTTGTTTTCAGGCGCCTGAAACATGTTTTCAGTCCGTTTCAGGACACCCTCTATCAGATGGCGCAATAACCTGAAAATCCGTCTTCAGGACCCCTTATGGGCCTTTGAACTACACTTCAGTATATGGCGAAATTTCTCGAAGGAGTGAAAGAGACAGCACTATTAGAAAGAGACAGCTATACTGAGAATGTTCGAGAAATGTGCTAAAGAATACCAATAATATATGTTTTTAGTAAGATTCCGAGACTTAAGTCCCGGATAAAAATTTTGTTGTAAGGGACTCTCCACTTTTCGACTATGATCTTCGAAGTTTAGGTAAATATACTCTACCTATTCCGATCTCTGGTTGTATTAAATTGTATATTTAAACTTTTAACATTCGAAAATCTTCACACTAATATTATACTTAAATGTGAAAGTTTGTGAAGAAGATGTTTGTTACTAAATAACGGGGTAACAGCTGGATGGATCAAGCAGAAATTTGGCATAATATAAGTAGAACCAAGTCCTGGATTGAAACAAAACATACTTTATATCCCGGTAAAGAGTTTCTTTAGGACAATAACGGGAACAACGCGGGCGAAGCCGCGGGAAATAGCTATAACTAAATATGAGGGAAGTGATATTTATATAAATAAGTACAAGCAGGCTTATTGGCAGGTATGATTTGATTTAATTTAATTTATATATTTTGCGCGCGAATCAGTCGACAGGTGGGCAGAAATAGACTAGGCCAGATCGCACGTGCACTAGACTGGATCGTATAATAAACATGGAACCGGGTTTAACACGTGTCCTATTTAACCTGCAGGGTAATTCACGACTTCAGCGTTAATATATTTTGACTCGCGATTTGTAGAAAGAAAGAAAGAAATTATTGATAAGGCGCAGAAATAAACTATGATCTCACTACTCAGTAACTTTACATTACGTCGGCCTAATATCTCATTTTACGTATAAATGGTCTTCAACAAGTTTATTACTCCGTGTTAAGGCGGGGATGTTCGAAGACGACAAGCAATTCGAGCTCCCCGCCCCCCTTAGACGAACAAGCGGCGCGATCCCGTTCGAAATGAACTTTTCGTGACCCCAACCTGTGTAAATGTGTCAACTTATGCCGCAGCGAAATTGTAACAGTAGGTCTACTCTACTACCTTACGTACTCTCTGGTTAAGTTTATATCAGGTAGATATACCTATCTATGACATCGAAACACTTAAAATAAAAGGATCATCGTAATGTTAGAAAAGAAAGCGGTTGTTTTTCTAATAGGTACCTAACGTTTAGTTAATAAATAAACTTAAACTAAACATGATAATATTATCACTGCCGGTTACAGTTGGGAGATATTGTAGATTTATTATTTACTTATAAATAAATTAGACCAACAGGCATCGTGTCGTACAATGTGAAAGGTAGGTACATATTTCATCTGGGGGCACGGCAGTGCCCCCGCCAAGTCGAGCAAAACAAAGGCACGGCACGGCCATACCATCCTTTTCTCGAAGCCATTCTAGCTAATTTCAGCCTCCTGTAATTTTGTACTGGCTAAAGCTACAATCCTGACATTTCAGGGATATATACACAATAAGACATATACCTATATTCTCAATATCATTCAAATTGAACGTGTAGTTTAAGAACTATTGCATGTCAAAGTTCCTTAGTTTTGTCACTGACTGACTGACTGATTCACTGATTCACTGACTGATGATCATCATAATTCTAAAGTACTTCTAGCAGACTCACAGGCTCCAAATTTTAAACATAGTTAGTTTTTAACCGACTTCCAAAAAAAGGACGGTTCTCTATTCGTCTGTTTTTTTTTGTGTGTTTGTTCACCGATTACTTGAAGACGGCTGGACCGATTTGGAAAATTCTTTTTTTGTTTGAAAGGGTAGAGTTCCGAGGTGGTCCCATTGCAACCAAATCAGGATCTGATGATGGAATCTTGGAGAAATCGAAGGAACTCTTCAAATATTATAGGCACACATATAGCGATTTCGGTATTTTTCGTAATTTTTTCTCGTCCATGTCTTATTAGCAACAAGTTTCTAGTGTTAGCCGACTTCAAAACAAAGAGTAAATTTATATCTAGGTTTCTTCCCCGATTACTTGAAGACGGCTGAACCTATTCTTTTTTGTGTTAAAGGGTTTATACCTCCGAGGTGGTCCTATTGCAACCAAATCAGAATCTGATGATGGGATCTTGGAGAAATCGAGGGAACTCTTCAAATATCATAGGCACACATATAGGGATTAAACTTTGACTTTGACTCTGACTCTGACTCTGACTCTGACTCTGACTCTGACTCGGACTCGGACTCGGACTCGGACTCGGACTCGGACTCGGGCTCGGACTCGGACTCGGTCTCGGACTCGGACTCGGTCTCGGACTCGGACTCGGACTCGGACTCGGACTCGGACTCGGACTCTGACTGACTTTGACTTCAACTTTGACTTTGACTTCAACTTTGACTTCGACTTTGACATATTCGATTGTCTGTAAAGTCGGTTTACTGACGATAGTTGAACGTGACAACGTCATAAAGTACTAACCCTAACCTTACCCTATGAAACGGAAAACTCAGCAGTGTCTCTTGTCATACAATAGAGATTTTGACAGCCGTATCTTAAGGAATAAGGCCTAATTTACTAACAGTTTCTGGAAGTCGGTTTTTATTTTTTGTTTTAAAAATTTACTTTATTTTTAAATTTTTAGTAGCGCTGGAAAAATATTGTTTTAACCAAATAGACTTCAGTCTATTTAGTTAAAAGAAAAATTTTCAGAATCGGTCTAGCCGTTTTCAAGTAATCGGGGAACAAACCTACATAAAAATTGCTCTTTGTTTTGAAGTCGGTTAAAACTGGAAACTTATTTCTAATAAGAAATGCACGAGAAACAAAGAAAAATACCAAAATCCCTATATGTGTGCCTATGATATTTGAAGAGTTCCCTCGATTTCTCCAAGATCCCATCATCAGATCCTGATTTGGTTGCAATGGAATCACCTCAAAAGTATACTTGCCGTTTCAAACAAAAAAATAATTTTCCAAATCGGCCCAGTCGTTTTTAAGTAATCGGGGAAAAAACCTACATAAACAATTGTTCCTTTTTTGAAGTCGGTCAATACTAAAAACTTATTGCTTATAAGAAATGGACGAGAAACTACGAAAAATACCGAAATCGCTATATGTGTGCCTCTAATATTTGAAGAGTTCCCTCGGTTTCTCCAAGATCCCATCATCAGATCCTGATTTGGTTGCAATGGGACCACCTCGGAAGTATACCCTTTCAAACAAAAAAAGAGTTTTCCCAAATCGGTCCAGCAGTCTTCGAGTAATCGCGTAACAAAACTACAAAAAAAAACATACAGACGAATAGAGAACCGTCCTTCTTTTGGAAGTCGGTTAAAAATAAAACAAATGTGTGCAATGGTATACAGTTGAAGAAGCTTATGTTTTGCACAAGACTAAAATTTACTAATCATGATGAAGAAATAATAGTGATAAGTTAAATAACCTATCATTTTAATATTCAGCTAATCATTCGATATCAAAGGCGTTGGATTACTGTTAGAGTGTATACGCTGTGATTCTAGCGTGACGTTTATTTTGTCCGTTGAGTGAGGAGAGCTGTCACGAGCTCGAAAGCGACACAGGTCCGGCCTCGGACACGCCCGGCGGGCATCTGAAGCCACAGCGCGTGGGCTACTTTGTTATATAGTACTGAGCTACTAAAAAATAAGTAATTTAAAAAAAACTGAACCGCACAGGTCCCGGTAAAATGTCATTATCTATCGATTGACATGTTTTTTAGTGATATAAATGTGATAGAACTCGAGTAAAACTGGAAAAACTGCTAAAAAATTACCTGTTTTCGTGACGAATTATGATCGAGCGAAGTTGAAAGTATCGTGTTTTGAACCGCACAGAAACACAGAAGCACTCTTGAACTATAATATATTTCTTTTTCGATCCAAAAATATGAATATTTCGTTACTTAATTTTGATTCTCCCGGAGGTCGATTTCGGAAATCCTGCCCTTAAGTAGCAATTTGTTAATTTAATTATGACATAACACTATTCTTATCTCATAATTTTACCTCAAATTGCTTTGCTTATACTACTATGGTTCGGTATCTTGTTTAAATAGGTATTAGAGTACCTACCTGCTTGAAGTTACGAGTTAGGTACCTACTGTAAAAAAATCGCTATAGGTAAGCATAATATTTGAAAAGTTCATTCGATTTCTCCAAGATCCTGCTTTGGTTCCAGTGAAAGCACCTAGGACAGTGGTTCCTAACCTTTATCATCATATCACCCACATTCTCATTATTACCCCTCCAAAAAAATAGGTATTATAAGCTTATAAGAAACTGCTCAAAGCAAAACGGCTTAACATTCATGGGTATTACCCCTGAGAAAACTTCGTCTTACCCCTGGAGGGGTAATTACCCCCAGCTTCAGAACCACTGACCTATGAAGTATAGTAAAAATTATCTAAGGTGTCCGAATGTTTGATCATTATCTTTGAGAACATTCGGACACGTTAGATAATTCTTATACTTAGTAAAACTTTCAAACAAAAAACGAAGGAAAAAGGAACACAGAATCCGACGAACTGAGAACCCTTTATTAAGTCGGTTAAAAATAGCTTACCGTACAAAATTTCGCGTTCTAGGAAATTGTATTTTACCTTTGTTTAAAATATCAGATAAGTAACTAGTCGTAAAACTTATTTTATTGTAAATAGAAGTACAAAAGGCATATGAAAACTGCATGTTTTTTTTTGAACACTTTTCTATTGTTCTGTGACTACAAAGAGATGCTCGCACAGATAGCAGCGCAACAAATTATATCCTAGACATAACTTGTGATTATGTGTTTAAGACATTATTGTAAGACAATAACAAAGAACAAAATTTTTTATAAATATGAATCTAGAAAACAGCTGACGTGTCAGTGGTAAAAGATCAGTTTTATGTTAAACTAGCTGTCCTGGCAAACTTTGTTCCGCCACAGATTGTTTTAGATGTTTTATTAGCTATTTTGTTATTCGGGACTAAGATAAACCCAAAAAATCAAAAATCATAAAAACCGGTCCACCCATTCTCGACAACTTAACTAACTTAAACTTAACACGACTTTGTTTGATGTATTTCATGTATTATGTATGTCAATCACTATTAAGTTCTGTATCATCTATCTATGTAGATGATAATTCGATACCTTTAGACTCAAAGGGCGTAAACGCCAAAATGCTACTTTTCAGGAGAGGCAAAAAACAAAAAAATATTTTAAGAAAAAATCATAACTTTTTTGTTTCAAGACCGAATAAAATCATCTTTGGAACAAATTCCTATATTTAGTAGATAAACAGTTACGTTATATAATATTTACGATAAATAAACAAATAAAGAAAATAGGATTGTTATACGCCCCAAAAATATGAAAGAAATGTTGTTTACAACCATAAAATATACACTGACTTTAAAATGGTTAGGGTGTATAAGCCACTAAAAGCGTTATTTATTGAAGAAAATGGGCGTATATTACAGTTACCTTAGAAGTACATACTTAATATTAATAATGGTTAGGTTTAAACGTCACTAAAAGCATATATTTTTGTCAGGAAGGGGTGTATAAGACAGTCACCTGAGAAGTATTTAGTTAATATGCATAATGCATTTTAGTTTGGATCGTTTACTTTTGGTCTAAAGTTCCTTAAACACTAAACTTGTCTTAAAACATGACTTAAATATACTAGAATTAAAACCTATAACTCAACAAGGAACCAGGTTAACAAATAAAAAACAATTAACTAATAATCACAATACCTTTATTATCATTATGTTATTCATTAGAGTCCTAAGCCTTTGCAGAAGTGCATTTTTTGCATTATCTATAGGGTCGGTAAGAGACACAGGCACTTTTACTGGTGTGGCTAGTTTTCTGCCTTACTTTAATTAAAAAATAGTCTTTGGAATCATTAAAATTCTGTTAATCATTACAAAAAAATAACCGCTTACTTAAATTACGATACAAGACTTTCAGAAGCCCCATTGAAATTTTTTAAGTTTTAGTTAAAATGATTGTTAATAAGTTTACACATTACACAACATAAGTTGGTTATTAAATGATCATGAAAAAAAGGAAAAGAAAATCGAAATCAGTGAACGTGTTGAAGCCCTAACCTTCATTAATTTCTTGATTTTCTTCATTGTCGCTGTGAGGAAAATAGTCACAAACGGTTTCTTCACAAGGAATTCGACGATACTCATCGTGATAATTCTTAGGAATAGTTCCATTATCACATAGTCTCATTAGATCTTTATATTTGGCCTTAGATATAGGCAATCTGGCATTGTAGGCACGCGTTATTATAGGGCCTGGAATATCTTGTCTGGTGTCATGAACAGACTCCACAGTATCTTGCATGTTGTCTGTACTTGCCTTTGACTTCCCCTTCCCCTTTCCCTTTCCCTTATACGTACTTTTTGTTTTTTCTGTTCCTTTCCCCTTTCCTTTTACACCCTTTGCTTTTGGATCACCTTCATGTAACGTTACTTGAATTTCCTCTGCTTCTTCAGTCATTGAATATTTAACGTTTATTTGATCGGGATACTTTTTCTTAAAAGTCACCGTTCTTACTTGCTGAATACGTAGTTTTTTTAAAACAGTGGGTGTGAATTCTTGTTCAGCAAGTCCTTCAAAATCAAGAAAGTCTGTGTGATCGAGAACTTCCACGCGATATGGTCTTGGGTTCTTCCGAGCAGACTGGAAATATGTGGCCCATTGAGACGGGCTCCATACTATTAATTTTTTTACTTCTCTTTCAATCACTGCATGCACCGAATCAACTGGCATGTAAGTATGCCCCGGCAGCAAAAAGTTTATTTGTATAACTTCTAAATTATTTGAAGTCTTCAAAAACAAATTTAGTGCGGTTAGTACGGTTTTGTTTTTGTTTTGGCCGCTACAAGAATCGCAATAAAGAAGCAGGTTTTTTACACCTCGACTATCTACGTCTTTCAGGTATTTTAATAAACATGTAGCAATTTCGTTACTACCACGTTTGCCATCGCTTTCGCCCCAGGTGAAGCAAAAGGCATCTTGCGTCCCGCTTTCGTAAAATGTAAAATTATAGACTGCATATTTACGCGAATAGTAAAGCAGCATACTCTCTCCATAAGGGGTGTTTAGTACTTTTTGTAAATCGAAAGATGCCGTGATAGTATCATTCGATTTTATATTTTGATGTGATTGAAACCTCCGGTATGTTGCATTTTTTTCTTTCAGGTGTGCTTGAAGTTTTTCATCTATGGTAGATTCTATGTTGCAGTCATTCGTGGTTGTTTTTTTGTCATTCTCAAACTCTGTACAAATCTTACATTTATCTTTTTTTGGTACATGTATGCTGATATTATAGGCGGCAGATATTGAATTTTAAAATGAAATTAACTTTTTAATGGAGGTATAAACGACAATGCAGAAAAAGTTACATTGACGTACACAAGTAGTGATTTGAATATTTAAAGTGTAAACAGCTATACTTTTAAATCGATCGGGTGGTAAACGCCACAAATTGTAGTGTATTTTGCAGTCTGTGCGTTGTAAATGCCAGAAACAAACTGAATTTACTTTTAATTAGTCCAATAGTAAGTATTTAGTCCAATTTATTTCGACCATCATAGCCCAGTAGAGTTAGATTCAATCGATCAACAAAAGTCGGCATTTGGCGGGAGCTATCTTTGTGTGCGTTCCATGACACGGACAGAGATAGCTTCCGCTGGATGTACAACTGTTAAAAAAAACATTCTAATCCCTTATTATGTATTTAATGCCTGTGCATAAGGGATTGCAATCGATTATTTTTAGTATGAAAGAAATGGCGTTTTAACCGAAAGCGATTATTTCTATACAATAAATAACCGAGTTGCATTCTCTTTTGTGCATTCTGGCTATTCACACTTGACTTGATCACAAAATGACTTGATGAACTGTTACATCAGCAAGATTGAATTGTGTAATATTTTTTGGCAAAATAATTTAAATCACTATAATAAAAGAAACATTTTTTTATAACTTTATTAATGCGGGTAAATTACACCACATTGTTATTGAAAAAAAGACAGTTTTCTTGTATCTATCTATACCTATTATGTAACTTTAATCAGTTTATATTATAATAAAATGAAATAATAGTTACTTCCGCATAAAGAGTACCCGCTGTTTGTAAACGGCATGGACCTCGAAAAACTCAAGCGTAAAAGCTACCGATTTAAATTTTCGAGGGGCGTATAAGCCAAAATCTTTCGTTACTGTGGGTCGTATAAGCCAAAATCTTTCGTTACTGTGGGGCGTATAAGCCAGGGTTTTACATATTTTCGCGTCGTATATCACTAACTTCTTAGTACTTGCTGGCACTCTACGGCATGCATGTGCACCATAACCTAGTTAAAATATCATTGAACTATTCCCATACAGTAAATTGCGTATTTTAAGAAGTTTGTAAGTGTATTATCCTATTATTTTAACGGGTGTTTCTTACCTCAGAATATTTGATCGACGACGGGCTGCCAACGAAGCTAACAAATCGCGTCGACGTTTTAATGAATCCAGTTTATTTCTGTTATCGTCTTTATCCATTTTCACACAATATTAATTAACACATAATAATTATACGTAAATATTACACAAATGTAGCTCACAGAAACAGTCACACGTTGGTTATCCGCTTGTTTACAAACAACTGAAGCCGGCCGGCGTGCGGCGCGCGCTCAAAGAGGTGCTATCCATAGAGTAAATTATATATACTGAGATAGAGTCATCAGCTATCATTCTGTTCTAGCGCCATCTGTTGAGTAATGTTCGAGTTATCTGAACAATGTATATATGCATAGCTATCGCTATATACAATGATCGTACAGGTAATGCCGCCTTTTATTCGAAACCCGAATATTAAATTTAACATTTTATCAAGTGTGCGGTCATACATTTTCTATTTGCGCGAGTAGAATATGTATGAACTCACACTTAATAAAATGCAAGTTTTTGAAGACAGGTTAAATAAAGAATATATTGTTTCAATCATTTATTTCTCCTCCTTTTAATGCAGTAGTGCATCGCTTGTTTCTGTACTGCGTCACGTGCGTCACAATCGGTGCTCAGCCCAATGTTTAAATGTTTGTTCTAGATTGTTTAGATGTAACTGTTAAGAACCACAGTTTACGCACGGGAGGAGACGCGCGGGCGGGCGACGGCCTGACGTCAACGACACGGACGGCGCGGCCACCCCGCAGCCACACTCGGCTTCTAGAACTCCACCGTTGACGGACGACTATTTTAAATATCATACTGTTTGACCGGGTTCCCGAATTGTAATTAGACGGCTAATAAACCAGCCTATAGATATACAGTCCGCTTTTATTTCTAGTCCATAGGACCCTAACATTGGTCCTTTAGGATTCTCACCGTCTTAATTCGCGGAAATAACGGTCGACGCCACTTATCTCGAAATCTCGGAGCTCTTCAGTCGTGGTCTTCAGCTGCAGGCGATACCTCGGGGAATCATCATTATCATCGTTCCTTCGAGGATACTCCGCTTAGCAACCGCGCACGCCCGAGAATAGAAGTCACTTGGAGGTCGTCTATGCAAAGGACTTTGGACTCATAGAACGTTCGAGTCATTTTTCAAGACAAAGGAAGTGAAAGTCATCATCACAAGTTACTGTGTGGACGAGATTGGTCATTGGTGAGTTCGTTCCAAGTTGTTCCTGCACTATTCCCTTCCTTATTTATCCGAGTCTTGAATTCATAAACAGCTTTTATTCAGTGAGTGCTTTATATTTCTAAACGTTACAATTTTTTATGCTTTTGCAGCAAACTATACCTCTTCATTTCTTAATTTAAATATTTACAAGGCCTAGTTTCGCATAATTCACTTCATTTACTCCCGAATAACGGGATCTCATTAGCAACAGCACTCCGCTTAGTAACTATCTTATCAGTTTTGCCTACCGTTGCCGAGCGGACCGCTTGCATTATACTCCTTTATTCTATTATTCTCGCCCGGTTTTTTGTGCTACAACTGTGCACTTTATTGCTTTATTGCCCTATTAATATAGTTTGGTTATTTAAATTCATAACTTCGATCAATTTTTTCTTACTTTGCTATGGCTAACGAAATGCTTAAACTTGTTAGAAAGCGAAGCTGTATGAAGGGTAAAATGACCATTTTTGACAAATACCTCGAGGAATTTAAGACCATAAGCAAACCAAGCAGCGTACAACTATTAGACTTAGAAAGTCGTTTTACTCGATTCGATGCCTTATATGTCGATTACGACAAATTACAGGACGACATCGAGATGCTTTCGGAAAAGCCCGAGGACGAGAACGCTGAGCGCGAGGAGTTCGAGGCACAGTACCACGAGCTGGTAGCGGTGGCGCGTAACCTGCTCGGCGCGCGCCCGGACTGCTCGCGCGACGCTCCGCCGGAGGGATCCGGGTTCGAGTTCGAGGATGCTCAGGCAGGTGGACTTAAATCTAATTGCGTTAGATTGCCAAAAATCGACTTAGTCGTCTTCGAGGGTCACTACCAACAGTGGTTGGAATTCAGGGATACATTTGTCTCGTTAATACATTCCAGGGCCGATATTGATAACATTAATAAGTTGCATTATCTTCGCGCATCTTTACGAGGTAGTGCATTGCTTGTTATCGATAAATTAGATTTTAAAGCAGAGAATTACGAGTCCGCGTGGAAGTTATTGTGCAGTAGGTACGATAACAAAAGGTTGCTCGTAAATAATCATGTCAGGGAACTTTTTAATGTTGAGCCTATGCGTAATGAGTCTTGTTTGGATATTCGTCGCTTGATAGACGTAACAAATAAAAATCTTCGAGCACTTTCGACCTTAGATCAACCAACAGAACACTGGGACACTTTAATTATATATATGATGTCAGAAAAACTTGATAGTGTCTCTCATCGGGCATGGGAAGAGCATAGAAATACCTTGACGATGCCGCCCTCTTTACAAATGTTTATTACTTTTCTTAGCAACAGGGCGGACTTATTGGAGACTTTGCAGGAAAGTAAAGGTAAAAATCATAAGGATATATGCAAGTCTAACACAAATTTACTTATAGCTACGAGTAATCATAATTTAAACTCTAATAAAAATGTAAATAAGCCTTTTAAAAAATTTCATAAGAAAATAGTGCCATGCTATATGTGTAATCAAATTCATTTTCTCTTCAACTGTGAAACATTCAGAGCCCTTCCTATTGAAAGTCGTATACAAAAGGCTAAACAAGCAAAGGTCTGTCTTAATTGTTTACGTCCAGGGCACTTAGAAAATACTTGTAATTTGGTGCCATGTAAGTATTGTAAAAAAAGGCACAACACGCTTTTGCACATTCATGAACCCGTGGTACATCCAGAGCCCGCAATGCCTTCTGTTAGTCACTTTGCTAATTCAAACAATACACAGCAGTATACTACTCCGCCGCATGTCTTGCTTTCCACAGCGCGCGTGAAGGTGCTGGACAGCGCGGGCGACGTCCACTCGGCGCGGCTGCTCCTCGATAATGGGAGTACTGCGAATTTTGTTACGCAATCGCTTTGCGGTAAGCTGGGTTTGTCGCGGCGTAGTGCGAGCTCCACGGTGACAGGTATTAATAATAATACATCAAATATTACACAGTCTTGCAGCCTTACTATAAAATCATTCTATAATGACTATAGCCTTACTGTTGACTGTCTTATTTTGCCTCATATAACAAAATCGTTGCCGTCTTCATACATAAACATCGATGATATTCCTCTTCCATTGGGAATAAGTCTAGCTGACCCTTCCTTTAATGAGCCGTCAGCAGTGGACATCTTAGTAGGGGCTGAAGTATTTTGGTCCGTCTTATGCAACAATTCGATTGACTTAGGGAAAAATCAACCGAAACTATACGAGACAAAGCTGGGTTGGCTGGTGTCCGGGTATGTGGCCCGCCTTAAGTCACCACCTTCTAGTCCCGTTTGTCACTTTGTAAACGAGGAAGCCAATCCGGACTTAACTCGTTTCTGGGAATTTGACACTGTCGCAAGTAAACACTCCTTGTCACCAGAAGAACGTGCCTGTGAGCAGAGCTTCTTAGAAAATACAGTTCGCAACGAGGACGGTCGGTTTGTCGTAACGATGCCGCTAAAAGAAGATCCTTCGGTCTTAGGCGATTCTTTTCAAAAGGCGAAGTACCGATTTCTGTCCTTAGAGCGAAAATTTTTGCGAGAGCCTGCTTTCAAAGATAGATACATAGAATTTATGCACGAATATGAAAGCCTAGGTCATATGACTGAAAACAAGGAGTCTTTACCCAGCTGTCTTCAACCAAAGGTCAGTTATTTCCTTCCCCATCATGGCGTACTTCGTGAGTCGAGCCTCACGACTAAGCTTCGGACTGTGTTCGACGCCTCGGCGCCTTCTTCGTCAGGCGTGTCGCTTAACGATATCCAAATGGTCGGGCCCACCGTGCAGGAAGACCTATACTCTATTTTACTACGTTTCCGGCAACACAAATACATAATAACCGGAGACGTAGAGAAAATGTATAGAGCGATTGAGCTTAACCCGTCTCAACGTTCACTTCAACAAATCGTATTTCGATATGACTCATCGCAGCCCTTAAAAACCTACACTCTCAATACCCTAAGTTACGGTACAGCTTCAGCGCCATATTTGGCTACTAAGTGTTTGGTTTCTTTAGCCACCAGCGCCCTCGATAGTGACGTCCAACAGTCCATACAACGTGATTTTTACGTTGATGATTATTTAAGTGGCTCGTCAACTATTGAAGACACTATCAGAATATGCGAAGGTGTCATATCGACCTTAAAATCGGGACAATTTAATCTAAGAAAATTTCAATCAAATAATCAGTACATTCTTAGTAAATTTTCGCCGTGTTCTGAGTCAAATAACATTTTTAACATTTCTAGCACAAATAACACTGTGTCCTCTAAAACTTTAGGTCTTCATTGGATATGTGACTCAGACTTATTGTCATTTTCTATAAATATTGAGCATCGTAATAAAATCACTAAACGTCACATATTATCTATCATCAGTCAGATTTTCGACCCCCTCGGTCTTGTCAATCCATGCATTGTCGAAGCAAAGATTATAATGCAGAGACTATGGACTAACAAATGTTCCTGGGATGAAGAGGTTCCGCAAGATATTAAATATCTATGGTTAGAGTTTGTAAATACTTTACCTCTTCTTAACCATTTAAAGATTCCTCGCTGGGTCCTTGCTGAAGACTCTGTGACGCATGAAATTCATATTTTTTCAGACGCTTCTGAGCGAGCTTATGGGACATGTTTATACATTCGCTCTATTGACAGAAATGGATCAATACAAGTACATCTCTTAACTTCAAAGAGTAGAATAGTTCCCATCAAACCAACGACGACTCCTCGCCTTGAACTTTGTGGAGCGTTGATGGCTGCAAGACTGTGTAGTAAAGTATTAAGCTCTTTAACTCTACAAATCAGCAGATGTAGATTCTGGTGTGACTCGACTATTGTCTTGGGGTGGTTAAGTACACCTCCAACCCATCTTAAAAATTTTGTACGTAACCGAGTGCACGAAATACAAGAGAGCACCGGGGGTCACACGTGGAGCTACGTACCGTCGAAAGACAATCCGGCGGATCTTGTTTCTCGCGGGCTGAAGGCTGACCACATCAGCAGTTCATCTCTGTGGTGGTCAGGGCCGTCCTTTTTATTAGAAAACGAATCTAAGTGGCCAAAGATGCCCAACGTGAACGCGAAACAGGATCTACCCGAGTTGATTATTTGTTCATTCGCGCTTGATAACAAATCTCATGCTGATAATATAACTAACTTAATCAATACTAAATCTAAATTAACTAACCTACAACACATAATAGCATATTTACAACGATTTGTTCATAATTGTCAAAATCAGACCAAGAAAATGACTGGTCATCTATCAGTTCATGAACTTCAAAGGTCATTAAATCTCATTACGCATAAAGCTCAATTGGAAATGTTTCCTGACGAATATGCTATTCTTAAAGTTGGCAAGGTACTACCTAACAAAAATAGATTAATTTCATTAACTCCATTCATAGATTCCAATAATATCATGCGAGTTGGTGGCAGACTAGATAATTCGCCTTATAGTTACGACACAAAGCACCCCATCATATTATGTAGTAAACACCACTTTACTAAAATCCTATTTCATCATTTTCATATTAAATGTTTGCACGCTCCACCACAACTTCTTTTAGGAACAATTAAGCAAACTTATTGGCCTTTAGGTGGCAGAAATCTTTCGAAATACACAGTCAATCAATGTGTACGTTGTTTTAGGTTTAAAGCTGAAACGGTTCGACCTATCATGGGGCAATTACCTGTATCGCGTACTGATCTAGAGTTCCCCTTTTTGCATTGTTCTACTGACTATGCAGGGCCCGTGTTGATAGCAGATCGCAAGGGTAGGGGTTGTAGACTTATAAAGTCATTTTTGGCAATCTTTACCTGCAATTCGACCAAGGCCTGTCATATCGAACTCGTCACGGCTCTGTCCAGCGAAGCGTACATAGCTGCTTTAAAACGTTTTGTATCGCGTCGTGGAAAACCTTTATCCATTACATCCGACAACGGGACCAACTACGTTGGCGCTTGTAATGAGCTAGCCCGATTTCTCGTAGAGTCGGATCTCCAAGGTCACGTGGCTCAAGAAGGCATTGAATTTAAATTCGTGCCAGTTTATACGCCTCACTTTAATGGCCTGGCCGAAGCTGCTGTCCGCTCAACAAAGCATCACCTTAAGCGGCTGCTGCAAACTACTCATTTTACGTACGAAGAGATGGCGACTTGTCTCGCAGAAATAGAGGCTGTTTTGAATTCTCGCCCTCTCACCCCATTTTCCTCAGATCCATCCGATTTTTCGGCCTTAACTCCCGCTCATTTTCTGCTTGGACGCTCACTCATGTCAATTCCTCAGCCACAAGTACCTGATACGAATATAAATCGTCTCGAACGCTTCAAGCGAATTCAGCTCATCAGGCAACACTTCTGGAACCGTTTCTCGACTGAATACGTCGGCCAACTACAGCAAAAACTGAAGTGGCAAACTTCTACCAAGGAATTGAAACTTGGTTCGCTGGTTATAATCAAGGATCGAGCTCTTCCACCTCTACTATGGTCACTGGGACGCGTCATCCAGCTCTATCCAGGCAATGACGGCGTCAGTAGAGTTGCTGAACTGAAGACGAGGAGAGGCACCATTCGTAGAGCCTTTAATAACATCTGCCCACTTCCAGATTATTGAAGTCTCCTTCTTCACACTTCAACCCGGGGAGCATGTTAAGAACCACAGTTTACGCACGGGAGGAGACGCGCGGGCGGGCGACGGCCTGACGTCAACGACACGGACGGCGCGGCCACCCCGCAGCCACACTCGGCTTCTAGAACTCCACCGTTGACGGACGACTATTTTAAATATCATACTGTTTGACCGGGTTCCCGAATTGTAATTAGACGGCTAATAAACCAGCCTATAGATATACAGTCCGCTTTTATTTCTAGTCCATAGGACCCTAACAGTAACAGTGTTGGTTATGTCACCAAGCAATGATTTTCTCTTAAAGGGTCCTGTAAATAAATATTACATTATCATTTAATCAAATTTAATGATGCACTTTAAACATATTTCTTCTAATATTCAGCTAAAGACCAAAATAATTTATTTTATGACCATGAAAGAATAACTATGTAGCTATTTGAGAAAATGTTCAGAAAGTTACCTGGCAAATTCAGGGTAGGTTATTCGCACTCAGCATTTTGCTTCTGGTATGAAAAGAAGTTTCAAAATGCACATGGCATACTCTCGATACTTGTAAATGTAGTCATTGCCAAGTGCCAAAATATCACCTCCAATATTATAAATCCATGTACGGAAGCGATCAGGGTCTTTACACGGGTTGGGAAATTTATGCAGAATTTCATCCACCATACCTAGAAACAATTGTACATAATTCTAATTTCAGTTTCCTACAAATAGTACTGTATCTAAATATAGCAATCCATTTAAAAATAAATGTACCTGTAATGCCACCAACTGGAAGCCAGCGTGCAGCTGGGTGGCGAAAACCTACTAAAACACATAAAAAGGGCCTTATTTATGTATTTTTTCGGCCTGTGTGTCATGTTTTTTTTTGTATTCGCTCGCCGCCCAGCTGTACGCTGGCGTCCAGTCTGCAGCCTAAGAACCTGATATATAAGTAATAGACCGCATGAATAACATACAGAATATAGTATTCGTAGAAATGCTTACCACAATTTGGCACGCAACATGTCTTTTCTGCTGCCATGATTTTAAATCGAGGTCCAATTGACGAAGCCGGGGTCAAAACACAAGAAACTCGATCGTCGAAATCCAATTTAGTGCAAGGGTCAACAACGTATGGCAGATCCACCAGTATCCATAAAACACAGCCAGGTCGTAGGAGAAGATCACAAATATTTAAAAACGCCATGAACAGTTCGCAAACACTATAAAAATTACCGCAATGGCAATATGCATGAAATTGAAAAGCAAACCAAATGCGCACGAAAACATTCCTCTGCACGCAATTATATTGCGTTCTTAATGCGAACACCTTCATGTTTTTAAATGAAAAGAAACACAATTTAATTTCTTCTTAAATATTTTGTTACCGAAAAACTACAAATATTATTGCATGAATATTATTATGTAAATGTTTAAAATAAATGCAATTTACTTAATATAAACAAATGAGTGGAATGGAATGGAGTACATCACTCAGTAAGGCCCAATGTTGCCTGTAGTAATTAATTACATTATTATTTGATTAGAATTCTCAATGATTTATTATTATTTTTTCTGTATGACAAAAATATCTTTATTTCCAAAAAATAAATAATTTATATGCAAAAATATTTTTTCCAATATAATGATAAAATTAATAACAGCTCCATCTGTCGAGCTGAGTTGCTAATATAAGTAACATTCCATTCTTCCGTACTGAACTATCGAGTACTGAGTGAAATGCCCCTGGTGCTATCGTCACAGTACCGTTGCCCGTCGCTCATTTTCTGTCTTGCTCGCACACATTGGCGTTATTGGCGAGCGCGCACGAGAAAACTATTAAATACAAGTTCAAACTGCTAAGCGCGTTGGTGACAGTCTAGTATTTCGATCCTAAGACTATTGCTTAGTATAATTCGTCGTAAATATAATTCGATATTACTAATGTAGGTCGAAAACGCCAAAAAATATATTTGATATAATAACTTTTAGAGTATAAGACACGCAAGATTTTTTGGAGACAATTTCATATAGGTCTTAAGAGTCATTTCTAATTTCATAGCAAAATAATAGAGGTGTATGCACCATATTTGGTTTCAGATTGGATATATGACCTAAATTTAGCAGCATCTATGTAAGTCATATGAGCCAACTTTATTTTATACGGGTTATATGACCTTGAAGTTTTTTAATCATGGTGTATGCTACCTAAATAAGCAATAAAATAATAATTTCTGTCAAATACGCCACGTATCTTCTAAAAATCTCCAAAAAACACGTGGGTTGTATATGCCTTAATTTTGCGAATTTCGTAGTTTTAACTACACAGATCGATAGAGAAAAAAAAACTGAACAAAACTGCATCAAAAAGTCATTTTGGCCAAAATGGCGTTTACGCCCTTTGAGTCTAAAGGTATCGATATAGAACTTAAATGATTTTGATCTGTCAATTTCGACATCTACTTATTCGTGGCATGTATTATTGAAATTTTATACTTGCATAAATAAAACTTTGATTGGATATGGATGCAAGCCGAACTCTCATTTTGAAAGACATGTCTGTATTGACTTTTTCATTACTTTTTATTGCAAAGGAATACGCTGAAACAGTGTAGACATACCAATGACAACGACTGTGCCTAAACTAACCCTATACGAGTAACATTTCATAGTAATGTTCCCACGGCGGTGTTCCTAGTCCTAGCGACACAATGCACGTGTTGCAATGCACCGGACGTACATTAGTGCCACAGTGTTGACATTTCTTAGGGAGACAATGCTACGGGTACGGAGTAAACCAAAGTTGACGGGTTAATAAAGAGATGTATCTTGTATGAATGTGCTATGTAGATACGTTCTTGTCGTCTTTATATCACTAGTTCTCTTCTAATGTAGTTTCATAACAACGGGTCGCTATAATTAATGATGAAGAGGGTTTTGTCTCAAATATGCGCGATAACTATAAACCCTTTGTTTTGATATATTAAAATTTGGTCTTTCGACTAATTTTTTATGTAATAACTACTATTGACAATGGGATATTTACCATATATGTTTGTTTTATTGAGTTCCCGATATTTCGGCACTGTTGCAAGCGCCATCATCACGGAGTAATAACCCGTAAATATCCCCGTTGTCAAATAGTAGTTATTATATGAATGACCATGCTAGCTTAACATCGTAATTTTTTATGGTTTCTATAGAAAATTAGATGGTAAACGGTAGAACGGTAAAAAAGAAAATAAACCCTTACGTTGGTGACAATTGACCGTAAAATACAGCTTGCAATGAGCAGAATTGTGAGAATTGCCGCCTTCATTTTAGCATTTATTTTTTAACTTTTAGCAATCATTAACGAGTTCTAAATATCCACGCTTTCTTCTAAAATGACAAGAATAATAGTTTGGTGATAAAGTGGATTATGTGAGTTTAAGGTATAATAAATGAATGGTAAGAATATTTAATCGAGTAGTTAAAACGTTCGATCCTCACGCTAAATAGTGCTATACACATTATACTACAATGATATTATTTAATTAAGATAAACAATACTATATATCCGAACATATACTTTACCTGGAAAATTATAAAATTGAATTTAATATGGAAACGCCGCGATGTTTATTACGATTATTAATACAGAAACCAAATGTAATGAAAAATCAAACCTAACTTACATCATGTTTAATTTTTCAATGTATTTGGTCTTTGTATTAGTAATCATGAAAATACAGACCAACATCGTCGGTGCGAATACACAAATCACTTGTGTTTGTTAGCTAAAGTACCGACGTTATCAAATATGTATTTGACTACTATGAGATTGATGTTAACGTCATTTATAAGATGTTCCCAAAATTACAGTGACATTTTCAAATGTCACCACATATGTTCGGTGCTATTCGTCTCCCGTTCCTGGATCAGTCACGTTGACGGATGCGATGTCAGCTCCATCAGTACACGCCGTGTGTTTGACGTCATTCCGTCACAAGCAATATCCATCGAAAAATGCATAGGGTTGGAAACGTTTGTCAATAGGAATACAGTTAGTATTATATTCTAGCTTGCGTGTGTCTATATTGCTGGGGAAAGGCCTTCAAACCAAGTGGCCGGCCGGAGCATGCATGAGTTGAGACGAGGAATACAGATAATTAAAGTGTAAATAATGATGGTAATCTTACCGCTGTCCGGCGTCAACCATTAGGAATTCGAACATTGGCAATAATATGTTATGATATTCACATTTTCTGTACTTTTTCATCAACTTAGGCAGTATTGCGAGTATATGTGACTCGTGTGGTAAATTCCCGAGATCAAAAATTTACATGTATCATTATAAATAACTTACCAAACACATGAAAGCCTTACCTAGGTTCCACCTTAGGTAAACACCGTTAATACCCATACGAATATTTACCTGCATACTGTGTGACGAGTAAATAGGTAGATAGGAAAAGAGGAGTTAAACATAGGAAAAAAACGTTATACTATTAGTAAATGTAGTAAATTTTGTACACTTCCATGTCCATTAGCGGTCATTCGATGCATTCTCTCGTAAAATCCAGATTCACTCTTTTGAAGTTTTGCACGAATCCGTTATTTTATCCCGACGGTCGTTTATTTACGGTATATTGTGACTAAAATCAATTTGTCGTTTATTGTTTGCATTTGTCTAGGTACTTTTTGTTTTTCATTTCGGTTTAAGTAATTGCTTTTCGATATTTATTTTGAATACAATTTAACTTTTTGTTTTTCTTTGTGCTGATTTTTCTGTAAACGCGTTGTTAAAATTCGTCAAATTTCATTTTCTCTGTATAATCAACAATGTATTTGAAAGTCAAAATTGATCAGTTTTTGGGGTTTGATGAAGACGAATTTTGGCTAAATAATACTTATACCTGGCTCACTGCTCTTCCGTTTGTCCACAGAATTATTTTTATATGTACTTAGTATGTACCAAAAGCAGCTGAATAAACGAGGCTTCATAATTATCTAACCACATCTCTATTGTAGTGGAAATACAAGCGTAATAGTTGGGTCTAAGAGCTATGTCCGTCACTTAGTTCTACGGATTTTCTCGATTCTGATTCGATCACGCAAAGAGACTTCGAGCGTAACTCTGTTCATAGCACGTTGAGTGACTCAGGCTCTTGAGCCGGTTCATAAGACCCATAGTGAAAGACTACGCTGACTGTACTGTACATTAGACACTATAAATTAACGAAGTGCCTCACATCCAGCGTCATATTTTTTTCAGTTCTTGAGAATGATGAGTCTACCAAAATCACAACGTCATTGGGAAATCTTACGCCACATAATTGGCCACTCATGCACTCACGTCTAAATGAAGTAATTCCCTTCCACGGCTATCCTCCCAATCATAACATAGATAACAATAAATCGCCCAAAATTACACCAACGGTGAAAGTGTGGCTTTGTCTCAGCCTCCCACGATGTTAATTCCATCTAACTTACACAAACTCTCATCTTCATTCGTTTTTGTAATGTAAAATAAACCCTGTTTTACTTAGGATAAAGTTCACATTTCTAATTTTTAGGACGGTTTATATCAGATTGGGATGTTAGACAATTAATATAAGCCCAGCAGTAATCGCTATTGTTCTATGTACTTTTGTTTTCGCTCGGTGTTTAGCACACTCACGAGATCGATTTGTAGAGAAATTAGAGGCGTTTGTGATAAAGAGTATTCGGTTTAATCGGGTTTCTAGGTAAGTGTGAAAGTATAACTAAAGGGAACTTCCTGAGACCTAACTTCTAATAAGTGAATATTTATACTGAATGATGCATTAATAACCAATAGATTCTGTTTATTCTCGAGGAGTTATTTTATTGTTCTGTTTGTCACTTAATATCACAAAAAGGCAGCTTAAATGCGAATATTAAATCATAACAATTACGCGGTATTAATAAAAGTTAACAAGATAATACACCTAGAGAACAATTATCTAACCTCAACATATTACAGTATACATTACGGTACGGTTACGGTACGGGTATACGGTATTTATTTTACAGAAGTTATTATTCTGAGTACTTCGCTGATTATTCTGTTTCCAAGTTTTCACAAACGCACTTGAAGACGTAGATACAGAGGTAAACATCGACTCATGAATTACGGAGGTGAGAGTGAGTATCAAAATATCCCAAAGCTAACCCGTCTCACGCAACCAGCGCGTCACGCGCGTCGGTAAATAAATTATTCTTATATTCCTGCACATTATTTACGCCTGCCCATTGACGTCTATAAATCGAATAAGTTCATGTCAAAATAATACATTACACAACTAGGGTGGTAAAACAAAGAATGTTTGCGGCCCGAGCTGCAAGCGAGGGACGTAATGCGATCGAGGGCTTTCTTTAGTACCGTGTTGTGTACATAATTTTATGTCTACACTTGGCCGTTTTGCTTGACGTCTTAATTTATTGCGCCTATTTTAGTATGTAGTCGAGTCCTTATATAGACGTCAATGCGCCTGCCGTAAACGGTGCTATTCCGCCAAAAGTCCTGACATCATGTCATGATGTGCCTGAAATTTTAATTATGTTTACGTAAATAAAGTTATAATGTTCGTTACAAAACAAATTACTACTTAATGAGAGACTGCTCTCGCTTTTTGGCAACTTGTTTTAATAAGATGTGCCAAGGTCCCGCTTCGACATGAAAATTTGATTTTGGGAGGTATGTTTTTGTAGAAAAAACTGGAACAATCTGATTAAAGTTGCAGTAATTTCTTACACAAGCACAGTTAGACTTGCATTATATTTACTGTGGGTCTAGTGGAAAGGGGTGTACCCCTTTTCACATTTACACTAGGTACAAAGGGCCATAAGTCAGACAATCGTTCTATTTTCAACCCCTCAAATTGTAGAAAATATATATCGATTGGAAGTAAAAGTAGGGTATCAGTATTATGACTAAATAAATGTATGACATTATACATTATAGTTAAACCACTTATGACTTCGGACTTCGTATAATTATGACAGGGAACAATTATGCCATAGTACAATTTATGCCAAAATAAATGAGCATCAACTTTATACTTAAAGTGTTCTGACAATCGATATTATGACAATAGTTGTTATGCAACCAGACGGGCACCCGATGAAATAACATATAAAGTCGTATCAGATATTTCTGCTTATATCTTCGAATGAAGCGAGCACATAATAGCCATCGAACTTCACTTGAATAGTTCGTTTGATCATACATTATTGCCAGAGTCTATACCCATATAGACATTCCATAGAGCATATCAACCATCTCCAGGAAGCTAATTCGTTCCTCATTGCGCTATATGTGAACTCCCAGTCAGTATGCGTGGCTTTGAACTTCACTAATTTTACAGGGTTGCCAAGTCCAAATTTCTTCAAAACCACAAGGCTCAAATTAAAGTCCCCTAAATTAACTTAATCAACTAACCTAGCTACTTAAGTATTTACTAACAATATATGGATATCTGTTGTCTTGAATAAATAATTTTGAATAATTTTGAAATTGAATAAATTGCTATAATGTTTAGGCGACCCCCCCTACCAAATAAATTATGCTCGTAAAACCTTTGATAAAACATACTCCATACACCACAAATTAATAAAACTTACACCATACAATTGGTCTTTGTATACCATACATTCGATATCGATTTATACCTACAGCGAAAGCTAAATATACATTTCATACAAACAATTTTGTTTGTAGCGTCGACGTCCCAGATATTTTATGCATGTTCATGGGCATTTCTCTGAGCATAGGAAAAATCCCTAAAACTACCCCTAAAATTATTAAGCCTCTAAAAAATCCCCACACCTCCTAAATACCCCAAAAAGGGGGTAAAACCCCCAAGTTGGCAACCCTGCTATTTTACAACTCCAGTCATGATCCCGCGTCCACTTAAAACAAACAAAAAGATCATAACAGCTACTTACACTCTTGCATTTGCGTCATTTTAAACTATTCCTGTTGAATGCAACACGTGCATAGGATGCGCGGGCGCATATGATTCACTTCCCATAAGCGCGGATTGGACTCACAACCCTGTCAACAACTGACATGACGTTACGGTTTCGTCATGGAGTATACATGTGTGTAGATGATGAGAATCAACGGCAGAGTTGGGTTACGTACAGTAAGCTTGAATAATTATTCTAAAAATATATGATGTTATATTACGAGATTTACGAGCCCCGATGCAAAAAATCTCGTTAAGTAAGAGCATTTTGTTAGGATCTACAATTTTGTAGAAAAAAATGTTTGAGATAAAAAGTGTATTATAGGTACTGTTTATACAGGTGCACTAATATTTTTTATTCAGAATAAAAATATTTTACCCTAACAATTTTAAAATACAGGAAATACCAATTATATAATGAGGGTCGGGTAATATTTAATGAAGGTTGGAAAAACAATGGAGCATAATTTCAATGATACTTATAAGTATTATAAAGTTGTTTTTGTATCTTGATGTTTATCCATCAATTATACAACTAGGGTGGTAATACAAAGAAAGGCCGAGATCGCAGATGTTTGCGGCCCGAGCTGTAGGCGAGGGACGTAAATATGCGATCGAGGGCTTTCTTTAGTACCGTGTTGTGTACATAATTTTATGTCTACACTTGGCCAGAAAGGGACTTTTTCCGTACGCGCAGCGTGCGGAAAAAGCCACTTTATGGCCAGGTGTGGCATAAATTATATAAATGAATCAATGTGTACCTGCGACCACCAACGCTGAAAAGGGTTACGAAACGTCGGGGCGTAAAAATGAAGTAATGTGTGCGATTTAATCCGTTAAAGTTGTTTTATTTTATTACTTACTAACTGTCCCAGCGAACTTAATTCAACCCCAGAATTTCGAATTTTTTAGATGTTTTAATAGTTATTCTGGTGTTCGGAGCGAAGACAAAACCAACAAACCAATAATCATAAAAATCGGTCCACCCGTTCTCGAGTTATAAATGGTGTAATTAACACGACTTTTATGTGTATAGATACTTAGATTACAATGATTGATAATCGCGGAAACCGAAGTTAATATTAAATAGATATGTGCTATAAATATGGTTCAATTACGGTTAAAATTAATAACCATTATGTTAACTATATCCCAATTCAATCGGGAAACATAATCCCACGAATCCCCTAAATTGCTATAATGTCTAGGCGAGCCCCCCACCCAAATAAATTATGCCCGTAATACCTTTGATAAAATATACATCATACAATTGGTCTTTGTATACCATACATTCGATATCGTTTATTTATATCTACAGCGAAAGCTATAGGTACATACATTTCATACAAACAATGTTGTTTGTAACGTTGACGTCCCAGATATTTTATGCATGTTCTTGGGCATTTCTCTGAGCATAGGAAAATCCCTAAAAATTGTCCTAAAATTATTAAGCCTCTAAAAATCCCCACATTAAATACCCCAAAAAATAAATATGTGCTATAAATATGGTCCAATTACGGTTAAAATTAATAACCATATATCCCAATTCAATCTGGCAACATAATCCCACGAGCATTCAAATTCAAAGCACGACGTTTCCGGCGCACACACACATGCTTACAATATCCTTATCCATTAGGCGTTACACTAAAACACGCCAACATCCACGTGTTTATAAAGTAACAATCTGTACACTTCCTGCAATTAGGAAAGTTGCTATAAGTTGCTATACAGATGCTTTATGTAATAGAACAGGGATGGCGAACCATTGGCACGCGTGCCAATAATGGCACGGAACTAAATAATTTGAGCATGCGAAAATGGAATTTTATATGATGTAAATAAAAACCAGCATCTAATGGCCCGTCGTGGTGAAAAAAAACCAGACAAGTGAGAGTTAGACTCGCGTGGAGAGGGTTCCGTACGTTCATAACAATGCAACACAATTATACTTTATTGCACAGACTTCTTATAGGTTTTCCTGTAATCTATAGGTGTAGGACTATCTTTCGTATATTTTTTTAATTTTAGATCCAATAGTTTCGGAGATAAGGGGGGGAATGGCCAATTTTTGCCTATTTTCTTAAATAATAGTTAAATAAAGATATAGTTTACTAACTTTTTTTTAATTTTCTAGTTGATCCTCCAAACGTAGTCCCCATGTTTAAAATTCATGTATTTCCGTTACACGTCCGAGTTTGGGATATTGAATGTAATATCTGTACCAAATTTCAACTCAATCGGTCCAGCATTTTCGGAGCAAATTGGCTGTGACAGACAGACAGACAAACGAGTGATCCTATAAGGGTTCCGCTTTTTCCATTTGGGGCACGGAACAACAAATCGACAGAGTTCTGACGTAAAAAGTTAGAAATTATTTGCAAAGCAAACTTAATTTGACCACGCAATAGTTTTTTATATACCCAATTTCATTTTGTATAAAACCAGTGTCAAATGGCACGTCCTGGTGACATTATTTTCTACAAAAATTGACACGTAAATCAAAAAGTTCGCTATCCCTGTTATGGAATATGGATAAACATTAAGATTACACTACTTTAGTAGTTATACTAGTTATTTCTGCAAAGAATGCCGATATAACTTTGTAGCTACATCGGAGCGATAACGAACTTTTAATATGAACATTACATTTACGGACAATGAACGTTTGTGAAGTTGTATGAATGTGGCAAACTTCTAACGTTTATCGGTGGTAATGTGTAACAATTTTGTAAGCTCTGGTCTCTACCATATAAAAGACAATAGTATATTATACACCTAGAACGGCAAAGTAAAGAATGGCCCAGATCACAGCAGTTTGTGGCCCGAGCCGCAAGGGAGGGTCATAAATATGCAATCTAGGGCCTTTCTTATATTGCCGCCCGTGTGTAGAGTTACGGTCTCATACACCACGGGCGGTAATAAGAAAAAGCCCCTAAGATTACATATTTATGACCCTCACCTACTGCTTCGGCTACAAACACCTGCGATCTGGTTTATTCTTCACTTTGTGAAGGGTGGGGACCGTGACGTTCCCTGGGATCGAACCAGGATGCTAGGCCCCCTGGGGTCCACCTTGAAGTTGCACTGATTGCTCAAAGTGAGATGCGGACCAGCGGGAAGGTTGAAGCGTATCAACCTGTCCTTACGTGGGTGTGTGAACTAGCGTGGGTGTGTGAATCGAACTAGAGGGTGTGTGAATCTAACTAGACTTTACTGCCCGAGGTGTGTAATATAGGTTCTAATATCTTAATTTATAGATTGCTCATATCAATAGCAGATCTACGTAATATTTCCATGCGACAATGACAAGACGCTCATAAAAATAATCGTTTTATTTTATCACGTTTCTCACAACAGTATGGGAGCCGCGGAAGCTAGGACCATTACGGCGTGACGTCACAATCATGGCTGCGCCATTCGTCACCCTTTGTGAGCTTTGTGTGACCGACACGACTCATTTTCTATTTGGATGTGTTTATTACTTTTTATTCATCGTAATAGATTTTTCTGTCGCTTAATCTGGTTGGCTATTTAGCAGGCTATGGTGCCGAAGAGTTATTAACCCCTCATATGCGGTGGCAAAATCTTGCTAGGCAATTTTTAACTCTGAAATTTAAATATTGGCAAGGATCTAAGTGTCTACAAAAGGTTTTTTCAGATCAACGTCTATCGAGAATACGAGACAGTGACAGTAATGAAAGATTACGATGCTGCGCTATACTAAAATACCTCATGGTATTTATCCGTAATTAGGGTTCCGTAGCCAAAATGGCAAAAACGGAACCCTTATAGTTTCGTCATGTCCGTCCGTCCGTCCGTCCGTCCGTATGTCACAGGCATTTTACTCAAAAACTACACGATGGATATTGATGAAATTTGGAATATAGATATCTTGTATGAGCCGCTACTTAGTTTGGTAGTTAAATAACTAAAATAAATATTTTTAGGGGGGGCACTCCATACATGTTACAGAAGCTAAAAATTTTTTTTTCAGAAAATATCAACGTGTGCTACATAGTTCGACAGCTCTTTTTTGATTAAGTGAATACCTTTGGAAATAATCGCTCCGAAAGTTGTGAAAATTGTGTCCCCCCCCTCTAACTTCTAAATCATGCGTCCGAAAAATATAAAAAAAATTGCAAAGATAACGCTTAATTAATACTTTCAACGAAAATTATTTTCAACAAGATCGGATTAACCGTTTTTGAGTTATTGCCGATAAACTGTGCTTCACAACAAAAGGACGTAATTGCTATGAAGATACGCTCTTTTGTTGTTGTAATTTTTTACATCGTATTTTTACCTTATAGTTATTTCCCTTATAGTTACGGCTATGGAACCCTACACTGAGCATGGTCCGACATGCTCTTGGCCAGTTATTATATTTTTTTCCGCAGGTGCAGTGAGTTTCTCGGTGGACAGAAGACCTTGTGAGAGCAACTAGCGGGAGACGGTGGATGCGACCTGCCCAGGACCGCACTCTGTGGCGTTCTATGACTATGAGGGAGTGGACCGTGGCTTATAGATAGACATTATTTTTCAAATAACTGACATCAAATAATTTAACTATATGTTCATGCACCAACTGAATATTTCTATTTGGCCCAGCGGTTAACTAGTAGAGAATGCGTTATGACATTAAGTTCGCCGATTGTACTTTCCTGTATTGTGCAAGAAAGTCTAAATAAAAAACCTGTTCAATTCAATAAAAAAGGTGTGCCTAAAATATTTGAAGAGCTGCACGATTTCTTGAAGATCCCATCGTCAGATCCAGATCAGATGCTAAGGGACTCTACTCTTTTAAACAAAAAAATAATTTTCCAAATCGGTTAAGGCATTTTCGAGTACACAATACAACAAAAAATTACAGAGATCCTTAAATAAATAAGGTACTAAAAACGAATGGTAGAAAACAGGCGATCTTATTGCTAGGAAGCGATCTCTTCCAGACAACCTTTGAGTACCGGAGACGACGCAAGAAACAGCAGGAAAGTAGGTGGTGCAAAACTGTGGTAAATATAAATAATGTACACGAGAATACATATTTAACACCACGACCTCACAAGAATACATACATAGGTACTTATTGATGAGAAATCAGGGAACATACATAAAAATAACAATGTTCCCGACATTTCCGATAAACTCAGAATCTATGAACTGAGAATCTGTCCTCGTTTTTAAAGTCAGTTGAAAAGAATCTCCAAAAATTGGTAACCTTTAAAATACAGATTTAATAGGTAACGAAAAACGTATAATGTTTAGTTAAAATGTAAGCAAATAACAACAAAGTAGGTCGCAATAGAACAATGGAAAAGGGGCGACGTTGTATCTCGTGTGGTGTGTACACGTGAAATTAGTTTCCGGGTGTTAAATGGAGTTAAACAAAGTATAAAATCGACATCTACTTTGCTTTCTACATTAACAAAGAGGCGGTTTGTTAATTAATGTTTCAGATGTCAATGGAACGCGGTTCTTGCGTGAGTCTCTTCTTAAGTGAGGTTCTTGCGGAGTTTCCTCTCACCAGTACGTGTAGCATACCTGGCCGTGACTTCGTTTCTCGCGTGACAGAGCATCACCTGACATTGTCACACTATATTGAGTGGAAAGAGATAGGTCGCATTTGTCGCGCGACAAAGAGTCGCGTGTCACAGTTGTGATAGAGGTACAGAGGTCATAATTTCCACAACGCTGGTAGAATAAGACCTGAAAAAGAGCCCCTGAGGCCTATAAGCAAATGAATTAATTAAAAAACAGAGAAACCACGAAGGGACCGAAGAGCTGGCAGCTTCCTCGCTCAACGCATCAGCCTTACAATCCAGCGAGGAAATGCTGCCAGCATCTTCGGCACCATGCGGCAGGGGCCGTTTTTAGATATATTTTAGTTTTAGCTTATTTAATTTTAATTTAGGTTTAGTTTTTAGTATATTTATTTTCAACCAAATTGTATATTGTTTATTGAATAAATTAAAAAATAAGTTTTTATTTTGACCAACTGGAATTATAGAAAATCACAATGAATTGTTAGTAGGTAGCAATTCCTTAGCCTATATTTAGTAAGAACAATAAACGAGTACACACAATAATTGACAATGACTATGATTCAGGTAACTGGCAATCAAACCTTTCTACAAAAACTGAACCAAAATTTTCATTTTTATTTGGGTGGAAACTCTCAACGCACTCTGTCTTTCTGGGTAGATACCACTTTTTGTGTCCCAATGTGAGGAGTATGAGAGTCAGGATACTTACAAAAGTACGTGACTGATTCCTGAGGTAGGAATATTCCCCATACAACTCGGAAATATTCCCAAGAATGGCACATTTCAAGTGGTCGCTATGCCGGTGATGAGCTGATTAAGTACATTAGTAACGCTTACGTCAATCTAAAAATAGTCATGAAATAATTAAGAGAGCTCTCACTGCGGCCTCTCTGGACTAATTTAAAATAAAGGAACAAAGAAACAAATGAGAGACGTCGGGAACCGACACTGGATTCCTGGAAGACAGTGACACTGACGCGCTTGGCAGTCGAACTGTTGCGCTGCGACCGAACAAAGTCTTTGTTTTACTTTTAATTCAAGTTTATTGTACCCAGAAGGCGTACCGTGTACTTGTCGCGTTTCGCTGTAAATAAAGCATCGGTCACCTACGGTAAAAACAGTGAGGTCCATTGGGGTCGGGCGAGGATATTCGGGTAATTCTGGACAGCTCAGACCAAGTTATGTAGTAAAAATCTCGGTTCGCAGGCCGTATTAGTGAGATAATTCAGAACTTTGCGGTCAATTCACCCCGTGTATAATTTGACCCATAAACTGCTTTGTCGCGTGATATATAAATGACAAAGCATGCGCCACTCTCACACTTGTACTTGTCAGAACGTGACGGAAGCTTTATCATTTATTTATCGCGTGACAAAGCCTACCATCATACGCCGCTTCTTCCTCTTCCTCGTTACCTCATGACTAAGGGTCGCGACCATATGAGGTCGTTGCTTTATGCACCAAAACTCTTCACTCCACACGGCATCATCATACGCCTACTGGGGTCAAAATATGTCAATTCGCTCGTCACTTCGACTATGTCGGACACAGTAGGATTACCTCTGATTAGGAACTATTAGTACTAGTTCAATAAGATATTAAACATAATCAAAATGAATGAATTAACGCTAACCGTCAAATTTTGTCTGCAAAACTGCTGGAAAAAATTGATGTTAGTGCCATCAACGATTTTAAAATGCCAACAACCAAACATAAGACCATTTTGACCAGTGACAGACCAGCTGGTATTTCGTACTAAGCTGCATACTCTGAGCGTTTCGACACTTCATAAAAGCGGATTTGATCCGTTTGGAGGTCCTTTACACCTCCAAAACTTAATATTTTGACAACGGAGACTCTTTACATCTCCATGAATTTTTATTATCAATTTATTTCTATTATTTTAATTGTCTTGTTTTGACGCCTAGAGACCTTTTACATCTCTGAAAATGTAGTTATAAGTTTATTATAACGTATTAATGAAATAGAATGTAATAATGTCATAGGTACCTGTTTTTAAAAAAGAGAAACTGGTGAGTTTCTTCCGGCGCTTCTTCTCACCAGAAGGTCACTACCCGAAGCGCCAAAAGAAAAGAAATGAAATAATACATACATATTTAGACTCAGACTTGTAAAAGAGCCCTTGAGGGCCTACTTGCAAAAATAAACTATTTTATTTTATTTTTATTTTTTATCTAATAGCCTATTATATTAGGTACTACCTTGAGGGCGAAGTTTTGAATTACCCTACAGAAGTGCAGGCATGCAGAACTGGGAAATTTTAGTATATGAGAGAACCGGGAATTCCCGATATTGCCTTACTAAAATTTCCCGGTTCTGCACGCTCTATCGGTCATCGAACGAAGCACGCGTTAGGGGTCATCCATATAGTACGTCACTCCCATTTCTAGACAAATGTGACAGCTTATACTAACAAGGTCAAATATGTTAGGAAAAAGTGTGACATGGGGGGGGGGAGGGTCTAAAAGTCTGAAAAATCGTGTGACGTACTTTGTACGTTGACCCCTTATGAAGATTCGTTTCGGATTGTTCTTCGAAGACATCATTGCAAAATTCTCTTCGAAGCAATTCCAAGCAACCTGCCTCAAAAGGATTTCTTGGACAAAGGCTATGGTGTACTCTCAGCCCGCCTTCCGTTTTCTCGTAGAAAGAGAAAAGGCGGCAAGAACCTTTAATTTCACAAGTTCCTAGTACATTTTCCCTTTAGGAGACATTTCTAGCTCAATTTAATTTCTAGAAATCGATAAACACATCAGTGAGAAAGGTCGGTCCGATATCTTAGCGTAGTTTAAAAGCGTAAGGGCGTTAATTTCTAGGGTTCAAATGGTTTATAAGACTTTTTGTTGTTATACTCTCTGTATTGTTGGGTCTCATCATGAGCCCGGTTAATTCTAATGAGTACCCTATATAAATACAATATAATTGAGTAGGCACGTTTTAAAACAAAGTGGCTCATACCAGTCCTTGTTTATAGGTACTCTTTCTGAAAGATTTTCATACATTCGACGCAAATAATTAATGTAAGATAATTATTATACCTTTTGTAAAAAAGTGACATTCTGAAATACTTACTTCATAATTTTTATCTTCACCCTGGGTGTAGCTTCTTCCATTTATTTCTATTTAAAGCAATTTTTAGATGCTACGTGCCTATCGGCCTTTATAAAAAATAACTGTCCTACATATGCAGCAGCAGTAATTTAAGGCGAGGTGAGACCAGAATCGGGCACGGAAGCCTAGTTTCCAAATCATTTTTAGAGCACTTATTTGACTCTTAGGTCACTGTAAAACATATATAATAATATTCAGAACTGTATCTAGGGCTTCCTCTCACTTAGAACACGATAGCGAACACTTCGCTCGATAGAAAAGTAGCGCGAAAACACTATAAAATAAAGTATTTTTTTCATTTTTTTTCATTTTGTTCATCACCAGTTACCTTTTCTGACAAAATTAATACCTGACAACCATGATTTCACAGTCATGCAGGGCATCCTCTCATGTTTGGGTTGATAACGTATACTTTTATGTTAGAAATCGAAGATAATCTGCAATAATCTGCATTCCGCCCGACCCTACACAGAAAAAAATAATTACTTGAAACAAGTAATATTATTTGAGTCAAGATCTTTTGGGATTTCGATATAAGGAAAGTCGAAAATGTCTTCGATTGAGATAGAATATGTTTCGTATTGTAGTTCTTAGACCAAGAACTACTTATTTGTATCAAGACTTAATTGTCTCTTTCATTAAAATCTAAAAACAGTTGTTTCAAGAAAAAACCATTTCATTAGAAGCATTTCCTTTCTTCATTTAATATTGAAAGATTCTTTACCCAAGATTTTGAATGTATTGCTTATATTAATATTATTACTCGACTTAAGAGCGTTCGTTTCTTATCTTAAAACCAAAACGATTCGACTCAAGAGCGAAAAATATTTTATTCCAAATTGCAGGGACAATTTACTCAAGAGCGTTTAGATTTTCATGTAAATTGGCACATACTCTTTTTTCAAAAGCTAATGGGTTTGACCCAAGAACGAAAATTTCTTGTTCTAAACAGCTGAGATAATTTACTCGAGAGTGTTTTATTCTTGTTGTCAAAAGGTCCATATTCCGCTCAAAGAAGTAAAGCTCTTTTTTTAAAAGCTAAATAGTTTGACCCAAGAACGAAAATGTCTTGTTCTAAATAGCTGAAATAATTTACTTAAAGAGCGTTTTAATCTTGTTGTCAAATGGCCCATATTCCGCTCAAAGAAGTAAAGCTCTTTTTTTAAAAGCTAAATGGTTTGACCCAAGAACGAAAACGTCTTGTTCTAAATAGCTGAAATAATTTACTTGAGAGCGTTTTATTCTTGTTGTCAACTGGGCCCATATTCCGCTCAAAGAAGTAAAGCTCTTTTTTTAAAAGCTAAATGGTTTGACCCAAGAACGAAAACGTCTTGTTCTAAATAGCTGAAATAATTTACTCGAGAGCGTTTTATTCTTGTTGTAAAATGGCAAATAATCCAGTCAAATAATATAATTCTCTTATTTTGAAATCAAATTGTTTTGTCCCCAGAATGAAGATATCTTGTTCTAAATCGCTATTTAGAATAAGATATCTTCATTCTTGGGACAAAACAATTTGGTTTCAAAATAAGAGAATAGAAGAGATTATTTGAATGGTTTTTGCCATTTTACATATTTAACTCATAACATAAGAGCTTTAGTTATATTGAATGGAATACGGTCCATTTCACAACAAGAATGAAACACAAAAATAATTATCTGCAATAAATTATTTAAGTATGAATGTGTTTCGACAGTACCTGTATTCCATTAAATCAAAAACATACATAAGCAAAACTAATCTATACAAGCCAAATTATTTTCGAAACCCATTTATACCTATTAGGAAGATAGGTTTGTACTAAATAATGAAATTAAAGTGAAATGTAAGTTTTTCATTTATTCTGAAAATTACTTGACACTGTAGAATTGCAGGTAAATTGCAGGTGACTGGCGGACTGTCAAGTGAATATACATTTGGTCGTAAGGGAGTTTCTTATTTTGACGACTTTTTTGTTGTTCTCGGGCACCCGTTCGTTTCGTTAATTGACTTGAAAAAACACTACTGTATTTATTTCAGAATTTTTACTCAAGTTTCAGGGGTCGCTACCATCCAAAGAAAATCTGAGATGAAAACTAAAGTACTTTTATGCCACACCTGGCCATAAAGTGGCTTTTTCCGCACGCTGCGCGTACGGAAAAAGCTGCTTTCTGGCCAAGTGTAGACATAAAATGATGTACACAACACGGGAGGTAATAAAGAAAGCCCTCGATCGCATATTTACGTCCCTCGCTTGCAGCTCGGGCCGCAAACTTCTGCGATCTCGGGCTTTCTTTGTATTACCTCCCTAGTTGTGTAATGTACTATTACTTATTTTTATTAATTGACCACAGTTTTGTTCTATTTATAACTAATGCTGTTTTACTGTTTGAATGTTAGAAAACTAAAATAAGATTTTGTGACCTTTTTTAAGACTTTCCTTGGGCGGTAGCTTAACCTAAAATATAAATAAAAAATCTGAAATAAATAAAGTAGTGTTTTCTCAAGTCACTCAACGAAACGAAAAAAACAAAAAAATCGTCAAGATAAGAATCATCCTAATATACGTTACACAAGTTTATCAAACATAGGTACTAGTAAATCATAAGTTACTATGACTTAATAGATATGACTTAAGTTCTAATATTATTTTCTTATATGCTAAATTACAAACGATTGTCATGGATTTATACACCACCACACACACATATACACATTTGAAGTGAGACAGGATATGTACTCCTAGATTTCTGATATACATGATAAATATGAGCTGTGAAAGAAAAATTATATTGTTGGTTTAATAGATATACACTTGTTACATTTCCGAAAGTTGCTATCTTATCTTTTGTTAAAAATTATACAATCCTGTTCATAAATGTCATTTGCATCAATGGAAAAGTTCTCACTGATAGTCAGGCCTTTATAACGTTATAAAAATATCGGTATCATAACGTTTTTGTTGTAAATTACATGATAGGCCTAGGCGAGGCGGCGAGCAGCACGCATCGGGCAAGGCAATGCGCAAGGCCCACAACTTTTTTTTGTAACTTAAAAAAACGAAACCTATAAACCTACAATATATTATGCTGAAGCGATTGACATCAAAATCAAAGTGATTTGTTAAGATTTAGTTAGTGGAAACCGTTTTCTCCCGAAATAAAAATGTCATACAAAAAAAACAGCGAATCAGTCTCGAGCAGCTAGCTATACTTCCCTCTTAACAGCACACATAATTATATAGTATTTTTTAATCTAAACTTAAATAATATAATTTTCTCATATTAAATTATCATTTATAAAATGAAACATACAAATTACCACCTACTGAGCGAAGAGGCATTGGCATGTGATCAAAACATTCAATCAAAGGTACGTATTTGTATTCACTCGTTTTGTTTACTCGATATGCCTTGAAATGAGTACTGTAGTTAATTATTTGTAACACAGTACAGGAAAGGATGACAGATTTAAAATCTTTATCCCTGATTAATATATCATTAATTAAGAGAAATGTTGGATTGTCATCTTTACACTCGAACAAAACAACGGACATGTAATCATAAATATATCCATTATTTTCAAAAGTAGCGCTCGAATAATAATTATCTCCATTCAAATGATCCGGAATATTTACGCATTGCTTTAACTTTCCACACTTTGTTTTATTTTCAAAGCCACCATTAGTTAAAAACCTGCTGCAGTCCTTTAATTGGCACCGTATTGAAATCGAATAACATAAGTCTGTCCTACTCGCTATAGAACGTGATACTCTTTTTAATTCTTTGTGTTTAGCTTCAAATTTGAAAGCCGAGTAAAATATAGGCGGTCCTAATTTATTTATCACACCCGGGTAATGTACCAAGAAATGGTACTTTGGTTTTAACGAAGTGTTGAATAGCTCTATGTAAATTTCATGGTGTTCTTTTATCAATTGCTTCAAATTGGCTAAATGTTCTGTGGATATAGTTTGTTCGGTTAATGTTTCTGTCAATTCTAATAAAAGCAAATAATAATTCCACACTTCGTCTGTTTCGTCAACCATGTCACCGACAAAGTAACGGAAATTTCTTACAAAGCATAACATCTCCGACGCCGAAAACATTATAATTCCATTACACAAATGTTGCTTAGTTACGGGTGGGGGATGATTATGCTCGGATCTAGTATATGTGAAGTATTTAGTTCTAGAATTTAATTGCTCTAACGTAAAAACCTTTCTGTTTATAAATGATTGTATTATTGAAGCCATACTATATCTATGAACTCCTTCACATAAATCATGCATGACGTCTACACTGGTATTTTCACAAGCATGGAAGCTGTCTAGACTGTTCCATACACAGTCTTCTTTTACGCCAATATTATTGGCTAGACAATGGTCATAATCAGCTCGTGATCGTATTTTTTCTTCATTTTCTGAGATCGCAGTTTGGCATTCTTGTTTATCCATAGTACAAATTCTACAATAATTAGTGGCGGAAAAACTTTCCATGTAACCCAAAATTGAATTAAGCCCTAAATTATCTCCTGATAAAGCAATCAAGTAGAATTTTACTTTTAGTTTTTCATTATTAGAATGTATGTCTATACCACATCTTTCCAAAAAATTCAATTCTTCAAGTAAAGGTTGAAATACAGCTTTATTACCAAATTTTACTCTGTGGCTTGAATAAAAAAGCAGAGCCAAGAAAATATTTTCCAGACGACTAGCAAACTGCGGCGGAATAGTTGCAATACTACAATAAACAGCACCGATTTTATGTTTACCGGCATGACTGCCTAATGGATTACCGTTTTCGAAATCGTCATAGTAAATATATATAGGAATTGAAACATCTGAGCTATGTTCATGTTCGGCTCTATCTTTCCATAATACTCCATTAACAACGTTTCGCAATAAATTATCTGTGCTACTAAGGTATCTTTGATATTCTAGTATGGTCTGCAGGACGTGTGGTAATTCTAAAAACAACTTTAAACTATTTCTCAAAGGTACCAAATGAACGTATTCATCTTTTAAAGTCATAATCACTTTGGAATCTACTCTTTTTGGTGCCTTAGAGACACCGATTTTTTTCTTAGTTGGTTTAACAAACTTACCACTCGCATTAAAAAAGTTTATGAGTCTATGTTCGGTGTCAATTGCTTGAAAACAGTTCTTCAATATATCCAAGCACATACTTAAATTCTTCATTGGCAACTTGTCGTTACTATCAATATTTTCAAGCACTGTAATTTGGTTTTCTATGTAAGTTACTGAGTCAGCAAGGAAACTTTTAAAAATATCGATTACGTTTTGTATTTGATTTCTTGGCATGTTTAAATTACTGTACAATTTCGATACAAGAAGTGTAACAGATAAGTGAAGATCTTTTTGAAATTGCATTGTTACATCCTCACTGTCTTTGGTACAATTCTCACTATTAGATTTAAGTTTGGTAGAACTATTTAACTTTATAGAATCATGTGTTTGAGTTTCATTTATAGTTAAAGAATTACACATTGGAGAATTCGGATGCGACGTATTTTCCATGGGCTTACTATCAAGTCGGCGATTATCAAACAATTTGTGAAAAAATGTCAAATGATCTTTTAAAGGATACTTTGTACCATACATTCTCTGGCAATTTTCAATAGGACAATGGAAGTTATTTTTTATTTTATGAATTAGTTCTAAATGTAAAATGTATTTTTTAAAATTACCAACATCCGCTTTGCACTCGCAACACAGCATTTTATGGATTTATTTAAATTTTTCGTACAAAAATGACGCCCTAACAGCCAATCTTAGAACAAAGCAGATAAATTGTAGGCGGTGCAATTACCTAACGCAGTCAAGTACCTACTTACATTTAGGCTGGGCTTCATACACGCCCATAAGACCAAATGTCAGATCAAATTTCGGTAACTCAGTACCTACAACTTTTATAAAACCCAAACCTTACTATTAAAAACCTAATTTTAAACATCTAAGTTTAAAACATCGACTATATACGGTGGTACTGTATCATACGCTGTATGGACTTGGTACACTTTTTTTTGAACAATTATGTGGAGGTGCTCAGCCACTTGGGGATACTTAGCGTGAAAGACGTGGTATATTTTGAACAATAAGTCGAACGCCTTTGCAGCTGACAGCATGTGGTATTTCACATCATCAATTATGATGTATATCTGTTCGAAGTTGCGCAGCGGTCCTTGTATCAGCACGTATGGTTGCACGGTGTCTTTCCGCGCTGCCGCCTGAGTTTTCTGGGATGTGATAACGCTGTCGATATCCCCGGCGTCCTGCATTAAAAACACAATTTAAAAGTCATGCCATAATTCCCAGGAATATTAACCAGCTCAGCGGAGGCTCTACTATGAAAATCGAAGTTCGAAGTTGCCATGGCTCTGTTCCTTCCTCTTCATTGTAATAGATGTAGTGTGAAAGGGAATTCGAAGTTTCTTGTATGAAAAACCCAAAAAAAATTAAGAATTCTGAGAAAGCAAATATGTACTATTTCGTAACCTATGTTATGCACTTTTTCGTAACCTGCGCACTAAGCAATATGTCTAATTTAGCTTCTACTCGTACCCGCGACTTCGTCCGCGTGGAACTCGTTTATATCGAAGCTCCATGCAAACTTTCACCCCACATTTAACCCGCTTAGGGGATGATTTCCGGGATAAAAACCATCCCATGTCCTTCCCCGGGACTCAAACTATGTCCATACACAATTTCATCTATGTATATCGGTTCAGCGGTTTAAGCGTGAAGTGGTAACAGACAGACAGACACACTTTCGTATTTATAATGTTAGTAAGAATTTAAAATCAAGAAGAATCAAACATTTATTGGTGACACAACACCCAGAAGAAAAAAAATTAACAACGTGTAACAGAAACAAAACAAATGCTTATTTGAACCGTCTCTAAAGGGTTCATATCTTCAACGGAGTAAAATGACAGGTAGAAATGTCAAGCAACAAAATTTGTTGCTTGACATTTCTATAAGCTGGTATCATTATTTAATAATGATACCAGCTTATTGTGTCTATGCTTTTGTCTTAATATACAAGGTGTTTCATTGAACGTCATACAACTCATGTTTTTTAAACCCCTATCCCTGGTGCTAAACCCCTCTGATAGGTATCGTGTTGTTAATTAAGATGAATTAATTAATATCACTGTTTTAATTATTCAACTTTTTTTTTCTCGTCGTGGTTACCCTACTTGGAGTTGAGAGAAACATGTTTGAATCTAATTTTGTAGTGAACACGTACCTTTTTGCTTATCTAGGCCGATAATTTATAAATAAAATGCATGCATTCTGACAGATTATTGAAGTTATTTGTCATAACAAACAAACAGGTCACGTAAGCGTGACGTCAGGAGGGGTGACGACACCCCTAGATTTATAATTTCTTAATTTTGTTAGCAAACTAGCGAAAAATAATTATGACGAATTTTAATAAATCAATTAGTGCATTTTGTTCTCGATCGTTAACTGAGCCGGAATTGTTTAAGTTGTATTACGTTCAATGAAACACCTTGTATAGATAGCGTATTTGAAGACCGATTTTTTTGGATTGTATGAATCATCCCTCTTTAGGACGTAGACGAAAACTGGCAACGGTGGGAAAAGGACTTTTCCAATTATAATCACTACATAGTATAAAACAAAGTCGCTTCCTGCTGTCTGTCTGTCTGTCCCTATGTATGCTTCGAAGCCAAGGCGGGTCGCTAGTGTGTTATAAAAAAAACCGGCGAATGATGTTTCTTTAAACGTAATCCTAACCAAACAAAAAATATTGGCACTTGGCAGTAAAATTAAATAATCCTACTAATATTATAAATGCGAAAGTTTGGATGTTCAGATGTTTGTTACTCAATCACGCTTAAACGGCTCAACCGATTCGGATGAAATTTTGCACGAAGATAGTTTATAGCCTGGATTAAAATATAGGATAGTTTTTATCCCAGGTCCACGCAGACGAAGTCGCGGGCGGAAGCTAGAGTCAGACTACGCTAAGTCTGCAGAGGTCGAAAAAAGGTTTTATTTCAAAAAACAAACATGGCAACATCACAAGCAAGATGATTAATTAGTTTTGATACTTGGGAAATATCTTTCCGTTTAACGAGTATATAATGAATCTACAAATCTACTGAAATAAATATTCAAGACGGTCTTGCACAATCAATCTAGTTCCAACCAAACTAAGCAATGCTTGTATACATGTACATATATAAATGTAATACTGAAATACATAGAAATTATCCAAGACCCTGGAACAAATCGCTTAGTTTGGTTGGAACTAGATGGATGTGTGAAAGACTGACCCAGATATCTATTTCAGTAGGTATGTAGACACATTTTGTAATAAAGGAAAAAAATATTACCAAGTACCAAGATGAAATAATCCTCTTACTGTAGTTTCTTCATGTTGCCATGTATATATTTTTTAATAAAACCTTCTTTCAACCTCTGCAAACTTAGCGTAGTCCGACTATAGTACTAATATAAATTGGGGCACTTCAACATATTATTTTCGCGCCATTAAGTTGGCAACTCCACTAAGTGGACGAAAACCGGCAGAACCACCTTATATCCATCCTATCAATTTTAATTGGTAACATGCAATACTTACATCTGTTTGAACCAATAAGCCCCGGATTGATTCAGTAGTTGAGAACTTGACTTTTCGTGATTTTCGGCCTTTGGGTGGTATTAAAAAGCCTAACAGGTAAATCTGGACCGGTATTCTTTTGTCTGAAATAACACATTTTAAGAAATTAATACAGATACAATAAAATAATCAATTCAAAATGCATTGTAATTGATCATGTCATGTGTGATGTGATGTATTAAGTATGTTGATGTCGACTACTCACTCGGCCATTGATATCCCACCAAAACAAACATACAGGGTGTCCCATAACTGACACGTCACAGTGACACTGGAGGTAGACCAGGTCAAGAGGTACCAAACCAACTTAACATAACCCCAGTAAAAGTGGCACGGCTTTTGAGTTATTGTCTAATTAAAGTTGTTCATGAATTTTGACCGTTTTTAACATCCAGTGTGCACTCGGAAAAGTGTCAGGGTTAGTTTTTTTTTATGTGTACGGTAACATGAATTGTTAATTAAGGTTACAGAAATGGTATTTTATCCAAAATCTAAGTAAAACTGAAAAAAAAAAAACTAGTTTGATCTTGAATTAATTCACAGCGAAATTTAATTTCGACTTTGACCACCAAGAGTAAAAAAAAATTACCGTCGGCGGGTCATGTTAAGTTGGTTTGGTACCTCTTGACCTGGTCTACCTCCAGTGTCACTGTGACGTGTCAGTTATGGGACACCCTGTATATTAAATAGGCCAAGTCCTTTTTCACTATTTTTGCTGGCATATAAGAACATGGCCTATTTATTACATGTATGTTTTGGTGGGATATCAATGCTATATGTATCGGTGAGTAATTTGTTCTTAAACTCGAATTACCCTACTACAAAATAAATCTCAAGATAGACTTGTGTTATGTGTACTAGGATGATATACCAACATGGATACCTACTATAAATAAATAGAAAACATCAAAAATTTGGGTACAAAAATATTTGCCTTTACCGGGGATTGAACCCGGAACCGCTAGCTCCGTAGGCAGGGTAACTAATAAACAAGTAGTGGGTTCATTCAAAAAAATGTTAATTGATACCCTTCCCGACTAGTAATAACAATATAGCATAGCAAGCTGCCATATAGTTAAATAAGTAGACTTAATTAAAATCTTTTAAGTATAAGATTTAAGTCTATTTTGTAAAAATATACCATTTACGAAAATAAACAGATTAAATTTTAAATTTTTTTTTCAAAACTACCCACTAGGCCAACACAGACTGGATAAATATGTAGGTACTTACCGTCGTCGATGATATTTCCTAGTCCTTCAATTATTGCTTTTGCATCTTCATTCGTGACAATATTTTCTCTAAGCTTCAAAAGTTTCGAGAAAAAATGTTCCCAGTTCTTATAAAAGTTGAGTGACTTCTCTTTATATTGTTTCTCAAAATCCAAAAGTATCTGTAACAATAACGAAACATGAAACAGAGTTGCATAATACAGAGTGAGCATTCCAAATGGGTCAGTAGGGGAAATGTTGAAGCTAAGACAATTTGAGAAAAAGTTTGTCAAAAAATTAATTTTTGGTACAAGCTTTTATTGCCGACTGTACTTTCTGTATACCATCATCAACTACTCATTGAGACGATTCAAACGAGCCCAAACTCGATGACGTTGTGTCGTTTCATTGCGGAGTTCCTATGGCCACCTTCCAGCTCCATCATCAGATCAGCACCATGTCATCATAATATTGCATTGTCACGTGATTTAAAAATGGTTGCAAAATTCCAGCAAGTGCATCAAATTTAATTTGCAAGATTTGATGACAAACATTAGGACAGGTGAAACTAAATACAAGCTTGTAAAAAGTGTTCTAAGGAATCATGCCGTCTTCTTACAAGCTTTTATTTACTTTCACCTGACCGTTGTCTGTTTGTAATCAAATCTTGCAAGTTAAATTTATAGTAAGTCGTAGCTACACTGACATTAATCGTCCTTCATCGCAATAAATTATGGCGTTTTCGTCAATGTTGCCCCAGCATGAGAGGGTAAGTACTTGATTTAGTTTGGCGGCACCAGTTGGCAGCACCTTCGTTGTGCACGTTCCCTATAAAATGACACAACCCCACCGAGTTTGGGCTTGTTAGAATCGTCTCAATGAGTAGTTGGTGACGGTATACAGAAAAGTACAGTCGGCAATAAAAGCTTGTACCAAAAATGAAAGTTTTGACAGAAGCTTATTATTAAATATTTATTTTGAGAAATGTCCTACCAGAGTATCCGCTTTGCCGTCTTTTAAAATGGGCCATGCTTCGAGAAATTCGTGTACAGTCTCAAATTTTTGTTTGTGCCTTAATTCAAAGGTATTATTCCACCTTTCACAAACTTGGTCCCATGGCTCATTATTATGTTTCAGCCAAATAGCGTCGTCATTTAAGGCTGCCTCTGAAATAAGTCCAAGAAAACATGTATCGGAACTTTTCCATACTTTGTGAAAGTGCAGTAGAATTTAGAAGTACCTTCCAATCTTAAAAAGAAGAAAATCTCGAAAAGAACACAAATTGCAGAAAACACCAATTAAAAGAAGAATATTTATACCGATAAAATACAATGCCAAATGATTATTCACTACAACTTTAAGACTGAACGAAACGGATTGTCTTTTCATGTTTCCTATGAATCTGACATTTATACAACAAGTATATTTTTTGTATAACTAGCCCCAAACAATACAAATCATCTAGCTCAATGATAATAAATATATTTTACCTTGATTATTTTCCACAGATTCTGCATCCGTCTCTGAATCCCTAATAGAATAAGTGGATTTACTGCTCCTACGCTTTGCTCCTGAAATGTACAGCAAATTTCGGACCTTGTCCACTAATTTGCCTTTAGAGGGCACATATCTTCCTGAGGCAGATTTGGATGTTGGCACAGCTTTCATATAGTATGTGTAAATACTTTCACTCGGGAAAAGTGAAACAATTTTTGCAGCTAGCAAATTGAATTCCTCTGGCTTGAAGTTGCTAAGGAAAAAAAAATTCAGATTAAATTCCATTCCATTCCATTCGTATTGAATTGAAATATAAATCACATTATGGAAACCAGACAGCAGTGTTAATTGCCTAATATAGAATGGAGTTACATAGAATCAGGATTCAATGTACCACAAAAACCACCCTCAACGTAAATTCACAAATTTGCTCCCTTGAGACACAATCTCTTACTTTTCACAGGCATTTCTCTCACCGGAACCCGCGCTAGGTGGCGTACAATCCACTTGGTTTGACATGCAAGTCTAAACTACTGCTGTCTTGTCTCCTATAATTATTATATATTTTATTAGCCAGGTACAGGTACTTACTTGAGCAGGATATATAATCTTATATTGCACTAATCTACATTGGGTACTACTGCATGGTGATTACTTTGTACATTTTAGTTACTCGACTATACTACAATAGCTACTTAACCTACATATACTACTACTTAATCTACTAGGTATAGTAGAAAAACAAAAACTACACTACAATAGTTCTACAATGGGAAAACATAAGTGGTTCAATAATTACTTGTTAACAATAAATGTGTAGTGATATTTCACCAAAACATCAACAATGATGTTCCTTTTTTGTGAATTCAATTGTTTGTATTTTTTATAATAATTTAAAACACTATTTCCCTGTGGAGATGATTGGAGGATAGTCTTCAAATCAAATTCTGGCAGTGAAAGCCTACTTGGTATATTTAAGTAGGATTCCAAGTCTAACGTGATATCCGTCAGAACAATCGATTGATCTTGATCAACTTGCATCATTTCTGGACAATTTGCTTTAATAGTCATTAAATCTTCATTTAAAGAAGATGCGGTTTCAGTGTCAGTAACTGAGTTTAAGTAATCCTGCAGTTTATTTTTAAGTTTAATTCGGTGACCAATATGTGGGCAAAGTTCTTTCAGATAAATATCGTTTGAAACCAAATATTTGAATTGTTCTTTGCCAATATCATTTTCTGTAAAAAAAAACTTTAATAAATAATCGAATATACAGCCTTAGTAGCCATATGGATAGTATGCATATGGATACAAAAATAGGAGCAAGCGGTATATTTGTATGGAAAACTAATAATCATTTTTTTCTGAAATCATCTTAAGCAATATAATCTAATGCCACACATAGATATGGCTAATCCATTTTCTACACGAGTTTAACAATCCAACATGCCGTTCTAAGCCAAGGGGGAGTCGAGCTTTTTTGAGAATTTAAAATATACATTTATCTGTTACACTGCAGAAGACGGAGCCCAATAATCATAAAAATAAAAAAATAAACATTTAAACTACAACTACTAGAAAAGCTTCATATCCACCGAGAAGCTCAATTCTCAGTCCTGATTGAGAGAGGATTGCATGAAAATTTAATGCTATTTCTATGGAATCTAAAATGAACATCTTGATCGAGCCCTGAGAAGTGTGGCCGTAGTATAAGGCTGCGGCTCCACTGTGGCGGAAATGAGCGGAGCTGAGTGGAGCAGAGCTGTGAAAAGAGTTCCTACATGTCTCTTCTCTCCTCTTCAACTAATATGATTGGTTGATCCCTACACATCTCTCCGCTGCGCTTGACTGTTTCCATTGAAGCGGAGCGGAGACGAGATGTAGATTTCAACTAATATGATTGGTCGATCCCTACATGTCTCCTCTCCGCTCCACTTGACTGTACATTCCCATTGCAGCAGTGCAGACACGAGATGTAGATTTCAACCAATATGATTGGTCGATCCCTACACGTCTCCTCTCAGCTCCACTCGTCTCCGCCTCAGTGGAGCCACAGCTAAATAAATTACGCTTTCGTTATATTGATTCAAGCTTTCACGATTTACACACATTATGCCATTTTAAAACGACATGCTGGAAACATACACTTTGTATACATAGGCGAGGAAGGAGGCACGCGGTCGAGCGGATTGAAATTTTGTATCACGATGCATGTAATCCGCCTAGAGCGGACAATGATATCCGCGCGGAGCCCGTGCCGCACCGCTCCGCGTGTTCCTCGCCACAGGTGTAATATATCACAAAAAAACTGGTCAAAAAGGCATTTTAAGGCCCACAAATTAACAATAATAATAAGTAATCATAAAAATGCACAACTTACTTTTGAAGTTCTCTACGACTTCTGATGGGACATCCCAGGATACCAGGATGTCTTCTGCAGTTCCTTTCTCGTCCATTATCTTATCCATCAAATTTTGGTTATAAGAACACCGATTACCAAGTTTGCACTTACAAGAAACGACGCCAGCGAAAGAAATTAAATTAAATGAAATGAGTGTCGGTTAGTGTGAGTGACAAGTTTAAAATGTTGCCTGTACTTGATTTTTATTTTACCTAATAAATACATCACTTAATCAATAGACTCTGTGCGGAAAGAGAATAGGCGTGGCGAAAAATGGAACTAACCTAACCAGTATGGCCACAGAACAGAAAATACCGCACATACGGTAGAAAAGCATTACAGCGCCGCCCAATGTAAATCCTATTCTCTTTCCGCACAGACTCTAGTATGGTGTAGGTAGATTGACATGAAAAAATCGGTTGTCTGTAAAGTCGGTTTACTGACGATAGTCGAACGTGATAACGTTGACTTCTTGTCATACAATAGAGATTTTGACAGCCGTATCTTAGGGAATAAGGCCTAATTTATTAACAATTTGTAAGAAACTATCGCCTTAACGACATTAGTGCTGGAATAATATAAAGTACCTATTTTGCGCAAAAACGCGTAAGATGTATGAAATCCTGCGGCGCTTACTGTTTTTTCGAGTTGATAAAGTTAGTTTGCACAAAAACGCGTAAGATGTATGAAATCCTGCGGCGCTTACTGTTTTTTCGAGTTGATATGGTAACGGCAAATGACGTCACACTTTTTCGTGCGTGCAGCCGGCTCCATCGAATTAAAAGACGTTATCACGTCAAAACAAATTTTGAAGTGGAACTTCTTTTGTCGCAAAATATGTTTAAGTAGGGGTACAGTACAGTTCAAAATTCGTCACATCCAGACCATCATTTTTATCTTTGACAATAGTGAAGCCTGCCAGGCTAGCACAATAGCAAAATGACGACTTTTATGCTCATGATTCATGTCCACAACATATGTATTATTTTATGTTGCGAGATTACCATATTAGCTAAGTAACGTAAAAATGGGCACAATCGTAAAGTTATACGTCCGAACGTAAATGTATGTCCGATTAGTGTGCTAGCCGGGCTGTACCTTTACTCTGAAATCCGAAAAACTTACAACGTATCGTGCCGTTTTCTTCCCTCTCTGGTTATACACCATATATTATGAGTGAGTAGAACGCAAGACATGAAGTTGGATCAAAGAACTTCGGAGTAGGGGCCCAGCATGGCTATCACAGGACGGCCCGCGAGCTGTATCGCGGCGACATAGGCTATCCGTCGATTTCTAAGCGTTTTTATTACAAAGAGACGGATAGTCTTTCTCGCCGCGACACAGCTCGCGGGCCGTCTTGTGATAGCGAATCAGGTAGATAACTGTTTTTAGGGTTCCGTACCAAAATGGTAAAAAAGGAACCCTTATGGTGCTACTCTGTCTGTCTGTCCGTCTGTCACAGCAAGATATCTCAGGACCTACTGATGCTATCGACTTGAAAATTGGAATAGTGTTAAAAATCGCTAACTCAAGCCTATTGGATACAAAAAAATAATCTTATACCTTTTTAATTTTTTTTAAAGGGGTCCGGAATGGGATGTGGAAAAACAAAAGTAGAGCTATTATATCGAGTGGGATATCAAATGAAAGGGCTTAATTTGTAAATTCCAAAACCATTTTTAATTTTTTTTTATATGTGTACTTTTTTATTTATTACCAAAAACGTTAAAAAAAACACCCCCCCCCCCCCCCTATTATCTTCGAAGTTACTGAATAGAAAAATCTGTAATAATTACCAATTATTAATATCATCCTAAATATTACAAAAAAATAATTTTCCTAAATTGCATCGTTTTTTAGAAATTTTCAAAAATCGTAACATATACTTATTTGCTCCTACTATGCTAACCGCCATACAGTTTTTCTTGAACTATTCACGTATCTACTTACGAGTTTGTACGGAACCCTCGGTGCGCGAGTCCGACTCGCACTTGACCGGTTTTTATTTTTTTGTCACGGATTAAGTAATTATTCTTTTTCAAAGTTTGTTTTATTTATGGCTTTTATAATTCAAAAACCATATCAAAAGCGTGGTAGATTGTGTGAATGTGAAGATTATATTATGCAACCACAATATTATGTTCGCTAAACATTTTTTCCAAGATGATCGGGTAAATAGCGTATATAGCAACACTGCTCATAGTAAGATAATCTATCTCTTGAGACAAGATTTGTAAGTTTTGATGCAAGAATTGGCTAGAAATAATATCTTGGTGTAATATTGCTTTTAGTTTCGACGGTCTTGATTCAAGATTCATGAATTTTGCTGCATCAAAGAATTGATCACACTTTCGACTACCTTGAGACACATTTGACGAACTTTGCTGTAAGAATAGATACCTATAATTATAATAAGTAATAATTCATCGAACGAGCGAGCGAAGCGAACGAAGTTCTATGTTTCAGCTTGGGCCGAATATCGTTTGTCCGGTGTGTGACACGGTGTCCGGCTGTCCGTCCAGTTGTTTTCCTCAGGTCGCATTTCTCAATCGATTCTCGTGAAATTTTGTGAGCAGAGGGCCTACCTACCTACCGCGAAACGAAATCGAACTTCGTTCGTGTAACTCCCTCTCGGTCGCACTTGCTGGTTCGAGCAGAGCAACAGAGAGGGAGATACACAAACGAAGTTCGTTTTCGTTTCACGGTAGGCCCTCAGGTTTGTTAATTAGGTATAAGTAGTATAGATTTTTCGAAATTTAAAAAACATTTTATATTTTTAAAAAGGTATGCTTGCGAGTTCTACAGCTACTAGTTTAATTAAGGCATCCTAAGGCCCATATAACAAATACCTCAAAGACTGTACATACAATTATAAAGACTTATTTTAAAGACACATTTAGGCGACATAACGGTTTGGCTCCGCTGCGTCGTCAGCTCCTATGTAGGATATTATCCTAATCCTAACTTTAATATTATAAATGCGAAAGTAACTCTGTCTGTCTGTCTCGCTTTCACGCTAAAACTACTGAACCGATTTAAATGAAACTTGGTACATATAGATAGTTTGAGTCCCGGAAAAGGACAAAGTATAGTTTTAATCCTAGAAATCATCCCCTAAGGGGGTGAAATGAAACTACTTAAGCCACTGCACCGATTTAGATGAAATGGTATGGAGATGAGTCCCGGGGAAGGACAAAAGATAGATTTTATTTAGAAAATATTATATTAAATATTTGTATGGAACCGATTTAGATGAAATTTGCTAAAGAAATAGTTTGTGTCCCGGAGAAGGACAGGAAAGATTTTTAACCCGGAAATCATCCACTAATGGGGTGAAATGGGGGATGAAATCGAGAAATATATATTACTTGCTTTTCGGCTGACTTTATACTTGACTGTAAATTCAACTGAATTTTAGGTGAAACTAGTAATATCTCCTACCGAGAAATATAATGCTTGCTTTTTGACTGACTTTATACTTGACTGTGAATTTAACTGAATTTTGGGTGAAACTAGTAAGTAATATCTCCTACCGAGAAATATATTACTTGCTTTAAGCATGTCTTAATTCTTGACTGTGAATTTCACTGGATCTTGGGTGAAACTAGTAATATCTCCTACCGGGAAATATAATACTTGCTTTCAGACTGTCTTTATTCTTCACTGTGAATTTAACCGGATCTTGGGTGAAACTAGTAATATCTCCTACCGACAAATATATTACTTGATTTAAGTATGTCTTAATTCTTGACTGTGAATTTAACTGAATCTTGGGTGAAACTAGTAATATCTCCTATCGAGAAATATATTTCTTGCTTTAAGAATGTCTTAATTCTTGACTGTGAATTTAACTGAATCTTGGGTGAAACTAGTAATATCTCCTATCGAGAAATATATTTCTTGCTTTAAGAATGTCTTAATTCTTGACTGTGAATTTAAGTGAATCTTGGGTGAAACTAGTAATATCTCCTATCGAGAAATATATTTCTTGCTTTAAGAATGTCTTAATTCTTGACTGTGAATTTAAGTGAATCTTGGGTGAAACTAGTAATATCTCCTATCGAGAAGTATATTACTTGCTTTAAGAATATCCCAATACTTGACTGTGAATTTAACAAATTCTTGGGTGAAATAAATAAAATTTCCTACCAAGTAACACATTACTTGCTTGAATATTTTTAAATTATTCATTTGAGATCTGAACTGATTCTTGGACCAATGTTGACTCTATATTGGCACAAGAATTAATTGTTAAATCAAATCCGCGCAGCTGAGAAATAATCATTCTTAATGTGAGATTGAAATTGGTTTTGATTTGAGATATAAGTTTTGACCCAAATAATATTTTTTTTAAACAAAGATTTTCGATCTTGAATTTGAAGAAATTGACATTTTTGGAACGTTAGTGGGATTATCTTACTTCAAGATATATATATTTGAGATTAAGAAATATTAGGTGAAACATACTTGGTTCTTGTTTCAAAAAAGTATTTTTTTCTGTGTAGTTTGTTTGTGAAATGCGAGCCAGGTCCTACCGCGCCTTAATGAAAAAGAACTAACGGAAGACACACTCGAGGCCAGGTAACACTTGTCTACGCCGTGTGTAAAAATGTACAACCCAGTATTGCTGACTCTACTGCATCGGGTACAAGGACTTTATGCACTTCCTTCGAAGCATATATTTTTTAATTGCTTCCGATAAATAATGACAAACATTGAGAGAGAATGCAGGAGCCTGTAAATGAAGAAGAGTAATGTTTAACACACGATACCTACTCATATACTCGTATATTGAGTAGGCCAGCAGGGAAGTTTTAAAATCAAATGTTTTCTTGCCAATATCCCACCTTTACCCGAGACTGTTGAAACAAAGAACAATCTAGGTTATCTGGTGCCATCCTAATATCCCTACGAAATGGACTGTCCTATCGCACGGGTACAAAAAGGCTAACTCCACAGGCATTCAATGACATATATATCTTTTACTATCAAGCGAGAGATGAGGTTGCGTGGGACTTTGCGGGGTCAAATAGATCCCGGGCTCCAATTCCAGGCATAGCGCGAATTGTCGGGATTTTTGTTTACGCATTCCCGCCGCACGCCTGGAATAAAGGTGAGATGATATTTTCGACTGGATGACGGCTTGCGACGGTCCAGTGATGGCCCACTTATCGATAGATTACGATTTTTAATAAAGGATAATAAGAAACAATTCATTTTTAAGCATGAATAACGTTAATAATTTAAAAGAGCATAAAAAGTGTATAACATATTTGGTGCAGTCCAGGTTCCAAGCAACTACGAGTAATAAAGTCTGTGCGGAAAGAGAATAGGATTAGTTTTGGGGGGCGCTGTAATGCTTTTCTACCGTATGTGCCGTATTTTCTGTTCTGTGGCCATACTGGTAAGGTTAGTTCCGTTTTTCGCCACGCCTATTCTCTTTCCGCACAGAGTCTACCTACAATATTCTTTTAACCAGTTTAAAGTTCAGTCAAGTTCGCAAAAAATTAACCAAAATATAATTGTACTGCTATGCTCATGTAGGATAAGAAAATGGACATCAGTGACTGTTTTAGACTAAAGGAACCTTTGTTTTACTGCGACGGTCTTTAGTCTATTTACTTACATTGCCAGTTCTTATAGTTTAAGACCAAGATCCGTTGTCGCAGTCAAGGTGTTTACATACACATATTACTGCTATAAGTAAGTACAACGTTCGTAGTACCTTTGAATACAAAAGCCCATGTCACGTTCCTTTCGAAAGTTCCTGCTTCCACCTACATTTTAAATCTATTTCGGTCTCGTATCTTGGACGTGGATACGCGTCGTGACCCAGTGCACTACGGAGCGCATACTTGAGCTCGACTAACGAAAGGAAAACTCCATTTATTATTAAGGTAGGGCATTGCTAGGAATGTAGGTTAACCTAATTTGCTAGCAAAAGGTAGGTCTCGGAAATTGAATGCGTAAGGGGAACTAAATTGGTCGTATTTCAACTGTAGGTGGAGCAGCAAGTAGGTATATAAAAGGTTGCGTTTCAAAAAAATAAGTATGTAGGCGGTTGGTTTTGGATTTATTTAAAAATTAAGCCAATATTATAAGGTTGATAAAGAAGATAATATTGTCTTTGTATCCACAATCACGTTATTAAATACATTTGAACAAAATCATAATGGTTAAGTATTTACTATTTAAATACCCGGATTGACCTAATTGTTTTTTTAATCGACAACATGACAAGGATATAAATAACATTTATCGATAAGAGCATAAACATTTTCCCATCCCTACCGTGATGGATGGAACCCCGTCACTAATGAGTATTACTCGCGTGTCAGCTACCTGAACACCCGAGGTTCCATAACATGTGGAAAAAATATCAAAGAAAATGATTCAAAGGAAAAAACGGAAGAATATTTCGACACGCTCATTCTTCTGTCCCTAATGAGACGATAAAGGTTCTTTATTTTCGTTATGTTATGGAGAAGAATCAATTTAAACTAATAAAAGAATTGACTTCAGTAAAATCGTAAAATGGATTGCAAATAAAAAAGATTGTATTGCACAATAATGCATCTAACAATCAAATATGATTAGCAAAGAACCAGATTTTGTTGAAAGAGAGACATCACAGTAATATTATAAATTTGAAAGTTTGTGAAGATGTTTGGATGTTTGTTACTAAATAACGCTTAGCAAATAAATGATTGGGATGAAATTTGGCATACAGGTAGACCGTATCCTGGATTGAAGCGTAGGGTAGGTACTTATACTCCCGGTAATGAGTTCCTTGGGATAAAAACGGGAAAACGGGCGAGAGACGCCGCGGGTAAATGCTAGTGCATAATAAGAACACTCGCATGCATTCTACAGGTGTAGGTACTACTGAATGGCGTGGCGTCGATAGAACCCAATTCCCACCGGCTTACTTATTTTTTAAAGCATATGACCGGAGTATCTACTATTCCTGAAGAAAAAGTAATTCAAATCAGCTCCGGGTTTACTAAGAATATATTTGACGCCACGCCACTACCTACCTATTTTTTATAGAGTAAAATATAAGGTACACTTGTAACAGGAACCGTCCATTCAATAGCAAATTAAATCCACATTCCAAGCCTAAAATATTCCTGCCATTTTTTTTATTAATAGCAGGATTATCCCCAAAAACGCGCAAAGTAAATCAAAAAGTACTGCTGTATCCCACGCATGGGACACAATAATGCGATAAAAAATATAAAGCTTAAATCCTATAAACGTGATTGGTTCATGTAACTTTTTAAAACTGTACGGCAGAATGAAACGGCCATTGTCCCACAAAACGTACGTTTAACGTTCTACGTTTAAATTTTGATCGCCCACGCTTGGCCTAGAACATCGATATTATTCGACGTGTGACAGGAATAAACAAAGAGGGCAATGCCTTCGATATTAATAACGTTTTTATGGGTGTTTTCTACCATTTGGTTTCAGCAAGTGCACACGGAAACTTTGAAATAATATGCAATAGATATTAATATTTATTTAGTTTATTTTTCTATTGCCTTCGATTATTTGGAAGTGATTATGAAATAGTGTAAAAAGTCACGGAATATCCCAGCAAACATAGCTAGACTTATTCTTATTGTATATTTTAATGAGGTACTACCTAATAATTAAAAAAACTATTGAAAATTGCTCGGCTTTATGTTCGCTTTTTGTGCGATACATGCTTTTGTGTGTTATAATTATAATATAAAGTTTAAATAAATGATTAAGTTGCCTGTTCCTTAGATTAAGTGAAAAAAAACCATCAGGAAGGAAAAATTTAACAATATTTAAAATATATTCTGGCAGTTGAAAACATGCTGTCTGCGTTGGAACTCTGCAAATGTTTCTACAATCTACAAGTTTCACGCTATTTCTAAACTGATTTCCAGATGTGCACGAGAGGTTAACTATTGACCTAAAATTGAACTATGTCTGGAACTGGGATTACGCCTTAACGTGTGTGCCTTTAGTTTTATTGTTACTTTACGATTAGCGTGGGTGTGGCAGGCGCATTATGATACGATCAGCTGTGCTCCAGTTATCTTATGAAACTAAACTGTATATGCAAGCGGAAATTGAATTTGAACTAATCATACAAAGTGCGACTACGATAACTTTGCAATGAGGTACATGGTAACACCTTTATTTAAACGTAAAAATCCGACGAAAATGTGACTTTTAAATGGAGGTGTTGTCATGTAGTCTTGCAGAGTTATCGTAGTCGCACTCTGGTATATAGTTTAATATCTATTCCTTGTTTTGTTTTAATTTACAATCGGGATTCAGAGGGTTGCCAGATGGTCGGGAATTGGCGGGATTCTCCCGATTTCTTGTATGTCCTCCCGACTCCCGACAAAGAAGAAAATCTCCCGACAAACGACTTAATTTTAAAACTTACTCCGATCCACTCAAGGTGGTCCGGCAAGCGAAAATTTCTGCTCTTACAGGCTAAAAAAAAAGCTCGCGCGTCGAGCTCGCGCGGCATCTCCCGACCAATGTCTCAAAATCCCGACATATTGTTTCCTGCTCCCGATAATAGGGTAATTCAATCTGGCAACCCTTATTCAGGCGCAGATTAGGGATACAATTTAGATACGTAAAGGTAAGTATTATTAAAATGCGAGATCAGCTCAATATCAAAGGAGCACTACAGACAAATGAAGAGACACTAAACAGAAAGTGAGAATAATTTGAGAACAAACAGTAGCGAAAGGCTCATACGATTACACGTAATTACAATGATTTTTTTCCGGACCGTTAATTAGCTTTCATGTAGACTTATGGCATCCTGATTCTGAAAATAAAAATCGTTTTCATCTATCAGCTTTAGTTTTGGAGATATGACATGTATGTAATATGCCTACCCTCACATAAAATACCAAAAAGATATACGGAAAATAAAAGCTGATAGATAGAAACGGCTGGTAGATTTAAATTCACTGTATCAAAAGATAAAAAAAAGTGAAAAAAACTTCCGGAAAATTTTAAAAATAAAAATTTTGTAACCATTTGTTATTTTAAGGAATTTAAAAAATCTTCTGCTGTAAATATTTAATAGAATAGAAAAGTATTTCTTCGGCTACCGAACAGAACGGAACGGATCGGGCAGTTACATATGAGGCAATACACAAAAAAAGGAACACGAAGACAGATGAGCAACCGAAACGGTCACCACTTCACTCAGCAATGCTGGGCTGGGCTGGGTTCTGGCTCTGGGCTAGGCTAGTTATTGCCCTGTTAACGGTTGTTTTGAGAAGCCAGAGCAAAGCTATCGAAGATGAACGTGCACCAAACAGAACATTCCTTCTGCAATTAGCCTCTGTAGCCTAATTTTATTTTGTTAATCCTGGGCTTAGTCTTTCCAATCTCTGTAATTTAATTTAGGTATAACCGGAATAACTTATCTAATCCCAGTAGATAGCGAATCCGAGGCACGGAACTAACTACTGGACGGATTTAGCCACCGGTCTATTTCTAATAAAAAATTACACAAAACTGATCCTAATTGATTATTACTTATACCTTTCTAGATCTACGTAGTTGACGTACGGACTTTCTCTGATTGACTTTGATTAAAACTTCAAAGAAATAGGATCCATTTCAGTTTGTTTGTATAGTCAATATGTAATAGGTAAATCATGTCAGGATGATGGATCATGATTGATTAGTTAAGTGACCAATAGATGTACAATGATGAAATGTGATATTATTATGATGGATCGTTCAACTATCCAACGTTTAATTACTAGGTAATGGGTGATTTAGGTAAGTGTATGCGCGAAGTGTTCGTCAGTGGTCGCCGGACGGTCAACATCTCCAGCAGCTCCTGAGGATGCCTCGTAGAGAGGCGAAACACGTGTCGAGTTTTGTATTTTTGGTGGAGGTTTGTTATATTTATTTGCATGTTTTTTCGTTTTGCATGTAAGTGCATGAAGAAATACGCAAGTATTTATAACGGGCCAGCACTAATTATCTAAGACGTTATCATATCGCGGATTAGCAAAGCAATATTTTTGTTTTTATTTAACATGGACTTCCGCAAAGTAACGCCGGATACAATCGATTGTATTGTAATAACAAAAATATATAAATATCTTTATACTATGCTAAATTATGTATTATATCTGTGTGATCGTCGTACAAGTAGCCATAGTACAGGCATTGCTTAGTTTAGAACTAGGTCGATTTTTGTAAGATGACCTCCACAACAACGAATGGTGTTCAAAAAACGCAAACGCCAAATCATTGAGATAACTTAGTGAAAGATAGGTACTCTGCCGATAATACTTCCACTGTATCACGTTGGTTATGCTAACTTAATAAAACAATCGTGCATACATTAAACAACGGTATCTGGGTTATTCTTCAGAAATATGTCTGCGACTTATTACTCTGTCTCCATACATTTAGTATGAAAAAGGGCCAGAGGAATAAGGTGACCGCAGATATATTTCTGAAGAATAACCCATCTAGTTTAAACACTAGATAGGTACCGTTCTATATTTTTTTCCTTTTGTTTATGATGTACTCGCAAGTATAGGCTTATTATAAATAATTTGGCTGCGTATAAGACTTTTTGCTAGCTGAGTAATCAGCTTAAATACAAAGCGTATTATATTCTCAACAAGTAAATGCGAACAACGCATAAACGTGAACGTTTTTATAAGCAACGCCACTTTAGGGAAATATACGGAAACGTTAAAATCATTATGGGAACGTTTTACTTGTGATTTAAGAAATAAATTGAGTGAAATTTAATACTGCCTGACTTGAAAAAGTATTAACCAGAGTGATTCCAGCGTGCATACAGAGAGGTATCATCACACATTTTTTCTCACGATTAGAGTGATTGTGCTGTGGTGTATCAAAGGTGAATGCGTAAGTAATAACCACATTTTTACATAAAAAGACCCGACCGCGGTGCACTTTAAAAGTGCATACAAATATTGTTTTAACGAACTTTATACCCAGTGGCACTCGCGCATTGGTTGTGCCGTTGAGTAATTACGAGAGGACATAGGAACGGACATACATACAGGTCAAACACGTGACCCTCCTTTAGGGCTTCGCCGTAGTCGGGTAAAAACGTCACTAAAAAACCACACGTAGCTCTGGTCACAGAATAAGTAATATGTAGTACTACGTACAAAATCTACAGAAGTGTCTCTTTATAACAAAACTGACGTTCGCGTCCGACCATCAGACGGAACGTACCGGATCCGATCGCCTCTCCCTATCGCATAACGCGTGCTCTGTCTGGTCGTTGGCTAAGCCGCTCCGAATATCGTACTATAGCTTGGCAACTTCGTTGGTGACACTCACATGTGTGCTTTTTGTTATGTGCAGCCGTAACTACATACACAAGTTACCGCCAACACGAACGGCTGCCTGCGGAGGCTGCCTCCGTCGGTCGCCGTTGGTGTTGGCGGTAACTTGTGTAAGTAGTTACGACTGCACATAACAAAATGCACACATGTGGGTGTCACCTACGAAGTTGCCAAGCTATAGTAGCCGCGCGACGAAATCACGGAGTGAGCTACTCCTGATCTTGCTTCTAAGAAACACCATTCTTACATTGCCCAAAATGGCCGCTTAGCTGACCAAACTAGATAAAAACAAATAAGAAAAATACAGTTGGATTGCTAAAAAAACAGTCTCTCGGTGGCCGCTTCTAAACCGCATGTAACCAAGAAAAATTATTATAATTGAAGTGACTTTCATTTTCCACAAACAGTGGAAACCTCGTCGCGTGTCCGCTCTCATCCCGCAACCATCTACTTGAAATCCAAAAGGGAATACACGTCATTGAGCTTTCATATGTAAATGGCGTTTTGGATATGACAGTCGTGACTGTGACAGCTGCTAATATAATGCGGTTAAATCACGAAACACTCCTGACACAAATTACTGTGATTACTGTATGAACAGTAGGCTATACAATACAGTAGGGTATACACCGTGGGCCCTGTCAACAAGATCCAAAAATTAAAACGTAGATTCTACTCCTCAAACTAAACCACATTTGTTCAGCGACATTTAAAAATAACTTATGTCTTAATTTTTTGTACACTTTGAAACTTATTTGAAGGCGCAATGTATTGCGATTTTATTTTTGTTTGTAGCGTGACAAGCGACGTCAATTAGACTGATATTAACATTCATTGAAAATACTACTTAATTAGTATGAAAATTAGAAAATCTTAATTGTACATAATTTTTAAAAGTGTGTGAACAAAAGTTACATTGTTTGAGGAGTAGAATCTACGTTTTAATTTTTGGATCTTGTTACAGGGCCCACGGTGTATAATCAATACACGTAATACTGAAATATTTTGGCAACTATTTTTTTTCGTACGACGTCGAAACTTCTTAGACTTCTTTTTTCAAACCACTAACGTCTGCTATCGAATTTTGAATATAAAGAAAGCGAAAATTGAAAAATTACATGCCTCGGGCAGGATTCGAGCCTGCATCTCGAACGGCTCTCCGGGTCAACACAGCCGTACCACCAATTGTGCCACCGAAGCGCTTACCCAAGTCATCCAATCTCCTCAGACTCTCTTATACTTGACATAAAGTTGAATTCCCGGGCGGACGCGACAGAATATCGGACGAGCCACGACACGATATCGTGTCATCGCTTATTTTTGGCCATTTCAACCTACCTGTACCTACTAAGTATCAGTTAGCGAGTAGGTATAGTAAATTAAGGCCCAAATAGAGCCAAACCTTTTCCAATCTCACTCGGCCTTACCTTTATCAGGTTGAAATTTTAATTTGGCGAAGAAAACAAATTCAAATCAGCGCATTGCGCAGACAAAGGGCCCATTCCCTCAGCCATCTCATTACTAACTCATTGCCGCCCTGCGCCTAGTTGCGAGTACGAGTATTTACTTTAGAACTAGTTGCGAGTACGAGTATTTAGAACCGAGTATAGGAAATACTCGGCATTTAAATGCTAACCGTAAACCATGCCTTCAGACATTTTTATTTAGTTTTCTCTATAGAAATTTCGGGTAATTTAGTCGGAAAGCGTTGGTACGTGGTAACCGTTAGTAAATCTAGGATTATAATAACTGATCTCCATTTAAATAATTGATTGTAATTATACTTACCAGTGGTGTGGCGTGGCAGAGGGCGTATGGTTATAGAATCCGGTTCTCACCGGCTTTTCTATTTACAAGGCATTTGTGCATCATAAATTATGATCCTTGAACTTATAATAAATCTGCTTTGGCTTACCATAAAGATATGTCACGCTATCCCACTGATAGAGTCTGTGCGGAAAGAGAATAGAATTTAGATTTGAGGGCGCTGTAATGCTTTTCTACCGTATTTGCAAAAAAAATAATAATTGCCATACTGGTTAGGTTAGTTCCGTTTTTCGCCACGCCTATTCTCTTTCCGCACAAACTCTACCTACTACATGTATGTGTCCCCAGACAAAAAACTACATCTATACGAGCTCTCGTCGGAAGCATTTATTTAATAAAAACCTGCTAAGTGCGAGTTGGGTTCCGTAGGTCCGAAGGGTTCCGTAAAAGAGGGTTCGTTTCAAGAAAAAGACGCCAAAAAACACGTTTCTGGTATGTCTTTTTATTTTTAACAATATTTTGTTTTTAGCATTTGTTTTTATAGACCGACCAGGACAGACGGACAGGCGAATAGACGGACAGATGGACAGCGGAAGCTTAGTAAAGTAATGGGGTTCCGTTGGCACCCTTCGGGTACGGAACCCTAAAAATGGATGTTGCCTGGTGCTATTCTGTAATAAAGTTTCAATTAATCGTGGTCGGCAATGAGATTTAATGTCTGCGCTTTCTAATTATCACTAAATCTGTCACCTCCGTCTACCTCGCACGCATGATTAGTTCGAGCAGCGAAAGTTGCGACGGTAATATTACTCTTGGTTACTCTGAACAAATGACACTGACTTTAAAATTAACTTATTTCTTTCCTTAAAGTCGAGACACACTCTAATAAAATGGGTTGCTCCTAACAAGATCGTGATGGATACAATCAAGCATCTTGATTCCATACGAGCCTAACACGACGTTAGATGCACCAACTAAGATGATATTGATTGTTTATCATAATTCAATTAACGAGTTCTGATTTGATTCAACCAACATATATGTATAAGGCAACTAATTAAACATGATCGAATCATACAAAGAAGAAAAAAATTATAGAAACAACGAATATATTTGTTAGAATTATAAGGGAACCTAGATTATTGTTCTAATCACAATTGAACTTGCTGTTTTAATTAATCAGCTTTCGTTGATGTATGGTTAATATTATGTTTGTTTTATTTAATTTAACGCCAACTAAGAGAAAATCTCTCTTAGTTGGCCTTAATTTTTTAGAGTGCATACAGATTTAAAAATACACGTCTTTTCGTTGCCCAGTACAATGGTAGTGCACGGCCCAAGTACTATCTATATCACTATCTATATGTTAGCATAAAGGTCTTGGTGTAGCAGTGGCGTGGCTTAAAAGAAAGGCTTGGGCAGGCCGGTGCAGATTTGGCGTACATTTTCCTTAAGAGCTGTAGAATAAGATGCTCAAATGCCTGATATTAGGCAAGCCGGTAGGAATCGAGTTCTTTGGACGCAACGCCACTGAGGTGTAGTATTGTATTACATTACGTGTCTATAAGGATCCAGCAAAAAAATTAAGGCCCGTAACTATATTATATCCAAAAGAGACACACGAACGCTTAACACATAACATACTATAAAATTTGATTGATCCAGACATAGAATTTGTATAACAAGTACACCTTCCATCCCAACCACGCTTAAGCTACATTTTTCCTGAGCATTTTGTAATACATCCTGAAATTACGAACGTAACAGCAAAACTATAAAAACCTAACTTAAAATTGTCATATTATCGTTAGTGGGCAGTCGTTGCTACGTTGCCAACCATTGTGGTAGCACACGAAACACTCGACGACTCGACGAGTCATGTAGCGCTAGCGAATCCCCAAAACTTTTAACAGGAGAACAGGTATTTATTTCCTTCAATGTGTACTTAGTATTTTATACCTGTTTTCGCTAAAAGTATCCTCATTGGTGTTATCTCCTAAAATTAAATTACCCTCAAGATTTACAGCAGGCGTTGGATATAATTAGGTAACAAATTTAAGGGAATAGAGTGGTAACATTGCTATGCTTTTATCTTTTTCGCGTTGTAGGTTTTCTTTGTAAAGTATGTGGCCAGGCCACTGTTGTCTTTTTCTAACTTGTCTTTGGATCAAATTAGCTGTTGTTATTAGAATCTTTCGCGCCATTTTTATTTATGAAGTAGAAGCAACTATAACTTATTTATTCGAAGTGAAATTTCATATACCACGAGCGGGTCACATCCTCGATGGCTGCTTTCCAGTTCAGAACATCTCCGGCACTCTTTCTGCTGAGTTACAGAGAAACCGCCCGCCTGTCGTCGAATTTTTCAATCTTTAAGCTTCGCTTGCGGATGTGAAAAAATACTTGTTATAATTCTGAAAGACCAGAGAAGTAAGAAGATACGAGGTAAATAGTACCTGCCTATGATATAGTTAATAACAGAGAACATTTGTTTGTTACGTATTAATTACCTTAATACACTTACGTTTTATTTTGTGTAGATGTGAATGAATAAATAATTACCTGGAACAAAAGAAAATATAATAAGCATATTGTACTTGTAAAAAACAATACAGTTAAAAAATATATAATTTAGGAGATAAACCACATATTGAATCTAAAATAATCAATATCGTCGACCGTAGGCTGAATTACGGTAAGGGACATTGTTTTGCCTGTCCCTTACCGTAATTCAGCCTACGGTCGACGATATTATTCGTCAATTTTCCATACAACTGTAAACCACGGGCACTATGACATTGTCTACAATGATGTTGTTATAATTATAACCAGTCTGAGTTAAAATTAAAAAACTGACAGTCAGATTTTCAATCTAAATGAATATGACATAATTTGAGAAATGAACGCGCCTATTTGTCAGGTTCCTGGCCTAAATTGAAGCGATGCATCCAATTCAGTTGGCTAACAATGCAATCCGATGCAAATTGAGAGCAATCTGCGTAAGTGGTCAGTTCTCATGTTGTGATTAGAAAGGTTGTTGTCCTTTTGAATACTGTAATGAGCTTTGTTACGGTGCCATACAACAGCGGTAACGTAATGGGGCATTTTTGCTACCACACACTTGATTTTTAAAATTGTATGTGATTCCTAAGCGGAATGACGAGTACTATCGAAAAGTATCCCAGATTTTCATGCAAATTGCGTTCTTCCGTTCCGGTAAATATGGAAAAGTAACGGAAACGGGAATAAAAAATATTAGGACACATTTTTTCTCTTATTTGAGTTGATAGTACCTACTCGCGATTCTGAGTACTTATTAATCAAATTAAATAAAAAAAAAATTAGTGTTAAATTTAAAAAAAAATGCCCTATGGCTACACGCTTACAGATGTGCCCGTTGCAGAAATTTTACAAAAAGTTGAAAGTTCTCAGAAATTATTGAAAAATTTCACATGAACATCAAGAAAGTTTCCATGTTGCAAAATTTCCCATAGAAAAATTTTGACATATTTATTTCCCAGATTTTTTCAAGTAGGTACCTACCAACCTAGAAAATTTCGCTATTTCTAAAATTTTCTATCGGCAGATCAGTAGGTATACAAGCAGATTCTCCAGAGCTGAGATAATAATAAATCGAGTCTGTCCAATAAATTTTATTCACATTTTTTGTTTCATTTGGTTAGAGTAGGTAATTACTGCAATCTATTGGTAAGCTAGGAAAGGTACTTAGGTACTATCTAATCTTCTCCCATTTCAACCATTAACATCTATGTTAAAGGTACCCGTACCTTTTGTACCAAACCTAATAACAGTTCTCTGTCATTACAGTAGTGCTTCATTTAGATAAGGTTGTAATTACAAAGCATCAGTAGGTTGTAGTGGGATCAGAGCGCGATTAAAATACTCCAAGTACAATCAGCATCAAATAGTAACATCCAAAGAACCATATAATCACAACACATCTTTATTCACAGAGTATATCTAGGTAGAAGGAAATAGTTCGAAAAAAAAAAACTCCAATCACAATAACAACTATTGCCGTAGTTACTACAGTACTGTAGTGTAGTTAAACTATTCCTGGCGATGATACTCCCCAAATCACGCGTCGTTCTACCGGCAGAGGCTTGGTTAGGCTGCGTCAGCCCGATTGCAACCCCCCCCCCCCCCCGTCTAAAAAAAATCACAATTAAAATGTTTTGGTTGTTTTTTGTCGTGGGGGGCGCTGAAACTTTTTTTATCGTGCCTAAGTGGGCGGTAAATGAAAAAAGTTTGGGAACGTATGGTGTAACGTTTAAAAGTGTAATTAGTGATGGAAAATATGAACACTTTCACGACTAGACGAAATATTGAAAACTACCCCAGAAACCGACAGAGCCCGCTAGGTGGGTTTGTGAATAATGCGGTACAAAAAAAATGGCCAGCATCTGAGCAAAAGATACGAGCACCCGCTAGGCGGGTTGTCATGAAAATGTTAAAATATTAAGCTGTGGTCCAATCGACGAGTGGACCAGTATATTTTGACCTCCCATTAACTGTTAATACTAGTTCACCGGTGAATATTAGAGACGATATTGACGTTGAAGTTATGTTACCCTACAAGCTGCAGTATTAAAGTGTCCAACTAGTTTTGAGGCTGACTATACGGAGAATTAGGCCAACGGGAATAGTAAATGTCTTTAATCTTAATTTAACTGGCTAATGACAGTAGGTTTATGCATACCGCAAGGTTTTAATCACGTATAATGGGTGATACTGTGAGATAAGCACACACTTCATTGTTAGCTAGTGTTTAATTTTATTATAGTATTTAATGAAGCCAAATTGTGAAAGATATTTCAATAGGGAACGTGCACGAACTATAGGTGGCAGCACTAAACGACAAAAGAGACACGGGCGGACAATAAAGGAAACTATCGCCCCTGTCAAATCAAGCTGTCAATGGCAATGATAATATGTAAGTGTCAATGTCAAATATAGTAAGTCGTAGCTACACTGACGTTAATAGTCCTTCAACGCGATAAATTAACGTTATTAACGGCGTTTTCGTCAATGTGGCCCCAGCATGAGAGGGTATATGATTTAGATTGGCGGCACCAGTTGGCAGCACCTTCGTCGTGCACGTTCCCTATAATGAAATAATTTATGGCCGTTAACGACGGGAGATACTTGATTTTGCATCGTTAATAACACGTCAAGATGAATAGAAAGAAGAGAGAATTAAGTTTTTAAGGAACGCATACAAAACAGGACCAGCACTTGATATCAGAACATGATAATACATTGAGGGATACGTAATGATATCAGAGAGAAAACAAAATTTCTAGCAATAACTAAACATTTTTTACTAAAAAAACCCGACCGCGGTGCACTTTAAAAGTGCATAAAATCCGCCATTTTGTTTATTTTCACGAACTTCATACCCAGTGACACTCGCGCACTCAACACGAATCTAATGATGTATCATTTATCAAAATCGGTTGTACCGTTGAGTAGTTATGAGCGGACATACATACATACAGGTCAAACACATAACCCTCCTTTGGGCTTCGCCGCAGTCGGGTAAAAATAGTACTTAATTTATGCAGCTGATACAATGAGAGGCCTTAAAAAACGAGTGTTGGTTTATGAAACGAGCCATATTAGAGTTTTATAATAAGATCGAGTGCGTTTATTATGGGTGATACATGTCCTTACATTATGAAGGTTTTTAATTAATGGCACCATCAGCATGTCAGATTTCAGGAAGAACATACCTGGTTTTCTTGTACCATGAGCGCGAGTAATGTACAATGTAGACATATGTAACTCCCTCGAGTGAGTGATTCAAAAGAGCTATATCAGTTGTTCTTGCTCACCGGCTCACTAGCTCAGTTCCGATTCAAACAACTCAGTATATCTTTCAACTCACTCGTTCACTCGCTCTCAGGTAGCTCTATTGAGCCGTAAGCTGCAAGAAAAGACACGATAAACACAAACATTTCGACCTGTCTTGTCACCGTATACCTAAATGCTTTCTCTTTCGTTCGGAAATATTCGGATTTTGAGCTACTGAGCTTGTGAGCCGTTGACACACCGCGGAGCTACTGAACTAAAAGAGTTACTGAGCTAAAATAAATAGTGATACATATCTTTGAGAGCTAAAGATTCATATCACTCTTTTCACTTTAGTGACACATTTTGCTCATGTCTAGTACAATATGACGATCGTCCGGTGGCTTACGTGGAACTGCCCTCTATTAATAGTCCTGAGGAAGTATTTGTGTTATAACCTGATGTCCATCATTATTTCTCTTCTGTTAACTATGAATGCTAACTGAGACCTCTTTTCATTTATCCTTCTTCATTCGATATCCTTTTTATTCAACTGAAAACCTCCCTTCTTCTCAAGCATCGTAAATGAACCAAATATCAAATAAACATTTATGCCTTAAGTGAATGTGTAAGCGTGTATTATGAACACGACACGTGTAAAGCGTGTATTATGAGCACGTGTAGTGTACAATGTGACGATAAGGCGGGCGGAAGCGCCCTGCCTTCGTCCGGCGGCTGACGTGACAATGCTTTGAATATAGTTTTCAATAACGTTATTTATTACAAAAAACATGTCTGGAATATTGTTATTTATAGTTATTCTTTTCGTATCAGTATTTACATGTTTTTAATTCGTATCCAAGCATGTATCGCCAGTTTGAGATCATAAATAGCTATGAAGGGGAATATTACCTTTTAAATATACAATAGCGATCTTTGTGAATTTGCACCGACGGTGTGTAGTTTTAGTTATCATGAAAGCTGTCTAATTGGATCAAACACCACTGCAGTTACCTAAACCCGGCTGTACACACTCGGTGAGATCTGACGGGATACAATTTTGTACTATTCTTCTTACGGCGTGAGTAAGGAAAGTACGTCGTTCGTGTCTCGCCTGGTCTCATAGTGTGTACAGGCAGATATCGTAAATTTGGCAGCATTTTCAGTGCAGGCATTATGAAAGATTATCAAAGGAGTGAGAAATTACAATTAAAATCATTAATTAAAGTTAATATTGACAACATTAACTGTAATAAACAGTCTAAATAGAAATTGTTCACTTCTATGGCACTGTATCATGATGCCTGCACTAAAAATGCTGCCTAGTTTAATGTTTTAGTGTTGCCGGTATAAAATTGGAAAAGCTTTGCTCTATACATCTATTATTTCTAAGTAGATAGATATCAACAGTAGAACTTCTCTGTCAGTGCATCAACTAATACGGTAAAAAATATAGAAAGTTCGGGTACAGTTTACATTATAGCCTAGTTAACACATTCTCACTTACTCTTCGTATTTTTTATACCTAAGTTTACCCAACATTTGTCCGCTTACATAACTACGTAAGTTACGAATGTTACGATACCGTCTAATCCGGAGCGTGAGAAAAGTGTCGCCAGGTAAGCCGACAGTTACCGAGTTGTTTGTTCCCGAGATAAAGTTTCTGAGCCCAACTGTGCGCTGTTCATGTTTTGAAGCGACACAAGGCCCAACTTATTGAGGAACATCTACACATAAGTACAAGTATACATACCTATAAAAAAGTCGCTAGTAGCTACGGCTGGCAAACCAGTAGGTATCTCTAGCGAAACTAATGATACGCGACTCTTTGTCGCGCGACAAATTAGCATTTGTCTATCTTTTTATACTAATAAATAACCACATTTTTACTAAAAAAAACCCGACCGCGGTGCACTTTGTTTATTTTAACGAACTTCATACCCAGTGACACTCGCACCATCAAGACGAATCTAATGATGTATCATTTATCAAAATCGGATGTGCCGTTGAGTAGTTACGAGCGGACACAGGAACGGACATACATACATACAGGTCAAACACATAACCCTCCTTTGGGCTTCGCCGCAGTCGGGTAAATATAGTGTGACTCTGTCGCGCGACTAGCGAAGACGCGGCCAGTTATACTTAACAGTCTGCTCCAGGATTGTAAGCCCCCACTTTATTAGAACTGCTATACCAATGCTTGTCAAGGTAAAAATATGTACCTACATTTTTCCGAGAGCTCTCCTAACCATATAGGCCCAATATTATCGGAATAACAAAGTCCCATAGACTTCGCTGGCTCGGTCATCTGCAAAGAGTGGAAGAAGATCGTGCACCGAAAAGGGCATACACACTTGGGGCGGACCGGTAGGTCGTCCTAGGTATCGCTGGGGAGACGCGTTCGAGGCGGATCTGCGTAAGCTTCAATCCGAAGATTGGCGAGAAACTGCGCAGGATCGGGTTAAGTGGCGTGCTCTCGTTTCGGAGGTCAAGATCCTTCACTCACTGAGCCACAATAGTCAGTTAGTTTCCCAAGTAGTATACAAGTTTATCTCCTCAAAGTCATAATGTATTCAATGTTTCAGGCCCAGTACGACCCTGATCATAATAAAATAAGGAAAGTAAATTTTTGGTCAGCCGTTATTAAAATTGATCCGCAAAAAAAAATAAGCAGTTAAATCATTTGGGCAGCATACAAAGATTTGGCTGGCAATAAATAAAATCGGGCGGCAACTCTTGTTCAGCAAACAGTTTAAAAACGGTTAACATTTTAACCAATATTAATCTGCTTTTTTTATCATTTGGCTGCCTAATAAACAGTCGAGCTGCAAAATAATTACTTGGGTAGCAAGATTTTACAATTGGTCAGCAGAGAGTTTAATTGAGATATACAGGGTGTCACTGTGATATATACTGGGTGTCACTGTGATATATACAGGGTGTCACTGTGTTATATACAGGGTGTCACTGTGATAGATACAGGATGTCACTGTGATATATACAGGGTGTCACTGTGTTATATACAGGTTGTCACTGTAATGTATACAGGGTGTCACTGTGATAGATACAGGATGTCACTGTGAAATATACAGGGTGTCACTGTGTTATATGTATACAGGGTGTCACTGTAATGTATACAGGATGTTACTGTGATATATACAGAATGTCATTGTGATATATACAGGGTGCCATTGTGTTATATACAGGGTGTCACTGTGATAGATACAGGATGTCACTGTCAGCAGAGAAAACATGTCTGTAAGCAGTTTAATTGAAATATACAGGGTGTCACTGTGATATATACTGGGTGTCACTGTGATATATACAGGGTGTCACTATGTTATATACAGGGTGTCACTGTGATAGATACAGGATGTCACTGTGATATATACAGGGTGTCACTGTGTTATATACAGGGTGTCACTGTAATGTATACAGGGTGTCACTCTAAAAACGAAACAGCTCCCAAAAATAGGTAGGTTAGGGTTATTTTTTTTTGATGACCCTAAAACGAAACGGCTCCCAAAAATAGGTAGGTTAGGGTTATTTTTTTTGATGACCCTAAAAACGAAACGGCTCCCAAAAATAGGTAGGTTAGGGTTATTTTCTTTTCGATGACCCTAAAAACGAAACGGCTCTCAAAAATAGGTAGGTTAGGGTTATTTTTTTTGCTGACCCTAAAAACGAAACGATACACGTTGTGAATAAATAATATAACTTCTAAACATTATGAGATGTATAAAAAATCGAAATACCAATTTTATATGAGCCCATCACAGTGACACCCTGTATACATTACAGTGACACCCTGTATATAACACAGTAACATCCTGTCCTGTATCTATCACAGTGACACCCTGTATATATCACAGTATCACTCTGTATCTATCACAGTGACACCCTGTATATATTACAGTGACACCCTGTATATATCACAGTTACATCCTGTATCTATCACAGTTACACCCTGTATATATCACAGTGACACCCTGTATATATCACAGTGACACCTGCTACTTGACAGCTGACAATTACCGAATGACAAAATGCGCACACGATTGGCGGCAGAATAGTTGCGCCCAGTTAGGTTTTATTGCCCCCTTTTTTTTGATGAACAAAATGAAATATTTTGCTTACCTACTGATTGCTTACCAAAATTTGATTTACCGTAGATCGCTTAATGCAGCTCAAATATTTAATTTGCTGACCAAAATAATTTAGAGCAGATCAGTATATCATTAATTGCAGCCTGATTTATAAATGTTTGCTTACCATAAGTTGCTTACCAACTAGCTATTTTGGCTGACCAAATACATATTTCTGCTGACCAAAATATGAATATTTTGCTGATCGATTAAATGATACCCATAAAATAAATATCGGGGGACAATCATACACAAATCGACCTAGTCTCAAACTAAGCAATGGTTGTACTATGAGTACTAGGCGACGATATACATACTTATATAGATAAATACATACTTAAATAGATAGAAAACATCCATGACTCAGGAACAAATACTCGTGCTCATCGCACGAATATTTGCCCTTACCAGGATTTGAACCCGGGACCTCTAGCTTCGTAGGCGGTGGCACTTCCACTGAGCTAAACGTGTCGTCAAATAAGACCGAGCCTTAAAGCTCATCTCATGCCTTATGCATTGTCCTGCTCCTTTCTTTCTCCTGTCCATCCCTCATGCTTCAGGGCCAATATTCAGCGTTATCACAGTGTTTTAATTTCATAATTGTCGTCTTAGTAAACATTGCTCAAGAAAACGATGCCTACAGTTAACTTTTTATGAAACCTAAAGGTAGCCCCGAGGTGTTTAGTTTGATTAAATTTGTAGCGATTTGTCCTTTCGTTGTGTTAAATAACCGTCGGACAACTCGAAGAATCGCCCTTCAGCTAAACAGGGTATTTAAAACGTAAGTAAGTGTACGACGTTGACGCAAAGACCCTGACTCACGCGCAATGCTCATACCGTCCCTACAGTATTGCGCGCGCCGCACGCGCCCTTTATTCGCGCATGCGCTGAATTATACATGCGTCCACGCATTCATTAAGAAAACATTACACATGCGAGGAATACTGATCGGAAGGAAATGTTCGATTGGCTGTATAAGGTGTGATCGTGATGTAAAAGTCACGAGATATTTTATTTCATAACTGGAATGCTACGGTTGTATAATAACAATAATTCAAACGCAAATCATGATATAAGTTAATACAGAGACAAAAAATATATAAACACTTTTCATATAGGAGCTACTCTGGTTGGGCGCAGGATTTTTTCATAGACACTATCACTTTTAATACACCTTTGACAAAATAAACTCTTTATGACCCTGACTATAGATATACATCCGAAATATGACGTCAGGTCAAATGTTACAGTATAAAGCTGGACCAAATAATCCCCACATAATAAGTCCATAATTCAACTAACGAGCGACAATAAGCATAGTCAATAGAGTAAAGTAAAAATATTGTTTTGCAAAAATTGCTTGTATTCCTTACAGGCGTTTATCTTAATGTGCGAATTTGTATGTAACGATGTATTTATGAATCTAATGTGTGTATTAGAGCAAGCCGGTGAATAACGGGTTCTACAAGGTATGCGGGAGATGCGAGGTACGACGTGGACACAATTAATTTGTTGGACAATAGCACATTTAATCAAGATTATTTTGACATTCAATAATAAATGAAAAATTAAAAAAAATAGCGCGGTGCAGCAAAAAACTAGGCGAGGGTATCGGTTTTGAGAAAAATTACATAAGTCAAAATATCTCAAAAATGGTGTCACTTTTACTAAACCTATATATATTAGCTTTATTTGATAGTCCTAAGTGCCCTCTATCATCAGTTTACAGGTTATCTATTATTTACCTAACACCCTGTATGTATATACCACATCAAATTCCATAAATAACATTTATTGTAAATCAACAACAATACAATCACAACGCCCTAACAATTAACACAATCGGAACACTAGGGATTGGCGCTCTACGGCTACTATTGTTTCCCATAAAAGAGGTACTCGCATAAAGAACTGGGATTGAATTAATGGGACAAGATTTTTCCAATAAAATTACAAATGTAGACTTGAAACATTGGCGTTTTATTTGAAAGGCGATACAGTTGTAGGCACAAAATCAGTGATTTAATTAAGTTTTATATTATAATTAGAAAGCTTTTGTGATTGTGAAGATTTTTGACCTCGTTGTGAATTTATTTGATGCGGAATTAAATTTTACTTTGTATTATTTTGTCCTTTTAGGGTTCCGTACCTCAGAAGGAATAAACGGAACCCTTATAATATCACTTTGTTGTCCGTCCGTCTGTCTGTCTGTCAAGACCCTTTACCTCGGGAACACGGGTAGGTATCGAGTTGAAATTTAAACTATATACTCAAATTGATGGTACCTTGAAGCTGTGAAAAAATCAAGCTTCTAAGTTAACGTGAAAAAAAACACAGCCGTTTATACCGCAAAAAACGTAAATTTCGACACTCTCAAGAAAACCAAAATTAAAGGGTACTTTCCGTTGACCAAGAGCAATGAAATTTGGCAAGTAATACCGTCTTATACTACAAGTATAGGGAAAATTCTGAAAAGTATTTATATTTAGTTTTTCTCAAAGTAGTGACGATATGTACCTACAAATTTGTACGGAACCCTCGGTGGGCGAGTCCGACTCGCACTTTTTTTAGTTGATCATTTGATTTTATGCAAAATTCTATCATTGAACTTTACGTAAGTAGGTAAATTATTTATTTGCTACTAGACTAGAGGATGCCCGTAACTTATTTCACAGAGGCTGGAGTGGTTCACTCCGCGATTTCGCCGCGCGGCTTCTAGTACCAATTTTTGCCCCCGCGGAGGGGCTTAGCCAGCGACCAGAAAGAGCACGCGTTATGCGATAGAGAGAGACGGTCGGATGCAGTGCGTTCCGTCCGGTAGTCGGACCCGAACGTCAGTTTGGTTAGAAAGAGAAACTTCTGTACGTGCAATACTATTACTTATTCTGTGGTAGAGCAGAGCTGAAATAATAAGATGTTTCTATTTAACCGACTTCATTTGAGTCGCCGTTTTTGAAACTAAACATTAGATGAAGCGTTTGTCGGAAATTCAGGGGAAAACCGCAGCAGCAGTCTGTTGTAAAAGTCAGTGCGAAAATTACAGGTGTGTAGCACGCTGAAAGTTATAATATCTGCAGATTTTTAAACGTTTGCCGAGATTTTTTGAACTACTTATTCAAAGTACCAGTGGAAAAATTAAGCCTCAGTTAATTATGCTGTAGGTCTGCCCTAAAAGACAATCGCCTAATCCCAGCTTAGGTTTAATGTCTCCTAAAACGTAAAACACCCGTAAAGTTACTGCCCGTAGAGTAATTCACAACTTAACCGTCTAACTCGGCCCTAATCTTATTCTTCCTACTAATATTATAAACTAGCGTTTACCCGCAGCTTCGCCTGCGTTGTTTCCGTTATAATCCCAAGTAAACTCTTTACCGGGGGTCCTTTGTTTCAATTCAGGACTTGGTCTACTTGCGTACCAAAATTCAGTTCAATCCATTCAGTTGTTACTGTAATAAATATTTAAGTAAGTTTTTGAGAACGGGCGTCATTCAATGCGAGACAAAACTTCTATTTATAAAATAATATATGTAGTTCTGTGTAATTGTTAAATGTTAATTAATAAATATCCAAACATCTAAACATCCAGACACCTTCACAAGCTTTGATGTGATGTGATGTGAAAGTTTGTGAAAATGTTTGGGTGTTTGTTACTAAATAACGGGATAAAAACTGCATGGATTGAGATAAAATTTGGCATGCAAGTAAACCAAGTTTGGATTGAAACATAGAATACTTTATATCCCGGTAAAGAGTTCCCTCGGAACATAACACGTGAACCAGTGACACAATTAGTAAATGTCAAAATATTCGTACGCTCATTGTTTTGTTATTAGTCCATGAATCAAATTATATTAGCTACGAGATTGATTATTGTGTTGTGAACTGCCCTGCTGGTCACTACGTAATAAAGTCCACAGAGGACTTTTCTGCGCAGGAAAGGGGGATGACAACCGTGAAGCCTTACTGAGATACAGTAAAAATATACCCTACACAGTATATTAATTCACGCAGGAAAAAGATTCCAGTAAATACTTATTTTCCTGTAAACGATATAGTAAGTAGGTAAGTTGTATAACTCACTAAGTCACTATATTGTTTACGGGGAGGGGAACTATGTTTTTACTGGAAACTTTTTCGCGAGTGGCAAGTGAGTTAATTAAATCAGGAAACTTTGCATTTTACGGGGGTAAACGGCAGTTTGTAATATATGACTGTGTTTATTTGTACATCAACTACTCGCTTTTTGGATATAGAAAGACGTACGAAAAGACCTTCACATTTAAAATCTGTAATAGCGATGTAAATTCAAGAGTGGATTTAAATACATAGAAAGGTCAAAGCATACATCGTGTAGCAATACTTGCCTATTCAGAAACAACAACAAAACATAAAACACTTTCTTGATTGTACAATGTAAAAGTCGGGCTTGCCAGATGCTATAATTCTTTTGCTTGCTACAAAAAGGACGAACAACAGTAAGGGTGCGTCTCCACTGACGCGGAGCTGGGCGGAGCGAGGCGGAACTGACCGTGAGTTTGTAACGTTCGAGGTCTATATTATATTTAATAATAGTCCACGACTCAAAGCCCTCCCCAAATTAATTATAAAATGATAAGATTTTATTATACAAATATATTTTATTGCACTTCAAAACCACATAGTAAGAAATTACAAATGCTTAAAAGCTATAACATAATAGTTTGCTTTGAATACAACTTATGGCCAATCTGTGATCTATAGAGTCAGGACAATCCGTTCTACGCTGTGTAATAATTACTAGTAACCCTGGATCTTTTCGATTAAGTGAGAGCATGGTATCAGAATCCCTCCCAAACTTTAAGATGCAATAAATGATGGCTTAGCAAGTGATGAAGATATTTTATTTAAAGGTCTAATTTCTAGGATAAATGTATAAAACCACAAAGGATTCTAGACTGATATGGGATCACAAATTAGTGTAAAAAATGCAAAGTATGGTAATAACAAGTAAGTTTAGCATAATCATAAAGGTATGAAGTCAGGTTTTCTTCTACAGGCTGTGTAAGTTTAACGGTCATATCTGTCAGGGTCTGTCTGAATCTACCTAAATAAAATTAATGAACTCTAGAGTTTTCCGGGCCATTGGACGCCGTCACACTCCCCGGCGACGTCGACGGAATTTCGGCCTGATGCTTGGGTATTCCCTATCGCCCAGCCTAGAAGAGGCTATTAGAGTCCATTAATGACTAGCTCAAAAACTAGTCTTTCCTTGAGAGGAGATTTCGCAAAAGGGGTAACAACTTTGTAGCACCGTTCTGACAACACACTCCTGTACTTCAGGAAGACAGGGTATCCATCAAACCAGGCTATATTATGAGACAGCTAAAACAAAATATACTCTAGATGCGAGGTGCTAATATATAGCCCCTTTTCCTCACATAATATAATTTACCACTGCATTCAAACCATGGGCAATATAGACAGAAAAATGCAGCTAAATATCTGTCCACCGGAAGGCATTACTTTCGTATTGTCATGTCAAAACGTCTGTGTCTGAAAGTTGGATGAAATCCTCCTTTCTGAATACCTTGGAAAAAGATCATAAATCATTCCCTTAGCATGTTAACTCTCACGAGATGTTTTCACCGAGAAAGGCTCTTTCAAAATCTAATCAATTAGAAAACTAGTGAGATCCCGACAAGATCTGAATTCTTGATTCAATCTTACGTAAACCAGACTCTTGAGCCAGAGATACGTATCGGAAATCTTACTAAAAGTGAGTCCTTGGACCCGTGTATCTTCTGGCTAATTGGTCCAAATGCAGGGAACTAGCCTTGGCTATTGTACCCTCTGACGTATCAGGCAAGATCAAATCACCACAAGACACACGAACTTTTCAATTTTAGAGAAATAGAATTAAGCCATCTCAGATTAAACACCCAAAAGAAATAATTAAATTATAACTATCCACAGTCTTTTATCAACTGTCAATGTCAATCTCTGTTCTATACATGAGTCCAAATTCATTTAACTAAAGTTAAGTTTCAAAACTTATTATGCAATTTTGTCTCTTAAGACAACTACGTAAGAATCAAATTAGATGTACTTTGTCAAACAATTTGAAGTTTATCAATAAAAGTTACAACTCTGAAAAGAATATTAGAATGTCGAACAGAATGTTGCCAAGATAATGTTACTAATACATTTAATGCATGTTTTAATTCCCAACCCCAGAAATTACAGAAATATTTATTTAATCCAAATTCAATACAAAAGTGTCAATAAACGACTAAGTTCCGTTCTATATAAATTTTACAGAGCAATCTATCAATACACTCATTATTTGCCATCGTAAAGAAAATACTCACACATAAAAACAGAAATGAAATAAAACTCTGATCTTACCAACTCCATAAGTAAAACCTAGGATAAATAGAATTAGTATACACATTAACCAAGGAATCAGTCCTCCGTACGCGAATACAGAATGCTTCATTATAT